>CM022297.1:91488754-92688754 GCA_011799875.1 Thinopyrum elongatum
GTTGTTGTTTTTTTGTTTTGTTGCATTTTTTGCCTTTGGTGAAATTTTTTGGCCATCACTTTTTAGTAGATAGATAGTAGGTAGAGAATTTTTCATATAAAAAAAATGAACGGAACGTCGATTATGCAAAAAAGTTTATGCCCATTTGTACAAATTCTTGAGAGATTTTGCAAAAAAGGTCAAAAAAAAATTATGTTTGTAAATTTTGCTAACAACTAGACACATATCAATGGGAAGTTTATTTTCTTTTATTTTTGTTTGACATGTCTCATTTTCTTTATTTTTTTTAAATTGAAAAGCGGTACACAGGGGGGTGGCATTTGGTGAATTTTTTGGCCGTAACTTTTCGAGTAGATGATTTTTCATATAAAAACTTTTATCGGAGTTTGTATGCAAAAGTATGCCCATTTTTACAAATTCTCGAGAGATTTTGCAAAAAAAGTCGAAAATTCATGTTTTGTAAATTTTGCTAACCAATTGACCACATATCACATGGGAACTTATTTTCTTTTATTTTTTTGACATTTTCTATCATTTTTTTAATTGAAAAGGCGATCCATAGGGGGGGTGCATTTGGTGATTTTTTTGGCAATAACTTTTCGAGATAGATGATTTTTCATATAAAAAAACTTTTTATCGGAGTTCGTATGCAAAAAGTTATGCCCGTTTTAGAAATTCTGAGAGAGATTCTGCAAAAAAAGTCAAAAATTCATGTTTGTAAAATTGTGCTAACAACTAGGCCACATATCACATGGGAATCTTATTTTCTTTTATTTTTTTGACATTTCTATCATTGTTCTTTATTATTTTTTAAATGAAAAAGGCGGGTCCAAGGGGGGTGATTTGGTCAATTTTTTGGCCATAACTTTCTGAGTGAGTAGATGATTTTTATATAAATAAAGTTTCATCCGTTATGCAAATTATGCCATTTTACAAATTCTCGAGAGATTTTGCAAAAAGTCGAAAATTCATGTTTGTTAAATTTGCTAACAACTAGACCAATATCACATGGGAATCTTATTTCTTTTATTTTTTGACATTCTATCCATTTCCTTTATTTTTTTATGTGCTTTTAATGAAATGAAAGGCGAAAAGGCGGGTCCCACGAGGGGGGGTGGGGCGGGGTGCATTGGTTAATTTTTTGGCAATAACTTTTCGAGTAGATGATTTTCATAATAAAAAACTTTTTCATCGGAGTTCGTATGCAACAAGTTATGCCATTTTACAAATTCTCGATGATGATTGCAAAAAACGTCGAAAATTCTGGTTTGAAATTTTTGCTAAACAACTAGAACACATATCACATGGGAATCTTATTTCTTTTATTTTTTGACATTTCTATCATTTCTTTTATTTTTTTTGAAATTGAAAAAGGCGGTCCACAGGGGGGGCATTTGGTGAATTTTGGCCATACTTTTCGAGGTAGATGATTTTCATTTATATATAAAAACTTTTATTTCATCGGAGTTCGTATGCAAAAGTTATGCCCATTTTATAAATTCTCGAGAGATTTTCAAAAAAGTTCGAAATTCATGTTTGTAAATTTTGATAAACAAACTAGACCACATATCACATGGGAATCTTATTTTCTTTATTTTTTTGACATTTCTATCATTTTCTTTTATTTTTTGAAATTGAAAAGGCGGTCCATGGGGGGTGGGGTGCATTCTTGTTGTGTGAATTTTTGCCCATTACTTTTCGCAGAGTAGTATTTTTCATATAAAAAACTTTTTCATCGGAGTTCGTATGCAAAAGTTATGCCCATTTTACAAATTCTCGAGAGATTTGCAAAAAAGTCGAAAATTCCTGTTTGTAAATTTTGCAACAACTGACCACATATCACAGGGAAATCTTATTTTCTTTTATTTTTTGACATTCTTATCTTTCTTTTATTTTTTTGAAATGAAAAGGCGGCCATGGGGGGTGGGTGCATTTGGGAATTTTTTGCCCATTACTTTTCCGAGTAGATGATATTTGTTCAATAAAAAACTTTTTCATCGGAGTTCGTAGAGCAAAAGTTATGCCCATTTTACAAATTCTCGAGAGATTTTGACAAAAAAGTCGAAAATTCCTGTTTGTAAATTTTGCTAACACTAGACCACATATCAATGGGAATCTTATTTTCTTTATTTTTTGACATTTCATCATTTCTTTTATTTTTTTTGAATTGAAAAAGGCGGTTCCACAGGGGGGGCGTTTGGTGAATTCTTGGCCATAACTTTTCGAGTAGATGATTTTTCATATAAAAACTTTTTCATCGGAGGTCGTATGCAAAAGTTATGCCCATTTTATAAATTCTCGAGGAGATTTTGCAAAAAAGTCGAAAATTCATGTTTGTAAATTTTGCTAACAACTAGACCACATAGCACATGGGAATCTTATTTTCTGTATTTTGACATTTCTATAATTCTTTATTTTTTTTCAAATTGAAAAAGGCGGTCCATGGGGGGTGGGTGCATTTGGTGAATTTTTTGGCCATAACTTTTCGAGTAGATGATTTTTCATATAAAAAACTTTTTCATCGGAGTTCGTATGCAAAAGTTATGCCCATTTACAAATTCTCGAGAGATTTTGCAAAAAAGTCGAAAATTCATGTTTGTAAATTTTGCTAACAACTAGACCACATATCACATGGGAATCTTATTTCTTTTATTTTTTTGACATTTCTATCATTTTATTTTTTTTTGAAATTGAAAAGGCGGTCCACCTGGGGGGTGCATTTGGTGAATTTTCTGGCCATAACTTTCGAGTCGATGATTTTTCATATAAAAAACTTTTTCATCGGAGTTCGTATGCAAAAGTTATCGCCCATTTTACAAATTCGCAGAGAGATTTTGCAAAAAAGTCGAAAATCATGTTTGTAAATTTTGCTCAAAACTAGACCACATATCACATGGGAACTTATTTTCTTATTATTTTGACATTTCTATCATTTTCTTTTATTTTTTTTGAAATTGAAAAGGCGGTCCACTTGGGGGTGCATTTGGTGAATTTTTTGGCCATAATTCTTCGAGTAGATGATTTTTCATATAAAAAACTTTTCATCGGAGTGTCGTATCAAAAGTTATGCCTATTTTACAAATTCTCGAGGGATTTTGCAAAAAAAGTCAAAAATTCATTGTTTGTAAATTTTGCTAACAATAGACCACATATCACATGGGAATCTTATTTATTTTTTGACATTTCTATCTATTTTCTTTTATTTATTTTAAATTGAAAGGCGGTCCTCGGGGGGGGGTGCATTTGGTGAATTTTTTGGCCATAACTTTAGGAAGTAGATGATTTTCATATAAATTTTTTTCATCGGAGTCGTATGCAAAAGTTATGCCCATTTACAAAATTCTCGAGAGATTTTGCAAAAAAGTCGAAAATTCATGTTTGTAATTTTGCTAAAACTAGACACATATCACATGGGAATCTTATTTTCTTTATTTTTTGACATTTCTATCATTTCTTTTATTTTTTTGGAATTGTAAAGGCGATCCACGGGGGGGGGGGTGTTGCATTTGGTGAATTTTTGGCGATAACTTTCGAGTAGATGATTTTCATATATAAAAACTTTTTACGTCGGAGTTCGGATCAAAAGTTATGCCCATTTTACAAATTCTCGAGAGATTTTGCAAAAAATCAAAAATCATGTTTGTAATTTTGCTAACAACTAGACCACATATCAATGGGAATCTTATTTTTCTTTTATTTTTTGACATTTCTATCATTTTTTTTTTTTTCGCCAAATGAAAAGCGGTCCACGTGGGGAGTGGCATTTGGTGCATTTTTTGGCATTACTTTTCGATTTTTCGAGTAGATGATTTTTCATATAAAAAACTTTTTCATTGGAGTTCGTATGCAAAAGTTATGCCCATTTTACAAATTCTCAAGAGATTTAGCAAAAAAGTCGAAAATTCATGTTTGTAAATTTTGCTAACAACTAGACCACATATCACATGGGAATCTTATTTTCTTTTATTTTTTTTGACATTTCTATCATTTCCTTTTATTTTTTTGAAATTGAAAAGGCGGTCCACGGGGGGGTGCATTTGGTGAATTTTTTGGCCACCTCAGAAAGTTAGTAATGGCGCACCTTTACAAAGTGCGCCATTACTATGTCAACTTACTAATGGTGCACCTATACAAAGTGCGCCATTACTATGTCCAGGATTGGGTCAAACCTTGGTTAAACATAGTAATGACGCACTTTTCTCCTGGTGCGCCATTACTGTTTAGGTTACTAATGGCGCACCTACACATGGTGCGCCATTACTATTTTGTAATGGCGCACCACGTGTACAGTGCGCCATTAGTGTCCATATTATCTATAGCCGTTTTTCTAGTAGTGAGGGATTAGTGGGGGGAATCAAATTTCTCTCGGTGGAAGTGTAGATCCGGGCCTTCTCAACCAATCCCTAGAAAATCAACAAGTTTGATTGGCTAAGGAGAGAGATCGGGCAAAAATGAGCTTTGGAGCAATAATGGAGCTTGGGGGAAAAGAGGTGGATCTTCTTGAGGAAGAAGACCTCCTTATATAGTGGGGAATCAAATCCAACCGTTATCCCACAACTCAGCCCGCAAAGAGTGGTACTACCGCCCATGGGAGCGGTACTACCGCACTAGGCAGTGGTACTGCCACTTGGCCCAGCGGTAGTACCGCTGGGGCTGCGCACAGAGAGTAGATAGAAGGGGTAGGAGAGAGAGAGAGCCCTCGAGCGGTACTAGTAGCGGTGGTAGGACGGTACTACCGCTTGTAAGCGGTACTACGGCGCCTACTACTGCTACTATTGCCGCCCAACCCGACACGAGAAGCGACGGTCTCGAATAGAGGCGGTACCAGCACGGAACTGGAGCCGTACTGCCGCTGATGGCCACGAGCGGTACTACCGCTGTGAAACAGCGGTACTACCGCTTGAGGCTATCAGCGGTACTGCTGCTCCGGCCCGGCAGTACTACCGCTGGCTCCTGCCAAGTGCCACTTCCGTGATAACGGTATACTCCAAGGAAGAGGGTAGGAGCAGGGGGTGCGAGAAAGATGTGTATGTGTTGATTCCGCCCTAGCCTTTCCGATACGGACCCCCTCTTGATAGTACGGTGTCTCCTACGACTCAAGTCCACCAAAATCGAAACGAAAGAGACTACACTTTCTTCACCTTGAGCTCCGAGGGGAAAGAATCATCTCGTGCCAATGAATGAATATCTGAAATGCTCAATGCACACGATTAGTCCGCAAATGTATTGTCATCAATCACCCAAAACCACTTAGAGAGAGACATGCCCTAACAGCTTCCCCACTCCGCTTATCACATACGGTCCATTAATGGTTTCCCCATGGACGCAGCCAGATATGGGTTTACCTGAACTCCCCTATCAATTTGCAAAGACTAGGAATTGAGAATTTTACTGTCACCTCAGATTACCTCAATATCCTAATCCGTAAAGCGACAATAGTTCCCCCACAGCGAATCACGGCAAAAGTGCGAGCGAGGTCTCCTCTAAACACTCATGAGAATATATACTAACTAGAACATGAATAAGAGCATATTGGATCACATGGAAATCATAATAATTCTAATCATAAAGTATTTCATCCGTATCCCCGAGAACAAGTACAACTACTTAAACATAAAGGAGAGGGTCAAGTTACAAGCCGGCATCGAGCCGGTGAAGGGACAAAGCATGGTGTTGATGATGATGGCGGCGGCGGCACGATGAAGATGGTGATGTTGGCGTCGGCGCAGTGGAGCGGGCACCGGCCCGAAGGCTGATGCTCACGGTGGTGGAGCCTCCTCTTCTTCCCCCTGGTCTTGTCCCTTCCTCTATGGTGGTGGATGGAATAACAATGGAGATGGATATGGACGTGTTGATGATGAATGAGATGGTGGAGGCGGCGGCTAAGGTTGAATATGATATATAAGGCGCCTCCCTAGCCTCCTAGCTTGATGGGTTTGCATCCAAGGGCTCTAGATGAGCTAAATCCTCTCCCAATCTCTCCTTTACGAGTCAAGGATCTCATGGGGTCGAACGGGAACGAAATCAGTGAAGAACCACGTCTGGAAGGGTAACTTTTGGAACTGTGTGGATGTCATACAACTATCCATACGACCATGGATGGTCGTATGATACCTTGTCTTCTTTTATGTCCTCCTCCGGTGTTTCAACCGCCATTTCTTCATATGAACTTTGATTTCGACATTCCTGGGCTCGTTGGATTCACGAGAACAACGTCGATCCATTTATGGTGTTAGATCTTTATTTTGAGAACTTTGGAAAAATGACTTCTTCCGACCTCTGAAATGGCCAAGTCTGGCCCCTAGGTGTGTCCGGATTGAACCCGTCCTTGGTCTTTTCATCGTGCTTGGTCATAGGTTGCTCCAAAACACCTATAGACACAAGAAAACAAAGAGAACTAATAAAAACCAAATAAAATACTGAATGTGCAATGCTCACAAGGTAAAGAGTAAAAACCGTTAAACATGCATAATGAACAACTATTTGGTTCACTGGGACATAATATATGATGGGAACATGCAACAAATGAGCTCTAAAAATACGTAAAATATAGATCCATCACCGCGCTAAACCCGCCGACCTCTGGAACATACACTCCCCCCTTTGACATCATTATATGAAAGGAAAATTAATTTTAACAAAGGAAGCCAAAGTTACCATGACATTTCACGGTTCTCAGGAACCACCCACTTGAAGGTCAAGAAAGTACAAAAGAAAAGACTCATGAGTGTTAGGAAACCAACCAACCCCACCAGGGGTCTTTCCCCTTTGCCAAGATGAAGGCTGGTGGGCATGCCTAACAGGCCGCCTATATATCCGACTTGGTGCTCATAATTGTACACATAAGTCTATTTTCTACTGATATCTAATCTAAATAACAAAGAGAAGAGTTGTACCCTACATAGTGTCTACTTTATGTCTCTCTTATGCTTTTCATCTCTACTTTGACGTCATGTTCCATGATAGTTTGAACAATGAGAAATCTTAACATTTAACTTGTGAGTACCAATAAAAAAACTTAAACTACCTTCTATGTAGATATGGCATGCACGGGTAGATACAACAAAATTATGCAGAGTTCCAACAATTATTTGGATTAGTTAGTTGTCACCGATCATAGAAGGAAGACCACAATTTATACAGGAATGGAGCTAGGAATTTTGTGAAAGGGGGCCGATGAAACATATTAAGGCAAAGAAGGGGGCATATGTATAAGTTTAGAAGCTAACACCACAAGTATCTAGGGGTGGTTTGAGAAAAAGTTTCAGCATGGGGAAGGATGGGGGGAGCATGCCCCCCAACTCGCCCTTGTTGCTTGCATCACTAAATATAGACCCTCACAAATATGTATGTCACCAAAAAATTCCATAGGTACTTAGATCTGTATTTCATGTTGTGGTTTAAGCCACTCCATTTATTATGCGAAAGTGGTTTAGGCCACGCTGGAGTTTCTCGAATATATGAAACATGGGTCTATATTGATAGATAATAAGATATAATCATTTGTGTCTTGTGGAAAAAAGAGAGAAGTATAAATAAATAACATTTCATATTCATTTATGTCCTGTTTTTGTGTGTAAGGCACGAATGGTCAAACATTTTGGCGGAATCTTGAAAGGTTTATAACATGTGAATTTCCGGCAGATTTGGCACTTAAACTGGTATCCATAAAAAAATGGAGGAACGATCCACTAGCTTTTGCCTCCCCCGCCGAATCGTAAGACATTTTAGATATTTCAATATGAGCTACATATGAAGTGAAATTTGTGAATAACACACTAAAACACATTTATATACATCTAATTTAGAAAAATATTAGAACATCTTATAACCAAAACGGAGGGAGTAGTATATTAGAAAGAAAAAACTAGCACTGCGTACTTTAGGGAGTGAGCCTAGCTCAACTGGTTGGGGGAGTGGATGTACAAACCCAACACCTGGGTTCAAATCCTCATGGAGGCGAATTTAGGTTCCTATTTATTCTTGAGGATCAGAATTTCCTGGTACTCACGCATTTATTGAGGACTAGGCTCGGTGCGTAACCGAGATTAAAAATTCTAGTACTCATACTTAAAAGGCCATATGCATCCCTAGTTGGTGCAGAGGCCGGGGAAGTGAAATTCTCTCCCAATTTAAGGTCCCGACCCCAGACTCCCGACCCTCGTGTCGCCAACCCTTGGCGACACAGGGGAGATCGCGCGGCCGCGCCCTAGGCCTCCTCTCACTACTAGGGAAATGCTTATAGGTAGGACATCAGTAGTAGCGCTGGAAAAAAGCACGCGCTCCTGCTAATTAGCAGTAGCGCTGGTTCGGGGCAGCGCTACAAGTAATGCTTTAGCAGTAGCGCTGGAAATGGAAAAAGCGCTACTACTAAGTGGGGCCCAACGAGCCCACCGACGCTAGCTGTAGTAGCAGCGCTGTCCAAAAAACAGCGCTACTACTAATAGCAGTAGCAGTAGCGCTTTATTTGGCAGCACCGCTACTGCTAACGGGCCCCACTTAATAGTAGCGCTTTTCCTGGAAAGCGCTACTACTAAGTACCATAGCAGCAGCGCTTTCTAGAAAACAGCGCTACTACTAGTTGCGGCTGGTGCCACCTTTTCACCCCCCTCTCCCCCTCCTCCCCCCTTTGCCATCCTTTCCCCTCTCCCCTCTCTAAGTTAGTTCTCCACCATTGTTGCCCTTCTTCTCTCTTCCTCCTACCTCTCTTCTCTCCCCATTAATGCCCCCCTCCACCATAACTCTCCTCCATAAATGGCCTTCTCATCTCTATCTAGCTACCTCATTTATTTGGCTCTCCCTCCATTCCATAGATATAGATCTAGCTAGCTCATCTCTCTCCCTCTCCATTAGTTAGCTAGAGTCATCTCTCCTCCCCAACAACTAGATCTAGCTAGCTATTTAGCCATCCACACTTTCGATCCCTATAGGTAGCGAAAGGCCTCATCTAACCATGCTCCGTCTCTCTCAGGAGATAGGTGAGTAAAAAGTTGTGCATTTCAAGAATGGGAATATGTGTGTTTGGGATATGGAGAGATTTGTGCGAGTGACATGCCCCCGAGTTGCTTATGTTTTGCTGAAATGTTGATTTATTTCCGTTTCAGTGAATTTCGAGCAAACTCGATATGTCCTATTTTTAGGCAAGGTAATGCCAAATTTTTATATGACTTTGATGCATGCATGCATTTTGTTTATAACCCTTTTGCTTGTTATACTGTGCAGTCTCGGTCATGAAGGTGAGTGGATGGAAGGTGGAGCGATACATGCAATCTGCGGTGACGGACATGTATGCAAACAATCGGACTAGGATTAGATGTCCGTGTACAAGATGCAAAGAAGGAGTCCTTTTGGACCCTTTTGATCGTGGCAATTTGAAGGCGCACCTGCTGATGAATGGTTTCATGGATGGCTATACTCGATGGATAAGTGAAGATGATGATGAGGACGTCAACATGGCAGGGAATAACGACATGGGGCTAGACGAAGAGATGACTGATCGACACGAAGATGATGGCGCCAGACATGGCGGCGGAGAAGAGTCTGGACATGACGACGGCGGAGAAGATTCTGGACACAGCGAAGAAGAGTCCGGACATGGCGGAGAAGAGGCGGCGGTCATGCCGCAGTCTTCGACGCTACTAAGTGCAGTCGTGCAGGACCCTCATGTTTGAGACCTCCTTCTCAAGAGTACGACTAGCGAGAGAGCTGCTTCTAGAGAGGAGGCCAAGCTGGCGCAACTTGAAGTAGACTCGAAGACTCCATTGTATGACGGTTGCGATCCCGAGGTGACCCACTTGAGTTTCACGCTCGAACTTCTAAAGACGAAGGCCAAAAACAAATGGACAGACAAAAGCCTCGATGAGCATTTGAAGTATCTACATAATAAAGTTCTCCCCGCGGGGAACCTGTGTCCTACTAGTGTCGAGGAGGCCAAGAAAATCGTTTGCCCTTTTGATTTGCTGCACATTAGGTACCACGCATGCATTAACGATTGCATCATTTATCGGGGGGAGCACGCGGAAAAAACTAGCTGTCTAGTGTGCAATGCTTCTCGATACAAGAAGGCAGGAAAGAAAGCTCCTCAGAAAGTTGTATGGTACTTTCCGATCACTCCCCGTCTGCAACGGTATTTCGTAGATCCTAAGGAAGCAAAGCTCATGCGCTGGCACGCGAAGAGGAAGAAGCCCAACGATGGAGATGATCCGAAGCTGAGACACCTCGTAGATGGTAGCCAGTGGAGAGCATTCAACGCCGTATATGGATTTGCTGCAGAAGATCCAAGGAACATCGTACTTGGTGCGAGTACCGATGGCATGAATCCGTTTGGAAACCAGAACACCAACCACAGCACATGGCCCATCTTTGTATGGATGTACAACCTCCCCCCATGGAAGTGCATGAAGACAAAGTACATACACATGAGCATGCTGATTCAAGGGCCGAAACAACTGGGAAATAATATTAACCTGTATATGGGGCTTCTGAAAGAGGAGCTAGACACATTATGGAAAACACCGGCATGGACATGGGACGCCAGCAAAGGAGAGTATTTCTATATGAGAGCCGCGCTGATGACGACGATGCACGACTATCTTGGTTACGGGTACACCTCAGGCCAGGTGTGCCACGGATACTGCGAATGCACGAGGTGCATGGATGATACAATGTCTCAGCAGCTTACGTCAACGAAAGATGGCGGGTGTGGGAAAATCGTGTACATGGGGCATCGTAGATGGCTCGAGAAGGATGACCCGTGGAGAAAGTGTGGAGATCTATTCAATGGGTTGGCTGGGCATCGAGGACCTCCATGTAAGAGGAGTGGCGCCGAAATCAACGAGCTGTTGAAAAGCTGGGAACAGTGCCCCGCGCCGGGAAAGAAGAAAAAGGCGCCGGAGCCGCTACTGAAGGTGTGGAAAACGAGGTCTGTTTTCTGGGACTTGGAGTACTGGCCTAATCACGACACGCCTCATTACCTTGATCAAATGCATATCATGAAGAATGTCCTCGAGAGCTTGCTTGGCACACTGATGAACATGCCGGAGAAGACCAAGGATGGGCCGAAGGCAAGGAAAGACTTGGAAGATTTGAAGATCAGGAAAGATCTCCACATGCCGCCCCGTAAAAAGTCGACGGAGGAGACGGAGATGGAGACGGAGGAGGGGGAAAGGGGCAGAAAAGTCAACAAGAAGGAGGAGAATTATTACCACCCTTCTTGCTTCACCTTAAGTGCGAAGGAGATCGATCAATTCATCAAGTGCCTTACGAGAATCAAAGTCAGTTCCGGTTACTGTGGGAAGATAAGCAGATTTCTAGACACCAAGAAGAAAAGGTTCAGCGGGATGAAGTCTCATGACTGTCACGTGATGATGATGCAGATACTCCCGGTTGCCATTAGAGGGATAATGGACAAGCACGTCCGTAACACGCTTACTGGTCTCTGCCACTTCTTCGATGTTATCTCTCGGAAGTCCATCAGTGTGAAGCAGCTCCGAAGGCTACAGGAAGAGATCGTTGTCATACTATGTGAGCTTGAGATGTACTTCCCGCCCGCGTTCTTTGAAGTCATGGTGCATCTGTGTGTCCACATCGTGGACGACATCATCGACCTCGGGCCGATATTCCTTCACAGCATGATGTCGTTCGAGAGGATGAATGGGGTCATCAAAGGATTCGTTCGTAACATGTCCCGTCCCGATGGGAGCATCGTCCAGGAGTATCTGACGCATGAGTGCATCTCCTTTTGCGAGAATTATATATGCGTCGGAGACCCTGTTGTTGGTTTGCCCGTCAAGAAGCATGATAGGAGGCTTGGAGGAGAAGGTCACGACAACGGCCGGAGGGAATTGCACGTGGACTACTCAGATCGACAGAACGACTTTGACAGGGCTAACTTAGTAGTGCTACAACACCTAGATGTGGTAGATGATTATGTGACACGGCACAAAGAAACCATTGCAAAGAAGTACCGTGATAAGGGGATGCTCAAGACGGACGATGAAGTTACTGTAGAGCACAACGCCACTTTCTTGCGTTGGTTCAAAGAGGAAGTTCTTGCTAATCCCCCGGAATAGGGCAGTTCGGACGGATTGCTCATACACGCCTTAGCACATGGCCCCGCACCCAAACTCGTGACCTATCAGGCATACGATATCAACGGGTACACATTCTACACGGAGGCCAAAGACATGAACAGTGATTACCAGAACTCAAGGGTGACGATTGAATGTGTGACCGACGCCAACGGCACAACTGAAAGATTCTACAGAAGGGTTGAAGAGATCTGGGAGCTTGACTATGCTGGAATGCACGATGCGACGATGTTCCGTGTCAGATGGGCTAAGGACGTCGTAAGAGAAAACAAGTATTTCACTACCATGTCTATACCCGACGTGAAGAGCGCTACCATGAACGTTAACGTCATCGCCAAAACTGAGCCATGGGTACACGCTAAGCACATGACACAATGCTTCTTCATAGCCGATCAGACCAATCCCAGCCGTGTTGTCGTGAGGAGAGGCAAAAGGAGCATCGTCGGAATGGATGGAGTCGCCAACGAGGAAGACTACGACCAATACGGCAACCCGATGAGGGAAGATGACGATGACGATGAAGCATACGTGAAAAGAAGAATCAATACTACATTACCTAAGAAAGATCATACTCCATGGTACCGGAAAAGTCACAAGGAGGGGCTCAATTATTCGACAACGAACAAGAAAGGGAAGAAGTTCAATGTGAAACATCGTCAACATAGCTGAGAAACCATCATTTATATATATGTATCTATTTTGTGTACGCACTTAAGTAACCGTTATTGGTCAAATGATGTATACATCGTATCCCCTTCAATTACCACCACATGCATGGTTCCGGTGATATTCGCAGTGTGGAAGGGAGACGCCGTCGTCGGGAGAAAAACAAAAACAAAAGGGAGAAAGCAATACAAAAGAAAAAGAAAAGTAAACAGAAAAGAAAAGGAAAATAAAAAAAAAAGAAAACTAAAAACTAGAAAAGGAAAATAATAAAAAGAAAAGAAAAATAGCGGTAGCGCTGGATTGGGAACTAGCGCTATAGCTAAGTTAGCTATAGCGCTGGATCCTAAACCAGCGCTACTGCTATTTGTATTTTAGAATTAAAAATTAAAAATTGCAATAGTTAGCAGTAGCGCTGGATTGGGAACCAGCGCTACAGCTAAATTATCTATAGAGCTGGATCCCAATCCAGCGCTACTGCTATTTTGAGTTAACTCCCCGCCGCGCGGGCTCAAAATTTCACCAAGTCATTTCCCCCCTCTCCTCCACCTCTCCCCCACTCTGTCGCCGGTCGTCGCCCCTGCCCGACGTCGCCCCTGCCCGTCGTCGACCTCGATGCCGGCCGTCGCCCGAGCCCTCCCTCCACTCACCGTCGCCACGCGGGCCCGCCCTTGACCTCGCCTCCGCCGCCCTCTCCCCTGCCCTCGACCTCGCCGCCGCCACCCTCTCCCCCGCCCTCGACCTCGCCGCCGCCCCGTAAGCCTCTTCCTCTCCTCTCCCCTACCCTCCTCTCTCTGCTCTCTGCTCTCTCTCTCTCTCTAATATGAACCCTAGCCTAGCTAGGAGTCGGATGTATGAACCCTAGGAGATGTAGCAGAGAGAGAGCAATTTAGTTTAGGGCAATTTAGCAAAAAAAATTAGAGAAATTTAGTTTAGGGTATATAAAATACCTATAAATAAAAAAAACAGTAGCAAATTGCACTAAACTAAAAAACAGTAGCAAATTGCACTAAAAACAGTAGCAAAGTTTTGTTTAGGGCAGTAGCAGAGAGAGAGAGAGAGAGAGAGAGAGAGATCATTTAGGAAAAAAACAGTAGCAAATTTAGTTGAGGGCAATTTAGCAAATTTAGTTTAGGGCAATTTAGCAAATTTGTGTAGGGCAATTTAGTTTAGGGTATATAAAACCCTAGATGATGTTTTAGGAGCATGATATGCCCTGTGGTGACTAGCACAAGCATGCAAAGTAGCCTATACAATGTTGCTGTAGTTTTTCAAAACTTGGTGAAAGCAAAGGTTTTTGGTTTTCGAAAAGACCACTATTTTGCAATGTTTAGTGAGGTCATTTCACTCTATGTACTTGCTTGAATGATATATTTTGCAAATGATATATGTCACTGAATACTGATGTTATATGATTTTGCAATGTTGGTTGAATGTCAAAGAATATCTGAGTGGCCTATGTTTTGCGGGAATGTTGATTCATTTCCGTTCCGGCAAATTTTAGGCGCTCCATATGTCCACTTTTTAGCAACGGTCATGCCGAAAATTTCCGTGATTTTCGGCATGACTTGTGCTAGAAACTAGGACATATGGAGTGCCCGGGATTTGCCGGGGGGAATGAATCAACATTCCGACCAAATATAGGCCCCTTTTTTCTCTTCATTATATCTTTTATTCACCTTCAGCCTGTCTGGTGGATATATCAAGGTGAAAAAGCACAGGAAGAACGGGCTGGGTTTCAGCCATAAGACCGACTTCTGCTGCATCCAGCAACCGTACACCAGTAAGGCTGATGGATTCTACCTCATGCATCACCTGCTCGAGTACAGAAGGATAATCAACGCCTTCGCATGTCAGCTACTACCAACGATGCCGAGATTGTCAACTGGGCCACAAGCATAGGAAAGACACTGGATCATCGAATCCGAGCTGAGTTTTATCACATACAGTGTGAACTTGCCCAAGTGATCATGAAGCAGGTCCTCGAACCAACAGGGATGTTCTACCATGGGCCAATCACGCGGGATGATGTCCGAGCACTGCTACTCGCTCAGCTTCTGGACCTGAAGCCTTTCAAGAAGCTCGGGTGCTTCCTCCCTGACTATGAAGATTGGACCGCCGACATGGAGGACTGATTGTCGATGACAATATGTCACTACTATCTTTCTATGGCAAAACTTTGAATTTATGCACGGCGAAACTCTGTGATGTAATTAAACCGTCCTCCTGAACTAGCGTAGATCGCTCTAGTTAATTAGTTTGGGTATGAAGAACTTCGTTATTTATGTTTACTATAGGTTGCTTGTATTTTGCTAATTATGCCTCTTTGTTTTCTTAAGTACAGTATGTTGCATATTATCGTTGAATTCATCAACTGACGATGCAGGTACATAGATCAAAGATGGCAAAGGACTGCTACGTTGAGTTCGTTGGGAGGGTTCCAGGAGTGTACGACCACTGGCCAGACACTCAGGACCAGGTGGACAAGTACCCGGGTGCTAGCCATAGAGGGTTCGACAGCAGAGCCGAAGCGGAAAGTAGTTACTTGAGGTGGACGCTCCGGCAAGAGCGGGAGCGAAACCGCCGGTGCCTCAAGAAGTACTACATAGTCGCGCTCTTGCTCATGCTGATCGCTCTTCTCTTCTACATCATGGTTTAGATAGAGATGATGAAACTTGTGTGTGTGCCATGACCATGCAGTTGCATTTATTCAAGACATGACGTGACTTGTGTATCACTATTTTCGAGATGTGATGATATTTGTGTTGAATGATGATGATGATGGTATGACGAGACTGTTGTATGTATATGATATGATGAGAATAGTGTATGTTTATTATGATCTGATAAAACTATTGTATAGAGCATGCACAAATACATCACAAATACGTAGAGGGGGGATAAATCTGTGAAAGCAGGAATTCTAGCAGTAGCGCTGGAAGGCATCTAGCGGCAGCGCTGGATTAGCAGCAGCACTTGCTTTGGTGCAGCGCTACAAATAGTTAGCAGTAGCGCTGGTCCAGGCAGCGCTACTGCTAACCATACTTAACAGTAGCGTTGGTCCGGGCAGCGCTACTGCTAAAACTTAGCTGTAGCGCGTTAGCAGTAGCGCTGCCCCCAGTGCTACTGCTATAGGTATTTCAAGCGCTACTAGTAGGCTTTCTCCTAGTAGTGTCTCCCCGATCTCTCCCTCCTGTCGCCGCCCAAGTTCACGCCGGCGAAGCCCGGGCCGTGGGCTGTGACGGCGGCGGCGAGGTCTTCTCCCTCGCGCGCGGTGGCGTCTTCCTCTGGCGGCGGCGACATGGCCACTCTGGTGATTCGGCGGCATGGTGCGGCGGGATCCCGGCGGAGGATGTGGCGGCGGCGGCGACAGCGGCGATGCGACCTCCCACGGCGGAGGCGCCCCTGTGGTGGTGGCTGGAATCTCGGATCTCGCCGGGCCCAGTTGGGCTTAGGCGGGCCGACGGATCTGGTGCACGGCGATAGGCTGGCGCGATGGGCCTGACGTAACCGGCTGCTCTGGCACCATGGTGGTGCCGTGGCCGGTCAGGCGGTGGCGGCTGGTTCCTTTTGGTCTGGTCCCCGGCATAGAAGGTGACGATCCGTGCACAAAAAGCTGGATGGAGTTCTTCGAACAGATCTGGGTGAAATCCTGCTCTCGGCTAGATGCCAAGGCCGGCGATGGCGGCGCTCTTCGGTGTCGTTCCCTTCTTGGAGGCATCGCCGTGGAGAAGTTCTAGGCCAACATCTGCTACCTCCGGGGGAAACCCTAGATCAGTAGATCGGAAGACGGCGGCGCTCTTGTGTCGTTTCCCCCATAGGGGCGTCTTTCTTGGAGGTGTGCAGACTCGAGGGACCAGTGGACCGCAGCTTTGGTGGAGCGGTGCTTCATCCTACACATTGATGGTGACGGATCTCGACAGTGTGGTGCAGTGCAAATTCGGCGTCCGATGTGCGGGATGGACTCGCGCAGGAGGACGACGTTGTCTGGCGTCGTGGTGGCGTCGACGGCAGAGAGGCCTGACACGGCCGATGCGTCAGTTTCTGCTCTGAAAATGGATCGATGGAAGACGGTTGTGCCGGGCCTTGCAGGGTGCGCATGTGGTGCCTGCTGTGAGTGCGCCGGACCGGTATGTGACCCAGTCCCGGTATGAGGCTAGGCTGGGGCATCCGGCGTTAGATATTAGGCTTTGGTGCGATGTTTGTTTGGTATTAGGCTCGGACATTTGGCACCCCTTTATCAAGAGGATAGGAGTAGCAACAGGTGTTGCCTGGATGGTGGCTTCAGGCGTACTGATGTATTACGTTGTAAGGTCTTTGTGAATAATTAATAAAATGACTGCATGCATCGTCTAGATGCAGAGACCGGGGGTACATCCTCCTTTAAAAAAAAAAGCACTACGTACTAGCTTGGAGGCTACTCTAGCTACGGTATAGAACGTAACTAACGTAATCAGGACTCCAGTTGATTTGATCAAATATTGGAGCAGGGAAAGAATTTGACGTGGTAAAAAGTTGACATGTTTCACTGTGTTATTAATTCGTGCCCAGATAAATTAGCAAGCTAAGACGCGTATGCGTGTGTGCACTGTGTGCTCTTCTAGCTGCTGCCACCTTTGGAGAGTAGCTGCATTCATATAATATATCCATCCACCTAATCGATTAATCAATGCAGCTACAGGGGATATGATGTTATGAGTTTTGACTAATGTGCGTGCATGCTCAAGGATAAGTGAAAACGATAGAGATCCGCTCATAAACAATTCACGTCGCTACAAAGAAGGGTAAAACTTCTAGGGAAAAAAATCATAAACAATTCGTGTAGATCGTCCAAAATAGCACGACTTTGCCCCGGCCAACCATTGCGATTAAGAGAAGACCGTGTCAAGAATTTAGCCTCAAAGCTTTTTTGTCTCGCTGAAGAAGTCTACAGGACTACATGTAACATGCATTCCCACATCTCTTTACTTTTGGTTGTTAACAACTCTGTTGTGCGTAAGATGATTACTTATGTTGCTAACACAAAGTTTGGGTACCATTAAGCAGATAGTGACACATTAATATTCCCAGCAAAATCTGTATATAATTGTCTGTCTTTTTTTCACGGGAAGTATATAATTGTATGTCGGTGGAGATGCGACCGAGATAAAGATTATTAGTTTTGCAATACATACATACGTACCATCCTGAGAATGTATAACCCGGAGCAAAGACAATTTTTTCGTCAACTGAATTGTTCTCGTCACCAGGATAGATTACTAAACCCTTGGTCGCACTTCTAAACCTATATCGTGCAACAATAAAGCACTTTTCTCATCCTCACATAATACTAAAATTATACTAGAGCTGCGACAATTAATTTGAATCGGAGGGAGTAACATATTTTTTATTTTTGTTTCATACGATCCAGAAAGGATCCCGTTCCACTATCAAAATCATACGTGCTACGAGTGGGTTCAAAGCTAGGGTTTCCCCTACCTCTCGTCGGCGCCGGCGCCGGTCCGCCTCTTCTCCTATGGTCCTAGGACCATAGAGGTGCGGTAGATCACGGCCTTGCCGGCGAGAGGGCCCTGTCTTTAGGTGTTTCTTTCAGTTTTGTTAGGGTTTGTGCCATGCCCAAAGAGACGATGCAGAGGCGGTTCTTGAAGATGGAATAAGGTTTTCCCAGCCTAGCCCCGTCCCGGTGACGCTTCTAGCGTCGTCGGAGGGCCTGTGGAGGTGCGTCTCCGGCGGAACTCGTGGGATTCAGTTGGCGTTTGTCTTTCATGGATCCAATTGGATCCGATCTTCGTTCGTCTGCGTCCGTGTGTCTGTAGATTGGATATCTATACTTGTCTTCATCGATGGCGGTTGTTGTTCCGGTGCGATAGCTCTATGGGGCCTTAGCATGACGACTTCCCGAGTGTCTACTACAACAAGGTTTGCCCAGCTTCAATGAGGGAGGGGCGATGACGGCAGCGCGCCTTCGGCTCGCTCCAGAGCTTGTAGTCGTCGCTAGGTGGTCTACGGACCTAGATGTAATTTCTACTTCTGGTGCTCGTTGTACTATCTTGATAGATGATGAATAGATCAGAAGTTTTCTCGCAAAAAAAAAACATATATAACACATAACCTAAAATGCATATTCCTAGTTACCACCGCAGACAGTTTGGTTGTTTAATAATATGCTTGCTTAGCGAAAATCCGAAGGTGAACATGGCCCCACACGCATCAATGTGAATAGTAAAAAAATATTAGAAAAATTAAAAAAAACTGTAATTTTGGGTATCAAACTTGGTTGATCGTTCTACTCATGTGTGAAGTTTCATGAAGAAATGACAACCATGGTGTTCCTAATAAAGAAAATACAATCGAGACCTTACTATTCATTCAAACAATGTGTTTTTGATCGCATCAATTTTAATATATTTTTGCCACAATACCACGGATGTCATTAAACTTCACATGTGAGTAGATGGTGGTTCAAGTTTGACATCCTAAAGTTTTTTTTAGAAAAAAGTTTTCTCATAACATTCTTGATTTTACTATTCTAGCGGGTGCCTGCGTAAGCAAGACTAGTTTTTGCTGCAGTTAGGTGGATCAGTTCATGGAGGCATATATTACAGCCACACGACGATGGTCTAGTAATTGTTGTTGACCCGGTATAACACGGAACCGGACCCTCTAACATTGAGAAGGAAAGTTAGAGAAGCTAAAATACCCTAACTTTCCTTCTCTCTATCCATATGATTATGGCTAAAACGCCTTAAATTAATTTGCAAATTAATGATCTACTCTGTACATTTATAGTAATTACATACAAACAAATTGATGATGAAATACAATTAATTTTAAATTATTTATATCTACAGTAAATATCAGCAGTAAACAACTTGTTAAATACCTACTAACAGTCCCTAACTTCCCTTCTTCATTTTACACTACGGTAGCACTGTAGCACCATGACTTTCCTTCTCAATGTTAGAGGATCCGGTTCCGTATAACACGCGGCGGCGCCACCATTTTTCCCAACTGCTACACAGTGACTGCATACATAAACACTCAGTGCAGCCGTCAACCCATCTCCATATCGACCAATTATATGATAACCCATTTCCATCTCGTGCATAGCTAGCTCATTAATTTGCTTAAGCATTGCACAAGTGACCTTTATTCGAGAATGTTGCACAAGTAACCTTCGCACAATGACACAATCAGTTACGCTAGTGATTGCGTTGCGAATGTAAATTTTGAGTAACATTAAGCAGATAGTGACAGTTCAGGCACATTGTCGACGACCATGTATTTATGTTTCAGATGGAGACGCAGAGACATGATACTCTACCTTTTTTGTACGTAAAGCTTCATGGTACAAGGTATACTTCGCACAGACCGAGAGTACGTATAGACATTTTCTTTTTCCTCGGGATTGTTTGTCATAGAAAGAATTGTCTGAAATCTCTTTAACCTCAGTTATGCTTACATACATCGACAAACAACTCGCATTCCCTTGGTATTTTGTCGTCCGACACGATGCGTTGCATTGCATGCCATCCTATCATCATCGCCTGATGCAACGCGGTTCATGAGCTGTCAGAAAAGTGTCGTGTGTTCCACCTAATTAAGGCGCCATGTCGCGCTACAGCCGCGTCCATGTTCTTTTGATGACAAAAATTAGAGGACATTTTTACTTTTGACGAAGATAATTACAAACACTTCTTGTACTACAGTTCTAGATAAGGTGCAACGTAATTTCAAGTTATTGGAAGATTTATGAACATGTGTTCTACTTGAGATATGCCATATGTGGAGCTTGTGGTGACGAATAGATGTACGGAGAAACTTCCGTTAGTATGTGTGTGATGCATGCAGCACCGTAAGAGCCATTTGTAAGTTGGTTGAGTTTGCAATTAGGGTAAATCGATTTCGTGGGAGAAGAAAGTATGAGGCGATAAGAAGCTCTGAAAGCCGAGCCAAGAACGAGCCGAAGTCGTCTGAAGCTGAGGCAGTGCCCTGGCCCAAGTCTTGATCGGCGCTGCGAGCGGAGCCACTGGAGGACGAACGATTTCAAGAGGAGGCGTTGGATCTTAGTCCAACGATCCAAAAATTCGACTTACCCAAAGAAAGCAGGCGCCTTATCAATAATAGTCGGTCCCATAATCACAAGATTTGTTACTCCAGTTCCTTGACGAGTAAGCAAGTTTACCTTAGCTGCTGTTAGGTGGATGTAAGCAACGAATACAAAACCACTCTTCACGACGATCTGGTCTTCAGTTGACTCCGTAGTCGGGTATATATAACCCGCGGAGCCACTTTTTTCCCAACTGCTACAAGGTGAATGCTATATAAACACCAGTTCACCCAGCCATCAACGCATCACCACAGCAATCTCTAGCTTGTTACGAATTTGGAGAGGTAGAGCAACCTGCAGTCCACGAAACTAATCCATAATTAGTTGCTTCGAGAATAAGCTTCCAGCCATGAGGTTCCTCACTTTAGTGTTTGCGTGGGCTGCGGTGGTGCTGCTCGCCGTGGCCGCCTTCGCGGCGGTGGCGGACGCGTCGCCTCCGCCGTCCAAGTTTCTGAAGGTCGGGTTCTACAAGCACACGTGCCCACAGGCCGAGTACATCGTGCGCGACGCCGTCCGCCGCGCCGTCGCCCGCAACCCAGGGCTCGCCGCTGGCATCATCCGCATGCATTTCCATGATTGCTTCGTCAGGGTAAGCAATGACCATACACTCCTACCCCATTCACGATTCACTCAACTTGTCAGTGCCACGTGTACATGCATGTACCTGATCTGACCATTGATTTTCCTGTTGCTCCACACGTGTAGGGTTGCGATGGCTCGCTGCTGATCAACTCGACACCTGGGAACTCGGCGGAGAAGGATTCGGTGGCGAACAACCCAAGCATGCGTGGCTTTGAGGTCATCGACGAGGCCAAGGCAGCCTTAGAGGCGAGCTGCCCACGCACCGTCTCCTGCGCCGACGTGCTCGCCTTCGCGGCGCGCGACGGGGCCTACCTTGCCGGCGGCATCAACTACCGTGTCCCTTCCGGTCGCCGTGACGGCCGTGTGTCTATCGCCGACGAGGTGCTCAACAACAACGTGCCATTCCCGACCGACGAGGTCGCGGAGCTCGTGGCCAGCTTCAAGCGCAAGGGACTCTCCGCAGACGACATGGTCACGCTCTCCGGCGCACACACCATCGGTCGATCCCACTGCTCCTCCTTCACGCAGCGCATCCACAACTTCTCGGGTGAGGCCGGTCGGACCGACCCGTCCATCGACAGGTCTTATGCAGCGGAGCTGAAGCGTCAGTGCCCTCCTTCGACGGACGACATGAGCGACCCCACAACGGTGCCGCTGGACCCGGTCACGCCGGGGGAGTTTGACAACCAGTACTTCAAGAACGTACTGGCGCGCAAGGTGCCGCTCACCTCCGACCAGACACTACTCACCAGCCCCTGGACCGCCGGTATCGTCGCGTTCCACGCCGCCGTGGAGAAGGCATGGCAGGCCAAGTTCGCTGCCGCCATGGTCAAAATGGGCAAGGTGGAGGTTCTCACCGGTGAAGAGGGGGAGATCAGGGAGAAGTGCTTTGTCGTCAACCACCACTAGTCAATCATTCCGAAGTCGTTCAAAGCATATAGCTAATTTAATACTATGATTTAATATACTTGTGTGTCCGTCGATCGCAGATCATACTGTTAGTTGTTCGTGTATGTAATTTGATTTTCCATAGTGATTTCGTTGTTTGTGTATATCTAAAAGAGTAGTACTGCATGAGAAAGAATAATTATTGTGTATGGATAAGAATTGTTTTTAGTATTTTTACTGTAGGAGCGTCGGCTGCTTTATTTTATTTTTCAGGGTTAGGGCATATACAATGGTACTATCTTAGAAGTGTCACGTAGGATAAATGATGAGGTGGAGAAGAGAGAACTCGTAAGAACAAGAGATGATTTCTTAACACAATATGTCTCACCACGTTTTTAGGAATAGGTAGTTATTGAAGATAACCCATTGTAGACATTTTTTTTTTCATTTCTAAATTACATGCATGACTTAAAATAAGACTATTTTATCAACCATTGTACATGTCCTTAGTGCTTCATTAGCACGAGCAAGCAAGAATGGAGAACATGGATTCTGCAAAAGAAAATAAAAGAGCGGCGTACTTCCATACACCCCCTTTATAAAAATATTAAAAGGGGTACTTGTGTCTTTTCGTTCGATTAGAATTAGTTTGAGTAATTTAAATGCTCAGAAAAGGTCCTCCAAAATCCAGAACCCATCTATACATCTCAGTGGAAAAAATATATCTACCCTAAAAAAAGTGGAAAAAATATATCTATACAACAATCACGTCATCTCTCTCTCTCAGCATCCATGTGGCTCTAAGCAAAAAAATTGTTGGCGTCGACCGGTCAAGCCAAGCATAGAAGTTACCTCTACCATTTTTCTTGGAATAAAATAACTTGCTGGACCTACTTGTGACTTTGTGCTGGCCATGCAAGTACTAGATTGGAAGGAGTCAGGTGTGGAAAGGAGAAAAGCTAAACCTCCCGCACCGATGCACGGGAGGTACCGTGCATGCATGCGCCGTTGGTTTCGCTTGAAGATCCGATGCCGATCTTTCTTTCATCACATGCAAGCGCACTGGTCCACCCATGCCTTTTCATTTTATTTTCAAGTTTGAATCTATTTTATTTTTTGAAACCAAAGTACAATTTATGATACGTTTTCATATTTGTGTGTTTTGACGACGAGACCTTTGAAACGAGACCACTTTTAAACATATTTCAATAAATTTTAAAACAAAAATTCTGAAACATGGTGAAACACTATAAAAGTATACATAACTATGCTATGTTTTGTTAAACACTAGATAAGAGCATCTCCAGCCGTTCGCCCCCATAGGGGCTTGAAATATTGCCGCCTGGGGGCGAACTGGCGCTAAAATCGGCGTGGGGGCGATTGGATTCCCAGCCGCCGCCCCCAGGCGCCGATTTCGGCCTAATTTTGGTGCAAATTTGTCCACTTTTCAGCACACTTTCGGCGCAAAATTGGCACGCTATCGACGTAAATTGACTAATGTCGGCCCATATTCGCCGTGCTTCGGCGCAAATTCAACAGAAGCTATTTTTTATCACATAGTTCATCACAGAAAATCAATATAAATCAAATAGTTCAGCAACAAATAGTTCAATACAAATTATATAGTTCAACAAATAAAAACTCATATTTCATCACACGTCAAGCTAGGCGTTGCCCTTGAGCCTCCATAGGTGCTCCACCAGATACTGCTGCAGTTGTTGATGCACCAGTGGGTCTCGGATCTCCTGACGCATATTGAGGAAGGTCGTCCAGGTTGCCGGTAGGTGGTGATCAACTTGGGCAAGAGGACCCTGCCTGTTATATGGTTCAGTGTCAAACACTGGCTCTTCCTGCTCGCTCTCAATGATCAAGTTGTGCAAGATGACACAGCAAGTCATGATCTCCCACATTTGGTCTTTTGACCAGGTCTGAGCGGGGTACCGGACAACAGCAAATCGAGATTGGAGCACACCAAATGCCCGCTCGACATCCTTCCCGCAAGCCTCCTGAACCTTCGCAAAGTGGGGCTTCTTGCCTCCTGGCATAGGGTTTGAGATAGTCTTCACAAATGTGGACCAGCTCGGATAGATGCCATCTGCTAGGTAGTATCCCTTGTTGTAGTGTCGCCCATTGACACCTCGAAATTCATCGGAGGAGAATGACCTTCAACAAGCTTGGCAAAGACAGGGGAGCACTGCAATACGTTGATGTCATTGTGAGTTCCTGGCATACCAAAGAAGGAGTGCCAAATCCAGAGGTCGTGTGTGGCCACTGCCTCAAGTACCACATTGCAACCGCCTTTGGCGCCTTTGTACATCCCCTGCCAAGCAAATGGACAGTTTTTTCATTTCCAATGCATGCAGTCGATGCTTCCAAGCATCCCAGAAAATCCTCTTGCTGCATTCTGTGCTAGGATCCGAGCAGTGTCTTCAGCATTGGGTGATCGCAAGTATTGCGGTCCAAACACTGCCACCACTGCCCTGCAGAACTTGTAGAAACACTCAATGGTCGTGGACTCGGCCATGCGCCCATAGTCTTCGAGTGAATCACTGGGAGCTCCGTATGCAAGCATCCTCATAGCTGTCGTGCACTTCTGGAGTGAGGTGAATCCAAGTGTGCCGGTGCAATCCTTCTTGCACTTGAAGTAGCTGTCGAACTCCCGGATGGAATTCACAATCTTGAGGAAGAGCTTTCGGCTCATCCGATAACGGCGCCAAAATACTTTGTCGCCGTGCAGTGGAGCGTCGGCGAAGTAGTCGGAGTAGAGCAAGCAATAGCCTTCCAGTCGATGCCTCTGCTTCGCCTTCAGCCGGCCCGACGCCGAGCCACCTCGCCGCGGCTTTGCATTGCTCGCGAGCAGGCTGGCCAGGGCTGCGACGACCATGAGATGCTCTTCGTCCTGGGCGTCGGCATCAGCTTCCTCCTCCAGCAGCGCCGTGAGCGCCTCCTCATCGTCCGAGTCTATCGCCGAGCAGACAAATCACCGAACACCTGGCGGGTGTGGTAGGCGCACAGCCGCCGGTATCCTGCCCTGCGCGGCCGGAGCGCCGGAAAGCTTGCCCAGGAACGGGGTGGAGGATGCCGCGGCGGAACCCTCTCTCTTTTCCGGCGGGGGAATGCCTATCTAGCGGTGGTGGGGGGTGGTCGGCGCCGGGATCGGCAAGGCGGCGGGAGGGCGTGCGCGCGGGGGGGGGGGGGGGGCAAATCTGGACACGCAAAGATGCGTTTTCGCCTGACAGTGGTGGCCCAGACGCCCTTTTCCCTTCCGCCATAGCCCCCAAGTGCCCCCAGTGCGCTGGGTTCGGCCTGGGATCGCCGGGCCCAAAAAGGGGGCCGAGCCGGCGGATTTCGACGTCTTGGGGGCGCGACTGGGGTTTTTTTCGGCGCTGGCTCGAAAAAAGTCGCCCTGGGGGGCCTGTTGGGGGCGCGGCTGGAGATGCTCTAAGCTCAAAGTTTTGTTGCAATAAAACCTATCAATATTTACAGGGGAAGGTGGGGATAGAGTTACTCCCTTCGTAACAGTGTCAAAAATGGTCTTACATTTTGGGATGGAGTGAGTATTAATTTTACTTAGATCCACCTTCAAGGTTTGACATAGATCCATCTTAGAGGTTGGACGTGGGTCCTAGCTTGGAGGCAAGCTAACCTCCAAACACTGCGGGTGCCCTAAGGCTCGTCATAGTGGGAAGTAACTTAAATCAGTCTATGTTATTACTTTCATAATGAGTAATAACAATATGAGGTATCGTACAAGCCTTCATTTATTTAGATATAGACTTATTTTGTCTCGGCTTCTAATTAACTAATTACCACATGAGTAAATTTGCCTTGGGGTGCATTGTGTTTCTAGCTAAGTTACTCCCACCATGACCAGTTTAAGGGATCGGTTTGGCAGTGGCGGACAACTCCTAGCAGTTCCACAGCCGAACAAGAAGCTAGTCTTCTCCTTCCTGGTAAGAGTACCTCCAATAGCATTCTAGTAACCAATTACCTATCCCTAAAAATCGATTTTGAATGATCTGCTCCTACGAAATACCTATGTGGTGATTGATGTCTTCATTTTATATCATCTTTTTTAGGATTTTTTTACTAATCGCTTTCGGGTTTTGCCATTTTCTACTTTGGCTTTTATTACTTATTTGTTGAAATCGAAAAAACCCTTGGATCTTTGCTTTGATTATAGGATATTATAATTATGGAAGGATTTGGAGTCATAATTGAGTATATGGAGGAGCAGCCACTTGTACCAGTGGTCGTACCACACGTTGTTGCCTCCACCTCAACACCCTGAACAACTTTCATGAAGGCAACAACAATAGTGCAACACAAGAGGAAGAACACACACCAAACCAGAAGATGAGGGATCCGGAAGGAATTGCTTTAAAGATCCATTTCAGACTTATCCGTAGAGAGATCCTCCATTCCACCATTGGGAACACTAGACACCATCATTAGAGAGAGGCCCATTCTTACGTCTTTCTTTCCCCTTTCGCAAGGCGACTAGGGCAAAGTCTTCCTCCCATTGATCTCCATTGGCGAGCCAGTGGATTCGTCTACCCTCCGTCTACCACTCCAGGGACCGGTGGTGGGGTGGGGAATCCTGGTTTGTCGGCTCCGAATAGTAGATTGCTTACGAGTCTAGTCCTCATAGGGGCGGCGCTCAGACGGATGGTGAAGCTTCTTCTTCGAGTCAGTCTTTCAGGCTCCGATCCTCAACAAGTTCATCTATTGGCACGGATTAGACGGAGCTCCGACGTAGATTCATGCCAGCTCATCGGGGTTGCGAGGTCAGAGTTTCTTTTTGTGAGTACAAAAAACTTGCATTCTACTATAATTTACACGCATATTATTTAAAACTTGCATTTATACTTACACACAAAAAAACAAGAAATAACTATTTCGAAGAAAGAATGAATTAGTGGCATTGGTATCATTCTTTAAAAAGAAAGAAAATGAAAAAACAAAGATAAAATTTTCACACAATTTACACATAAATTGCACATTTTCATAATATTGAAGAAAATTGATATAATAGTGGAATTTCGCAAAAAAGATGTTTCCTAAGAAGTAATGAATTAGTGGCATTGGCATTACCTTCAATAAGAAAGAAAATGAAAAAAAAAATAAGTTTTATAAGAAAACATGAATTGGTGGCTTTGTTATTACCCTTTAAGAAGAAAGAAACTGAGATAAATATAAAATGAAAAGAAAATAATGAGGTATCCTAAGGAAGAATGAATTAGTAGCATTGGTATTAACCTTTATGAAGAAAGAATAGTTTAAAAAATCTAATACAAACAATGAAAAAAGTTGCACAATATATAAAAAACATGTTTTTAAAAATATGCAAGAATAGGAATATAATAGTGTAATTGTTGGCATTTGTATTACCCTTAAAGAAGAAAGAAAATAAAAAAACTAAAACAAAATCAAAATAATGAAGTTTCGTAAGGACGAATGAATTAGTGCTATTGGTATTACTCTTTAAGAAAATGAAAAAAAAAAATCTAAAGCAAAGAATTAAAAAAAATGCACACAATATACACAAAAATTGTAGTTTTTAAAATATGCAAGAATAAACATATGATTCTGGAATTTTCGTAGAAAGTAAATTTCCTACGAAGAAATGAATTGGTGGCTTGATATTAGCCTTAAAGAAGAAAGAAAATAAAACTAAAACTAAATTTAAATATTAAAGTTTTAAAAGGAAGAATGAATTAGTAGCATTGATATTACCCTTTAAGAAGAAACAAAACAAAAAACCTTCCACGCCACTTTGCACCGAAATTGCACTTTTTTAACATGTAAACATCAATCATATATAATAGTGCAACTTTCGCACTATAGTATTTGTGTGTACATTTACACTCACCCAACATTTCAAAAATACCTACAAAAGAAAAAGAAAAATAATTAATAAAATTAAATAAAAAATAAAGGCAAAAACAGATAAAAACAAATGGGGAAATGGGAAGGCTAGGTCGCTCCTAGTAATGGACTTCAGCCCGTTAAGGAATCGACTTACCCAAATATACGGTCAGTCAATTTAGCACAGCCCAAACACCTCACAGAACAAACGAGAAAAAATAAATTGCAACAAAAATCACAAAGCAAGATCAACGGCACACAAAATTGACTCACCTAAATTAAATTTCAGGTGACTTACATGTAGCTTTTTTCGAAAAGAAAGATGACACCCGGTCTCTACATCTGGGAGATGCATGCAGCCATTTTATTAATTATTCAGAAAGACGTTATATAGTAGTACATCAGTGTAACGCCCCCGATTCAATCATACACTAATCATACACACAAACGTGTACGATCAAGATCAGGGACTGACGGGAAGATATCACAACACAACTCTAGACACAAGTAAAAGTCATACAAGCTTCATATTACAAGCCAGGGGCCTCGAGGGCTCGAATACATAAGCTCGATCATAAATGAGTCAGCGGAAGCAACAATATCTGAGTACAGACATTAAGTTAAACAAGGAGCCATAAGATGGCTAGCACAAACTGGGATACAGATTGAAAGAGGCGCAGGCCTCCTGCCTGGGATCCTCCTAACTACTCCTGGTCGTCGTCGGCCTGCACGTAGTAGTAGGCACCCTCGGTGTAGTAGGAGTCGTCGACGACGGTGGCGTCTGGCTCCTGGGCTCCAATATCTGGTTGCGACACCCGAGAAGAAAAGGAAAGGGGGGAAAGAGGGAGCAAAGCAACCGTGAGTACTCATCCAAAGTATTCGCAAGCAAGGATCTACACTACATATGCATTGGTATCAATGAAATGGGTAGTATCTGTGGACTGAACTGCAAAATGCCAGAATAAGAGGGGGAGAAGCTAGTCCTATCGAAGACTACGCTTCTGGCAGCCTCCATCTTGAAGCATGTAGAAGAGAGTAGCTGGTAAGTTAACCAAGTAAAAACGTATAGCATAATCCTACCCGGCGATCCTCCCCTCGTCGCCCTGTGGGAAAGCGATCACCGGGTTGTCTCTGGAACTTATCTGGGTGTGTTTTATTAAGTATCCGGTTCTAGTTGTCATGAGGTCGGAATACAACTCCAGGTCGTCTTTTTACCGACGGACACGGCTATTCGAATAGATAAACTTCCCTGCAGGGGTGCACCACATTGCCCAACACGCTCGATCCCTCTGGCCGAGCACACTTTCCTGGGTCATACCCAGCCTCAGAAGATCAACACGTCACAGCCCTACCTAGGCTCAACAGAGAGGTCAGCACGCCAGTCTAAATCCTAAGCGCGCAGGGGTCTGGGCCAATCGCCCATTGCACAGCTGCACGTTGCGAACGCGGCCGGGAGCAGACCTGGCCCCCTTAATACAAGCGCAGGCGTTCCAGTCCAATCCGGCGCGCGCCGCTCAACCACTGACGTGAAGAAGGCTTCGGCTGATACCACGACGTCGAGAGCCCATAATTGTTCCCGCGTAGTTGGTTAGTGTGTATAGGCTCATAGCCAGACTCGGATCAAATACCCAATCTCGTTAAGCATGTTAATTCATATAACCGCGGACGCCTACCAGGGACCAGGCCCACCTCTCACCTAGGTGGTCTCAACCTGCCCTGTTGCTCCGCCACAAAGATCCACTCAGAGGGTCGTCGGGACAAATGTCCTTTCAGCCCCCAATCCATGAATCACCTGCGAGTACTCTACGAGCCGACCCGACTTTACTCACCACACATATCATGTATAATATAAATAGTATATACCCGTGATCACCTCCCGAGTGATCACGACCCGATAGTATAGCATGGAAGACAGACAAGAATGTAGGGCCACTGATGAAATACTAGCATCCTATACTAAGCATTTAGGATTGCAGGTAAAGGTATCAACAACAGTAGCAGCAAGGACAGGCTATGCAGCAGTATAGGATCAAACTGATGAAACAGTAACACTACTCTAATGCAAGCAGTAGAGGGAAAGAGTAGGCGATATCGGGATGAACAAGGGGGGTTTGCTTGCCTGGAAGCTTAGTCGAGAAGGAGGGGTCGTCAACACCGTAGTCGATCAGGGCAGCAGCAGCAGCGGCGTCAGTCTCGAAGTCTACCGGAGAGAAGAGGAGGAAGAAACAATGAATACAATGCAAACAGATGAATGATGAAGCAAATAGCGGTGCTAGGTGTGACCTAACGCAGTACTAGGTGTTACTGGCGAAGGGAGGAAACATCTGGGAAAGTATCCCTGGTGTTTGGCATCTTCGGATGGACGAACTGGAGAGGGGTGGTTGCAGGTTCGCTATGCTAGGGACGCGTGGCAGACAAACGGACTGCGTATTCGGATTCATCATATTTTTCTGAGCAACTTTCATGTACAAAGTATTTCATCCGAGCTACGGATTATTTTATATTAATTTTTAAAGTTTTAATTCATATTTGGAATTATCAGATTAATTTAATTCAAAATATGTTTATTGCATCAGCATGACGTCAGCGGTCAACATTGACCGTTGACTGGGTCAACTGACGTGTGGGTCTCGGTTGTCAATGTCACATTATGCTAATTAACAGATTAGTTACTTTAATTAGTTAATTAGGTTAACTAAGTTTAATTAGTTTACTTAAACTGAATTAATTAAGTTAATTAATCATTTAATTAATTAACTAATTATTTTAATCATGTTTTTTTATCTTTTTTTAATGTTTTCTGGGGCATGGGGCCCCCTAATCAGTGGCTCAGGGGAGCCTTAAAGGGCGCGGGCATCGGGCGCTAGCACCCAGCCCGAATGGGAGACGGGCGCCTGGATCGGGCGCATCCCGGCTGGCCCTGGGCACCGGCTGGGGCGGAGGAGGGCGCCGGCCAAGGCAGAGGAGGGCGAGGCCGGTCGGGGATGACCGGAGAGGGGGTGAGGCGACGAGCGATGCGGCGCGGCAGTTGCAGAGGCCGGCGCGCGGGTGGGGTTGCCGCGGACTGCCGTGGGCGAGCGGCAGCGAGCATGGCCGCGGCGGAGCGGCGAGCACGCAGCGTCGTGGCTTGGCAGTGGGCAAGGTAGCAGCGGGGTGGTGCGAAGGCGGGCACGACGCGGCTGGAGTGCGGCGGGGCGAGCGGGGCGCACGGCCCATGCGCGGCGCGGGGGAAGAGGCCGCGGCCCCGGGGTGGCAGCGAGCGCTGGGCGCGCGAACGCGCGCACGCTTCTGCGCGGGCTGGCGCGGCCAGGGGCGCGTCGAGGGGAGGCCGGGGTGCGCGAGCGCGCGGCAAGACGAGGGAGAGCAAGGGCCGGGCGCGACTGCGAGGCAGTGGCGCGTACGTGGGCGACGACGGTCGGAGGCGAAGGCTGCGGCGGAGTGCGAGCTCGGGCGCGGGGCGGGCGACGTGCAACAGAGAGGGGGGGAAGGGGAGGTGTAGGCCGACGGCCTCACCGGCGTTGCAGGTGACCGGTCGTCGAGGCGCGAGGAAGCCCTTTGGGGAGGAGGTCGGGGAGGCAACGACGACGGCAGGGGGGCGACGGGGCAGCTCCGGCGAGGCCCGCGGGTGGCGAGGCGCGGTCGTTGCCCGATCCAGATTTGGATCGGGAGGGGGAGGAGAGACGTGGGGGGAGTGGGGGAGAGATGGGGATCGAGCGAGGGGATCGGCTAGGGTTAGCTCGCTGGTGGGGGCGGCTGGGCCGTGGTTTTCTAGATGGGCCAAGTGCCCAGTAGGTTAGGTTAGTTAGTTTTTTTTATTTTTCTTTTCCCTTTTCTCTTTTTCTGTTATTTTTCTTTTCTGTTTTATTTCTAGTTTCATCTCATTTTAGTTTTATAAAAACATAAAAGTTGTAGCTAAATTAGTATCACTAATTATACCTCTGCTACAAAAAGTTTAAACCCCTAAATAAATAGTTTAACATTTTATAAATAATAAAAGGCATTTATTAAATTGGTTATGCTGCTGTTTTATTCATTTTAGAGTATTTAAGCATTTTATAAAAGTGTGGTTTCTCCATCATAATTACCTATGCAATATCTGGCTCAACCCGAACATTTTAGTTTTAATATTTGAAAACCTTTACCGTTTGACTTGAGTTTGAATTTGAATTTGAATCGGTTTCGAATCAACATGAGTTTCTCAACAGTAATCGAGGTGACGTGGCATCATTAGCAGAGGTACACTGTAGCTTAATTATCAGGGCGTCACAATTCTCCTCCACTACAAGAAATCTCATCCCGAGATTTTAAGAGGTGGAGTAAGGGGGAAAGATCTGGTTACGAAATTCTAACGAATCTTCTCGGTCTTGGTTGCTCTTCTAGAAGAGGTCGGTCCATTATGTTGATGTCCTCATTTCTCTGCTTCAGGTCATCATGATGAAGTCGGCATCCTTTCTTCAGGAACTCATTGTACTTATGAAAAGGACAAGGGGGTAACTTCGGAAGAACGGGCCTCTACAAGGTTGCTTATCTGGTAGATAACTCAGGGAAGGTGGCAGAAAGTAACTCTCGATTTGGAAGTTAAGAAAATATCGAGAGCATAGTAAGAAGGTTCCAAGAGAAGTTTTGAGCGGGCAGGCAATCGTTCGATGCCTAATCAGAAGGTGAAAGGTATTCAGAGCAACGAAAATAAATGTTGCGTCTGATACCAGTCTAGATCAGCTCTAAGGAGGTGGCTCATGAATTACACATGAAGCCAAGTGGATGGAATAACCTTGGAAATAGGGATGCACAGGAGAGGCAGGTTTCGATCCTGTGGAACTGTGGGTTATGGGCCCACCATGTGGGTTAAGAGTAGAAAGGGGAGGCTGGCATCTTGCACGGTCATGATAGTAAGGCATGTCAGAGGATAGCCTGTCAGTTATGTCGGCAACAACATCGGTACCAAGGGCGAGGGACGAAGAGAAACATTTTCCTGCTCGTTGAATGAGGTGGAACAATAGGAAAAGTTCTCGTCCATCGGTGGTTACCAGAATGTCATCAACAATAGTAACAGGGTCTTACTGACAGAGTTGTACACCGAGGTGTTTACATAAGCAGGGAATTATCACTGCTCAGATAAGTCGGATTACAAGAAAGGTTAAACAAAACAATGGAAAGGAAAATGTGTTTATACCCGCGTATCAAGAGTATATCTTTCCCAAGAAAAAGGCACATGATAGGACTCCGAGTATGTACCATTTGGACAAGGGGTAAAGAATTTATGGGGTTTACCCATACAACGGTGTTAGGATAGTTGATCAAGAAAAAAATTAGTGTTGCACTTCAAATGTTCTTATTGATGATCACAGTACCACAGACATGCTTCAAGATAGCATTGACATGGTTATTGGGTAAAGATCAGACTTTGGATACACAAAGGATCTATCAGGAATAACTTATAGAATAAGTCTTACAATTTCCTCATGGAAGAATGGTTAATCTTACGGGGCAAGATACTATAACAACAGGTCCTCCGGCCAGGTGTGCTAGGCATGACATCACCATACCGGGTCATATAAGGATCAATGTTATGACTCTTCGAAAATGTTCCAACCATCATATCTGACCGAGTTTCAGATCTGATTGGGGTCAGGATACCTCAGACTCAGGATGCCTGAGAAGAAAAGGTGCGACCCAAATTGGCTAGAAGACATTGTAAGATTCTCGGGAAATGAACTATGGAAGCGAGTTCCGAAACAAGAGTTCATCAGTAAACCAAGGAGAGGATGAGGAGGTGGCTGATGGACTCAGCGACAATTCATCGAGATTTCCAAAGGATGGATTTCCACAATTATGTGAACAACGTAACATTTTGGACATGTTGAAGTATATAACGAAGTATGTTCGAGGAGAACATACTCGAGTGAACATTGACCGAAACGTGCACCTAGAAGATGGACTAAGTAGCACGATCGATGTTAGAATGGTGATTCAATAACCAATAGACTAAGAATCAAGCTATCGACCATTAACTCCAAGCAATAGGGTTGCTATAAGTCTTGAAATTACACCTCACAGTCCATTTGTCGGTATTCCGGTTAGAAACAACACGGGGACCAAGAAATGAACGGAGATGGCAAGAAGTATTACTATATCAAGAATTCTTAAGAGGTGGAGCAATTCTCACAATATCCTTGACATAAAAGATGGAAATACTCCAAGGTAGAACATAGCATAAGTTGGATAGCAAGGAACTTAAGGTACAACACCAAACATGAACAAGTTTGTGTTGGAAGGAAGGCAAGGAAGTAGTCGATGACGACACAAATTACCGAGGGGCAAGGATGGTAATTCTCATCATGAATTCAATTCATAACCTGGAAGAAGTCAAAACATTGAGGATGATCACAACACATTTTGTCGAGAGTGTTCATGATGATGAAATCGATCAGAGACATCATCAAGCAAAAGAAATGGTGAAGCAAAAGGTCATCGGAACTACAGATAAGATGCAATCTCAGAATCAGAGTTGCCTTTCAAGCCAAACAATATGATGTTGAAAACTCGATATAATCTTAGTGCATTGTCAGAATTGTGTTCCAGGAATGAAGGACTAAGTAGCCAGGTCAATCTTTAGCATGACGATGATGATGTAGCCAAGCGGCTAGGAATGACATGATTGATTGCAAGCTTGCAAGCAACGAATGCTACTAAGAGTTATTGAATTGCAGTATGGACTCGATTCAATTATCGGTGTTGTCGGTTGACAAACAACCTAGAACACGGGGAATATTTAAAATCAAAGAGAAGCAATACTAGATAAAGAACTTATTAGAGGTAGTGCAATGGCACGATATCCTCGAGCTACCAGAGGGTAATACTCGAAGGTAGAGGAGAATACATGTTGGACAGGTGTATTAATCTGTAGAAGACAAGTACTTTAACTTGTCTGAGAAATGGATCAAAGAAGATCAATATGGTCGAAACCACGATTGCAAAAGACCAAACCTCAGATATAAGACGAACTTATACCAAGGGGATAATTATTTTAAGATAAGTTTCCATGATAAGATCTACATCGTGTCCATGGGCATGAACACAAAGTTCAAGGTCGACTCCCACTTCTCCGATGCATGACCATTCATTCACTGCTCAAAAAAATGATTTGAGTGTGAAAATCTACCTGGTGAATTACCAGAGGAGTATGACCCATGAAAACTTTCGGGTTCACACATATTAAGGAAGGCATAGGTTCAACCCATCGGGGCATTTTTAGAAACATATACCACAAGCTTCCAGAGTAAATATCACCAGCTCGAGAGCAGAGCATGGTTGGCCAAATTAGAGAATAGGATTTATCAATGGCATTATGTATCAGGGAAAGAACTTCCAAAGTGATTGAATATGAAGGACGTTGTCGGATAAAATCCAACAAAGGATCCGGTGGTCCTCAAGGGATTTGATGTGAGCATTGGTACTCAACCAGAGGAAGAAGGAATGCAAGGAGATCAGATTATAGAAACAACTGACTAATTCAAAGCTCAAATGCAAAAGAATTATGATTTCCAAATCAAGGGATCAGAGGCAAACGCTCTGATTAAGGATGGATAAGTTGAGTAGGCTTAGGGTATAATCGATGACAATTTGATTGGTCGAGGTCCAGCCCATGTTTAAAATGACGTCTGAGCCGGAGGGATGAATTCTAGGATCTGATTGAGGATGGCGAGCATTCGCAACATATTGAATCAAGGGGCTCAAAATAATAATGACAAAGGATACTATGAATATTGCTAGTCATATGGAATGCAGCCATAATGCAAGCAGACAAGTATTTGCCGAGCAATAGCGGGCAGAGGGTTTTTGGAAGATTGAATGGTATTTCGAAGGTTTGTGAAATACCTGAATCAACTGGGGATGAGCGGATACTCGGTAAGTGCGAGAAATTGTTCGTGTGGGTATTAATGAGGAAAGGAGCTGCAAAGCGGTAGGCACAAAGGATTCTCGGAACAACAGAGAGAATTTCGGGGTATCTTGTAATAACAAGATCAACTGGGAAATATTGTATGAATGACGAGTATACGTGGTTATCCATAGGGGTTTATCGATCGAAGGGAATTGCAACAGCGATGGGCACAAAATCTTGAGAGAACATCGGGGAGTATCTTCGGAATCTTCTGCTGCAGCAGGTGATCATCTGTAATAAGGGGCTCTCCGGGAGAAAGTTGTTACGAGAACCTAATGTTAGAGTTTTAGCAAATTCATTTAACCCGAATAGAAGAGAGATCAGAGTTCCAGAGTATAGATGAGGAATAAAGATCCTAATACCACCCACTGGCGACGTGGGCCCGTAAGCCACACAGTCATGTTAGTAAAAGTTTTGCAATGACTAGACTCGACTTCGGCCAAGGAGTTTGGAAGGGGGATTCCTACAGGCAGTCGGCTCTGATACCAACTTGTGACACCCCCGATTCAATCATACACTAATCATACACGCAAACGTGTACGATCAAGATCAGGGACTCACGGGAAGATATCACAACACAACTCTAGACACAAGTAAAAGTCATACAAGCTTCATATTACAAGCCAGGGGCCTTGAGGGCTTGAATACATAAGCTCGATCATAAACGAGTCAGCAGAAGCAACAATATCTGAGTACAGACATTAAGTTAAACAAGGTGTCATAAGATGGCTAGCACAAACTGGGATACAGATCGAAAGAGGCGCGGGCCTCCTGCCTGGGATCCTCCTAACTACTCCTGGTCGTCGGCGGCCTGCACGTAGTAGTAGGCACCCTCGGTGTAGTAGGAGTCGTCGTCGACGGTGGCGTCTGGCTCCTGGGCTCCAACATCTGGTTGCGACACCCGAGAAGAAAAGGAAAGGGGGAAAAGAGGGAGCAAAGCAACCGTGAGTACTCATCCAAAGTACTCGCAAGCAAGGATCTACACTACATATGCATTGGTATCAATGAAATGGGTAGTATCTGTGGACTGAACTACAGAATGCCAGAATAAGAGGGGGAGAAGCTAGTCCTGTCGAAGACTACGCTTCTGGCAGCCTCCATCTTGAAGCATGTAGAAGAGAGTAGCTGGTAAGTTAACCAAGTAACAACGTATAGCATAATCCTACCCGGCGATCCTCCCCCCGTCGCCCTGTGGGAAAGCAATCACCGGGTTGTCTCTGGAACTTATCTGGGTGTGTTTTATTAAGTATGCCGTTCTAGTTGTCATGAGGTTGGAATACAACTCTTGGTCGTCCTTTTATTGAGGGACACGGCTATTCGAATAGATAAACTTCCCTGCAGGGGTGCACCACATTGCCCAACACGCTCGATCCCTCTGGCCGGGCACACTTTCCTGGGTCATACCCGGCCTCAGAAGATCAACACGTCGCAGCCCTACCTAGGCTCAACAGAGAGGTCAGCACGCCGGTCTAAATCCTAAGCGCGCAGGGGTCTGGGCCAATCGCCCATTGCACAGCTGCACGTTGCGATCGCGGCCGGGAGCAGACCTAGCCCCCTTAATACAAGCGCAGGCGTTCCAGTCCAATCCGGCGCGCGCCGCTCAACCGCTGACGTCAAGAAGGCTTCGGCTGATACCACGACGTCGAGAGCCCATAACTGTTCCCGTGTAGTTGGTTAGTGCGTATAGGCTCGTAGCCAGACTCAAATCAAATATCCAATCTCGTTAAGCGTGTTAATTGATATAACCGCGGACGCCGACCAGGGACCAGGCCCACCTCTCACCTAGGTGGTCTCAACCTGCCCTGTCGCTCCGCCACAAAGATCCACTCAGAGGGCCGTCGGGACAAATGTCCTTTCAGCCCCCAATCCATGAATCACCCGCGGGTACTCTACGAGCCGACCCGACTTTAGTCACCACACGTATCATGTATAATATAAATAGTATATACCTGTGATCACCTCCCAAGTGATCATGGCCCGATAGTATAGCATGGCAGACAGACAAGAATGTAGGGCCACTGATGAAATACTAGCATCCTATACTAAGCATTTAGGATTGCAGGTAAAGGTATCAACAACAGTAGCAACAACGACAAGCTATGCAGCAGTATAGGATCAAACCGATGAAACAGTAACACTACTCTAATGCAAGCAGTAGAGGGAAAGAGTAGGCAATATCGGGATGAACAAGGGGGGTTTGCTTGCCTGGAAGCTCAGTCGAGAAGGAGGGGTCGTCAACACCGTAGTCGATCGGGGCAGCAGCAGCGGCGTCAGTCTCGAAGTCTACCGGAGAGAAGAGGGGGAAGAAACAATGAATACAATGCAAACAGATGCATGACGAAGCAAATAGCGGTGCTAGGTGTGACCTAACGCAGTACTAGGTGTTACTGGCGAAGGGGGGAAACATCCGGAAAAGTATCCCCAGTGTTTGGCATCTTCGGACGGACGAACTGGAGGGGGATGGTTGCAGGTTCGCTATGCTAGGGACGCGTGGCAGATGAACGGACTGCGTATTCGGATTCGTCATATTTTTCTAAGCAACTTTCATGTACAAAGTATTTTCATCCGAGCTACGGATTATTTATATTAATTTTTAAAGTTTTAATTCATTTTTGGAATTATCAGATTAATTTAATTCAAAATATGTTTATTGCATCAGCATGACGTCAGCGGTCAACATTGACCGTTGACTGGGTCAACTGACGCGTGGGTCCCGGTTGTCAATGTCACATTATGCTAATTAATAGATTAGTTACTTTAATTAGTTAATTAGGTTAACTAAGTTTAATTGGTTTACTTAAACTGAATTGATCAAGTTAATTAATCATTTAATTAATTAACTATTTATTTTAATCATGTTTTTTTATCCTTTTTTTTAATGTTTTCTGGGGCATGGGGCCCCCTAGTCAGTGGCTCAGGGGAGCCTTAACGGGCGAGGGCATCGGGCGCTAGCGCCCAGACCGAATGGGCGACGGGCGCCTGGATCGGGCGCAGCCCGGCTGGCCCTGGGCACCGGCCGGGGCGGAGGAGGGCGCCGGCCAGGGCAGAGGAGGGCGAGGCCGGTCGGGGATGACCGGAGAGGGGGCGAGGCGACGAGCGACGGGGCGCGGTGGTTGCAGAGGCCGGGCGTGGGTGGGGTTGCCGCGGATGGCCGTGGGCGAGCGACAATGAGCATGGCCGCGGCGGAGCGGCGAGCACGCAGCGGCGCGGCTTGGCAGTGGGCAAGGGCGCAGCGGGGTGGTGCGAAGTCGGGCACGACGCGGCTGGAGTGCGGCGGGGCGAGCGGGGCGCACGGCCCAGGCGCGGCGTTGGGGAAGAGGCCGCGGCCCCAGGGTGGCAGCAGGCGCTGGGCGCGCGCACGCTTTGGCGCTGGCTGGCGCGGCCAGGGGCGCGTCGAGGGGAGGCCGGGGTGCGTGAGCGCGCGGCGAGGCGAGGGAGAGCAGGGCGAGCAGGGGCCGGGCGCGACTGCGAGGCAGCGGCGCGTACGCGGGCGACGACGGTCGGAGGCGGAGGCCGCGGCGGATTGCGAGCTCGGGCGCGGGGCGGGCGACATGCAATAGAAAGGGGGAGAAGGGGAGGTGTAGGCCGACGGCCTCATTGGCGTTGCAAGTGACCGATCGTCGAGGCGCGAGAAAGCCGTTTGGGGAGGTGTCGGGGAGGTAACGGCGACGGCAGGGGGGCGACGGGGTAGCTCCGGCGAGGCCCGCGGGTGGCGAGGCGCGGTCGTTGCCCGATCCAGAACTGGATCGGGAGGGGGAGGAGAGACGTGAGGGGAGTGGGGGCGAGTGGGGAGAGATGGGGATCGAGCGAGGGGATCGGCTAGGGTTAGCTCGCTGGTGGGGGCGGCTGGGCCGTGGGCTTTCTAGATGGGCCAAGTGCCCAGTAGGTTAGGTTAGTTTTTTTTATTTTTCTTTTCCCTTTTCTCTTTTTCTGTTTTATTTCTAGTTTCATCTCATTTTAGTTTTATAAAAACATAAAAGTTGTACCTAAATTAGTATCACTAATTATGCCTCTGCTACAAAAAGTTTAAACCCCTAAATAAATAGTTTAACATTTTATAAATAATAAAAGGCATTTATTAAATTGGTTATGCTGCTGTTTTATTCATTTTAGAGTATTTAAACATTTTATAAGACTGTGGTTTCTCCATCATAATTACCTATGCAATATCTGGCTCAACCCGAACATTTTAGTTTTAATATTTGAAAACCTTTACCGTTTGACTTGAGTTTGAATTTGAATTTGAATCGGTGTCGAATCAACGTGAGTTTATCAACAGTAATCGAGGTGACGTGGCATCATTAGCAGAGGTTCACCGTAGCTTAATTATCAGGGCGTCACAATCAGGTAGTCTCATGCCATCATCTTAGCAACATCTGTCGCTACTCCTATCCACTGATGAAGGGGTGCCGATAGTCCGTGCCTAATACCAAACAGACATCACACAAATGCCTAGCATCAAAAGCCGGAGGCCTCAACCAAGCCACATACTGGGTTTGGGGCGCAAACCAGTCTGACGCACTCTCATAGGTCATCGTCACCGTCTTCCACTGATCCATCTTCAGAGCAGGAACTGACGCATCAACCTTGGCAGGCCTGCCGTCGATGCCCCCACAGCGCCAGACAATGCCTCCTCTTTACGCGCGTCCATCATCACACATCCCTCCCCGAGGCCCTGCCGCGCCACGCCGCCGAGACTCCACGCCATCGATGCGTCACATGGAATGCCGCTCCACCGCTGGAACTGTCCACTGGTCCCTCAAGCCAATGCACACCTCCAAAAATGACGCCCCCAAGGAGGGAACGACACAAGTGTGCCGCCGTCATCCGATCGACTGATCTTGGGTTTTCCTCGGAGGTAGCGGAAGGAATTGGGAGCTTCACCTCGATGATGCCTTCAAGAAGGAAACGACGCCATGGGCGTCACCATCACCGGCTCCGGCCACCGGCCGGAGACCAGGTTTTCACCCGGATCTGTCCCATGAGCATCCAACCGACAACAAGTGCACCGTCCAGACCACCTTCAAAGCCCCAGATCGGGTAACCATCCACAATAGCACTACCACCGTGCGAGCCCTGGCACACCGTCCACTGCCTGCGTGTCCCACCACTGGAGCCTGGGAGGAGGGTCGCCAAACCGCGAGAGCCGCCGAGAGGAATCCCGCGCGCTCGTCACCGTCGCAGACCTGATCCAATCCGGAGCCCAAGTCACCAGATTGTCGCAGATCCTCCTTGGACAGGGACATTGCCACGCCATGCCGCCGCGATAGGCCTAGGCTTCATCTGCCACCACCTTCTAGGGCCGCTGCCCGGATCGCCACCGCCACAAAGTCCTCCACGCCGCCGCATCACCCACACAGGCACCCCACACCGGCGAGCCACCGCGTCGTGGCGCCCTTTGCCACGCCCAGGCCCAAGGAGGCCGGCCCCCACGCGGCCCCATCGCGCGAGGGGAAGAAGACGCCCCGCCGCCACCGACGCCGGTCGGGTTTTGCCCGGCCGCGCGCCCTTGGGCGGCGGCGAGGGAGGGGGAGGCAGGAGGAGGCGACCGGCGGCGCAGATCAAAGGCCAATTGAAGAAGAAAAAACTAGTATGTATTACCTTGGAGGCTACTCTAGCTACAGTCTACAAGGTAACTGATATAATATACCCAAATGATAACGCCCACACGTATGGCATGTTTGCAGTTCGCCCACACGTGTTGATACACGTTGATTTTGTTTTGCACGAATCCTAAAGAAATCTGTTAGATTTTCAGTGCCACGTGGGCATCGTCGTGTGTGTGGGCGTTGGAGAGTTCGCCCACACGACCCGCAACACGCGGTTGCCAGCTGCGCCGTGTGGGCGAACCAGTTTCTGCCCACACAGTCACCACATAGTCCACGCGTGTGTGGGCGAACTGCTCTTCGCCCACACGACGCTCGTACATTGTTAGATGGCAACTACAGTTGCGCGTACATGGCAACTAGGTAAACACATATGGCAACTATGATTCGTTGCTAGATGGCAACTGCAGTTGTGCGTACGTGGCAACTAGGTAAACACATATGGCAACTGTGATTAACCATACATGGCAATTATGGTTGGACCACACGTGACAACTAGTTAATCATACATGGCAACTATTGTTTGACCACGTAGGGCAAGTAGTTTATCACACATGGCAACTATGCTTCCAATACACGTGGCAACTGCCGTTACTTAGACATGACAACTACATTTTCCATCTCGGGTGACTAAAGTTGCCATCTCCCGAGGTAACTAAAGTGTCATCTCACGGATGCGCCAGGACGTGTGGGCAGATTTGCTTCGTGCTACACACACGGGGTGAGGATGAGTAGTAGTTTGTTGGACGTGTGGCACAAAGTAGCTGCGCCCACACGTGTGGGCGGTTCTAATTTCACCCACACATGAACCGTGTGGGTTGCCTCCTGTTTACGCCACACACGACGTGTGGACGGATGTCTAATATGTCACACGTGTGGACGTTATCAACGTCCTATAATATAAGGACTCGGTTGATTTGATCAATCATTGGAGCAAGGAAAGAATTTGACGTGGTAAAAAGTTGACATGTTTCACGGTGTTGTTAATTGGTGGTCAGATAAATTAGCAAGTTAAGACACGTATGCGTATGTACTGTGTACTACTCTTCTAGCTGCTGCCATCTTTGAAAAATAATGGCTGCATCTATAATACTTAAATAGTTCATCCCCACTAATCTATTTCTCTCAACATGCAGCCTATTCACCTAAGCACACTTGTCACATCAGCGTTTTGTTAGGGACTTACATACGGGACCAACTAATGCAGCAACCCTGCCACATAAGCCTTCAGTTACTGCTAAGGGCCCACTACAATATGTTCTCACGAGCACCCTTTCACTCTGATTCGGTGCTCTCGCAAGCCACACAAAACGTCCCCCTTCCCATTCCACTTCCACTTCCTCCTTTAATTCCCAACCCGTCCTCTGCCTCCACCGGTCTGCCTTCTTGGCCCCCCAAACAAATCTTCCTCCCTGAGACCTCCTAATCTCTCCCGTCCAGTCGCCGCTAGCACATGTACCTACGCCCAACAGCCGGGTGGCTGCTCGACTCCTTCCACCTGCCGGCTATCGCGCTGCCCCTGCCGGAGAAATCGCCTGTGTTCTGCCTGAACGCGGGTCACAGATGCCTGTGGTGATGGTCCTCCGAGGGTCGGGCTGGGGGTGAGGCCGGGCAGGGCTCCGTTCAGAGCGACAGCTTGGAGGGGCGATAGATCCATCTGCTCCCGCAGGTTCCGCGCGCCCCGGCTAATTCAGAGACCAGATTATACTGCGGCAATGGTGGAATTGCTTTTTCAAGCTGATGCTAAGGTATGGGCATCTGTGAGCAAGCACAACATCTTTCTCCCTGTGATTAGAGGCTGATTAGACAGACTCTTGGTGTTTTTGATAGCGGATAGCTGTTTTGGTGACTCCGAATTTTGGATGGTACAGAAGGACGAGCTAAAATAAATGCTTCGGTTTGGGTTGGCTTGATTCAACCTGTTTCAAAATGATATACGTCTTGAGGATATGAGAGGGAAGAAGCATGATGGTGTGCATTATGCATCGCTACAGGACTTTGTTGCGAAGCCTGCTTCTTTCAGGTACGGTACTAGGTATACATGGAAAAGTAGCTGCCATGCAGCAGTAGCAGTCGCCAGCGGAGTAGCATGGCCTTTCCCATCTTGGTGATCTGAACGAATATGTTTGCTTGAAAGTTCTGTAGGTTATATACAAAATTCTATAACCGCTGCACATTTTCATGGCTATTTATACAGTCGGGTCATTCTCCTATTTCACGTGGTTGGGTGAGTTGCTAAAGTTTTCATTTACTGTTGTTTCCTTACTATAGTGTGCTTGGTTAGTATGTGCATTAGTTGTTGTTTGTTCCCTCGGTTGTTCAGCGTTGTAAGGTTTTAAGGTCGTTTGTACTTTTTTTAATCTTAAGTCAACACATTCAGTTCTCGTGTATGGTTAAAAAAATCGTTCCATGTCTTAAGTTAACAAGAAGCAAGTTATTCCCATTATATTGATTTTCAGCTTCTACGGGCCCTCCAGTAGCACCATCTATAAGTGCCATATCTATCTGTCTCAATCTATTTTTGTTAAAGATCTTGATATGTACATGGAGCATCATAAATTATCTTGCTTCTTTCCTGAAAAGGGTACTGAAGTCGTCGTCTTCTTTCATGCTTCTGGAGGACAAATTATACACTGTGTGCTAGCTGGTAATCATTTTTTTCGGAATAACTGGTAAACAAAATAACTGAAGCAATTTCAAAGTGACGTCTTACTTGCTGCGGTCTAACTCTGAACTTTTTTCTAATTTACATTCTCTTTCTGAAGGTTACTTCCAATACATGCAATAGTCTGAAGGTATATGCATATTTCTGTTTCTGAGGTAAGTCATATAAATGTTTTACTGCAGATCATGATGGCTTGCTTCCTTTTTTATGAATTCCACAATAATTTTCTCTATACTTCCCTTTGTATAAGTGTTCCATGTAGATGTTAGGAAAAGGGCATATAGTATGGATGCATAAATAAATTATTCTACAATTTCATCTTTAGTATGGTCGATCACAGATCACTGAAACTATATAGTGCTCCCTAAATTATGAAGTTTTGTGGGAACAGGAATTATGAACATTATGGTTAAACTTTGTTGAACATTCTGCACTACATTTGCTCATTTTATTTGGTCAGCCACACTGAAAGAGTTTCACAAAGATACCAGTGTAACGACTATCTAGGTACACCCATAATCCTAAAAAAATCAACTAAGACCTACAAAAATGTTATCGTTTGATCTAATTTCCCCTGATAGTCGATTTGCGACCGTGTTACTGAGCCATTGGGGAAGGCAATGCTATCATCCACTCGCAACTCCTATTCTTCCATTCCCTTTTTAGGATCACATTTTCCAACATCTTACTATCGTATATTGCTGAAGATGTCTGGTGAAATTACTTTGTGAAATCCAAAAGTTATTCTAATACTAATTGATTTTAATGCAAGATAAATGTATCTTCTCTAAATAACAAAAGTACCTTGATGTTTACATGTTGCTTTTGTCTTGATTATGTAGTTTCCTAACATGCAACAAGTTCAACTTGACAGTTCTCCACTCAAGCATGGAGGAAGATGTACATGGAAATGATTATACATATTATGAGATTTAAAATTTCAGACAAGTGCTGTCTTCCAAATTTTCTCTATTACTCACTTTGTTTCAAATTCTCCTTTAAAGAATGGATGAAAACATGAGAATTAGGAAGCTATTTTTTTATTCGAAAGCTTGGCACCAGCTCAATGGTAGCGTATATTGGAAAACTTTAACCGGTTGGTTCTGGGGTAATTGATTGTTCGTCTCTTTGTCTAAACATGAATGATATAAGTATGAGGATTGATCTTCCTTAACAACACATAACATCAAATTTAGGAAAAAATTCCCGCAACAACGCGCGGGGAATCATCTAGTTTATCTAATAACCATTTATCTAATCGATCAATCAATGTAAAGATGATGTTATGAGTTTTGACTAAATGTGCATGCAAGCTCAAGGACAAACTAAAACGAAAGAGATCCACTCATAAACAATTCACAACGCTACAAACAAGGACAGAACTTCTAGAAGAAAAACATAAACAATTCGTGTAGATCATCCAAACTAGCAGGACTTTGCCCCCGGGCATCCAGCGCGATTAAAAAGACCGTGTAAAGAATTAGTCTCAAAAGCTTTTCTCTTTTGTTGAAGAAGTATACACAGGTAACATTCATTCCCACATCCCTTTACTTTTGGTTGTTAACAACTCTGATGTGTGTCAGATGATTAATTGTCTTGTTAATACAAAGTTTGAGTACCATTCAGCAGATAGTGACGCACATCAATATTGCCTGTAAATACTGTATATATTTGCATGTCGGTGGAGATGCGACGGAGCTAAAGATCATATTAGATTTGCGTGCATACACACTCGTACCTTCCACAGAATTTCCAACCCGGAGCAAAGACATTTTCTTCGCTGCAGGAATTGTTCTCGTCATCAGGATAGATAAGCTTACGGAACCCTCGGTCGCACTTATGAACTTATGTAGAGTGATGAAGTACTCCCTCCATTTTTATATACAAGGCCACAAACTTAAATTACAGGTATCAAGACAAAAATTAATGTGTGCTTTACAAGCCAATTTGTTTTCTCGTTTACCGGGTTAATTAATAGGGTGCATGCACATTAAAGGAAACTGAGTGGCCGTGGGAGAGGAAGTAGGTGAGTGTGTCATTATCATCCACTACATGCATGAGTAATTAAGTCATGGGTTACTAGTACGAGGAAACATCATTAATATTTGTCTCGATTATTGTTGGTGGCCTTATATAGATGCAAAATGTGTTTAAAAATGAAGGGAGTACTATTCTCATCCTCGCCTGACTTCATATATTCTCCCTCCGTCCACAAATATAAATATAAGATGTTCTAAATTCTCCTAAATCAGGTGTATATAGACACATGTTAATGTGTTTGTTTACCCATTTCAGTCCGTATGTAGTCTATATTAAAATATCCAAATATTTTTGTATTACTGAATGGAGGGAGTAACATTTTTTCCATAGAATCCAAAAAGGATCGAGTTTCTTGTTTTTTTTTTAAAAGGATCGAGTTCGACTATCAAACTAAAGTGCACATTCCTAGTTACTACCGCATCCAGTTTTAGGCTAAGTAACCTGTGATTCCGGATGGATAGGGTTTAAGAAATATTCAAACAATTGAGAATGAACAACGAACACCGTATGCTTTGTTATATGCATGTACGGGGTAGGGCAGATTCATGTGTGCTGTGTGCCAATGAAGCTATATAATAACACGCTTGATTAGTAGCTATATGAGTAAGCAAGACTTTTGCTGCGGTTAGGTGGATCAGTTCATGGAAGCAGCTATTAAATCCACACGACGACGATCTAGTATTTGTTCTTGACTCGGTATAACCCGCGGCGGCGGTACCATTAATTGCATGCACAAACACCAGTCAGTCGGTCCGTCAACTCATCTCCATATCGACCAATTATATATGATCACCCATTTCCATCTCGAGCATAGCTAGCTCATTAATTTGCTTATGAATCGCACAAGTAACCTTCACACAATAACACAATCTGTTACGCTAGTGATTGCGTTGCAAATGCAAATTTTTAGTAACATCAAGCAGATAGTGACAGTTCAGGCACATTGTCCGCGACCATGTATTTATGTTCCAAACGGAGACCCAGTCAGAGAGATGATACTCTACTTTTTTACGTACAGCTTCATGGAGTAAAAGGTTTACTTCGCACTAACCGAGAGTATAGACATTTTTTTCGTCCTCGGGATTGTTTATTATAGGAACTATTATTTTTTTGAAACAAGATAGAAAGTATTGTTTGAGATCTCTTGAACCCCAGTTATGCTTACATACATCGACAAACAATTTGCATTCCCTTCTCTCTCGGTAATTTGTCATCTGACACGATGTGTTGCATTGCATGATGCATGCCGAATACGGCTGGTCTGTTTGTTAACAACACTGGGTGCAACGAGGTTCATGGCTGTCAGAAGAGTGTCGTGTGTTTCACCTAATTTAAGGCGCCATGTCGCTCTACAGGCACGTCCACGTTCTTTTGAAGACATAGGAGTGTCAAACATGCCCATATAGACTAAATTTGGAGAAACATGTTGCTATAAATCAGAGGGGATTTTTTGGCAATTACAGACACCTGTACTAGAGTTCTAGATCAGATGCAATCTAATTTCAAGTTGTTGAAAGATTTATAATATTGTGTGTTCCGCTTGAGATATGTGAAGCTTGTGTGTGTTGCATGCATCACCGCAACAGCAATTTGTAAGTTGCCTGAATTTGCAGTTAAGGTAAGTCGATTTCGTGGGAGAAGAAAGAGCAGGCGAGGAGGAGCTTTAAGGCCGAGTCAGGAACAAGCTGGAGTCGGAGACGATGCGGCTTGTGTAGCATCTTAGGTAGAAAAGACTTTGGGAAGGGGGACTTCTAATATTTGATTCCCACTCAGATTGACAATGTCCTCGCCCAAGGTTGTGACGGGGCGGCGAGCGGAGCGGGACACTGCAAGAGGAATAGCTCAAGGAGGCCGATCCAAAAAATTGACTTACACAAAAGATATCAGGCGACTTACCAATAGTGGGTCCCATAATCCACCGGATTTGTTAGTTCATAGACAAGTAAGCGATTTACTTTACTTCCTCCGTCCATATATATGTAGGGTCTAATGCATTTTTTGAGTGCCTTTGACTATTGATAAGATTGGAAGAAAGGATATATGCTTTTGTCCTCGTATCCTTGTCCCTTGCAATCACGAGAACCTAGCAATACGATTCTGTCCTTCCACTTCAATCATAAAAACATGGTAATAAGATTTTTTTTTAGAGAGCACAACTACGTGACCCACTTGCGGATTGCCTACCTCCACTACAACTCTCACATCGTTTCACTCTTGCTCCATCCATTTTCAGACGACCAGACCCATAAACAGTAGGAATACTTGGCCATCCAAACCATAGCCGGCTCTTCTTCTCAGAAATGCACCGAGTAGAAGAGAAGCGGTGATCTCCAAGCCTTCAGACACAAATGATGGCAATAAGGTTTTTCGGACCATGCAAATGCATACCACTATCCTGAACTGTCTACCTCCACTACGCTGTCCTGCTCTACAACTGCATCCTACACGGCTACATCGATGAGCCACTGCTGCCATTGTTCAAAGACGCCAGCAAAACTATGTGTATGTCTTACAAGAGAACCTGTTTTGGATGTGTTGGCCGAACTATGCACAAGGTACCGTGTTCATATGTACTGCCTTATACCGTCTTGTTTGAAATGCTTTAGACCTTTTGTGCTGCCAGGAAAATTTATGACGCATTATGCCTCATGTTAATTCCTCGAATTAAATATCGCTCATATTCTGCAACTTCAGAAAACCGAGGATGCCAAAGGCTTCAAATGTGAATATTTCAGCGGCCTGAAGCCTCCAACCGTTACCGAGGCATGACAACGCCAAGCTGGAACTACAAAAATAATGGACCCTTCTACTGCTCGTGTTCTCATTGGTCCGGTAAGCTCTGCAAGGCAGGAAGACAATACCATTAGAGAACTAAAGTATGGTAATTTAAGAATGCAATTCGAGCTAAAGCTTAACAAGGTTGTCATTCCTATCAACCCTTATATCTCTTCCATCAAATATTTCCTCGCTACACTTTTTATTTTATATAAGACACCCAAGGGCATCTTATATCTGATAAGTACCAAGGAAAAGAGTAGCTAGTACAATGGAAAAACAAGAAGACACAAAATGACCAGTAAAAGTTAAAACTACATCAAAAACCATATAGGTCGTCTTCTTCCTTCCTTCGACTTTACACTGCCAGCTGGAGCTGAAACTTTTCACTGAACCAGCAGTAAGGGGAAGGGACACCTGCAAACGCCCTCGCCATACCCTCACAGACCTTTTGCTGACGCCGGATCAGACGTCGTCGAGGTAGAGGGACGCTGGAGAAACCTTAATCCAATGCGCCATCGCCATCACCTCCTCGCAGATGCCACGAGGGAACCAAAATCTAAGGGGAACATGGACCTACTAGAACCAAGAAAAACGGAAGGGGCGGGTCACCACTCCTCTGGCCGCTGACGAGGCTGCCGTACGAGAGAGGAGGACCAAGGAGACCTTGGGTGGCGGCCAGGGTTTGGAAGAAAATGTAAGTCCTTTTTTTAGTGTAAACTTGCTCATTTTTTACTATTTACTTGTATAGGATGACTCAAAAGTGAAAAAGGTCAAGTGCTTCCAGAAAGCCAAAGCCTTCAGAATCATATCCAGTAATTTCCTTCCGGTTCAGTTCATCTAAAGATGTTAGCTTCCCAAAAAAAATCATCTAAAGGTGTTTGATGCGGAGACCTTGCTCACATACATACACAGGTTACTAAGTTAAAATTGAGGAGCATGTCTCTTATATTGTTGTGAAGGAAAATTGGGTTATGTGCTCTTGACTTTTTGCCATATTCATACACTTAACGTTTCTAGGATGTCATTTTCATTGGAATAATCTCGCACATCCTGGGAACTCTGGTTTCCTTAAAACAGACTAAGAAAAACTGACTTAGTATTTAGGTGGGCAATTTTCACGAACAACACAACATACACGTTTTAATGTTGCAGAGTACTCCCTCCGTCCCACAATATAAGACGTTTTTGCAAGCTTTGTTAGCTTGTAAAACCGTCCTATATTGTGGGACGGAGGGAGTAGATGGCAGGTCATTGGCAACTACTTACCAGGCCAAGAGCTTCTGCAGCGGTTTTGACACCAGTAGTACATACGCTCCTGTATAGAGAGAGAAGGTGAACCCTCTCTGCAACTTCCAAATTCTTTTTAAGTCCACTAGCGACCATTTCCATTTCTGCCTGCAAGAGACAAAAAAAGAGCTTGCATGAATCATGTTTTTTCTCGCCACTAGGAGGATATATACGCGATAACATTCAACAATGCCCAAAGAATATCCCCTAGGTTTTTTAAGTTTAAGTTATTTGCATGCATAGCCATATAGTGAGACAACTCAGGTAGTCTAAGCCAAATATTACCGATGGAAATAGCAGCATGCCACAGTTGATTATGTAACTAGTACATGAAACCTAGTCTTCGTTGCTACAGACATGCAATCACCTAGTATTCACACTACAGCCAGCCCCCAAGTGGGATAAACCACGGAAAACCATAGCAACTCAACTTGTCTTTCCTCCCTCAGCTCAAAAGTTTAACTTGGTCTAAGAGTTTTACTACAGATGTCTCCCTTGGATTTACACGCCGTGAAAACATAAATAAATCATATAGGACAACGTATGGCCGTATGCACTTGCACAACACGCTGTTGGGCGAGGGAATCACAAGTTTGCACCTCTTGAGAAACTAAAGGATGAAAATGGATCGCAAAAGAAAACAGTAACACTGGGAAAGAAATTGCCAAGCTCAAAAACAAAATACATACAGAATTTTCTTCTGGAGGGAATACACGATGAATTCTACAGATCTTTACAAGCTCATCTAGTGCCTCCGTTCGTTTTCCCTGAATCTCTAGAGCCTGCAGGCAATGACAGATAGAATCAACATGATTGATACATATGCAAGATCATAAACAAGTCTAAAATCCTAGAAAAACCCATACCCAGCATTGCAAGAGACACGCACGAGTGCGAGCAGCAACTGATGCACAAATAAGTGTGGCAGCACGGAACTTGTCCAACCCAATATTCATAGAAAGACCAGCAAGAAAATCTCTTGGATTCTCTCCATTGATTTGTGCTGTCCCCATGTCTTCTGCTGTTCTTTAGTAAGAATAAAATATCAGGAACATGCGTATCGAATAAGCAATAAAATTAAAATAATTACAACAGTTTCTTTACAGTAGATAGTTGCCATGAAGAGCTGAATGTGACGTGAAATACACAAAAAATGTTGTCATGAAACAGAACACACCTGCTGCAATCGTCCAGAACAAAGCCTGTTGTTGCCCTATAGAAAGAATCACGTGCATTTTCTGCGTCAAATGAGACCTTTACTCCTGATATCTTGCATAACTGCCTTAGCTGGATTAAAAAACAAGGAATAATTAAGGAACAGCAAGATGGCATGTTTGACAAACTGTAGAATTATTCCAACAATATTTCTGGTGCTCCAAAGATTGGGAGATTTATTCAACACAAAGTAAATCTTAAATCATTACATAATAATATTTGCAGTAAGATATCTAAGAATCATGCCTATAAAGCACATTGCTAGAATAATTAGGCTGATTTATGTAAACAAACCAATGTGGTGACCAACACACGTGCCGTCAAGTCCTAAATCCATACAAGGAAGCAGGGTTGTGATGAATTTCTAATCAATATCACTTCAGTCGCATACAGATTGCTTTTAGTTCACAGTTAGCGATGCTGGCTTCAAAAATCAAAATTACAATAGGGAATAAAATATCAAAATTAATTCTATGTGTAAGGTACCCAACAAGAAAATATTATTTTATGCAATTATGTGACTAAATGCCAGGCTGCAGCTCCTGGCTTCTAGCTTCTGGGAACAAGCTGGAGCTAGGGCTGCAAGAAAAGCTCGAGGTTCGTGAGCCGCTCGAGATCGACTCGTATTTTGGCTCGACTCAAGATCGACTCAAAAATAAATGAGTCGAGTATGAACATTTTGTATAGCTCGATTGAGAAATGAGCTGATCTTGAGCCAACATTGGCTCGCTCGATTTTTGCTCGATAGCCCGCTATCATATAATTATATTACATAATTTTGATATATATTAAAGATAAATGGGATAATTTATTGTCATATTGATAGTCAATTTTTTTATTACCATATATGTTGTGTATGTTTTTCCTCCATTTTACTACCAAACATGGAAGCTTAATTAGCTGTAGAGAAAATTTAGCCCCAATATGGTATGTGATCACCATGTGTTAAATATCATGTTATTTTGGCAAAAATTTGATAGCAGACACACCCTTTATTATTTTCTCTTACTAGTTCTTCTATGATCTCTTCTATTAAGTACTAGTCTTCAATTGAGAGAGAATACATTGAATTATGAAATGGTTTCTTATGTTGTGTTGTGGCCTACCTTATTTTAAATAAGGTCTTAAATTATTTAAAAAATATCCTCTTATTTAGCTCGAAACTAGCTCGAGATCGACTCGAGATCGTTACATGCTGAGCACGAGCCACTTTCTACAACTCAACCTTGAGTTTCGCTCGGCTTAAGCTCACTCGAATTTTTATATAAATTGAGCCGAGCCTAATCCAACTCGCTCGAACTCAACTCGTTTGCAGCCCTAGCTGGAGCCGGCGAGTACAACTCTCCAAGTTCCACCAATGCTTAAGCCAGAGCCAGACAAGCTTAATGTGCATTTTTTATAAGCTGGAGCAAGCAACCTCTGGCCAGCTTCACGTCTCCTTACTTCTACCAAAACAGTAAAACTAGATTGTTCCATAGCTAGCTTTTCAGAGCTCAAATTTTGAAGCCGGAGCTCGGCCAAACAGAGACCAAGATCTAGCAAGAGGTAGATGTTAACACTTAACAAAACAATCCAATAGAAATGGTTGAAATCCATAGAGATATTGCAGTATTAACTATTAAACAGTAAGAATGTAATCTAGAGGACCATGCCGTTCTACCAGATTGCGAATTTGTCTTATCTCTCTGAATGTCGACCTACTTCCTATGGAAAAAAAATCCTAACTGCCTGCTACAGAAGGCTATATAGCAAGAAGAGCATGCCAACACTTCTCAAATTCAAGGAAAGGAGGTCATACAAATATATATAACACCATAATGTTAAAGGTACGAAGACTAACTTGAACTGCATCATCGTATCTGTAATCCCTCCCCGCAACCCTATTGTCAATGATTGCTGGAACATGGAAAGATTTAAGGTTTTGATAAATGAAGCAGCATGGAAGTTCTCAGGAGTATGATAAGATGGCCTACATTACCTGCCAATGAAAAAGGGTAACACTATTAGACTATTAGTTATCTAGTACTTTGCATCACCTCCTGTTATGAAAAGGAAAGTGGCAACAATAATAACAGGTAATTTGATCTTTCATGAGCAATCTAGACCCACGTATTTGAAGTTTGGACTACCACAATGAAGACACACAAGTTACATGTGCTAATCAATACCAAGAAACTAAGACTGAGGCCAGACACCATTCAAATGTTTGGGTTTAATTTGTAAAGGATGTTATTCCTTCTCTTTTTGGGATACTATGCTACTGGGTCAAACCAAAATTCAGCCAAATCTCACACATGGCAGTGATAGTAGAAAAAATCTGCATCCATCTAGACTCAAAAACAAAAGTTGGTTTTGCCTATTAGTGAAAGAAATGCTCAGAACAAATAAAACAGTGCTACTAGCACAGTTCTACTATTGTTCGTCGGGCATTCAAAATGATATACACTTGTACTATTTCTGAGTTCCGACAAGAATAAATGAACCTAGAAAGTTCATATTATCCTATTTTCTGATTGATATGCTTACTTTATATGCAATCTGATTACGTGCAATGTTCCTATTGACTCCATTTGTTTGAACTAGAAACAGAACAAGATAGTTTCATATATATATATATATATATATATATATATATATATACAGGCATTCACCTCGGACCAATCTATTGGCCAATATCGCCCACTTCTCCGCTTCTCGCCCCAGTTCCACCGACTCGGTTTCTATATCAGGCCACCACTCTGGGACCCTTCCCTGTGGTTCCTTCCTCCTGACCTTCCTTGCGGGCTCCTTGACGCGGCTGACCGGAGGCAGCACAGGAGACGATACAGCCACCACCACCTCCTTCCCACCCATGCTCCGGTCCCGCTTCGTCACCACAGCTCCGCCTTCCGGTCGTTCCCACCAGCCCCGCCCCCATAGTTGGCGCCAAGCCCGCAAGGCCAGCCCCAGCGACGCCCAGGCCGCGGCGGAGAGAGCGAGGGACCAGAGAAGGGCGAATGCGGCGAAGCGCAGCGACGAGCGGCGGAAGGTCAGGACCAAGCGGTCCCCGCCGACGACGCGGACGCAGGAGCGGAGGTCGCTGTAGGCTTCGTCGGCCTCCGCGGCGAGGCGCTGGAACCGCAGCTCCGCGCGGCGGCGGAGGCGCCAGAGCTCTCCCTCGAGGCCGCCGAAGTCGTCTTCGGGGGCAGGGGCGGGGGCGAGGGCGAGGGCCGGGGTCGGGGCGGCGGCCTTGCTGCCGGAGCGGAAGGGGCTAGGGTTTTTGCTGCGGAAGCGCCGCGCGAAGGCTAGGGATGTGACCGTTCGGCGGCTGCGGGGTGAGTGGTGTTGGAGGAGAGATGGGAGAGACGGAAACGACGTCGAGGTGGCCGCTGCTATCGCCGGCGGGGCGGCGGCGGTGGCTAAGGCCATCGCATCAGGATTCAGGCTGTGTTAGATGAGGGGTTTGGAGGGCGTATGTGGTTGGATGGAGATGATTACCCGAACCCGCACTGCAGGGAGGCAACTCAAAAACGCGAATCACCAAATTGAGCTCAAACTTCAAATGTTCGGACCAGGCGACCGGACAATTTTAGGCAAACCTGACCCTGTGGGTCGGCTCAACATGGCACAGGATGGACTGACTATAAAAATAATGAAATTCATTTTTTTAACACATTACAAACGCAAATGCATACATACACACATACACTTACTCAGTGGCAGAGCCAGGAAAATCGAGTGAAGGAGGGCAAGCGTTGTTAAATCTTGTTTGGAGGATCAGTCTTGTGACATCCTCATTTTGACAACTTTTTCTTTTCAAACTTTTCTTGGCTTTATTTAAAATTTGAATGGTTTTTAAATCTTTCTAGTTGGTCTTGGAAACTTTTGAATCTTTCCAAGTAATCCAAAGCCTCATCACCTTGCCAAAACCCTGCCAAGTACCTCTAGGACCCAAATCCCAATTTAAATCTTTTCCAATAACCCTTTTCTTTTATTTGGGAATTTAGGTCATCATTATGGGTTGTGAAGCAACCAATAGTTTGGATGGCCAGAAAATTCTCAAATAATTCTCTAAAATACCTTGGACCATATCTTGCCTCAATATCCAAAAATATTCCATGGCCTAGTTCAAATATTTTGCAAAACAATTCATTTTTGTTCCTGATCAGTCTGGACCTTTGTGAAGGAAGTACCTGCTAGGTTTGTCCAAATGCTCTGAAATTTCTGTGGCATGAGGACAACTACAAATGACTTCTCTCCATCAAGTTTCAGCATTTAAAGATCATTCATTTGAGCAGGGCTTCAACTTTCACATCCTGGACCAGATTGGTAGGTTACACATGAACTACCCTCAAATCTCAACCAAACCTTCTCAAACTTGACCAGTTTTGAGTCCTTCCAACCTAGATCATCCTGGACATCTCCATTGGCACTATTCGCAGATCACCACTTCTCCAGATCTCTCTCTAGTTCACTGTCAGAAACTGTATCTGAGGCTACCGCTCATCTCAGACTGAGACAAGCCAAACCAGAGGTGTAGGTGAGCTGAGTGATCGAGGGTCGACGTGCCAGACAAGAAACGCCAGGCTCTCGTGGCCTCTAGACATCAACTCTCGTGGTGAGCACGACAATGGCATGCCATTGCGCGCGCTCAGCACCGCGCCGTGTCTGTGGCGTCGCATCCGACTGCCTCTCGCCGCAGTAGCTTGTCTCCGTGTGCCGACATCGTCCCCGATCGCCACTTAGCCCTTCTGGACTCCTCCCCTCGCCGGAGAAGCTCTCGGCGGCCGCCACGACCACGAGCACTGTGCCGCCCGTGCGGCCACAGTTGCGGCGCCGCTCGTCTTCTTCTCCCCGAGCCATCTCTTCGCGCATTCAATGCTCTGCTCGCTCCTGTCTCGTCGTCCCGCGCCACGACGACCAGCTCGACGTCCTTGCGCCAGTGGCGTAGCCACGTCGCCGCCGATCCAGAGAACTTGGCGAGCTTCGCCTCCCGGCTATAAATAGCCCCGCCCAACCGCCGTCGCTATCGCCGGCGAGCAGCGCCGGTGAGCCGCCCCTCTCTCTGCCTCTCTCTCTCTCTCTCTCTCTCTCTCTCTCTCTCTTTCTGTTTAAATCGAATCGGCCCCACCTGTCAGCGACCACGGCTGTGCGCGCGAAGGGGTAAGTGGAGACGCCCGCGAGGTTTACGCCTTCGACGTGGCCCTCCACTGGTTTTTCCAATTTTATTTATTTAAACAGTTTTGACTAGCAGATTTGACCATTAATAACTTTTTATTAAAAGGTCCAAATCACCTGATTCTTTTTGCATTGTGTTCATATTAAACTCTTTTATTTTCTGACTAAGTTTGGTATTTTTTCAATACCCACAGAATTGTTGGTGAATAAAAAGGCTTTATGTGACATTTTTCTTTGTCATTTAAAAATGTTTTCAAAAGGAGATTCTTGTGGATTTGAAGACCAGGAGTATTTGAACAACCCAACAGAGCAAGGCAAGCCAGGATATCCATATTATGAAGCATTTCATAGCATTGCATAATTCATATTTATTTCTTGCATTTAATTAACATAAATAATTCAAGTGAAGTATTTAAATGCCTATTGCTGACAACTTAAATTGATATGATGAATGAACATGATTGCTAAGTGAAACTTAGTTGGTTGATCAAGAGTCACTTGTCCGGGCTTACCCGTGTAGCCACATTTGCCGGTATGGGACGGCCTTGACTTGGTCTGGCTCCGTGCTCTTTCACCGGTACCTCCAGACAGGGAGGGTTATGCGTGCATGCTGCCCTGATCAGGCAGATGGCGATAACCCTGTGAGCCCAGTTGAGTTTTGTGCCGGCGTCCCCGTTTGGGATAGTTTAGTTAGGCCACGACGATGGCAGGTGTCACGAGGTGACACGGGGCCACCCAAGGCTTGACTCCGAGGGAGTGTGATTGCCGGTGGTATGATGGGAGAGTCACGAGTCAGGCGGGTTTCGTTGGAGCAACGCTGGCCCACCCGAATGGGATCACGAGGTCAGGTGCTCCATGGTGTGGGTAAAGTGCGCAACCTCTGCAGAGTGTAAAATCTATTCGAATAGCCGCGTCCACGGTATTGGACAGTCCGTCCAGACCTCTCTAGGTGATCAACCGTAATAACCATAGTAATGATGGAAGAACTTGTCTTATGAGTGGAAGTACTCGTTGGCATCGAGTATTCCGAGGGTTGTAAGACAACCCGGATATGAGTAAGTTAATAACAGTAAGTAAATCAGTTAAGACATAACATGTTGATTGCCATGCTATTATTTGCTGCATACTTGGTTGTCATGTGCTTGCGAGTACATTCAAAGTACTCACCTGGCGTATCATGCCAGATGCAGGAGAATACTAAGACGGAGGTCTCGAGGGTCCGTGTTGCGATGTCTAGGATGTGTCCTCAGCAGTGTCCCTGTGGATGGAGTTACTATCATGTTCCGCTACGCAGTAGTCTTTCGCTGTAGTGTCCCGTAGTAATACCGAGGCCCTGATATGTTAGATAAATAATGCAGATATTGTCATAGCACTAGATGTGCTTTTGGCCTCGATGATCATGTAATATATAAGCTTGTACTCGACTATTATCAATAAAAGTTCAGCTATGTTCTGTTCCAAGTTGTTGTGTGTTTTCAGAAGACATGATCTCTGGGTTGGAAACACTGGTAAACCGGTTCTCTGAGCCGGGGTGCCACAACGCTTGGTATCAGAGCCGTGCTGACTGTAAGACACCCTAGGTAACCCGCGCTAGGACTGCGATTAGCATAGGACTTTGAGTGTGCATCCTGCTTTGTTGCATTTGATTGTTGCATGCCATGTGTAACACCCCATGTCATTAGCCACAGTAATCACTTTTGATAATGGCAAGTCAGCATGGTTAACAGTGCCTAATCATCATTTGCATCATATTGCATTTCAACTCCAAACTCAAAATTCAAATTAAATTAAAGTGGAAAATAAAAGTTGTTCAAACACAGAAACTAAAATGTTAAATCAATAACAAATAATCCAGAGACTATTCTAAAATTAAAACCAACATCATTGGAGTTGGATAAGTGACTCAATCATCCTCGAATAGTGGCTGAAAGCAATAATTAATAACCTTTTATTTAATCTAAATTAAATATAAAATTATGTTTTGCCCAAACTAGTTTTTGTTGTTAGGATATAATGCGCTGCTAATTATGGACTAGGTCACACTTTTTACAAAATTCATTTAGAGCCCAAACATTTACAAAACAGAAAATAAGAAAAAAATAAAAAGAAAAGCAGAATTGAAAAAGGGGAGAGAGAGTGGGCGGTGCCCCTTATGTTGCGCCGGCCCGGCCCATTAGCTCTCCCTCGCTCATCCCCTCCCCTGTAGCGACCCCGACGGTCGCTACAGGGCGGCGCCCCGCCGTCCCCGTCGAACCCCGTCGCCGGGGGTATAAAGCCGGCCACTGCGGCCTCCCTCTCGACCTCCCCCAAACCCTAGGCACTCCTCCCTCCGCCCAGATCCGCCGCCACACCCCTCTGCTTCGCTTGCCGACGCGACCATGGCCTCGCCGCCGGCGTAGGCGTGGCCACCGCTCCCGTTTCGCCCCCTCGTGTTGTCCGATGAGTTCAGCGACGTCGACTGCGTCGACTTGCGCCATCGATTCGCGTCGGGAAGCCCTCCTCCGCCGCACCTGCTTCGTCCCCTACCTCGGATTGCCGCCGCCGTTCCCCTCCGACTCCGGCTGCTTCACGCCTTCCCCGAGCCCACGCTAACGGCTACGCCCCACTATGAGCTCCTCTTTCCTCCCCTGCCTCTCTGCGCGCTCGCTTGACCGCCGTAGGGTAGCTCGCCGCATTGCCGTGCTCGGCCCTCCGCCGCACCTCATCGTCCGACCATCTCCGTTGCCCATTTGGCCTCGCTTTGGTTCGGTTCGTCGCCGCTGCGTCCGCTCGTTCAAATGGCGTAGTTCCCGCGCGTAAACCCCCCTCGCCTCGCCATTTCCCATCGCTCACCGGAGCTTGCTCCGCCTCGCTCGTCGTCGGCCCCTCTCCGGCCACTTTCCGGCCACATCACCACCACCAATGTCTGCGCGGTCCTCGTGGCTTTCCAACGGTGTCAGCCACGGCCCCGGAGACACACCACAGCCGAATCCCGGCGCTCTCCGGCGTTCGGCCGCCGTTTTGGGCGCTCGCCGGGGCGCTCTGGTGGCCCTGCCGATGTGGCGCAGGTGGGCCACCACCCCTGGGCCCTCCCCTGGCCCTATGACGTGTGGGCCCGTGGGGACACTGTTGACCGTTGACTCGGTCAACTGGTCTGACTAGTGGGCCCCACGGCCCTGTTTAATTAACTGCTAATTAATGGATTAGATTAATTAATTTTTAACTAAATGTCACTATGACAGGTGGGTCCCCCCTGATTTGTTTAGTTTAAGCTTAAAATTAAACTCTGATTAACACTGTGTCAATGACATGTGGGTCCCCCATGTCAGTTTGACCCAGTCAATACCCTGTTGACCACTGACGTCACTGTGACATCATGATGATGTCACCCTGCTACTGTTTCGGATAATGTTGATTTAAATAAATAAATAAATTCCAGAAATTAATAAAAACTTTAGAAAATCATATTAAATAAACCGTAACTCCGATGAAAATAATTTATATATGAAACTTGCTCAGAATTTCGATACGAACCCGAATACGTCCTCCGTATTTTTGGCAGATGCCCCTAGCTATATGAACATTGAACTTTTAGACCGATTTCGATAAATGAATAGTGCCCAACGTTGATTAAATAAATCCGGATAAATTCCTAAATTAACTAAATCATTTAGTTAGGCAGTAGAACACCCCGGCATATCATTTAGGCATGTCATACATATTGTTTGCATTATTGCCATGAATTTATTGTTTCTCTCCCCCTCCTTCTCTCTCGATAGACGCCGAGACCGACGACGCTGCGGCTGGGTACGACTACACTACCGACGATCAGCCCGTTGACGACCTCTCTCTCTTGCCAGAGCAACCAGGCAAGCCCCCCCTTGAGCATCCAGATATCGCCCATTCCATTTCTCCTTCTTGCATTAGATTTTGCTACTGTTAATGTATGCTCCTATTCTGATGCATAGCCTGCTTTTGTAACCTGTTCATTGTTACCTTACCTGCCTATGATAAACTGTTTAGTATAGGTTGGTAGTGAACCATCAGTGACCCCACCACCTTACCCTTGTTGCCCCTGCTTGATCATCGACGACTCGATCAACGTGATCGTCGACCAGAGACCGACACATCACTTCACCCCCCTTAGTTGTACGACTCTGCATAGTAACTATCGAGTGCCGAGGGTGATACCTCGTAACGCACTCCTGATGAATACTCTGCAGTGTAGTTGTTCGGTCGTGGTCGTCGACGGTGATTCCTCCTTCTCCACTTCCGATACGACTCTGTCGTGCAACCCCTCAGAGTGAACCTCGAGGGTGATGCCTCATACGTTCACCCTGATGTTTTCGTCGAGCGGAATCGGCCGAGGGTGATTCCTCGGGTTTCCCCCTTGATGTTATGACCACACGGTTACTTAGACCTTTGTTACAGGCGGGTCGACCCTGGTGGGTACCCGCTGGGGATCTACGATGTCGGGTGTGCCGGAAGGGCACTCGAGTGTGATATTGTGGCGGAGCATCAGAGACTCTGATTGTCTCCGCGTGATACTAAATGAGCCTATTGGATTTGGGTGTGTGATCTGAGTGGGTCAACGTGCCCTATATGCACTACCACCACGCGGGATAATGGTTATGGGGCCCTCTGCGATGTACGTTTCTCTCGAAAGCTCATCAGATGTCATGATTCACCGTGCGGGCTGATCGTCGGGACTGGGCTGGATACTTCACTGACGAGTTCAGTGTCGTGCCTGCACCCCGGCCAGCCACACAACGCGCAGGGTGCCCAGGGCGATGGCCCAAGACCTCTGGGTGCATAGGTTAGTCCGGCGTGCTGACCTCTCTGCTGAGCCTAGGTAGGGTGCTGCTTCGTGTTGATCTTCCGAGGCCGGGCATTACCCAGCAAGTGTGTCCGGCCAGAGTTGATCGAGCGTGTTGGGTAACAGTAGTGCACCCCTGCAGGGATGAATGATCTATCGATAGCCGGTCCTACGGTAAAGGACGCTCAGTTTGTGTATCCTGATCTACTACTTGAACTGGATACTTGTTACTTAATTGAAGCTTCGGGATCGCTTTCTCGCTGGGAGTCGAGGAAGGATCTTTAAGCTGTACTTCAACATGTTTGCTAAATAAAATGCTATTCTACTCTCTTCTACTGCTGCAAGATGATGTGTCAGGGGTATCGTGCGACATATGCCAGGGGGTAGCTTATCGTGGATGCGGACAAAAGCACGTCGCCGGGCTCTAGAAGCGGGAGTGAGCGAGACCGCGTACGCTTGCAGATCTTACCCAGGTTCGGGGCTCTCCTAGGAGATAACACCCCTAGTCCTGCTCTGCGGGGTCTCCGCATGATCACTACCTCAACAAGTAGCTACAAGCTTGCTCCTTGAGCTGTTTGGCTAGAGGAGGAAGAAAGGCAAGGCTAACTATATTCCCCTCTCTCTGCGTGTGTGTAAGGTGATCTTGGGTGCTCGATCGAGGTTTCAACCCCCTGCATGGGGCGACCTGGGGGGTTTATATAGGCCTACCCCCCAGGGGTGCAATGGTAATTCGGCCAGATGCGGGACCCGGCTGTCGGCGTCACTGGCTGCCGGCTTCTCCGCCGACCGTTGGGGCCCGCCGCCTGATGGGTCCCGCCGACTGTCGTGATCTCAGCCGACAGGTAGGGCCCGCCGCCTGCGGGGCATGTTGACTGCTTTATGCTGTAGCATCGCTCCTGATGACGGAGGCCTCGTCAGGGGGAGCGTGGATACAGTCCCGCCGCCTGGCGGGTGCTCACTGTAGCCACACCCCGTCACATCTGGTTAATGGCGCACAGACTTCGAGGGAGGGGGAGGGCCGCCTGCTAGGAGCCGGCCTCCCCCTGAACCGACTGGTCAGGGCTCGCCGCCCTCTGGCTTCTCATGGACAGGTAGGGCCCGCCGCCTGCGGGCCGTACTGACCGCCCGTCGTGGGAGCATGGCTTCTTCTGCCATGGGTGATGTCATGAGCGGCATGGCAACAGTGCCGCATCGGGCGTGGGGTGTCCGCTTGGTACGCTGTACTGTGGCCACGTCCTGCCCTGGATTCGGGGGTGGTAGGCTTGTACTATAGCCATGCCTTGTCTCGTCACGTTTATGTTGGCGCTAACTTTGAGGGCGCGAGGGGCCGCCTGCTAGGACCCGGCTTCCCAGGAAGCCGCCCGCTAGGAGTTGGCCCACTTCATGGCCGACACCTCCTGGCAACCGGCCGCCTGGACCAGCCGGCCCTAGGAAGGCGGTCCTTTGTCTTTGATGTTTGAGGGGCGCAGCCTACCCCGATGTCTTGAAATACCAAGGGGAGCTGATGAGGCTACCCGTGGTCATTTACTCCGATAGTAGTCCCCGAAGCTGGTGGGGCCCTACGGCTGAAGGGGCGAGAAGCCTCAGCAGCTTCATACTCCGGGTCGTCTGGTATTTTGTTTCGTCCGTCTTCCGAAGTGCCGACTGGTAGGTGTCGGCCGCGACCAGGCAGGCCACCTGGCGATCTCGAAGCGTCGTGGTGGGGACCAGGTGGTACGCCAGCCAGACGTCAGACTCGCTGCCCGCGCCTGTCAGCCATGTGGCGTTAGCAGGTCAAGCCGGCCTGCCAGCCCACGCGCGCGACAGGACGTCGCCGCAGGCTGGGACCCGCCGCTACAGTGCCTCGACACGCGTGTGGATCCGCTGCGGCCGAGGTAGACGGTTGGGCTTCTGCGGCAATTAATACACGCCTTTACGGGCGCCGCAATCATGGGATCGTGGGGGAGTGGGCGCAGTTAATCCCACGATCCCCCACGCTCCCGCCCCCTCGGCTTCGCCGCCTGGGGCTATAAGTAGGGGGAAGAGGGGGGCGGCAGATGCACGCGCGCCCTCCTCTCCCCTCGCCGCTCTTCACCTTCTTCGCTGCTGCAGCGCCCTTTCCTTCCGCCGAAGCGCTGCCGCAGCCCACCGTCGTCGAACATTTTCTCACTGCGGCTTCCTTGCCCCGTCGCAGCCTCGCCCGCTCGCCACCGCGCCACGCCTACGACGAGCTCCTTCGTCCATGGCGCGCTCACGAGTCGGCGACTGGGATGGCTCCAACGTCCATGAGGATCACCTCTCCTTCCTTCGTCAAACACGGCGGCTGCCCCGGGAGATGAACATGTAGGTACGCGTCCCTCCCGAGGCGGAAATCTGGCCGGCGCCGGAGGGCGACAAACGCGTTGTCTTCCGGTCCCATTTTCTTTGCGGCTTCAGCCTTCCGGCGAGCGGCTTCCTCCGCTCTTTCCTTGACTTCTATCGAGTCCAGCCGCACCACCTCATGCCAAACACGGTGGTGCTGTTGGCCGCCTTCGTCACCATGTGCGAAGGGTACCTCGGCACTCTCCCCACCCTCGAGCTCTGGGGGGAGTGCTTTTATCTCAAACTCGGCACCGCCGCCAAGGGCCAGGCGGCTCAATGCGGAGCCTGTGTGGCGGTGCGGCACCCGGGCACTGGGAACCGCTTCCCACCCATCTCTCTGCTGCAGTCGGCGAAGCTGTGGCAGAAGTCCTACTTCTAGGTCAAGAATATCCATCCGATGAGCGACTACATCAACTTGCCGGCTTACGTGGCCGGCCCGCCAGCCGAGCCACGCGCCAACTGGTAGTACAAGCCGAGCTCCCTATCGGCCGCCTCCTCCGCTGCCCTCGTCCGACTTCAGGTGATGACGGAGTCGGAGGGTCTGAAGGGCTCGGACCTGCTGGCCGCCTTCGTGACGCGCCGAGTGCTTCCCCTCCAAGCCCGGCCTCACATTGTCAGCTACATGAGCGGGCATCGGGACCCGTGCCAGATGTGCACATGGGAGCTGCCGGATGTGGAGGTGGCCCGGCTGGTTAACTACATCTCCAACTGTAAGCTGTCGGAGATGGATTGGCGGTTCGGCAAGCGGCCGTATGACCGCGCACATCCGCCGCCTGCGGTGAGTCTTATAATTCTTTCTCTTTGGCTGGTCCGAGCTCTTGTTTCTCCGTCCGACCAGTCGGCCATGGTGCAGGTCCTCCCGGCCCAGTCGGCCGCCGGCGCTCTGGATCCAGGTCAGCAGTATATGCCGGACCGAATGAGGAGCGACGTGGAAGACCCCGACTTGGGGGCGGCTGCCATGGAGGAGGACGACGCCACAGGCGGCGGCGGTGGAGCAGGCGGCTCCGGAGGAGGAGGCGGCCTCGAGGACTGGCCGGATGATGATAAGGAGGAGAACGAGCCGCGCCGCCCGCACGGCACCGACAAGGCGGGCGCGAGCTCCTCGGCCGCGCCGACTGCACCAGGCGGCACACAAAAGCGTAGAGCCGGCTCATTGCTATTCGGCAGCCGGCCGAAGAAGCCCAAGAACGCGGCCGCCGTGACCAAGCGGCAGGAGGCCGCCGCGAAGGCGGCCCAGTTCCAGAAAACCCCGAGGCAACCCCCGATGGTGTCCGCGTAAGTGCTTGGTTGCGTTTTCTTTTCTTCTTTCTTGCAAACTCTTTCTGAGTTTCCTCTTGCCTTGCTTGAACAGGGCCCCACTCTCTCTTGAGCGGTCTGCCGCTGCTTCAGTGATCCAGGCGGCGAAAGGCTCCGCCAACACCCGTCGTGTGGACCCGCGTGCCGACCTCCGGGAGGCGACGAAGAGGAACGCGCGGGAGGTGCGCGAGGAGCGGGAGGCGGTGGAACAGCAGAAGGCGGAGGCAGCCAAGGCGGCGCAGGCAGACTTGTACGCGGCGGCCAAGGCCCAAGCCGATGCTGCGGCTAAGGTCCAGGCGGACGCCGCAGCCAAGGCCCAGACGGATGCGGCTGCCCAGGCGCAAGCGGAAGAGGCCGCATGCGGCCAGACTCCGCAACTTGTCATCCCGTTGCACGTAGTGCCGCCAGCGCCAGAGAACCCGGCACCGACCGGAGGGGCCGGCAACGATCAGCCGGTCGTGGAGAGGAGAGGAGGCGATGCCATCGTCCCGAGGGCGGAGGTGCTCCCGCAAGCACCGACTGCCGAGGCCCGAGGCAGTCGGTCTGACGTGCCACCGGCGCCACCGGTCTGTGGCGAGCTGGTGGTGGGGGCGACCCCTGTGGTTCATCCTCTGGGGCGCCGTCATGCGGTGAAGGCGGCCTCGGCGCCACGGGCGCAGGAGATCGGGGCCGCAAGCTCGTCGACCCCAGACGCAGAGGCCACCAGTGCCGTCCCGCCAGAATGGACGCCTGGGGGCGGGACGGGCGTGCTGAACAAGGCCACGCTGGACGTTCAGGCCCAGCTTCAAGCCCAAAGCGCCGCCCTTCAGCAGTATACGAAGGCGTTCTTGGCGACGCGAACGGCCGTCCGGGTACGCTTCCTTGCTTTGTTTTTTTTTCTTTTGATTCTTGCACTCTTCCGTGGGGGCGCGCCAGCGCACCCACTGGGTGTAGCCCCCGAGTTCCGGGCCGGCTGCTAAGCAGGCGGCTCGGAACTTTAAGATATGTTTCGAGTGCTAACTTGTTTTTTCTTCTTTGTCTTTGTTGCAGGACTACCACAACATCCGTGCGGCCGCCTTCAACTCCCAGGTCCAGGAGCTGGCTAAGCGGACCGCCGACCTGACCGAAAGCCGAAGTAAGCATTCCGTCTTCTTCCTCGCTGGGGCGCGTCAGCGCACCCGCTGGGTGTAGCCCCTGAGATTCGGGCCGACTGCTGAGCAGTCGGGCCGGATCTTCCGGCGACCACTTTTCTTTTTGGTCAACTTTGTTGATTTGTCTTCTCTTTCTCATTTTTGCAGGAGCCAACGCCACTCTGCAGCAGCGCCTGCGTGAAGTCCAGACCGAGCTGCGCGCCAAAGAGGCGGAGTGCAGCAAGGCGGCCCTGGAGCGCGACCTTTTGGCCAAGAAGTTGGCGGACCAGGCGGATCAGCACAAGGCGGAGCTCCAGAAACTCAAGGAGGCGGAAGGCGCCCTTCAGGCCGAGTTTGAGACCAAACACTCAATGTGGGTCGAGAAGGAGGTGATCCTCGCCGCTGGTTACAGCGAGATTAAGGATATGATCGATGGTAAACTTCTTTCTTTGGAATAGCTGCCGACTGCATCGAGAGTCGGCTTCCGACTTCTGATCTTTGTTTTTTCTTTGCGTAGACTTCTTTCCTGGGCACGCCGTCGCCGTCAGCCAGGGCATTGAGGCACGGCGCGACCAGCGCAGGAGGGAAGGAGTGGAGATCCCGCTCGACGCGCCTCGAAACATGAACGAGCAGCTCCTGGCCGTCCGGACGCGCTTGCAGCCGATTCACCGTCTGCTCCGCCACCTTCAGCGCGCCGGGTCCCAGCTGGTTTCTGCCCTCTGGCCAGGTGGCCAAGCCCCACGCACCCCCAGTCGGACTGCCGACTGGTTGGAGGCGGCAATCGGCCGCCTCGAAGCTTGGAAGGGCTCCTCCGCTCGGGCAGGCGCCCGAAGGGCCTTGGAGTTCGTCAAGGCGTGGTACCCTGGGCTGGACCTAGCCCAGTTGGCCACGTTCCGGCAGGAGGCCATAGAAGAGTTGGTAGCAGTGGGGCCTGCACTCACTCGTCGAGCGGCGGTGATCGCCGAGTACACCGAGACCAGTGTCTTCCTCCCCCAGCTGGACGAGGAGGGTGCCGAGGTGCCATCGGACTGGTTCGGGCTGAACCCTGATGATGGTGAGGACTCGGCGGAAGAGATCGCCTCTAGCGACGGAGGTGAGGACGAGGAAGGCGAGGATGATGAAGACGACGCACCGGAGGGCGGAGCGGACGGCCAGCCTCAGCTCGATCGGGCCTCGAGCAACGAGCCGCACGCGGGTGCACCGACTGCTGCTAATGGCGACCAAGCCGAGACTCGCCAAACGGCCACTCCACCAGCCAGTGCCGCCGACTCCGCCAACCTGCCAGACCCGCCTACTGCTCCTCTGGCCTAGGCTGCCAACTTATCTTATCTGCTTTTGTAGTCTCTAGAACAAACTTGTTAAATTCGTGCAGTTCCACCCACTGGGGGTGTATTCAAACTTTGTTGAATGCTAGCCAAGGGCCTCTTGCTATATAATTTAATCCTCGCATAGGTTGTGCTCTGCCGAGCTCCGACTTATCTTGCTTTCTGTTCTTTTGGCTTTTTCCTTTGCCGCCTTCCCTTGGCCGCCACCTTTCCGGCCAGACAGCCGCTCTTCGGTCTGTTGGCAGGGTCAGGTACTTGTCCATTTTGGGAAGGCAAGTACTTTGGCCATTCAGAACGTAGCAAGTTTAAGTGAGAAACCGGCCGGCCGACTGCTCAGCAACCGGACGGCTAGGCGAGGAGCCGGCTTGGCCTATGTGAGTGCTTTCATCCTTAGCCATTTTTCATGTGGGCAGCATTTCCGGCCTTTGACTCTTGCCAGCCAGACAGTCGCTCTGCGAGCTGCGGCTTATGGCAAGAGAGGGCTTAGCTGCCGGCACACTACTTGTCCGACTGCAGGTAGCGCTGACATAGTACAAGGCGGCAAGCCCCCAGGCCGACTGGTCGGACCCGGTGCCGGGTGGATGAATGAAATAACTCATTCACAGGCATGAAACTTATCACATAGATAAGAAAGGGTAGCCCCCGGGTGCTCTTCGAGGGACCCGGTGTCTTTGCGCTTAATACAAAAGGTAGCGTGGTACATATTGCATTAACTGTAAAATCTTCGGAGGAGATTTGCGTTCCATGGGCGCTCTGTTTCCTTGCCGGAATCATCCCTTTTGCGCACCCTGGCCTTCTGCGCGTCGATCAGGTAATAGGAGTCGTTGCCCAAGGCTTTGCTGATGATGAAGGGGCCTTCCCGAGGGGTCGAGAGTTTGTGCTGGCCGGCTATTCGCTGGATCAGCCGGAGCACAAGGTCTCCCTCTTGGAAGGATCGTGGCTTGACCTTCCGACTGTGGTAGCGACGCAGGCTCTGCTGGTAGATGGCGGACCGGCTGAGTGATAACAGCCGACCCTCTTCCAGGAGATCGACGCCGTCTTCTCGTGCTTCCCTCGCCTCCACCTCCGTGTACATGGTGACGCGAGGCGAGTCGAACTTGATGTCAGTTGGGATGACGGCCTCGGCCCCGTACACGAGGAAGAAGGGAGTGAAACCGGTTGATTTGTTCGGGGTGGTGCGGAGGCTCCAGAGGACGGCCGGCAGCTCTTCGATCCAGCAGCCGGCCGAGTGCTCCAGTGGCTGGACCAATTGGGGCTTGATGCCGGATAAGATGAGGCCGTTTGCTCGCTCGACTTGCCCGTTTGACTGCGGATGGGCAACGGACGCTAAGTCCAGTCGGATGCCCTGCGTCGCGCAAAAATGGGCCAAGGCGCCTTTGGCGAAGTTAGTGCCATTGTCGGTGATGATGCTGTGCGGTACACCATACCGGACGGTGATATCTGTGGCGAAGGTCACAGCAGTCGGGCCATTCAGTTTCTTGATTGGCTTTGCTTCAATCCACTTGGTGAATTTGTCGATGGCGACGAGCAGATGGGTCATGCCACCGCGTGCCGTCTTGAACGGGACCACCATGTCCAGCCCCCAGATGGCAAAGGGCCAGGTAAGGGGGATGGTCTTGAGTGCAGAAGCCGGCAGGTGTTGCTTGGAGCCGAATTTCTGGCACCCCTTGCATTTCTTGACCAGATCCTTGGCGTCCTCCAAAGCAGTCGGCCAGAAGAAACCGTGGCGGAAAGTTTTGGCGACAAGGGATCTGGAAGCCGCGTGGTGGCCGCACTCGCCTTGGTGTATGTCTCTGAGGATTGCCTTGCCCTTCTCTGGTTCGACGCAGTGTTGGAAGACGTCGGTCACGCTGCGCCTAACAAGCTCTCTATTTACTCTCGTGTAAGCCCCTGCCCGGCGTTGTACCTGCCGGGCCAAGATCTCATCAGCTGGCAGCTCTCCGCTCACCAGAAATTTGAGGATGGGCTGCGCCCATGATGGTGCTTCGACCTCATCCACTGTCATTACGGCCACTGAGACTAGGGTGGTTGGGTTGGGAGGTGGTGGGGTGGGGTCGGCGGCGTCTCGCTGCGTCGTTGAAGTCCCTGGGCCGACTGCCGCAGCCGCCAGGCCGGGTTGTGGAGTCCCTGGGCCGGGTTGCAAAGTCCCCGGGCCGGCTGCTGCAGTCCCTGTGCCGCTTGCCGAAGTCCCCAGGTCGGCTGCCGCAGCCCCCGGGCCGGGTTGCGAAGTCCCCGAGCCGGGTGCGGCTGCTGCAGTCCCTGTGTCAGATCCGACTGCTTCGGGGGCAGCCGGCATGAAGATGGATTCTGATTCTGGGGAAGGCTTGATAGACGGTTTGCGGAGGCACTGAAGGGACACGCCGGCTGGTATGGCTTGCCGGGTGGAGCCGATCCGTGCCAGGGCATCTGCTTGCTCGTTGTCAGCCCGTGGCACGTGAAGGAACTCGCACCCGTCAAAATATCCGCTGATCTGCCGGACGAGGGAGTGGTAGCTTGCCATGTTTGCATCCTTGGTGTTCCAGTCGCCAGACGACTGTTGGACCACCAAGTCGGAGTCGCCGTAGCACAGAATCCGGCGGATGCCAATCTCCTTGGCCAGCCGGAGTCCGTATACTAGTGCCTCGTACTCGGCCACGTTGTTGGAGGCGGCAAAATGGATTTACAGTGTGTATCTGAGCTTGTCACCTTTGGGAGAGGTGAGGACGATGCCGGCTCCCAAACCGGTGCGCATCTTCGAGCCATCAAAGTGCATCCGCCAATGAGTGGAGTCTGGAGCTGGTGGCAGGTACTGAGTCTCGGCCCAGTTGACGAGGAAGTCGGCTAGTGCCTGGGACTTGATGGCGGTGCGGGGATGGTAGAAGATGGTGTAGGGGGCCAGCTCAGTGGCCCACTTGGCCACCCGGCCCGATGCGTCTCTACTGCCTATGATCTCCGCAAGCGGGGCGGTGCAGACAACCATGATGGGATGCTCTTGAAAGTATGGCTTGAGCTTCTTAGCGGCAAAATGCACGCCATAACACAACTTTTGGTAGTGGGGGTAGTTCTGCTTGGAGGCTGACAGCACCTCACTCAAGTAGTACACGGGCCTCTGGACCGGCTGTGCCTTGCCGTCTTCTCGGTGCTCTACCACCATGACTGTGCTGACCACCCGGCTGGTGGCGGCGATGTAGAGAAGCATGGGCTCCTTGGCAGCCGGAGCGGCCAGGACAGGTGGCGTGGTCAACATCTTCTTGAGCTGGAGGAAAGCCTCGCCAGCCTTGTCGTTCCACTCGAAATGAGTGGTTTTCTTCATCAACTGGTACAGGGGAAGGGCCTTCTCGCCTAGCCGACTGATGAAGCGGCTGATGGATGCCAAGCAGCTGGTGAACTTCTGAACATCTCGCAGTCGGGCGGGCCTCTCCATCCTCTCGATGGCCTTGATCTTGACAGGGTTACACTCTATGCCGTGTTCTGAGACGAGGAAACCGAGGAGCTGGCCGGCTGGTACTCCAAGGGCACATTTTTCTTGGTTGAGTTTGATTTGAAAACGACGCAGATTATCAAAAGTCTCCTTGAGATCTTCCAGGAGGGTACCGCGCTTCTCCGTCTTCACCACAATATCATCCACATAAACATGGGCATTTCTCCCGAGTTGCTTGAGGAGGCACTTCTGCATGCAACGCTGAAACGTGGCACCGGCATTTCTCAAGCCGAATGTCATGGTCAGGTAGCAGAAGGCTCCGAATGGTGTGATGAAGGCGGGCTTCAGGCGGTCGGCCGGGCTTAACTTGATCTGGTGGTACCCTGAGTAGGCATCCAAAAAACTCAGCAGCTCGCATCCGGCTGTGGAGTCTATCACTTGGTCAATCCGAGGCAAGGCGAACGGATCTTTTGGGCAAGCTTTGTTTAGGCTGGTATAGTTAATACACATGTGCCATTTGTTGTTCTTCTTCAGTACAAGGACTGGGTTGGCAAGCCACTCTGGAAAGAACACTTCCATGATGAAGCCGGCTGCTAGAAGCCGGGCTATCTCTTCACCAACAATTCCTCTCTTCTCCTCCGACAGGCGGCGGAGGGGTTGCTTGACCGGTTTTGCATCTGCTCTGACATGTAGCTTGTGCTCGGCGAAATCCGTCGGAACACCCGGCATGTCCTTGGAAGACCATGCAAAGATGTCCCGATTCTCACGGAGGAAATCGACAAGCTCGCTTTCCTATTTGCTGTCAAGGCGAGCTCCTATGACGGCGAACCTCTCCGGGTGCTCCGGGTCCAAGGGTATCTTCTTGGTTTCTTTGGCCGGCTGGAAAGAGCCCTGAGCTTCTGACTCCTTAGGGTCTGGCGACAGGTCCGGCTGCTTGCCGGCCATGGCCACAACCCGGTCAAGGAGCCGCTTCTCGGCAGCAATCACAAGGGACTCGGCCAGCCGACTGCTAGCAGTGGCACAGGCGGCAGACTTCTGGTAGTCGCCGGCTATAGTGATAATGCCCTTGGTACCCGGCATCTTCATCTTGAGGTAGGCGTAGTGAGGAACCGCCATGAACTTGGCCAGGGCAGGCCGGCCAAGCAACGCATGGTAGGGGCTCTCAAGGTCAACCACCTCGAACCAGATTGGCTCTCGGCGGAAGTGATTCTTGTCTCCGAAGAGGACGTCTATCTTGATCTTGTCGATTGGTGAGCAGGAAAGGCCTGGCACAATGCCATGGAAGATGGTCCGGCTGGGCTGGAGCTGTTTCTCTTTGATGCACAACTTCTCCATGGTGTCGCGGTAGAGGATGTTGATGCTGCTACAGCCGTCTATCAGAATTCGGGAGAAACGAGCAGCTCGCCTCTCTGTTGCAAAGGTGGCATCCAACACCAGGGTGTAGGAACCCGGAGAAGGCATCACCTCCGGGTGGTCAGCTCGGCTCCAACTGATCGGCTTCTCCGACCAGTGCATGAACTTTGGGGCTTCAGAGGCGACAGTATTCACCTCTCGGCACTGTTGACGCCGGTTGTGCTTGTCATCAGCCACGCTGGTGAAGACGGCGTAAGCTCCGTGCTCTTCGGGAAACTCATCTTGGATCGCGCCGACCGGCTGGACCGCCGGCTGCTGGGAAGGTGGAGGCGGCAGGCCAGCAGGCTGCGGAGGCAGTCCTTCGCCTCTGGCGATGCGGGTGAGCCAGTGGCACTTCCGGGTGGTGTGGTTGGATGGCTTCGCTCCGCTGTGGAACTTGCAGGGAGCATCAAGGGTTTGCTCAAATGAGAAGGCGGGCAACCAGGCAGGCTTGCCACCCTTCTGGCGTTTGGGGCCGGGTTGCTCCTCTGGCTGCCGATCTTCGACTGTCGCCACTTGCCGACTGGTGGTAGCCAGCTGCTGGGCCTTGCGCTTGTTGTCATTTGACTGTTGGCGCCGACTGGGATCACCAGCCGGCGTCTGAGGGGCCGGAGGGAGCATCTTTCCTGACGCATCCACTCGGAGCTCCGACTTCATGGAGGAGTCGGCAGTGGTGTACTTGTCTGCTATGATCAGCAGCTCGTCGAGCGTGGCTGGCTCGTCGCACAGGAGTCGATGCTTGAGTAGGGTGCCTTCTCGGCACCCGGTAGTGAAGTATTCGATGGCTTGCACCTCGTGAACCCCTTCGCAGGAGTTGCGTAGCTCGGCCCATCGTGTTAGGTATTAGCGGGTGGACTCGATCGGGCCCTGGATGCACAGGGAGAGCTGGCGAGGCTTGGGCGGCTGCTTGTAGGTGCTGGTGAAGTTGCGGATGAAAACTTCGGTGAAGTCTAGCCAGCTGTTGACGCTGTAGGGCTTGAGGCTGTTCAGCCATGTCCGGGCCGTGCCCTGGAGCATGAGCGGAACATACTTCATGGTGACACGCTTGTTGCCGTTCGCTATGTTGACGGTAGTGGAGTAGTCAACCAGCCAATCTTCCGGCTTCACAGAACCGTTGTACTTGGGAGTGTCCCGAGGGAGCGAGAACCCTTTGGGGAAGGGCTCGTCCCGAATGCGGGGGCCGAAACAAGGCGGGCCGATTGCATCCTCTTCTTCCAACGCCAGGGATCGAGCCAAGCGGTCGATCCGGTTGCGGGCATCATTCTCTCCGACTCCTTCGCGGGGGCCCAGCCGGCGCCCGAGAGTCGGATGCTCAACAGGCGGCGGGGAGGCACGCCCCTCCTTGCGCGAGGGGGGGGGGGGGCTGACGACCGTCCAGCCGTTCTACTGCTCGTGGGCGGCCGTCCTGGTCGCGCTCGATGGAGATACGGGTGCGGCTGCGGCTAGCAACCGTCTCTGGGTCCCCTCGGCTGCGGGTGCCATCTGTCGGCGTCCGGGAGGTCGCGCCGTGCTCTCGGCGAGGGGGAAGGTTCTCGGCCTGTAAGCCAGGTTCCACCATGCGGCGGCCAGCTTCTTGCTGTGCGGCGGCCGCGTCGATGAGCTGCTGGACGCGCTCCGTCATGCAGCGACGCTCGTCGCCCTCCAGGCGGTCCAGCTCGTCTGCCGCCGCCTGGGCAGCTCGTAAGTTCTCCATCGGCGTGGCGTAGACTGGGCGGTCGGCCCCCAACATGCTGGCGATGGCCGCGCCGCGCTGCCGGACCGTGCCCGCTCGGCTAGGTTCGCCAGCAGCCGGCGTGCCGCAGATGGCGTGGTCGATCTCGCGGTGGTAGGCCTCGGTGAGGCGTCTCATGGCTGCCAACTTGTTGGCGCTGTCGAGGAGTGCGACACGGCATGCTTCCAGCATTTCACCTTTTGCATCGGGCGCTACAGGAGCGGACAGGTTCCGCATTGCCGCCTGCAACGGGTCCCGGCCAGCCAGGTCGGAGGTTCCGTCGTGGCTGATGACCAGCACCTCAGTGACGGTGCTGGTGCTGGCGCTGGCGCTGCAGTCTGCAGTAGGAAGTGGGTCGTCGAAGATCACCACGTCACCAGGGAAGGCATCAGAAAACGCGGCGTCGGCGTCGATGATCATGTCGACGAGCAGGTCGATGGAGCCAACGGACTCCGGGTCGGAGACCAGCTCGTCGGCGATGTGAAGTTTGCCGAGGAGATCGGCAAGGCAGCTCTCGGAGCTAGCTACGCCCGCGTCGAGCGCGGGCTCGTCGGAGAGGCGGATCCCGCCGATGAGATCAGCGAGGCTGCTTGCGGCGCAAGCCGCTTCCACGCCGTGCAGCGTGCCGGCGCAAACGCCGTCGGGCGTACCAGGCTGGCTGCGCTCGCCAGGGAGGAAGAGGGTTCCCGTCCAGAACGTGTTTCCGGACGACAGTGCACCTAGCCCCACGGTGGGCGCCAAATGTCGGGGGTATCGTGCGACATATGCCAGGGGGTGGCTTATCGTGGATGGGGACAAAAGCACGTCGCCGGGCTCTAGAAGCGGGAGTGAGCGAGACCTCGTATGCTTGCGGATCTTACCCAGGTTCGGGGCTCTCCTAGGAGATAACACCCCTAGTCCTGCCCTGCGGGGTCTCCGCATGATCACTACCTCAACAAGTAGCTACAAGCTTGCTCCTTGAGCTGTTTGGCTAGAGGAGGAAGAAAGGCAAGGCTAACTCTATTCCCCTCTCTCTGCGTGTGTGTAAGGTGATCTTGGGTGCTCGGTCGAGGTTTCAACCCCCTGCATGGGGCGACCTGGGGGGTTTATATAGGCCTACCCCCCAGGGGTGCAATGGTAATTCGGCCAGATGCGGGACCTGGCTGTCGGCGTCACTGGCTGTCGGCTTCTCCGCCGACCGCTGGGGTCCACCACCTGATGGGTCCCGCCGACTATCGTGATCTCAGCCGACAGGTAGGGCCCGCCGCCTGCGGGCCATGTTCACTGCTTTATGATGTAGCATCGCTCCTGATGACGGAGGCCTCGTCAGGGGGAGCGTGGATACAGTCCCGCCGCCTGGCGGGTGCTCACTGTAGCCACACCCCGTCACATCTGGTTAATGGCGCATAGACTTCGAGGGAGGGGGAGGGCCGCCTGCTAGGAGCCGGCCTCCCCCTGAACCGACTGGTCAGGGCTCGCCGCCCTCTGGCTTCTCACGGACAGGTAGGGCCCGCCGCCTGCGGGCCGTACTGACCGCCCGTCGTGGGAGCATGGCTTCTTCTGCCATGGGTGATGTCATGAGCGGCATGGCAACAGTGCCGCATCGGGCGCGGGGTGTCCGCTTGGTACGCTGTACTGTGGCCACGTCCTGCCCTGGATTCGGGGGTGGCAGGCTTGTACTATAGCCATGCCTTGTCTCGTCACGTTTATGTTGGCGCTAACTTTGAGGGCGCGAGGGGCTGCCTGCTAGGACCCGGCTTCCCAGGAAGCCGCCCGCTAGGAGTCGGCCCACTTCATGGCCATCTTCTAGGCTCCGCCACCTCCTGGCAACCGGCCACCTGGACCAGCCGGCCCCAGGAAGGCGGTCCTTTGTCTTTGATGTTTGAGGGGCGCAGCCTGCCCCGATGTCTTGAAATACCAAGGAGAGCTGATGAGGCTACCCGTGGTCATTTACTCCGACATGATGGCTCCGTGAAGATGCTAGTCTTCGATAGGACTAGGCCTTCTCTCTATTCTGGCATTTCTGCAGCTCAGTCCACATATACAACCTTTCTCCATTGATAATGTTCCATATTTAGTATAGATCCTTGCTTGCTGAGTACTTCGGATGAGTACTCACGGTTGCTTTACTTTCTCTTTTTCCCCATATTCTCCTACTTGATGATACATCAGACGATGGAGTCCAGGAGCCAGATGCCACCTCAGAAGCTTACTACCAGGAGGGTCCAGACGGCACGTACTACTGGATCGAGCCAGCCGACCAGGAGTAGGATCGGAGGCTCCCAGGCAGGAGGCCAACGCCTTTCGATGTAGAGTCATTGTTTGGGCTAGCCTTCTTAAGGCAAAACTTGTCTAACTATGTCTGTACTCAGATAATATTTGTATGACTGACTATGTATTCGGATCTTCGGGTCCCTGGTCTGTAATATTGTGGATCTCCGTTTATTTGTGTTTAGAGTTGTGTTGTGATATCTTCCCGTGAGTCCCTGTGCTTGATCGTACACGTTGCGTGTATGATTAGTGTACGATTGAGTCGGGGGCGCCACAAGTTGGTATCAGAGCCGACTGCCTGTTGGAAGCCCCCTTCCAAATTCCTTGGCCGAAGTTGAGTCTAGACATCGAAAAACAATTTTACTAACTTGGCTGTGTGGCTTACGGGCCCACGTCGCCAACCGGGTGGTATTAGGATCTTTTATTCCTCGTCTATACTCTGGGACTCTGATCTCTCTTCTATTCGGGTTAAATAAATTTTACTAACATCGACACTTAGGATCTCATAAATCCCGTCTACCCGGAGAGCTGAATACCTGTGCGATTTCCCTATCATTGATCTGATTAGTCTGATAATCATTTTCCTTTCCATTGTTTTGTTTAACCTTTCTCTCCGAGTTGTATTATACTTCTCATTGTCATGCTGACGTGATAGCCCCTGACGTTACCGTCGAAATTAAAGGGTTGGAATTCCTTGCCTCACCCATCATCTTGAAGTCTTCCACCATAGACCTCATACTCGGAATGGATTGGTTGAAAGCTTACATTGCTTCGATCAATTGTGCCACTAAAGTTATCCAACTTCTTCACCCCTTCGACGAGATAGTGAATTATACCGCCCGAATTACTCGGGATGCTGAAGCTCAGATATATGTTCTGAATGCTTTGAACGCCTCACCTCTGGAAGGCATCGAGAACGTTCCTGTCGTTCGAGATTTTCCAGACGTCTTTCCGGAAGAACTTCCAGGAATACCCCCGGCTAGAGCTGTCGAGTTCGTCATTGATTTGAAACCTGGCACTGTCCCTATTGCGAAACGTCCTTATAAGATGCCTCCGCACCACCTTCTCGAGCTTAAGGAAGAAATTGACAAGTCACTTAAGAAAGGTTTCATCCGCCCCAGTTCCTCTGCTTGGGGAGCACCTTCACTCTTTGTTAGGAAGAAGGATGGAACTAACCGATTGGTTCGAGATTACCGGCCCATTAACCAAGCCACAATCCAGAATAAATACCCACTACCCCGGATCAATGATCTTTATGATCAGCTTGCTGGATCCTCTGTCTTCTCGAAACTCGACTTGAGGTTGGGTTATCATCAGATCCGTGTTCGCGAAGAGGATATTCCGAAGACTGCCTTTGTTACTCGATATGGCTCATATGAGTACACCGTCATGTCATTTGGTTTAACCAATGCTCCAGCAACTTTCTCCCGGTTAATGAACTATATCTTCATGGATTACCTCGACAAATTCGTCGTGGTCTATTTGGATGATATCCTTATATATTCCAAGAATGAAGAAGAACATGCTGAACATCTTCGGCTTGTATTGGAGAAGCTATGAGAACATCAGTTGTATGCTAAATTCTCCAAGTGTGAATTCTGGTTATCTGAGGCGACCTATCTTGGTCATGTGATTTCCAAGGATGGAATTGCTGTTAACCCCGAACGAGTTCAGGCTATTCTTGATTGGACTCCCCCGAAGAATGTCAAGCAAGTCAGAAGTTTTCTCGGACTCGCTAGTTATTGCCGTCGATTCGTTGAGAATTTTTCCAAGATTGCAAAACCATTGACGAATCTGCTCCACAAAGGTGTTAAATTTGAGTGGACAGAAAAATGTCAAGAAAGCTTCCAGACACTAAAAGATAAATTGACATCTGCCCCAGTATTAGCACCCCCGGATTCCCAAAAGGATTTCGTGATATACTGTGATGCATCTCGTCAAGGATTAGGCTGTGTCCTAATGCAAGAGCGCAAAGTGATTGCTTATGCCTCCCGACAATTGCGTCCTCATGAAGAAAATTATCCAGTGCATGATCTTGAACTTTCTGCGGTTATTTATGCTCTGAAGCTATGGCGACATTACCTTCTCGGTAACCGTTGCGAGATATACACGGATCATCAAAGTTTGAAGTATTTATATACTCAACCAGATCTGAACCTTCGTCAACAAAGATGGCTCGAAACAATTGCCGATTATGATATGAATATCTCATATACCCCTGGCAAGGCTAATGTAATGGCCGATGCTTTGAGTCGCAAGGCTTATTGCATCAACCATATGGTTCAGGAAACACAACCTCTTCTCCATGAAGAGCTTCACAAGTTGAACCTCCATATTGTTCCACAGGGTTATCTCAATACCCTGGTTGTTGAACCAGATTTAGAACACAACATTAAGACTATGCAACGGTATGACTCTGAAGTTGAAAGGATTAAGCGATACCTCGAAAAAGGAAAGCCGTCGGAATTCCATCTTGATGATGATGGGATCCTATTCTTCCAACACCGTCTCTTCATACCCAAGTTCAAGGATGAGAGAGAACACGTTATGAAAGAAGCTCATGACACTCCTCTGTCAATTCATCCTAGTAGCACAAAGATGTACCGTGACATTTGTCAAAGATACTGGTGGCCTAGTATGAAGCGAGACATTGCTCATTATGTTTCTGAGTGTGACGTTTGCCGCCGCATTAAAGCAGAACATCAAAGGCCCACTGGAACTCTGCAACCCCTTGCAATTCCTGAATGGAAATGGGACAAAGTCCAAATGGATTTCATTACTGGTTTTCCCAGGTCTCAGAAGGGTCATGATGCTATTTTTGTCGTCATTGACCGATTCTCCAAGGTTGCTCACTTTCTGCCAGTCAAGGAGACAATCACTGCTAGTCAGTTAGCAGACTTGTATGTTTCCCGCATTGTGTCCCTCCACGGTGATCCGTTGGAGATCAGTTCTGATCGTGGCAGCCTCTTCACCTCCAGATTCTGGAATAGTTTCCAAGAAGCTATGGGAACTCATCTGTCGTTCAGCACCGCTTTTCACCCTCAGTCACAGGGTCAAGTCGAACGAGTTAATCAAGTGCTCGAAGATATGCTTCGAGCTTGCGTCATCTCCTTCGGTAAGAAGTGGGAAGAATCTCTCCCGTATGCCGAATTCTCTTACAACAATAGCTATCAAGCTAGTCTGAAGATGGCACTGTTTGAAGTTCTATACGGTTGTAAGTGTCGAACCCCTATGAATTTGTCAGAAACTGGGGAACGCTCACTCGTCGGACCGGACATTATTCAGCAAGCTGAAGAACAAGTCCGCATTGTCCGTGAACATCTGAAAACTGCTCAGTCTCGTCAGAAGAGCAACTATGACCGAAAGCACCAGAAACTGGTCTATCAACCTGGCGAGCAAGCTAACCTCCGCGTCACTCCGTTGAAAGGCACTCATCGGTTCGGAATCAAAGGCAAGTTAGCTCCTCGCTACATTGGCCCGTTCCGTATTCTTGCCCGTCGAGGAGAGGTGGCATATCAGTTGCAATTGCCACCAAATCTTTCTCAAGTGCATGATGTCTTTCATGTATCCCAACTCCGTCGCTGCTTCAAGGATCCTATTCGAGCTGTGGATCATGAAGTGCTTGAATTACGGGAAGATCTATCTTATGCAGAATATCCCATCCATATTCTTGATCAATCTGAACGCCGGACACGTCAACAGTCAATCAAATTCCTCAAGGTTCAGTGGTCGAATCATTCTGAAGATGAAGCCACTTGGGAACGCGAGGATTGTCTTCGTGAAGAATACCCCTCTTTCTTTCAGTCTTCCTCTTAATTCTCGGGACGAGAATTCTTGATAGATGAGGAGAATTGTAACACCCCATATCATTAGCCATAGTAATCACTTTTGATAATGGCAAGTCAGCATGGTTAACAGTGCCTAATCATCATTTGCATCATAATGCATTTCAACTCCAAACTCAAAATTCAAATTAAATTAAAGTGGAAAATAAAAGTTGTTCAAACACAGAAACTAAAATGTTAAATCAATAACAAATAATCCAGAGACTATTCTAAAATTGAAACCAACATCATTGGAGTTGGATAAGTGACTCAATCATCCTCGAATAGTGGTTGAAAGCAATAATTAATAACCTTTTATTTAATCTAAATTAAATATGAAATTATGTTTTGCCCAAACTAGTTTTTGTTGTTAGGATATAATGCACTGCTAATTATGGACTAGGTCACACTTTTTACAAAATTCATTTAGAGCCCAAACATTTACAAAACAGAAAATAAGAAAAATAAATAAAAAGAAAAGCAGAATTAAAAAAGGGGAGAGAGAGTGGGCGGTGCCCCTTATGTTGCGCCGGCCCGGCCCATTAGCTCTCCCTCGCTCATCCCCTCCCCTGTAGCGACCCCGACGGTCGCTACAGGGCGGCGCCCCGCCGTCTCCGTCGAACCCCGTCGCCGGGGGTATAAAGCCGGCCACTGCGGCCTCCCTCTCGACCTCCGCCAAACCCTAGGCACTCCTCCCTCCGCCCAGATCCGCCGCCACACCCCTCTGCTTCGCTTGCCGACGTGACCATGGCCTCGCCGCCGGCGTAGGCGTGGCCACTGCCCTCATTTCGCCCCCTCGTGTTGTCCGGCGAGTTCAGCGACGTCGACTGCGTCGACCTGCGCCATCGATTCGCGCCGGGAAGCCCTCCTCCGCCGCACCTACTTCGTCCCCTACCTCGGATCGCCGCCGCCGTTCCCCTCCGACTCCGGCTGCTTCACGCCTTCCCCGTGCCCACGCTAATGGCTACGCCCCACTGTGAGCTCCTCTTTCCTCCCCTGCCTCTCTGCGCGCTCGCTTGACCGCCGTAGGGTAGCTTGCCGCATTGCCGTGCTCGGCCCTCCACCGCACCTCATCGTCCGACCATCTCTGTTGCCCATTTGGCCTCGCTTTGGTTCGGTTCGTCGCCGCTGCGTCCGCTCGTTCAAATGGCGTAGTTCCCGCGTGCAAACCCCCCCCTCGCCTCGCCGTTTCCCATCGCTCACCAGAGCTTGCTCCGCCTCGCTCGTCGCCGCCCCCTCTCCGGCCACTTTTTGGCCACGTCACCACCACCAATGGCTGCGCGGTCCTCGTGGCTTTCCAACGGTGTCAGCCACGGCCCCGTAGACACACCACAGCCGAATCTCGGCGCTCTCCAGCATTCGGCCGCTGTTTTGGGCGCTCGCCGGGGCGCTCCGGTGGCCCTGCCGACGTGGCGCAGGTGGGCCACCACCCCTAGGCCCTCCCCTGGCCCTATGACGTGTGGGCCCGTGGGGACACTCTTGACCGTTGACTCGTTCAACTGGTCTGACTAGTGGGCCCCACGGCCCTGTTTAATTAACTGCTAATTAATGGATTAGATTAATTAATTTTTAACTAAATGTCACTATGACAGGTGGGTCCCCCCCTGATTAGTTTAGTTTAAGCTTAAAATTAAACTCTGATTAACACTGTGTCAATGACATGTGGGTCCCCCATGTCAGTTTGACCCAGTCAATACCCTGTTGACCGCTGACGTCACTATGACATCATGATGATGTCACCCTGCTACTGTTTCGGATAATGTTGATTTAAATAAATAAATAAATTCCAGAAATTAATAAAAACTTTAGATAATCATATTAAATAAACCGTAACTCCGATGAAAATAATTTATATATGAAACTTGCTCAGAATTTTGATACGAACCCGAATACGTCCTCCGTATTTTTGGCAGATGCCCCTAGCTATATGAACATTGAACTTTTAGACCGATTTCGATAAATGAATAGTGCCCAATGTTGATTAAATAAATCCAGATAAATTCCTAAATTAACTAAATCATTTAGTTAGGCAGTAGAACACCCCGGCATATCATTTAGGCATGTCATACATATTGTTTGCATTATTGTCATGAATTTATTGTTTCTCTCCCCCTCCTTCTCTCTCGATAGACGCCGAGACCGATGACGCTGCGGCTGGGTACGACTACACTACCGACGATCAGCTCGTTGACGACCTCTCTCTCTTGCCAGAGCAACCAGGCAAGCCCCCCCTTAAGCATCCAGATATCGCCCATTCCATTTCTCCTTCTTGCATTAGATTTTGCTACTGTTAATGTATGCTCCTATTCTGATGCATAGCCTGCTTTTGTAACCTGTTCATTGTTACCTTACCTGCCTATGATAAACTGTTTAGTATAGGTTGATAGTGAACCATCAGTGACCCCACCACCTTACCCGTGTTGCCCCTGATTGATCATCGACGACTCAATCAACGTGATCGTCGACTAGAGACCGACACATCACTTCACCCCCCTTAGTTGTACGACTCTGCATTGTAACTATCGAGTGCCGAGGGTGATACCTCGTAACGCACTCCTGATGAATACTCTGCAGTGTAGCTGTTCGGTCGTGGTCATCAAGGGTGATTCCTCCTTCTCCACTTCCGATATGACTCTGTCGTGCAACCCCTCAGTGTGAACCTCGAGGGTGATGCCTCATACGTTCACCCTAATGTTTTCGTCGAGCGAAATCCGCCGAGGGTGATTCCTCGGGTTTCCCCCTTGATGTTATGACCACACGGTTACTTAGACCTTTGTTACAAGCGGATCGACCCTGGTGGGTACCCGCTGGGGATCTACGATGTCAGGTGTGCCGGAAGGGCACTCGAGTGTGATATTGTGGCGGAGCATCAGAGACTCTGATTGTCTCCGCGTGATACTAAATGAGCCTATTGGATTTGGGTGTGTGATCTGAGTGGGTCGACGTGCCCTATACGCACTACCACCACGTGGGATAATGGTTATGGGGCCCTCTGCGATGTACGTTTCTCCCGAAAGCTCATCAGACGTCACGATTCACCATGCGGGCTGATCGCCGGGACTGGGCTGGATACTTCACTTACGAGTTCAGTGTCGCGCCTGCACCCCGGCCAGCCACTCAACGCACAGGGTGCCCAGGGCGATGGCCCAAGACCTCTGGGTGCATAGGTTAGTCCGGCGTGCTGACCTCTCTGCTGAGCCTAGGTAGGGCGCTGCTTCGTGTTGATATTCCGAGGCCGAGCATTACCCAGCAAGTGTGTCCGGCCAGAGTTGATCGAGCGTGTTGGGTAACAGTAGTGCACCCCTGCAGGGATGAATGATCTATCGATAGCCGGTCCTACGGTAAAGGACGCTCAGTTTGTGTATCCTGATCTACTACTTGAACTGGATACTTGTTACTTAATTGAAGCTTCGGGATAGCTTTCTCGCTGGGAGTCGAGGAAGGATCTTTAAGCTGTACTTCAACATGTTTGCTAAATAAAATGCTATTCTACTCTCTTCTACTGCTGCAAGATGATGGCTCCATGAAGATGCTAGTCTTCGATAGGACTAGGCCTTCTCTCTATTCTGGCATTTCTGCAGCTCAGTCCACATATACAGCCTTTCTCCATTGATAATGTTGCATATGTAGTATAGATCCTTGCTTGTTGAGTACTTCGGATGAGTACTCATGGTTGCTTTACTTTCTCTTTTTCCCCATATTCTCCTACTTGATGATACATCAGACGATGGAGTCCAGGAGCCAGATGCCACCTCAGGAGCTTACTACCAGGAGGGTCCAGACAACACGTACTACTGGATCGAGCCAGCCGACCAGGAGTAGGATCGGAGGCTCCCAGGCAGGAGGCCAACGCCTTTCGATCTAGAGTCGTTGTTTGTGCTAGCCTTCTTAAGGCAAAACTTGTCTAACTATGTCTGTACTCAGATAATATTTGTATGACTGACTATGTATTCGGATCTTCGGGTCCCTGGTCTCTAATATAGTGGATCTCCATTTATTTGTGTTTAGAGTTGTGTTGTGATATCTTCCCGTGAGTCCCTGTGCTTGATCGTACACGTTGCGTGTATGATTAGTGTACGATTGAGTCGGGGGCACCACACCATGCCTCATGCATCATAATTCATTATGTTACTAACCCTTGGCATTGTGAGTGTAGATGGCACCAGTTCCATATCACTTTCATCATGAGCCAGAACCCCACACTTTTCCAGCTCTGCTTCATAGCGTCTGGCTTCGGCTGTATCCCAACGGTGATGACCCGATGTACCAGGTGTTTCGGGAGCAGTTGGGCAAGTCAGTATATGAGTACCATGCAGTGGCTTACATGACCGCAACTTCGGATATTGGAAGCTCTTCTCGCTCTTCCAAGGGCGGAGTGGCTTCTACTCCGGAGCTGGCGATCCAGTTTGCTACCATGGAGGCTATTACTGACTTGCGCTTCCACGAGGTCGAGATGCAGACCCATCCAGGTTTCTTCCACTATCCCACCCTGTCGCCTACGACAGGGCGAGTCCTTTTCTCACCTGTTGACCCGGCGTCTGATCATGCGGCTGGTGTTTTGTCTCGCTACCTAAACGCCAGTTACCGTATGATCATTTCCTTGGCTGAGGAGATGTGTCATGTTCAGGAGGCACTTGCAGCAGTGACTCCAGCACCTCCTCCTCCTGTAGTTCCACCTAGGTATCCACCACTAGTTCCACCTCCGCGTGTGCTTGATACCCCTTCTAGTTTTTTTGGACCATCAGGCTTATCGTCTGGTAGTCGACTTGAGACCCCAGCTGAGTGGGCCTCACTCCTAGCCACTCCTGCTCCGCCGATGTTGAGGCGACGTGCTCTTTCTCCCGCAGAAGGAGAGCCGTCTCAGCAGCGAAGTCGCTTCTCCTTTGACCCGGTGACTCACATCATCAGTTCTGATTCTGACTCAGGATCTGACGACGAGGACTCTTCAGATGGGCAGTGTTCGTGTCACCGACGCACTAGACTGGAGCTTGAGTAGTAATGCATGCATCTTTGCATATGTCGACTGCCGTATGAGCAGTCTAGCCATGATATCCCCCTACTAGCTTGCCATGTATGATGTTGGGTTATCTTGTATAATTATGTTGTTCTCTTTATTTGCCTTTTTCATGAATTTTCTCTGGTGTCATATTACTGTATTTCTCCTTATGGATGTTGGTCATCGATTCGGTATTTGCCATGGGAACAAAAAATAGGATAAAGAAAGGAAGTAGCAGTCAAGATGGCGATGGAAACCCCGTCCGTCGATCCGCCAGGCAGGCAGGGCAACCGCCCGAAGACTTACCACCACCACCACCTCAAGCACCAACCACAGATCAGATAATGAGAATGTTTGAGGAAAAGAGAAACCAAGACCTCATGGAATTTCTCAAGAGTATGCAGACAATAGTAGGTCAGAACAATGGCAATGGGGTGCATTCCAAACTGTCTGATTTCTAGCGCACAAAACCACCCAGCTTTGGTCAGGCTGTGGATCCTATTGAGGCTGATGACTAGTTAAGAACCATGGAAAAGAAATTGGACATCGCTCGTTGTGAAGAAGCAGATAAAGTCCCATTTGTCACCCATTATCTCGAAGGCCCGGCAGCCATATGGAGGGACAACACCAAGTTAATGTGGCCTGCTGGAGAAAAGATTTCCCGGGAGAAATTCAAAGAGCTATTCCGCAAGTATCATATTCCCACGGGTATCATGAAAGTGAAGCAGAGAGAATTCCTGGCTCTCACACAAGGAAACATGTCTGTGGGAGAATACCTAAACAACTTCAACAACTTGGCATGGTACTCTCCTCATGATGTGGCTACCAAAGAAAGGAAAATAGACCGGTTCCTCGGAGGACTTAATCACGCCCTCCGATGTCAGCTATGCATGTTGGACTTCCCCAATTTCCAGACCTTGGTGGATAAGGCCTTCATCACCGAACGAGAACACAAGTCTGGGAATGATGATCGTAAGAGGAAGTTCGAGCCCAAGAAGGACAACAGGGAGCCATATGTGCAAAAGCTGCGCAGTTGGCAGTCAGGGCCATCTGAGAACAAACCTGTGTGGAACAATGGTGGCAACAATAGCAAGCCAAGCCACCAGAGCAAGACCTTCGGCAAGCAGCTAGTCATAGAGGACTGCCGCCGCAACAACACCTGTTTCACTTGTGGCCAGAGTGGACACTACACCAAGCAGTGTCCTACTAATAACGGAAAGCAATCAGCTGACCACAAGCCACAAGTCAATCACCTTGGACGCCGCCCCAACCACAACTTCAGCCACGGATGCGTCCACCACATCTCTGCCGAAGAAGTCTGCGAAGCTCCAGACATTGTCCTTGGTATGTTTTCTGTCAACGACATACCTGCAATAATTTTATTTGATTCTGGGGCTTCCCACTTGTTTATTTCGCGAAGTTTTGCCACCTTGCACAAATTTTCTCCTTCACTTTTGGACAAAATCATGGTGGTACAATCCCCTGGCTCTATGCCCAGAACAAATATAATATACAAGGGTCTGGAAATCTCAATCCATGGAGTTAAATTCCCAGCTACCCTTGTTGCCATTGAATCCCCAGGACTGGACATAATACTGGGGATGGACTGGTTGGCACTGCACCAAGTGTGTATCAACTACGCCACTAGAACGGTGACATTGGTGAACCCCGCCGGACAAACCGTCCAATTTCTGGCCAGCAGAATGATAACAAGAAAGGGCACAGCATACTAGACCACTGTTATAGATATGAATCTGATCCCGGTAGTGGGTGAATTTCCGGATGTGTTTCCTGAGGAATTACCAGGAATGCCGGCCGACCGAGAATTGGAGTTCGCCATTGAAGTAGTTCCTGGTACAGCTCCAATATACAAGAAATATTATCGTATGCTAGGCCCAAAGCTGGCAGAGCTAAAGAAGCAGTTAGACGAGTTGCTACAGAAAGGATACATTCGTCCAAGCATTTCGCCATGGGGGTCACCAGTATTATTTGTCAAGAAGAAGGATGGAAGTCTACGAATGTGCGTAGACTATCGCCAGCTTAACGAGGTCACTATCAAGAACAAGTACCCGCTCCCTCGAATTGATGACTTATTCAACTAGTTGAATGGAGCACGGGTATTCTCTAAGATCGACTTTAGAACGGGATATCATCAACTAAAAATCCGAAAGAAGGATATCCCCAAGACAACGTTCACCACTCGATATAGACTATATGAGTTTACAGTTATGGCGTTTGGATTGACCAACGCTCCAACCTACTTCATGAGCATGATGAACAAAGTCTTCATGGACTTTCTGGACAAGTTTGTAGTGGTGTTCATTGACGACATCCTGATATACTCTAAGGATGAAGAGGAGCATAAGCAACATCTCAGAGCTGTCTTGGAAAGGTTGAGAACCCATCACTTATATGCCAAGTTCAGTAAGTGCGAATTTTGGCTGAAAGAGGTGGGATCCCTTAAACATATTCTGTCAGAGAAAGGAATAGTCGTTGATCCCAGTAAGGTTACTGCGGTCTTGAACTGGAAGACACCAGCCACGGTGACCGAAGTCCGTAGTTTCCTGGGCTTGGCAGGCTACTACCGTCGCTTCATTGAAGGCTTTTCTAAGATAGCCTAGCCACTGACGGAATTATTGAAAAAGAACCAAAGGTTTATCTGGACAACCGAGTGCGACATCAGTTTCCAGGAGTTAAAGACGAGGCTAACCACAGCCCCTGTCTTAGTCCTCCCAGACATTCACAAGAGTTTCGATATATACTGCGATGCATCCAGGCGTGAAATCGGATGCGTGCCAATGCAAGAGGGTTGTAGCTTATGCATCACGACAGCTACGACCTCATGAGGAGAACTATCCCACACATGACTTGGAGCTAGCTGCTGTGGTTCATGCCCTGAAGATTTGGAGGCATTATCTTATTGGATAACGATGCGAAATATACACAGACCATAAGAGTCTCAAGTATATTTTCACTCAACCCGACCTGAACCTCAGGCAGTGAAGATGGCTTGAGCTAGTCAAGGACTATGATGTTGGAATAAACTATCATCCAGGGAAAGCGAATGTGGTCACTGATGCCCTGAGCAGGAAACAAGCTGCTGTGAATGCACTAGTTGAGGGTATGCATCCGAGCTTACAAGAAGAGTTTGTCAAGCTCAATATGGTGCTATGCGGCCCAATGACCCCGGACACATTGGAAATTACTCCAACCCTCATGGAGGAAATCAAGGAAGCACAGAAGTCAGATGAAGAAATTTGGGAGATCAAGGAGTTAATTCAGCATGGGAAGGCCAAGTCCTTCCGTGTAGATGAACAGGGTACCGTGTGGTTCGAGAAACGAATTTGTGTGCCGGATCAGAACCACTTGAGGCAACAAGTACTCAAGGAAGCACATGAGTCCGCATATTCGATCCACCCGGGAGGTACCAAGATGTATCAGGACTTGAGAGAAATTTTTGGTGGTCTGGAATGCGGAAAGATATAGCATACTATGTCGCCTGCTGTGACATTTGCAACAAGGTTAAAGCAGAGCATCAGAAACCCGCTGGGCTACTGCAACCTTTACCGGTGCCCCAGTGGAAGTGGGACGACATATGTATGGATTTTATTGTGGGACTGCCCAAGTCCACGAGAGGCAATGATGCTATTTGGGTCATTGTAGACATCCTCACGAAAGTGGCTCACTTTATCCCAGTAAAGACCACTTTCAATGCAAATCAGCTGGCACAACTCTACATGTCCCGGATAGTCAGTCTGCACAGAGTACCCAAGTCTATCACTTTAGATAGGGGTTCCCTATTTACCTCAACATTCTCGCTACGGCTACATCAAGCTTTGGGAACCATGCTGAAACACAACACAGCGTACCATCCGCAGACGGATGGACAGACCGAGCGAGTGAACCAAATATTAGAGGATATGCTTTGGTCATGTGCTCTCTCCCATGGACCCAAATGGGAGGATAGTTTGCCGTACGCTGAATTCTCCTACAACAACAGTTATCAGGCAAGTCTCAAGATGTCGCCTTTTGAGGCATTGTACGGACGGAAGTGCCGCACACCGCTGAACTGGTCCCAAACAGGAGATAGTCGCATCTTTGGTACGGACTTGATGCTCGAGGATGAAAGGCAAGTCAAGGATATTCAAGAGCATCTACGAGCAGCCAAGTCCCGACAGAAGAGCTATTACGACCCAAAACACCGGGAAGTAACTTTCGAGCCTGGAGACTATGCTTACTTGCGAGTAACCCCTATGAAGGGAGTAAAGAGGTTTGGCACCCGGGGAAAGTTGGCCCCAAGATACATCGGTCCATTTCTAGTGATTGCTAGGAAGGGCAGAGTCGCATATCAGTTGGAATTGCCACCAGCATTGTCAGACGTTCATGATGTCTTTCACATCTCACAGTTAAGCAAATGCATTGCACCCCCAGCCAAGCAAGCGGATATGAGTGAGCTAGAGCTGGCTAAGGATTTGACTTATGAGGAAAAACCTGTCAGGATCTTGGATGAGATGGAAAGAACCACGAGGAGTAAGGTGATAAGATTTTACAAGGTGCTATGGGAGCACCACACTGAGGAAGAGGCTACTTGGGAAAGAGAAGATTTTCTCAGATCCGCATATCCATACTTGTTCCCTGAGCAACCGAATCTCGAGGACGAGATTCATCCTAAGGGGGGTAGGTTTGTGACACCCTAATTTTGGCAACTTTTTCTTTTCAAACTTTTCTTGGCTTTATTTAAAATTTGAATGGTTTTTGAATCTTTCTAGTTGGTCTTGGAAACTTTTGAATCTTTCCAAGTAATCCAAAGCCTCATCACCTTGCCAAAACCCTGCCAAGTACCTCTAGGACCCAAATCCCAATTTAAATCTTTTCCAATAACCCTTTTCTTTTATTTGGGAATTTAGGTCATCACTATGGGTTGTGAAGACCCCTATAGTTTGGATGGAAAAATTCTCAAATAATTCTCTAAAATACCTTGGACCATATCTTGCCTCAATATCCAAAAATATTCCATGGCCTAGTTCAAATATTTTGCAAAACAATTCATTTTTGTTCCTGGTCAGTATGGACCTTTGTGAAGGAAGTACCTGCTAGGTTTGTCCAAATGCTCTGAAATTTCTGTGGTATGAGGACAATTACAAATGACTTCCCTCCACCAAGTTTCAGCATTTAAAGATCATTCATACGAGCAGGGCTTCAACTTTCACATTCTGGACCAGATTGGTAGGTTACACATGAACTACCCTCAAATCTCAACCAAACCTTCTCAAACTTGACCAGTTTTGAGTCCTTCCAACCTAGATCATCCTGGACATCTCCATTGGCACTATTCGCAGCTCACCACTTCTCCAGATCTCTCTCTCTAGTTCACTGTCAGAAACTATATTTGAGGCTACCCCTCATCTCAGACTGGTGATCGAGGGTCGACATGCCAGACAAGAAACGCCAGCCTCTCGTGGCCTCTAGACATCAACTCTCGTGGTGAGCACGATAATGGCATGCCATTGCGCGCGCTCTGCACCGCGCCTGTGTCTGTGGCGTCGCATCCGACTGCCTCTCGCTGCAGTAGCTTGTCTCAGTGTGCTGACATCGTCCCCGATTGCCACCTAGCCCTTCTGGACTCCTCCCCTCGCCGGAGAAGCTCTCGGCGGCCGCCACGACCATGAGCACTGTGCCGCCCGTGCGGCCACAGTTGCGGCGCCGCTCGTCTTCTTCTCCCCGAGCCATCTCTTCGCGCATTCAATGCTCTGCTCGCTCCCATCTCGTCGCCCCGTGCCATGATGGCCAGCTCGACGTCCTTGCACCAGTGGCGTAGCCACGTCGCCGTCGATCCAGAGAACTCAGCGAGCTTCGCCTCCCGGCTATAAATAGCCCCGCCCAACCACCATCGCTATCGCCGGTGAGCAACGCCGGTGAGCCGCCCCTCTCTCTGCCTCTTTCTCTCTCTCTCTCTTTCTGTTTAAATCGAACCGGCCCCACCTGTCAGCGACGCGGCTGTGTGCGCGAAGGGGTAAGTGGCGACGCCCGCGAGGTTTACGCCTTCGACGTGGCCCTCCACTGGTTTTTCTGGTTTTTCCAATTTCATTTATTTAAACAGTTTTGACCAGCAGATTTGACCATTAATAACTTTTTATTAAAAGGTCCAAATCACCTGATTCTTTTTGCATTGTGTTCATATTAAACTCCTTTATTTTCTGACTAAGGTTGGTATTTTTCCAATACCCACAGAATTGTTGGTGAATAAAAAGGCTTTATGTGACATTTTCCTTTGCCATTTAAAAATGTTTTCAGAAGGAGATTCTTGTGGATTTGAAGACCAGGAGTATTTGAACAACCCAACAGAGCAAGGCAAGCCAGGACATCCATATTATGAAGCATTTCATAGCATTGCATAATTCATATTCATTTCTTGTATTTAATTAACATAGATAATTCAAGTGAAGTATTTAAATGCCTATTGTTGACAACTTAAATTGATATGATGAATGAACATGATTGCTAAGTGAAACTTAGTTGGTTGATCAAGAGTCACCTGTCCGGGCTTACCCGTGCAGCCACATTTGCCGGTATGGGACGGCCTTGACTTGGTCTGGCTCCGTGCTCTTTCACCGGTACCTCCAGACGGGGAGGGTTATGTGTGCGTGCTGCCCTGATCAGGCAGACGGCGATAACCCTGTGAGCCCAGTTGAGTTTTGTGCCGGCGTCCCCGTTTGGGACAATTTAGTTAGGCCATGATGGTGGCAGGTGTCACGAGGTGACACGGGGCCACCCAAGGCTTGACTCCGAGGGAGTGTGATTGCCAGTGGTACGATGGGAGAGTCATGAGTCAGGCGGGTTTAGTTGGAGCAATGCTGGTCCACCCGAATGGGATCACGAGGTCAGGTGCTCCAAGGTGTGGGTAAAGTGCGCAACCTCTGCAGAGTGTAAAATCTATTCGAATAGCCGCGTCCACGGTATTGGACAGTCCGTCCAGACCTCTCTAGGTGATCAACCGTAATAACCATAGTAATGATGGAAGAACTTGTCTTATGAGCGGAAGTACTCATTGGCATCGAGTATTCCGAGGGTTGTAAGACAGCCCGGATATGAGTAAGTTAATAACAGTAAGTGAATCAGTTAAGACATAACATGTTGATTGCCATGCTATTATTTGCTGCATACTTGGTTGTCATGTGCTTGCGAGTACATTCAAAGTACTCACCTGGTGTATCATTGCCAGATGCAGGAGAAGACTGAGACGGAGGTCTCGAGGGTCCGTGTTGCGATGTCTAGGATGTGTCCTCAGCAGTGTCCCTGTGGATGGAGTTACTATCATGTTCCGCTACGCAGTAGTCTTTCGCTGTAGTGTCCCGTAGTAATACCGAGGCCCTGATATGTTAGATAAATAATGTAGATATTATCATAGCACTAGATGTGCTTTTGGCCTCGATGATCATGTAATATATAAGCTTGTACTCGACTATTATCAATAAAAGTTCAGCTATGTTCTGTTCCAAGTTGTTGTGTGTTTCTAGAAGACATGATCTCTGGGTTGGAAACACTGGTAAACCGGTTCTCTGAGCCGGGGTGCCACAAGTCTATCAGGGTAAACCAATTTAAAGGCAAAATAACCAATATTTACGTGTATACTAGGCACAAATCATTGTTGTTAGGGGGTCAGGGCCCTGTTGTCCCTTGTCTCCGTCACTACACTCACCCCTATGAACGCACACACGCACATCCTACCCCCTATAAGCACCTCCAAAAGATTGAACCAGCACATCATCTTGAAATTGACGAAGTCGCCAAGACGCCTTCGTAAAAGAATCAAGAAAGGCGGCCAAAGAAGAAATCGTCGCCGCACTTCTAGAGCAAAAGACGGCGTTCCATACGATCGTGCCCACTCATATGAGCGATCGTATGGAGTGACATCGCCGCCGCCAGATCGACTATTTCCACCCCATGAAATCGGATCATGGATTAGACGCCCAGAGAGACCAGAAACTCGTTCAGAAGGTAGAACCCTGGCCTCTGGAGTTCATCCAGAGGGGAGATTGGCAAGGAGAAGAGGGGGATCTTCCTCATCGCGCACAAGGGGGCTACATCATCAACAACAACATCACCACTGTCATCATCATCATCCACATCCTTAATCATTGTAACATCAGGAACCCTAGTGGATCATCTTGTGTGTTATTTGAATCATTCATCCATGTATGCCATCACCCTTGTCATGATGATCGTTGTCTACATGTGTGAGTAGATCCCCGGTTCTCAGGGATATGGATGAACCTTGGTATGTGTAGGATCTGAAATGTTATTTTGGATATGAGATTCCTTGTTGAATGCTTAGTTTAATAACTTCGTGAATGTTGTGAAGAGGCCCCACTCAGCATCTGTGCCTTATGGCCACGAAGTATATTGTTGTCTTTGTAAAGGGCTAGGATGTGAAGGTAATTCGAGGTGACAGTAAAAGTATTTTGCTTCTAACATTTGCAATTGATAGGGGAATTACGGAGAACCCTTAGAGAGGCCGCGTCCACGGGGTAAACCCTTAATTATCATGAGTCGTAACCCTATGGGGGAGACTATGATGGTGTCGTGCGTGACACAAAGTCTACTTCGAGTAGAACATGTACTGTACCCGGCTCCGCCCAACATAATCGTCAATCGTGGCTCAAGTATCCATCTCATACTATGCCCGTGCATAGATGCACTAGGAACATACCAATGGGGATTTCAGACTCCCTGAAAATGCCTTACTCCTCTGTTGTTTCATCAGTCACTCTAGTCATTGTTCTCTATATACTTTTATGTTATTTACTTTAAAGTTCGTTCCACTATTCAATCATAATTTATTACTGTTGGAAATATGCCCTAGAGGCAATAATATTATGTTATTATATTTCCATTATTCATAGTTAGGAGTTTATATTCCATGCTATAACTGCTATGATCCTGGAATATGCGATTCAGTGGAAAACTCATATGCACGTGTGGAATGATAAACGGTAAACAATAGGTTCCCGGTCTCGCCTCTAAGACCGGCTCAAGTGTTGTTGGTGATCACGTTTTCCAGATCATAGAATATCGTTAATCTAACGATAGTCCTAAAACAACATTGAGGGTATGACGTTATAAGAATGATCATATTGAATCGACCCAATACTTGTCTATTATACTATGTGATTACATTGTCTAAAATCATCTGTTATAACATGGAGTGTTAGCATGTGTTTTAATTCCTCAGACCATGAGAGTTTCTCAGTCACTTCCTACTGGACGGTGGGCTTTGGGGTTGCTCAAACGTCATCTATAACAAGGTGATCATAACGACAACTTTCAGGCTCACCGGAAAGTTTGACAAGTGACCGGACAGCTCGAGAGTGGGATTTGCTCCTCCGACGATGTAGAGATATTCTTAGGGACCTCTCGGTGTGACGGCATCCATCATCGTCTGGCCAGACATAGGTGACTACGTCATGGGGATGCCAAAACACGTCAACGAGAAAGAAGAACAAAACCGGTAACGGGAGCAACGGTATAGTGAGCATGGTGATGACTGATACGTCTCCAATGTATCTATAATTTATGAAGTATTCATGCTGCTATATTATCATTCTTGGATGCTTTACAATCATTTTATAGCAACTTTATATCATTTTTTGGGACTAACTTATTGACATAGTGCCCAGTGCCAGTCGCTGTTTTTTGCTTGTTTTTTACATCGCAGAAAATCAATACCAAACGGAGTCCAAATGCAGCGAAATTTTTTGTGGATTTTTATGGACCAGAAGACATCCAATGGGCCAGAGCAGCACCTGGGGGGTGCCCCGAGAGGGGCACAACCCACCAGGGCGCGCTTGGGCCCCCAGGCGCGCCCGGTGGGTTGTGCCCACCTCGGTGGCCTCCCGCACCGCCTCTTCGCCCTATAAATTGCCAAATATTCCAAAAACCCTCGGGGAGACCCTAGATCAGAAGTTCCGCCACCGCAAGGCCTCTATATCCACGAGATCCAATCTAGACCTCGTTCCGGCACCCTACCGGAGGGGGAGATCATCACCGGTGGCCATCTTCATCATCTCGACGACCACCACAATGAGGAGGGAGTAGTCCACCCTCGGGGCTAAGGGTTTGTACCAGTAGCTATGTGTTTAATCTCTCTCTCTCTCTCTCTCTCTCGTGTTCTTGAGATGCACAATCTTGATGTATCGCGGGCTTTGTTAATATAGTCGGATCATATGGTGTTTTCCCCTCTCTATCTTGTTGTGATGAATTGAGTTTTCCCTTTGAGATTTCGTTTTATCGAATTGAATACTTTTATGGATTTGAGAGCACTTGATATATGTGTTGCATACGAATACCCGTGGTGACAATGGGGTATTATATTGATTCACTTGATATATGTTTTGGCACTCAACTCGCGGATTCCCGAGGTGACATTGGGGTAATCTATGCATAGGGGTTGATGCACGTTCTTGTCTTTGTTTCTCTGGTAGAAATCTTGGGGCACTCTTTGAGGTTCTTTGTGTTGGATTGAGCATTACGAATCTGAATTTGCTTTGGTGTTATTTTAGTACGAACTCTTGGATAGATCGATCGGAAAGAATAGCTTTGAGGTGGTTTCGTACCCTACAAACAATTTATTCTTATGTTCTCCGCTAGATAGGAACTTTGGAGTGATTCTTCATCGCATGTTGAGGGATGGTTATATGATCCAATTATATTAGCATTGTTGAGAGATTGCACTAGCGAAAGTACGGACCCTAGGCCTTGTTTTCAAGCATTGCAATACCGTTTGTGCTCACTTTTGTCACTTGCTACCTTGCTGTTTTTATTTATTCAGATTATAAAAATATATTTCTACCATCCATATTACACTTTTATCACCATCTCTTCGCCGAACTAGTGCACCTATACAATTTGCCATTGTATTGGGTGTGTTGGGGACACAAGAGATTTCTTGTATTTGGTTGCAGGGTTTTTTGAGAGAGACCATCTTCATCCTACGCCTCCCACGGATTGATAAACCTTAGGTCATCCACTTGAGGGAAAATTGCTACTGTCCTACAAAACTCTGTGCTTGGAGGCCCAACACGAGTCTACAAGAATAAAGTTACGTAGTAGACATCAAGCTCTTTTCTGGCGCCGTTGCCGGGGAGGTGAGTGCTTGAAGGTATATCTTTAGATCTTGCAATTGAATCTTTTAGTTTCTTGTTTTATCACTAGTTTGGTTTATAAAAGAAAACTAAAAAAAATGGAGATTGGGTTACCTCAAGTTGTTCTTTATCTTTATAATGTCTATCTTGAGAATAGGGATTCCGATAATTGTGCTCAATTGCTAGAAAAAGAATTCAACAAAATTTATGGCATAAAAATGTTGGATGATGGGCATGATTGCAATATTGCTAGTATGAATTCTTTGAATATCCATGATGTTAATGATAATTGCATTAGTCATGATAATGATGTCTCCTATAAGAATGTCAATTTTTGCGGAGTGAATTGGGAGTGCAAATGCACACCAAAAAGGGAAGGTAGATTTTGTAAGAATCATAAATATTTAGAAACGAAAAAGTTGCAAGAGAGGCTAGATGATTGTGCTGAAAGATTTAATTTTTCTCGCCATCCTTGTGAACTTTGCAATGAACATGGTCATTTAAATCTCCAATGCAAATTGTTTCATGATCAAATCATGTCAAAAAATTGTGATAACTTGATTACCCTTGAGCATCATAAAGATCTTAGTCTTCTTTTGGGGTATGAAGAAATGAAACGTATAACTGAGGGTATTCCAAAATTTAATCTCAAGAGATTTCTTGATTTTGATCTAGAGGAAATTTATATGTTTTGTGCGGTAAATTGCATTGAGAATCCTTATATTGCCAACTATCTAAAGACAAGAAAACAAATAGAATATGAAGATAGTACTAATGAAAGTGAAAATATTTCCCAATACCCTCCTAGTGTTTATTATGATGAATCAGGTAACAAGGAGGAGCTTCCTATCCAATCAATCTCTTCAACAAGAAGCTCAAAAAATTGATTAAACCCATACGTGAGGTGGTGAAGAAGAAAAGGAAAAGAAGGATAAGTATAGGTAAAAAGGTAACTCTCCCAAGTAATATTGCTCCTATCACCAGTGTGCCTCATGAAAGTGAATCAAATATGTTGATGGAGGATGATGATATTGAGTATGATTTTGTGATGCCTACTACTTGTTGTAATGATTATGATTGGGAAGATAATGATACTTCTTATAATCTTGGAAATCTTTTTGGCACCAACTTGGGAAATTATGATGATAGCAATTGTTATATCGTTGGTGCTATTCATACTATTAATGATGAGAGTGATTATGCTTATGATATGCCAAGTCACAAGCTTGGGGATGCTATGTTTGATGAGAATGATATGTTTGAGAATTTGTTTGCTGCAATTAATGTTTGTCCCAAGCTTGGGGATGATATGCTTAATGAAGATGATCTTTTTAGTCCCCCTATTTTGAATGATCAAATTTGCTATGATGATTGCATGCCTCCTATCTATGATGAGAACAAAGTTGCTACTTATGATGATTATTGTGATGATACTTATGTTATAAAAAGTAGTGATGATTATATTTATAAAACTTGTCATAGTTATGATTACCCTTTTCCTGAACATTACTCTTTTAATGTGGAAACAATTTATAGTATTCGAGTTTCATATGATACTCCCACCATTGTGAATGAGAAGAAATTTTCTTATGTGGAGAGTAATAAAATTTCTATGCTTGTGGATCATGAAGAGAATACTTTATGTGATGGTTATATTGATGAATATATTCATGATACTACTGAAAATTATTATGAGAGAGGAACTTATGATTCATGATGCTCTCTTTATGTTTCAATTCTTATCTTTTATGCGAGCATCCTTGAAATCATCATGCCTAGCTAAAAGGCATTAAAGAAAAGCGCTTGCTGGGAGACAACCCAACATTTACCCCTACTATTTTTATGTGTTCACATGATTATGCTACTGTAGTAATCATGTTTTATTGCTTTTGTTTCAATAAAGTGCCAAGTAAAGCCTTTGGGATAGCGTGGATGATAGTTGACTCGAATCTGTTAAAAAACTGAAACTTTTGCGCTCAGTCCAGGAATTTTGAAAATTCACTGGAACGTGCTTTTGATCTGAATTTTTTACAGATGATAGATATACAAATTATCTACGTTGTACTAATTTTTCAGAATTTTTGGAGTAGGATCAGTATGGTTGGAGTACAGATTACTACAGACTGTTCTGTTTTTGACAGATTTTGTTTTCAATGCATAGTTTGCTTGTTTTCTAGTTTCTATGGCTTATATTGATCAATATAAATTGTGGAAATGATATGCTACAATAGGCATTGTGTGGAAACAATTACGAATCTTGTCTTTGACAGTACCAAAGTGAAATGGTTTGCTCTTTATCATACTAACCTATCTCACGAAGTTCCGTTAAGTCTTGTGTGATTGAAGTTTTCAAGTTTTGGGTGAGATGTCGATATGAGGAGAATAAGGAGTGACAAGACCCTAAGCTTGGGGATGCACAAGGCACCCAAAGGTAATATTCAAGGAAGATCCAAGCAACTAAGATTGGGGATGCCCCGGAAGGCAAGGCATCCCCTCTTTCGTCTCCAACATTATCGGTAACCTCACTTGGAGCTACATTGTTTTTTCGTCACATGATATGTGTTTTCCTTGGAGCATCATTTTCTTGTTAAGATTTGCTTGCTGTTATTTAGAATAATGTTTTGCATCTTTCTTTTCAATAAAAATGTCAAGGATAGCCTTTACCATGCTCATTTTGCAAGTATATGAGTTGCTGTTTCAAAACAGAAAGTTTATCGATGTTGCAAAAATTCTCGAGAAAAGTAAGAATGTGATAAAATGTTGAAACTTTTGCACAGTAAGCTCTGATAAATTTTCTACAGTGTGGTAACTTTTCATAATTTTTGGAGTTAAATAAGTATTGATACTCTTGCATTCTTTACAGACTGTACTGTTTTGGCAGATTGCTGTTATGTTTGTATTGTTTGCATATGTTTGCTTGTTTAATGATTCTATTTGAGGATAGGAGTATTAAATATGCAGAGGCATTTAGTATGTAATGTTAAATAATAATTTTTGTGATTTGCTACAGTAGATAATGATAAGGTTTTTGCATTGTTTTATACTAATTTATCTCACGAGTTCTTGTTGAGTTTTGTGTGTATGAAGTTTTTAAGATTTAGGGAAACCATAATATAAAAGGAATTAAGGAGACGCAAAAGCTCAAGCTTGGGGATGCCCAAGGCAACCTAATATAATATTTCAAGAAGTCTCAAGCATCTAAGCTTGGGGATGCCCCGGTATGCATCCCACCTTTCTTCATCAACAATTATCGGTTAGTATCGGTTGAGCCTAAGTTTTTGCTTCTTCACTTGAGTTGTGCTATTCTTGGAATGTCATTTTGTTTTGTTTTACTTGCTGTTTTAATAAAATACTTAGATCTGAAAGTTTTTAAATAAGAGAGAGTCCTCAATTAGCTACCCCTTTACTTAACTACTCGCTTGATCTTCACTTATATCTTTTTGGAGTATGTTGGGGATATAACTCCGAGGTGTGACCCGCCTAGGAGGGGCCGGGTTACACCATTGGTGACTTATTGTGAAGAAGGCCCAAGAGGATCGAGGCATAAGGATGGCGGTTCATAAAGCAAGCTTATTGGAGGCCCAGAGACCCGGCGGCGACTCAAGGCCCAAAGGTGTGAGTCGCCATGTGTTAACTTGCTCTGTACGGCAGGTTTAGTTAGAAGCCGAGCCGGTCACGTTTGTGTGAGCCGGCCGGGACTCTGTAAGCCGTCGGGCATCAACCTGTATATAAAGGGGTGGCCGATTGGTGGGTTAACTCAAGAATTAACAAGTCGAGAACTAGGTCAAGCATATTTGCTCCCTTGTAATCGAAACCCAAGCAATACAACTAAAAGCAGGACGTAGGCTTTTACCTCGTTGAGAGGGGCCAAACCTGGGTAAATTCCTTGTGTCCTTTGTCCCATTCAACCCCTTCAAGCTAACCTAGTTGCAATGGCTCCACACCTAAGTCCTTTTGCTAGGACATCTGCCGTGACAAGTCCACGACAGTTGGCGCCCATCATGGGGCTCTCGCACGGTGGTTTTGAGTTCTTGAAGGGCAACTTCTCAGGGATCAAGGGATACACTGTGGGCTGGATGACCAAGAGTCGCCGCGGCAAGATCTACATCGACGACGCTGGATGGGGTCCGAAGGCCGATTCAATCGAATACGGGTACCGGGTCCCCTTTGGTGGTATCCATGTTTTCATCGGCAAGATTGGTGAGTTTGAGCCTGAGCCAGAAGTCTGCGCTGACACCATTGAGACGGCTCGGCGCGCGAGACCCGCCAAGGTTCAACCCGCCAAGATTCAACCCGCTTAGAAGCATGTTTTCGTCGGCTTTGTTCATGGAGCGGATCTCAAGGAAGGATACATGTCCGGTGGTGAGACGGCCATCTACTCAGGTGATGAGTCCTCAACCGGCGAAACTGAATCAATCTATCAATTGCAAGATGGTGGGCTTGGGGGCTGTTCCGATGGCGACAGTATTTCGGACTCCTATGAGCCGCCAAACAGGGCAGCTATATTCATGGCTGGGACGCAGCAGATGGTGAACTCATCAACCGCTGCAGCGATGACCTCCGGTTCAATGGCTGCTGCAACAGCTGGGGCGAGCGGCTCTGCGTGTCCGCCGGCTCAAGTTTTATCCGAGCTCTTGGATGCTTTGGCAACTTTACTAGCGGCAGAGGTGACCCCGGCGATTCAGGCACATCATAATGTGGAAGTTGCAAAGTTAAGGGATGAAGTAGCTCGGGCTAAAGAGGAACTTAATGCTGAGAATGTTAGGATGGCTGCAGAACGGGCCGCCTTAGAAGCTGAGACACAGAGGGTAAGGTCCGAGGCTTTTCGCTTAAGTCTGGATCAGAACACGTCAAGCACTGTGATGCGGAGGAGGCACCAGAGCCGTTTGCCACCGCAATTCGAGGGGAGGAATCTTTTTATCACACCCGGAGCAGGGCCAAGTAACCCGCCCGGTGAGACCCGGGCTGATGAAGCACCGGCAACCGGGGCAGCGGCTCAGCCTCGTATAGCAGATCCACCTCGTGTGAACTTGACCCCTCCTCAGCAAGTGCAGACACCCTCGGGTCATTACTCCAACCCACTGGATAATGTGATTGCTGCAGCCTCATGGCTGGCGGCCCTCCCAATTGAAGGTGAGTCGCCAGCTGCGATAGAGTCCCGGAACGCCGTGGAACTTCTTAAGACGGCGGTGACCCAGCAAGCGGCTTATTCCTACAGCCATGAGCGAATCCATTCAACTCCACGACCGAGCCGAAGCTACAGCCGGCGCATGGAGTCGCCGGCGGTTTCCAGCAGCGAGCGGCATCGTAACCCGCCCCATGGGCTTAACCCGCCACGGGATGATAACAATGCCCAAGTCTTGACGGATCAGGCTAGAGCACGCCAAGAGGCGGAGATGGCGGCTCAATTAGCTGCTCATCGACAGCTTCAGTTGAACCCTTCTGTATCTGTAGAGGCTGGGATGACCTCTAGGTCAGTTGGTGTGCCCTGTTTGGTGCCGGCTCTGCGCAATGAGCGCTTGCCCAAGGATTTTAAGGGCCCTCGTAAAGTGCCTAATTACAATGCCGATCTCCCACCTGAGGGATGGATTGAGAGTTATGAGCTGGCCATGGAGATGTTAGATGTGAACGATGCTGTATGTGCTAAGTATTTCACTATGATGCTGGATGGGCCGGCTCGAACCTGGTTGAAGGGGCTACCGGCTAATTCTATCAGTTCGTGGGCTGAGTTGAAGGCACGTTTCATCCAGAATTTCAAAGACACGTGTAAGCAGCCTCTGTCGATCATTGACCTAGACACTTGTGTCTAGCACGAAGACGAGTCGACCAACCACTGGGTGCGTCGGGTCTCAGCTATTATCCACTCGTTGGATAGCATCAACACCGGTTCCGCTGTTTTAATTTTGGAGAAAAATTGCCGGTTTATCCCCCTCAAACAGAAGCTAGGGCGACTTAAACGTCATTGCAATGACATGGGAGAGCTCATGGCGGCTCTTATCAAATACGCCGACTCAGACAGCACTAAGGATCATGATTCAGATGAGGAAAAATCCAGCAAGGGGAAGAAAAATGGCAAGGGGCAGCAGTCGAACACGGCGGGGCAGAATCAAGGCAACAACGGTAAGCGCAAGCAAGCCGATGGCGGGTTAGACTTTGTGGCAAACACTGACATGCAGAATCAGCATTGAAGGGGAAAGTCGGAGCCCCGGGTTGGAGGGCCAAAGTTCGACCTAGAGGCAATGTTGAATCAACCTTGCCCGAAGCATAGTCGTCCAGACAGACCGTCGTCTCACTTGTGGAAAGATTGTTTTATCATGAAGCAGTATAAGGATTCCGGTTTTCATCAGGACCACCATAACAATAATGGCCCGCACGGCGGGTCAGGTTCCGGTTCACAGGGGCTTAGCTTTGGAGGTAGCGGCTCAAACTCTGGATTTCAAGGTCAGGGCAATCAGGGTGGTTTTAACCAGCAGCTCAGTCAAGGTAATCAACAACAACAGTCAGGATATCAGAGCAATCCAAAGCAGTTAAATAGTGGTCAATATCATGTTTTCACCACGAACCTGTGCAAACGAGATCAGAAGGTTCACAAGCAGGTGGTTAGCGCGGTTGAGCCGGCGGTCCCTCGATACTTATGATGGTCAGAGCAGCCAATTGTGTGGAGCCGTGAGGATCACCCGCCCTGGGTTGACAATCCGGGTCAGCTGGCTTTGGTGGTGGCCCCTCAAGTTGGAGGCTACAAGTTCACTAAGGTGCTTATGGATGAAGGCAGCAGTATCAATATCCTTTATTATGATACTTTTCGCCGGATGAATTTGACTGACAAAGATCTTAAGCCGTCCTCTACGGTCTTTCATGGAGTGGTGCCTGGTAAGTCGGCTTATCCAGTAGGAAGGATAGCCTTAGAGGTGGCCTTTGGCAATGAACATGACTACAGGGCTGAGACATTGCACTTTGAAGTGGTTAAAATCAAAAGCCCCTATCATGCTCTATTTGGGCGGCCGGCTTATGCCAAGTTTATGGCGCGGCCGTGTTATGTATATTTGCAGCTTAAAATGTCGGGTCGCAAGGGTACCATCACGGTACATGGTGACAGGAAAATAGCCTTGGAATGTGAAGAGGGTGATGCAGCTTACACCGAGTCTGCCTGTGCCACAGAGGAACTCAAGTTTTATAAAGACAATGTTGACTCGGCTGATATGACTCCATTGAAGAAGCCAATCATAGAGCAGGATCCTTTACTAAAGTTTAAATCGGCGAATGATACCAAGCAGGTTGACTCTGTCCCTGGCGACTCATCTCAACAGTTTGTGATTAGTGCCAATATGGATCCAAAATAGGAAAGTGCGCTCATCGAGTTCATCCATGAGAACCGGGACATCTTTGCATGGAAGCCTTCAGACATGCCGTGTGTACCGAAAGAACTCACTGAGCACACTCTTAATATTGATCCTAAGTTTAAGCCGGTTAAATAGTTCCTTCGTCCTTTTAATGAGGAAAGGTGCAAGGCTATTGGAGAAGAGGTGGCCCGGCTCTTAGCAGCCGGGTTCATTGTTGAAGTTTTTCATCCTGAGTGGTTGGCTAACCCGTTGCTCGTGCTTAAGAAAAATGGCACTTGGCACATGTGCGTGGATTACACAGACCTTAACAAAGCTTGCCCGGTTGATCCTTTTGCTCTTCCCCGTATTGATCAGATTATTGATGCTACGGCAGGTTGTGAGCGTTTGAGCTTTTTGGATGCTTACTCTGGTTATCATCAGATCAAGATGGCAGTTAAAGACCAAAAGAAGATGGCTTTCATCACACCTTTTGGAGCTTTCTGCTATGTGTCTATGCCCTTTGGGCTCAAGAGTGCCCAGGCGACTTATCAGCGCTGTGTTCAGAATTATCTTCATAACCAGATAGGATGCAATGTTCATGCTTATGTGGATGATATTGTGGTGAAATCCAGAAAGAAGGAGTCTCTGCTAGATGATTTGACGGAAACCTTTGATAACCTCCGGGTCTACAAGATGATGCTTAACTTGGCCAAATGCGTTTTTGGTGTGCCTGCAGGCAAGCTCTTGGGTTTCTTGGTTTCGGAGAGAGGCATTGAAGCTAACCCAGAGAAAATCAAGGCCATCACTTCATTGGCTAAGCCGGCATGTATTAATGACGTTCAGCGTCTGGCGGGTCGTATTGCAGCTTTAAGCCAGTTTATAAGCCGCCTAGGAGAGAAGGCTATTCCTTTGTACCAGATGATGAAGAAAACAGATCACTTTGTTTGGAGTGATGCTGCTAACGAGGAGTTTGAAGCACTTAAAAAATAGTTAGCTGAGCCGCCAGTTCTTGCAGCTCCAGTTGAGAAGGAGCCTTTGCTTTTATATGTGGCTGCTAACAGTAGAGCCGTCAGCGTGGCCATTGTTGTAGAAAGGAAGGAAACAGGAAAGGAATACCTGGTTCAGAGGCCGGCTTATTATGTCAGTGAAGTTTTAATTGAATCCAAGCAAAGGTACCCACATTGGCAGAAGCTAGTCTATGGGGTGTTCATGGCCAGTCGCAAGTTGAAGCATTATTTTCAGGGTCATCCCATTACTGTGGTCAGTTGTGCTCCCTTAGGGGATATTATTCAAAACAGAGAAGCCATCGGCCGGATAGCCAAGTGGGCCATTGAGTTTGGACCTCATGGTTTGAAATATATGCCAAGGATGGCCATCAAGTCTCAAGCTCTCGTGGATTTCATCAATGACTGGACAGAGCAGCAGATGCCTGAGGAGAAGCCAGACAATACATATTGGACTATTCATTTTGATGGGTCCAGGCAATTGGAAGGCTCGGGGGCTGGAGTTGTTTTGACTTCCCCACGAGGTGACAAATTTTGCTATGTTTTAAGGCTGATGTTTCCTTGTACTAATAATGCAGCTGAGTATGAGGCCCTGCTCCATGGTCTTTGGATGGCCAAAGAGATGAACTTAAGCCAGGTCAGGTGTTTTGGTGACTCAGATTTGGTGGCCCAGCAAGTCTCAGGAACTTGGGATTCTAAGGACCCACTCATGGCAGCTTATCGCCGGGCGGTTGACAGTATTGCTGGTCATTTCAAAGGTTATCAAGTGGAACATGTTGATCGAAGGAAAAATGAGGCGGCCGATGCTTTAAGCCGGCTGGGGTCTTAGCGTAAGCCGGTACCACCAAATATTTTTCTTGATATACTGAATAGCCCTTCAGTGAAGTTACCAACAGAGGAGGATCTTGCAATTCCTGACCCGGAGGCACAGTTGGTGGCGGCTCTTCATGCCATACCCGATTGGACGGTACCGTACTTGGCTTATATGACCCGGGGTGAGTTACCGGAGGATGAAACGGAGGCCAGGCAGATAACCTGGCGGTCTAAATCTATGACCATTGTCAATGGCGAGTTGCATCGATGCAGTGTCACAGGCGTGTTCCAGAGATGTATTTCTCCCGAGGAGGGCTGTGAGATTCTAAGGGAGATCCATGAAGGTGATTGTGGACATCACGCCGACTCTAAATCTCTGGTTGCTAAAGCATTCCGGCACGATTTTTATTGGTTGACGGCTCACGCTGATGCAGAGGATCTGGTTAGCAAGTGTGACGGTTGTCAGAAGTTTTCTAGACGAGCTCATGTGCCGGCTCAAGAATTGAGGATGATTCCAATTACTTGGCCATTTGCAGTGTGGGGGCTGGATATGGTTGGACCTTTCAAAAGATCCAAGGACAAGAAGACCCATCTCTTGGTGGCGGTTGATAAATTTACCAAGTGGGTTGAGGCAGAGCCAATCAGCAAGTGTGATGCGGCAACGGTGGTTCAGTTTATTAAGAAGGTGATTTTCTGTTTTGGTTACCCTCACAGCATCATAACTGATAATGGTACTAATCTGTCTAAAGGTGCTATGAAAGAGTTCTGTCAGCGAGAGCATATTCAGCTTGATGTCTCATCAGTTGCTCACCCCCAATCCAATGGTCAAGCTGAAAGGGCCAATCAAGAAATCTTGAGGGGAATCAAACCCCGGCTCATGGTTCCTTTGCAAAGGACCCCGGGTTGTTGGGTTGAAAGTTACCCTCAGTGCTTTGGAGTATCAATACCACCCCCAACAGATCCATGGGTTATACGCCCTTCTTCATGGTCTATGGGGCCGAGGCGGTTCATCCAAGTGACATCCGTCATGACTCACCTCGCGTGGTGGCTTATGTTGAAGCTGATAATGAAAAGGCACGTCAGGATGCTCTTGATAGGTTGGATGAGGAGCGTGACCTAGCGGCGGCTCGTTCGGCAATATATAAGCAAGATCTTCAACTTTATCATAGCCGCCGGGTTAAGACCCGGACCTTTCAAGAAGGCGACTTGGTGCTCCGGCTCATCCAAGATCAAACAGATATGCACAAGTTATCCCCACCTTGGGAAGGACCTTTTCTGGTTAGCAAGAATGAAAGTGCAACTAATCCCTGGGTGGTTTTGGTAATTCTTAACAACATATAGCGCATTGAACTAATACTCTTTCAAGATGATCATTTCAGAAAGTTCAATGATTGGCATGGCATGGACTAGAGATGTGGACCCCTCAAAATGCTAAGGACATATATTGGCTCAAGCTCAATACTCTACTCTTTTCATTTTGGTGATCCAAGATCACATTGAGTCCATAGGAAAACCAATACTATTAAAAGGGGATGAGGTGTTGCTTAATGGATTGCTTGCTCAAAATGCTGAGTGATATGCTCCAAAACCCTCAACCACTTTCTCATATCCACATATGTCCCAAACCAAAATTCAAACTCGGCCCCACTGATTTGATCTATCCGGTGCCACCGAGTTCATTTGACATAGCCACTGCCAGAAACCCTAATCAGTTCGGTCTCACTGATAGGGATCTCGGTCTCACAGAGATGGGATTGCTAACTCTCTGTTTCCCTTCGTAACATTTCGGTCTAACCGAGATGAGCGATCAGTCCCACCGAGTTCGCAATGCAAACTCTCTGTTTCCTCTTCGTAATGTTTCGGTCTCACCGAAATGAGCGATCGGTCCCACCTAGTTTGCCTGACCAACTCTCTGTTTGCCTATTACAGAAATCGGTCTCACCGAGTTCATGTGATCGGTCTCACCGAGATTACGTTATGCCCTAACCCTAATGAAATCGGTCTCACCGAGTTGACATGTCGGTCCCACCGAAAATCCTAACGTTCACATTTTTGAACTAAATCGGTCTGACCGAGTTTCACTATTCGGTCCCACCGAGTTTGGTAAATTGTGTGTAACTGTTAGATTTTGTGTGGAGGCTATATATACCCCTCCACCCTTCCTCCATTCGAGAGGAGAGTCATCAGAACGTGCCTACACTTCCAGCATTCATTTTCTGAGAGAGAACCACCTACTCATGTGTTGAGAGCAAGATATTCCAATCCAACCACAAGAATCTTGATCTCTAGCCTTCCCCAAGTTGCTTTCCACTCAAATCATCTTTCCACCATATCCAAATCTGTGAGAGAGAGTTGAGTGTTGGGGAGACTATCATTTGAAGCACAAGAGCAAGGAGTTCATCATCAAAACACCATCTATTACCTTTTGGAGAGTGGTGTCTCCTAGATTGGTTAGGTGTCACTTGGGAGCCTCCGTCAAGATTGTGGAGTTGAACCAAGGAGTTTGTACGGGCAAGGAGATCGCCTACTTCGTGAAGATCTACCCTAGTGAGGCAAGTCCTTCGTGGGCGATGGCCATGGTGGGATCGACAAGGTTGCTTCTTCGTGGACCCTTCATGGGTGGAGCCCTCCGTGGACTCGCGCAACCGTTACCCTTCGTGGGTTGAAGTCTCCATCAATGTGGACGTACGATAGCACCACCTATCGGAACCATGCCAAAAATCTCCGTGTCTACATTGCGTTTGCTCCCTCCAAACTCCTCCCCTTTACCTTCATATGAAATGATTTACATTCCGCTGCTATACTCTTAGAATTGCATGTGTAGGTTGATTGCTTGACTTGTGCTAAGTTGCTAAAATCTGCCAAGACTTAAAATTTGGAAAAGGCTAGATTTTTATTTGGTCAAGTAGTCTAATCACCCCCCTCTAGTCATACTTTCGATCCTACAAGTGGTATGAGAGCTTTGGTCTCCATTTGCCTTGATTTCCATAGCTTTGGTGATCATAGCCTTGGTTTCACAACCTAGGAGAGTATGGCGTCTAGTGAGGGAAATTACCACCGTAGAGGTCCTTACTTTGATGGTACTAATTTTGCTAGTTGGAAGCATGAAAATGCACATTCTTGGACATAACCCCGCCATTTGGGCTATTGTGTGTATTGGCTTGCAAGGTGAATTCTTCGATGGGAAAGAACCGAGTCGTGAAGCTACCGCGGAAGAATTGAAGATGTTGCAATACAATGCTCAAGCTTGCGATATCCTCTTCAACGGATTGTGACCCGAAGAATTCAACAAAATCAGCCGTCTTGAGAATGCAAAGGAAATTTGGGATACTTTGATTGATATGCACGAAGGTACCGACTCCGTCAAGGAATCCAAATTGGATGTGCTTCAAAGTCAGCTGGACAAGTTCAAAATGAAGGATGGTGAAGGTGTCGCTGAAATGTACTCTAGGATTGCTCTCATCACAAATGAGATTGCCGGCTTAGGAAGTGAAGAGATGACTGACAGATTCATCATCAAGAAGATCCTAAGAGCCTTGGATGAAAAATATGGCACCGTGTGCACATTGATCCAAATGATGCCAAATTACAAAGATCTCAAGCCAACTGAAGTCACTGGAAGAATTGTTGCTCATGAGATGTCACTCAAGGATAAAGAAGAGCTTCACAACAAGTCTAGTGGTGCTTACAAAGCCTCATGTGATGCTCCTACATCATCAAGTGAAAAACAAGCCTTCAATGAGGAATTGAGCCTAATGGTGAAGAACTTCAACAAGTTCTACAAGAGTAGAAGCAAGGAAAGAAGTTCCAAGTCAAGGTCCTACAATGACAAAAGATCTTCTAGTCGTGAGCGTAATTGCTACAATTGTGGAAGACCCGGACACTACTCCAATGAGTGTACGACTCCCTACAAAAGAAGAGAAGACTCACCTAAAAGAAGAAGCAAAAGAGAAGAATCACCTCCAAGGGAGAGAATGAGTAGAGATGATTGTTATGAACGAAGAACCTCTCACAGAAGCAAGGATTCGGAAAGAAAGGACAAGTCATCAAGGAGCTATACAAAACGAAGACATCAAGCTCATGTTGGTGAATGGGTATCCGGCTCCGACTCCGACCACCACTCCGAGAGAAGTTATCACTCCGTCTCCGAATATACTCAAGATGAAGGTGTTGCCGGTCTAGCACTTGTGTCAACCAACTCCTATGACATATTTGACTCACCAAATGAAGGAATTGGAAGATGCTTCATGGCTAAAGGCCCAAAGGTATCACACCCTGAGTATGTTGATTTCAATAGTGATGAAGATGATTTGCTAGGTGATGATGATTTACTTGTTGACAACTCTAGTGATGAAAACTATGATGAACTTGCTATTAATCATGCTAAACAAGATAAAAGGAATGATGATGATAAGAAGGAGATTGAGCGTCTAACTAAAGAACTAAACACTCTTAAGTTAGCCCATGAAACTACCTTAGAAGATCATCGAGAGCTTTTAAAGACTCATGAGAAACTACGCTTTGAAAAGCTCAACCTAGAGCAAGAGCATGGGTTCTTAAAAGCAATCAATGATGATCTTCGTAAGAAAAGTTCTTCTTACATTGCCAAGCGTTTACTCTTGTCTACTTACATGCCACAAGTAAAATCTAGCAACAAGAGTAAGAAAGATTCTTCTTCTAGTAGTAACAATAATCATGCTAAATCCAATATTGTTGCTTCTAGTAGTTCTCTTGATTCCACTAATGATTCTCTTAGCCAAATTACACTTGAGCAAGAAAATAGCTTATTGAAGGGAATTATAGAGAGAGGTGTTTACAAGAGCCTTGCCGGAAGTAAGCAATTTGAGGAAATTGTACGCAAGCAAGGAAGGCACCGGAAGAATCAAGGTGTTGGTTTTGAACGAAAGTTCAATGCCAATGGAGTTGAGTGGGAAGAAGATCAATACCCCAAGACGAAGTTTGTTCCTCAACAAGAGAAGTATGATCCTACTTCCTTCGAGGGGACACAAGCTCAAGATGATCTTCCACCACAAGACCTCAAGCAAAAAGGCAAGGACAAGCTTCAAGAGGAGATTGATGCATTTGAAGAAGCTCCTAAGGCCTTGGTCAAGTGGGTTCCCAAGACTACATCAAGTTCTACTTCATCAAGTACGACTACAACTCCAAGGATTCCCATCAAGATGATGTGGATCCCGAAGAAGAAGAACTAGAGAATTCTTGAGGGTGACTCCGCCAACATATTTCACTCATATCATTTTGGCAAGAACAAGTGCAATCATCTTCCACATCTTGCACTAGTTCAAGGAGTCACAAACCCTCTTGTTGGTAAGACAAGGGACAAGGTAACCTAAAGCTTTCATGGACATCATCTTGTGTGTACTTCACTCTATGTCTATGGATATCCTTGTTTGTTCCTTGTGGGACTAACCCATGTAGGTATTGAAAGTGCAACTCACTCCAATGGATTGCTCCAAATGATCTACATCAAAATTGAGCATCCACATCTTCAACATCAACATGAAGTCATCATCGACAAAACCCAAGGTTAGTTCATCCCTCTTAGGGGGGATATCACATCTAGGGGGAGCTTTACTCTAAGAATTGAGCTAAAGCAACTCTAATGGTGTGAACACAACAATGCTTTATGTAAAAGTGGTAACCCCACTTGTGCTTAAACGATGAGTATGACCTATGATCAAATGTTCTCATTTGACTCCTAAGTCAATATACTCATATATAGATGATCTAGTCATCGCCAATTGCTTGATAGATGCTAGAGTGTTTGTGCATGCTTTGTCACATATTTCATTTGCCATTTTATTGTGTGAGCATGTTGGTTGCATATTTTTCTCATTCGAGGACATCCATTTGTTGCTTTGATTGTTTGATCTGTTTCTTTTGCCAAATGGATGGACAAGAATGCCTAAGAACTTCCTTTAGCTATCTATGCTTTTCTTGTCTCAAACTCTATTCATGCTACATCACAAAGTTTGATCAAGTCAGATTCGAACCCTCTTGGTGAGGAGCACTCGGAGTCACCGATTCGTCATAGACTTAAACTTCCAAAACCTCGCTGTGCATTTCGGTCTGACCGATTCATCCTTTTCGGTCATACCGAGTTCACTGAGTTGATCTAGGTTTTCAATCTTGGTGCAACCGATTAGAACCATTCGGTCACACCGAGTTGCAGTAACCGCTTGCGATTCTGCATCTCAGTGCCACCAAGTTGTTCCACTCGGTCACACCGACAGGGTCAGGATATATATACCGACGGGTCAAATTTTGGAAATTTCTCCGAAACCTTTTCGCCCACGCGTGTCCTGATCTGCCGACTCGGGTCTCCGGATCGTCCTCTCATCGCCAGCGACCCCCTACCACTGGTCTCCGCCGCCGTCAGCGGAAATCTACACCGCCGTTGCCGCCGTAGCGAGCTCATCGCCAAGTTAGGGTATGAGTTCGACCCTTTGTGCAATCTTTACCTCCGATTCTTAGCACAAAGACAATGCCAAGATTCTTACCACATATGAGATCAATCTATCCAACGAAAAATTCCTTTAGATTAGTTTTGATTCGAAAATTTAGGGTTAGGTTTCCGCCGAACTCATCTCAGACTGACCGAGTTGTAGAAATCGGTCTCACCGATTTGGCTTAGGCCATTGCACTTGTAACTTTCGGTCTAACCAAAAGTTGCAAATCGGTGTGACCGAGTTCAACTCTCAGTGAAACCCTAGCAATCTCGGACTCACCGAACTGTATCTCGGTCTAACCGATCTCACTAGTTCAGACTCCAACATTGCTTCGGTGGCACCGAGTTTAATAAATCGGTAGCTCCGAAATGCTTTCTGTGGAAAACTAAAACTAAATTTTTGACTCAATTTTTTTGCAAAATCTCTGCGCTTTGTGATGCTCATCCACTCTATCTCATCTATAACTATTCACAGGGTCAGCTTTCAGTTTGCAGTGCCAGAATGTCTGACCAGAGTGATAGCCAGAACAGGTCTGAGGAGCAAGTGAATCTAAGTGAGGGCACTAGTCCCTCTGACAGCTATGAGGATGGCAGCAGAAGTACTCCTAGCAACCTGCCTAAGGCTGCTACTAGGCAGAGGAGAAAGAGAAATTCTGATTCTGAAGATGAAGACTATGTTGCTGCTGAGGAGGAAGTCAGCTCCAAGAAGAAGGTGCTGAAAAAGGAATATGCTGCTGCTGCAACCAAGCCTGTGTTGCACAAGAAAGCTCCTGCCAAGAGAGTGCCCATGTCTAAGGCCAGAGCCTCAACTCTTGAAGCCTCCAAATCAACTGTTGAGGAGACTAGTGAGGGCAAGAAGAGAAAGGAAAGGGTCAAGAAGACAATAGCCAGAGTAATTGGCAGACCCTCTATGATGAGAGACCCATCCGAGGATGAAGAAGAAGATGAAGAAGAGGATGCTGCACCAGCACCCAAAGCTCAGAAGTTGATGGGGGATGCCATCAAGTCTGGGGCTGCTTCAGCAAAGCCCAAGACTGCCCCCAAGTCTAATGCTCAAGCTTCTAAGTCTGCACCAAAGAGAAGCACAAGAAACATACCAGCTGCTGAAAAGAACAAGGCCCCAGTGCCTGAAGTGGAAGATGAAGAAGAAGCCCAAGTGCCCAGGAAGCTAAAGCCAAAGATCCCTGACCATGATGACAATCATCCAGTGGCTGTGAATATGAAAGCAAGGAAGGATACAGGTCTCAGATTGTGGAGACAATCAGATCCATATGCTGTGAGGAGAAGGACTGCTGTGGACTATAGATTTCACACCAAGGAGCAGCAGGACTTCTATGAGACAATTCTTTTGGATAAGAAGCCCATAGTGTGTGACATGAAGTGGGTAGACTGGGAATACATCGACAACAATGTAGACCACTTTCCAGGAGTGCATGAAAGTTTCAGACTCAATGGAGTAGACACTTTTGTGGGTCAGAAGCTTACCAAGTGGAATGATGAGCTCATTATGCAATTCTATTCTACAGCTCATTTCTATTCAGATGGAAGGATTGTATGGATGTCTGAAGGTACAAGGTACCAATCAACAGTTTCTGAGTGGGCCAAGCTGATCAATGCCCCTGCAGAGCTTGAGGATGACATAGATGTCTATGCCAAGAGAAAGAAAGATCACAACTCCATGGCCAACATGTATAAGGAGATTCCTGACAAAGCCTTGGAGACTCACAAGCTAGGCTCTGTATATTATCTATTGTCTGGACTGGCCACTATTAACACCATCTTGAGGCACACCTTGTTGCCCAAATCAGGAGATCACAGGATGATCAGAGGCCACTCCATCAATTTGCTTCTGTTGTTTGATGTGCCCCAGAAGTTTAAGGTGATGAATTTGATTGTTGAGACAATCAAGAGGACAACTGCAGACCAGAAGAGATCATATGGGTATGCTCCACACATCCAGATGCTCATCAACTCCAAGATGGGCACAGGCACATATTTGTTGGATAAAGAACACCTTCCCTTGAGACCTGAATTTGAGGACAACACAGTTGTCATGGATGCTGAAGATCCTACATCAGTAGAGGCTCAAGAGAAGAGGGAGAAAGCAAAGGCAGAGAAGGCAGCCAAGATGCCAAGTGTTGAAGAGGCATCTCAAGTTTTTCTCAACTCAAAACAAGATCAACTTAGCTATCTCTTTAAAGCAACTTTGAGGATTGAGAAAGGTTTGGCCACCCTGACTCAGAATCAAGAGAGCCTAGAGAGGATCATTGAAACAAAGTTTTATGATCTGGACTTGAAGGTGACAGAGATGCAGACAGCTGTTGAACAGCTCCAGGAAGAAGCTGAAGAGAGGAAAGGGAAAGCTACCATAGATGCTTTTCAGAGAGTGCCTAGGGCACAGAGATCTGCAGCAATGCCTGTGACAGATACAAGAGCTACTGCGTCAGTACCTGCAGCTACAGCTTCAGTTGCCCCTCCGGTTGCAACTCCACCAGCTCCAACAACCTCAACAGATGCATTTGTTCTTGGAGTCCTCTCTACACCGCCTCCCGAAGATCAAACCTAGAGAGATGCATAGCACTATGCATTTTCAAGCTTTTTGGTAACTTGTTGCCAAAGGGGGGGAAAGTGTATAGATCATAGGCTTCGAGAGAGAGTGCTTACTTCTTTTTGCCATTCTCTTTGCTACTTTTTGTGTGCTTGCTTGGTTGATATTCTATGTTTATGTGTGTGAGATACTTATGGTCATGTGTTTGATATGATGACATTATTTATCTCTCTTGTATGATCATTCACTTTGCCTTGGTGATGAGTGCATATTTTTCATATTCCATCATTTTGAGCGCTCCACCAAGATGTATGTGACATGGAAGAGTAACCCATGATCCTAATCGATTGTGCATTTGCATTCAAAAGCAAATTTTAAATAATGCACAAATTTAGGGGGAGCTCTTGCTTATCACATACTTCTCAAAGCGACGATATACTTCATTCTTATTATCATGTGTCAAAGCTTTGATCTATATGTTGTCATCAATTACCAAAAAGGGGGAGATTGAAAGTGCAACTAATCCCTGGGTGGTTTTGGTAATTCTTAACAACATATAGCTCATTGAACTAATACTCTTTCAAGATGATCATTTCAGAAAGTTCAATGATTGGCATGGCATGGACTAGAGATGTGGACCCCTCAAAATGCTAAGGACATATATTGGCTCAAGCTCAAGACTCTACTCTTTTCATTTTAGTGATCCAAGATCACATTGAGTCCATAGGAAAGCCAATACTATTAAAAGGGGATGAGGTGTTGCTTAATGGCTTGCTTGCTCAAAATGCTTAGTGATATGCTCCAAAACCCTCAACCACTTTCTCATATCCACATATGTCCCAAACCAAAAGTCAAACTCGGCCCCACCAATTTGATCTATCCGGCGCCACCGAGTTCATTTGACATAGCCACTGCCAGAAACCCTAATCAGTTCGGTCTCACCGATAGGGATCTCGGTCTCACAGAGATGGGATTGCTAACTCTCTGTTTCCCTTCGTAACATTTCGGTCTAACCGAGATGAGCGATCGGCCCCACCGAGTTCGCAATGCAAACCCTCTGTTTCCTCTTCATAACGTTTCGGCCTCACCGAAATGAGCGATCGGTCCCACCGAGTTTTCCTGACCAACTCTCTGTTTGCCTATTACAGAAATCGGTCTCACCGAGTTCATGTGATCGGTCTCACCGAGATTACATTATGCCCTAACCCTAACGAAATTGGTCTCACCGAGTTGACATGTCGGTCCCACCGAAAATCCTAATGTTCACATTTTTGATCTAAATCGGTCTGACCGAGTTTCACTATTCGGTCCCACCGAGTTTGGTAAATTGTGTGTAACGGTTAGATTTTGTGTGGAGGCTATATATACCCCTCCACCCTTCCTCCATTCGAGAGGAGAGCCATCAGAACGTGCCTACACTTCCAGCATTTATTTTCTGAGAGAGAACCACCTACTCATGTGTTGAGAGCAAGATATTCCAATCCAACCACAAGAATCTTGATCTCTAGCCTTCCCCAAGTTGCTTTCCACTCAAATCATCTTTCCACCATATCCAAATCTATGAGAGAGAGTTGAGTGTTGGGGAGACTATCATTTGAAGCACAAGAGCAAGGAGTTCATCATCAACACACCATCTATTACCTTTTGGAGAGTGGTGTCTCCTAGATTGGTTAGGTGTCACTTGGGAGCCTCCATCAAGATTGTGGAGTTGAACCAAGGAGTTTGTACGGGCAAGGAGATCGCCTACTTCGTGAAGACTACCCTAGTGAGGCAAGTCCTTCGTGGGCGATGGCCATGGTGGGATAGACAAGGTTGCTTCTTTGTGGACCCTTCGTGGGTGGAGCCCTCCATGGACTCGCGCAACCGTTACCCTTCGTGGGTTGAAGTCTCCATCAATGTGGACGTACGATAGCACCACCTATCGGAACCACGCCAAAAATCTCCGTGTCTACATTGCGTTTGCTCCCTCCAAACTCCTCCCCTTTACCTTCATATGCAATGATTTACATTCCGCTGCTATACTCTTAGAATTGCATGTGTAGGTTGATTGCTTGACTTGTGCTAAGTTGCTAAAATCTGCCAAGACTTAAAATTTGGAAAAGGCTAGATTTTTATTTGGTCAAGTAGTCTAATCACCCCCCCTCTAGACATACTTTCGATCCTACAAAGAATCTGAATAATGGGTCATACTACCTCATTGATATTCGAGAACACAAGGATTCACGCACATCAGAGGAAGAGACCTGCCGGCCTTGGAACATTGCTCATCTTCGGCCTTATTACACTTGAGCCACCGGCTCTTGTGCTGTACATACTTTCATCAATGTATATATTATGATCAGTATAATAAAGCCGGCATCCGTGATAATTCAGGGCCTCTGTCGTTTTCACTTCAATGAGTTTGAGACTTTATCATTTGTTCACAAAGATCATTTTGGGGCCACCTGCTCAACGAGCAGAGCCTTGATTACCCTCTTGGTCAGCTTCCTAGCCATCTTATTGGTCACTTGGGGGCTACCTGCTCAATGAGCAGAGCCTTGATTACCCTCTTGATCGGCTTCCTAGCCATCTTATTGGTCACTTGGGGGCTACCTACTCAATGAGTAGAGCCTTGATTACCCTCTTGATCGGCTTCCTAGCCAGGTGGAAACACCAACTTATTGGTCACTTGGGGGCTGCCTGCTGAATGAGCAGAGCCTTGATTACCCTCTTGATCGGCTTCCTAGCCAGGTGGAAACACCGTCTTATTGGTCATTTGGGGGCTTCCTGCTCAATGAGCATAGCCTTGCATACCCTCTTGATCGGCTTCCTAGCCAGGTGGAAACACCAAATTATGGGTTAACCGGCCTGTATGTCGTTGTTCCTCCGCCCAGGTAATCCTGGAATGACCCACCGTGTTCTTAACAGTCAATCTTTTAAAGACCCTTAACTTGTTCAAGTTAAACCGGTGGTTTGTCATGTGAGGGCCGGCTTACAGGTGTGCTGGAAACTAACCCAGTGGCTATGCGGCCCATGAAAGCACTTGAAGTTTTAGGCTTGGCGGCCTATGAAAGCCTTGTTTTCTGACTTAATATTTTTCTGAAGATTGTTGAGTTCATGTCTTTTTCCATATGAATATATAGTTTTCACAATTTAGGCCATGTAGCCTTGATTCTATGACTCATATTTGAGCATATTGGGTTAATAACCCGCCCTGATAAGCAGACTTTAAGTCGCCAGGATGTTTTGCCTTGAATAAATTCAAGTTATGATTTTTCCTGTTTACGGGTTAATACCTCTGATAGATTACAATCATCACAACATCATTATGATATCAGTCTACAGGTATGACTTCATATTTCAGTAAAAATTTCGGGTTCTTTTTAACCCGCCCTGGTTATCGACTTTAAGTCGCCAGAGCATGTTATATTGGAAATTATGATCCGCCCCGGTGTAAATCGCCAGGGTGTATGTTATTTACCATGTGTGCAGGAACATTGAAAAACAATATGATATTCCCTGCAAAGCTCATTAGTGGCACATAGAGTATTTCAACAGCAGTTTTACGGCTTAACATGCACGATGGCATGATAGATCATTATTTTAACTAGCCTATTACACGGCTCTCCAAAGCCCGAATAACTAAGAGTTTTTCAAAAGGAAATGCCGCACCGCAGTCTGAGAATCGCCCGTTGAATCAGTTGTTCTGGTCTTGGTGAGTTAAAGCCTTCGGGTCATCCTGCGCCGGTTCTTCTTCTTCTCCCTCTGTAGTCTGGAAGTCAGATGATGTCCAGTCGATGCCAGTTAAAGCTGTAAACTTGGCTTCATCGTCTATAAGGTTGGACGGATCAATATCAGGAGCAAAAGTGTGCTTACGTATTGGAGGAATGAGCTCTACAATCTCATAAGCCGGCGCTTTCACTTTCTGGTTCTCCTTGGTATAAGCAGCCTGATACTTAGAAAAATCTGTCTCCTTAGCCAATTTACTGGCCAGCGGGCACATCTCTTTTACATATTTTGTGAAGTCGGTGGCATTGAAGGGAGACCCGTCTTCTTTAAAGCTCGGACAGCCAGTGGCCATCTCCTCCGGGTCCAACTCCGCTTGCCAGGCTTTTGCCCGGCTCAAAGCAGTAATTGCACCGGCTCGAGTTGCGGATCGCTTGATCTCTTCAATCCTTTTGGGCATGATAGATAACTTGTCTAATACATCCTTGATAAGTGCAGGGGGCTGTTTATTATGCGAGATAACTGCTAGTGATCGCTGTGTGCCTGTGTACAACTGTTCCACCAGAGTGTAAACCGCCTTGAGCTTTACCAACATATCTTGGCCGAGGTTGGTACTCCTAGGGCCTGTTGAATAAGTGCACAAATGAGTCACCGGGCGAGTTAAGATCAAAAAGTGGAAGTGGGTAAAACATCCTGAGTTGCCTACCGAAGATTGCAGCTGTCATCTGGGATATGCGGTGTCTTAAATCGGTCAATTCTGCAGTCGTTTCCTTTAAAGAAGATTCAACAGTTTCTGCTCTTTGAACCAAGGCGGCCTTCTCCTTGTCTCAGGCGGTTCTTTCTGTGGAAAACCCAGTTTTGAGCTTCTCGTTCTCTTCAAGACTAAGCTTGAGCTTGGAATCAACTTCGCGTGTCTCCGCCTCTTGCCACTCAAGCCGGGTCTTCAAATCGGCCGCCTGGTTTTTGGCCTGGGTTAACGCATCCTGCAAATAAGAGTTAAACAAAATTATATACATATTTGCCAGGACACAATTTATCGACAAGTCTCAAGCACGTTGCAAGCAAAGCACTTGACACTTGGGGGCTAATGTGTGTAGAAGTTCTTTTTCCCACTTATATTTCTTTTGAACCGGCTAATCTTTATTAAGATAAGCCAGCCCATGAGGGCTATAATCTGGAGTTCTTTCAAAGTAATGAACCGGCTCATCTTTATTAAGATAAGCCGGCCCATGAGGGCTATAATCTGGAGTTCTTTCAAAGTAATGAACCGGCTCATCTTTAAGATAAGCCGGCCCATGAGGGCTATGGTCTAAAGTTTTTTTCATATAAATGAACCGGCTCATCTTTATCAAGATAAGCCGGCCCATGAGGGCTACGACCTTGAAAGATTGAAGAAACATATGGACAAAGTCTTAACCCTACTCAAAGTATCTTTTCCTACGAATAAGACTTGGGGGCTGGATGACTATATATGTAAAGGAAACAAATGTTCATACCTCATATTTTTGGCGTAGGTTCTTGACGAAGTCCGCCTCCAGATCACGACCAGTGTGCAGCTGGCTCAGATAGCCAGAGTATAATTCATTAATGCCCAAGTGTGAGTACTTGGCAACATCAAATCTGGCCTTGTTCTTTTTAATCAGCTCTTCCTTGGCAGAGTGCTTGGCTAGAATGGTGGGGTTCCCAGGTTCAGTATAGCCAGCGCCAGTAATGACAACATCCTCCGCAGCTTGCTGTGAAGGAGTTTCGTCAGCAGGTCTTATGGGACTTGGTGGTTTAGCACTGGATGGATCAACATGTGTTGGGTCTACCGTGACTTCATGAGTCTCCGGTGGCAGGTCATCAGCAGCAGCCTCAGAGTTGTGATGAGAAGCCTTAGATATGTTTTGGATTTCTGGTTCACTAATTTTGGGCTCTTCGGCCAGTTTATTAACCTTCAACTTTTTGCTGGGCTTGGCTATGCCACTGAAAATAAGACGTATGAAGACGTTAATATGTCAGTTGGTAAAGTGTTAAAGCAAAGAAATTAATGTTCTCACCCGGGAGCGACTTTGAAGAGGGGAATCTGAGTCCCAGTTGACTCGCCGGAGGAGGAGTGAGAGGTTCCCTGATAGTTTGAGTCGGAAGGGTTAAGTGGTTGACGAATAAGACCCGCCTTTGGAAAAGATAAGGTTGAATTCTGTGGCACCTCATTTCGGCATTTTTGAGGAACCGGCGTGTTGGGTAAGTCGGAGGAAAGGTTTCCACAGCCGCTGTTCCGGGTTGTGCGTCGAGCTTCATGCTGTTGTTTCTTCAAAATAAAGTTTGGATCCAAGTAAGCTAAAGGGTGAGAAAACCTTACTTTCCGGCTCACTTGTCGAACTTTCTGTCTTGGCAAAGGCTCTGAGTCAGAGGAAAGGATAGTCACCTCTTCACCGTCTGCATGGCTGGCCTCCGCGTCATCCTGATAGTAATCAGCGTCAATAAGATGTACAAAAAAGGAGCCAAGGGAATCAAGTTCTACCTCTGACTCATCGTCGTTCAGTGTAAATAGCTCCATTGTGTCTGTTTTCTTCTTAGCAGGCCTCTTGGGAGCCTTGCTCTTTACCCTAGTCTTTTTGGCCGGCTTGTCCTGAAGTTTCTTATTCCAGAAAGGATCATCAGCCTGAGGAAAACAAGTAATAGTAAGAAGGCAACGTATAAGAATAAAGAATAAGATAGAAATGAGCCTGAAGTACTTACAGCCGGAGCCGGGTTAAGGGTGCAAAAGGGATTCAACCCCGTCTTACTACAAGTGGCCAAGCTCTCGTGAAGCAGCGTTTTGGTAATCTTATTGATCTCATTATTGTCCAGTCGCACTTGGCAGTAACGCTGTGGATCTTTGACATCGCCAGTATATTCACACATTAAACCGGGCCAGTGGCTCAATGGCAAAATTCTCCAAGCAACCCAGCATTAGACTAAATCAACTCCGGTCAACCCGTTGGCCATTAAGGATCTTGTCTTTGAAAAGATGGGCATATATTTAGCCCGTTCTTCGGTGCTGATCCGGTCTGGGAGGGGATGTCTTGAACTAAGCCGGTTTTCACGGAAACCCGGCAGAGGATTTTCATCAGCTGGAGATGTATCTCGGCAATAAAACCAAGTTTGATTCCTGTCCTTCGGGTGGTTGGGAAGTGCGGCTGCGGGAAAGACAACTTCTTTCCGTCTTTGAATAGAAATCCCGCCAAGTTCTAAGCTGGGTCCGTCTGTGAATTCGGTTTGGCGGTTCAAGTAATAAAACTCTCTGAATAAATCTACAGTGGGTTCTTCTTGAAGGTATACTTCGCAAAAAGCTTGGAAGTTGCAGATATTGGAAACAGAGTTGGGTCCGATGTCTTGAGGGTGGAGTTGAAAGAAATGCAACACGTCACGGAAATTTTTTGAGTCGGGTGGGGAAAAGCCTTGGAGCATATGATCAGCAAAAATGATGACCTCGCCTTCCTTTGGGGTGGGTATGGCCTCTTCTCCCGGAGCTCTCCAGTGGATAACATTTTTGGCTGCTAAGATGCCTTCTTGAACATATTCATTGAGAGTTTGTTCATTGACAATGGAAGCGACCCAGTTGCATGAGGTGACGGTCTTGGTCATTTTTATCGATCAAGAAACCTATAAAGGGAAATATTACCGGGTCAAGTTTATGATGTTAAGCCGTCTAATATTCAGAAAGCAAGTGTCATGCAAGATTGATTCGTATGGAAAGAATACGTGCTATGAAGATTGGCATGATTAAACCGGCAAGGCACCACCGGGTGGTAGACACTGAATATATACTGGCAGTTTAAAGCAGACCAGTCGGTGTTTGGTGGGTTATGGCATATCATATGAGCCGCCCATGCGGCTACAGTGCACAGCTATTTGTAGATCTATAAGTGAAATTTTGCTAAGTGCTGAACAAACAAGTTCCACAGATCAGTTCTATGATTCTGGATCTACTGCAGTTCAAAAATAGAAGGAAATTATTAAACCTAACATGCAGTGGATGAACTACTGCATTGAAGTTTTGTCTGAAATAGATGGGAGGCATCTACGAGTACATCTGGATGTTGCGGACAAGAATCACGCAATTCCTGCGCTATTGAGAGATTGAATACGGCATGAACAGAAGTATTGCGAAGAATTCCAAGGAATGGACGACGAACGCAGATGAACTTCGCAAACCCTAATGCAGATTTATAATGGAAGGGGATGCGAACCTGGCGGCGAAGATGGAGAGCGGGTGTGCGCCGCGTTTCTCTGGTCCGTTCAGGTCGATGCAGTGGCCGGTGCTGACGTTGTGGAGAGAAAACGGTGGTGGCGGAGCTTGAGTGGCAATGGCGTCGTGAGGAAGGAGACGAAGAGGAAGAGGCAGGGGTAAAGAGTAACAAAGAGGACCCCTGTCCCTATTTATAAGGAAGTGATAAAATAGCAAGCGCAAAAATCGAGGTGGAAAAATGATTAAGTGGCCATATGGACGCCCCGATTCTCGGGAAGCTTATTAAAGATAAGGATCCGTTGAGATATCCTGAGCCTTGTGCAGAATTAATGCGCATGATGTCATGGCGGGTTATAATGATTTCACTTATGTGACGACAAGGCGGGTTACAGCGAACGGATGAAGACTCAGCACGGATACATTCTATTAAGTTAAAAAGTGGAGATTGATATGAACGAGTTCACATCAACCTGGGGCCTAATGTTGGGGATATAACTCCGAGGTGCCGGGTTACACCATTGGCGACTTATTGTGAAGAATGCCCAAGAAGTTCGAGGCATAAGGATGGCGGTTCATAAAGCAAGCTTATTGGAGGCCTAGAGACCCGGCGGCGACTCAAGGCCCAAAGGTGTGAGTCGCCATGTGTTAACTTGCTTTGTACGACAGGTTTACTTAGAAGCCGAGCCGGTCACGTTTGTGTGAGCCGGCCGGGACTCTGTAAGCCGTCGGGCATCAACCTGTATATAAAGGGGTGACCCGACGGCGGGTTAACTCAATAATCAACAAGTCGAGAACTAGGTCAAGCATATTTGCTCCCTTGTAATCGAAACCCAAGAAATACAACTAAAAGCAGGATGTAGGCTTTTACCTCATTGAGAGGGGCCGAACCTGGGTAAATTCCTTGTGTCCTTTGTCCCATTCAACCCCTTCAAGCTAACCTAGTTGCGACGGATCCACACCTAAGTCCTTTTGCTAGGACATCTGCCGTGACAAGTCCACGACAGAGTAGTTTGTCATTTACTCTCGTGCTTCACTTATATCCTATGAGTAAATTGTTGAATGAATTGAATACCATGAAGTTGAAATTATATGTTCATATCATGCCCAGTGGTAGCTTCACATTGGGTTTAGAAAGTGAAATCTTTTGAAGCTTGACAATCACAATATTGGTCATACAAGCAATTCATGAATGATTACTATAAGGAAGAGAACTTTCACATGCAAATACACTATCTTGGAAATATTTTGTGATTGTGAGGCCCCATCAAAATATTATATGCCAAAATTGTTGACGTTGGACAAGGAAGACAACATAATGATTTATGTTTGTTCATATTCACATAGAAGTTATATTGTCATAGATCCTTCAACATGTGGTGCTTGCCCCCCATCTTTGCTAGCCAAAAATTCCGCACCAAGTAGAGACACTACTTGTGCATCCAAAAACCCTTAAACCCAAATCTTATTTTCAAGAGTCCACCATACCTACCTAAGGATTGAGTAAGATCCTTCAAGTAAGTTGTCATCGGTGCAATAAGGCAATAAAAATTGCTTCTAAAAGTGTTAGATCATTTAGTGTAAGAGAAAATTGAGCGTTGTACGAACTTGTGATGGCAAAGAATAAAAGCGACAAACTGCATAATAAAGGTTGCTATCATAAGGGGCAATATAACGTGATGTTCTTTTGCCCTAAGGGATTGAGCATACAAACAAAAAGCGCATGGCAACCTCTGCTTCCCTCTGCGAAGGGCCTACCTTTTACTTTTATGTATTTACTTTCATGAAAGAGTCAAAGTTTTTCTCTCTATTCCTTTTTATTTTTCTCTTTTGGCAAGCATCATGTGGTGAGGAAAGATCTAGGCACATATATCCGGTTGGATATGGGTAGCATGAGTTATTATTGTTGACATCACCCTTGAGGTGAATACGTTGGGAGGCGGAATTATAAGCCCCTATCTTTCTATGTGTCCGGTTGAAACGTTTTGCTCATGTGTATGTGGTGAGTGTTAGCAATCATAGAAGGCTATATGATGGTTGAGTATGTGGAGCTCTTACTTAGACTCTGTTGAATAAGTTGAATTACAATTGTTTGGTGACTAAGAATATAGGTTATTGAGTTTCAAGAGAATTCATTGTTTGAACCTTAACATGTGAATTGGTTGCCACTTTAACATGATGAGTTTTATGAGAAAGAGTTGCAGTTATGATGCTAGGAAAAGTGATTGAAATTACTATTGATCAAACTTATGCACTTTGCTAGCATTCACACTTCATAAATCATTTCTTTTATCATTTACCTACTCGAGGACGAGTAGGAATTAAGCTTGGGGATGCTGATATGTCTCCAACGTATCTATAATTTATGAAGTATTCATGCTGCTATATTATCATTCTTGGATGTTTTACAATCATTTTATAGCAACTTTATATCATTTTTTGGGACTAACTTATTGACATAGTGCCCAGTGCCAGTTGCTGTTTTTTGCATGTTTTTTACATCGCAGAAAATCTATACCAAACGGAGTCCAAACACAACGATACTTTTTGTGGATTTTTTATGGACCAGAAGACATCCAATGGGCCAGAGCAGCACCTGGGAGGTGCCCTGAGGGGGGCACAACCCACCAGGGCACGCCTGGGCCCCCAGGCGCGCCCCGGTGGGTTGTGCCCACCTCGGTGGCCTCCCGCACCACCTCTTCGCCCTATAAATTGCCAAATATTCCAAAAACCCTCGAGGAGACCCTAGATCAGAAGTTCCCCTGCCGCAAGGCCTCTGTATCCACAAGATCCAATCTAGACCCCGTTTCGGCACCCCGACGGAGGGGGAGATCATCACCGGTGGCCATCTTCATCATCTCGGCGACCACCACGATGAGGAGGGAGTAGTCCACCCTCGGGGCTGAGGGTTTGTACCAGTAGCTATGTGTTTAATCTCTCTCTCTCTCTCGTGTTCTTGAGATGCATAATCTTGATGTATCGCGGGCTTTGTTAATATAGTCAGAGCATATGGTGTTTTCCCCTCTCTATCTTGTTGTGATGAATTGAGTTTTCCCTCTGAGATTTCGTTTTATCGGATTGAATAATTTTATGGATTTGAGAGCACTTGATATATGTCTTGCATACGAATACCCATGGTGACAATGGGGTATTATATTGATTCACTTGATATATGTTTTGGCACTCAACTCGCGGATTCCCGAGGTGACATTGGGGTAATCTATGCATAGGGGTTGATGCACGTTCGTGTCTTTGTTTCTCCGGTAGAAATCTTGGGGCACTCTTTGAGGTTCTTTGTGTTGGATTGAGCATTACGAATCTGAATTTGCTTTGGTGTTATTTTAGTACGAACTCTTGGATAGATCGATCGGAAAGAATAGCTTTGAGGTGGTTTCGTACCCTACAAACAATTTATTCTTATGTTCTCCGCTAGATAGGAACTTTGGAGTGATTCTTCATCGCACATTGAGGGATGGTTATATGATCCAATTATATTAGCATTGTTGAGAGATTGCACTAGCGAAAGTACGGACCCTAGGCCTTGTTTTCAAGCATTGCAATACCGTTTGTGCTCATTTTTGTCACTTGCTACCTTGATGTTTTTATTTATTCAGATTATAAAAATATATTTCTACCATCCATATTACACTTTTATCACCATCTCTTCGCCGAACTAGTGCACCTATACAATTTGCCATTGTATTGGGTGTGTTGGGGACACAAGAGATTTCTTGTATTTGGTTGCAGGGTTGTTTGAGAGAGACCATCTTCATCCTACACCTCCCACGGATTGATAAACCTTAGGTCATCCACTTGAGGGAAAATTGCTACTGTCCTACAAAACTCTGCGCTTGGAGGCCCAACACGAGTCTACAAGAATAAAGTTGTGTAGTAGACATCAATGACTCTGGAGGATACTGATGCACACCGGGTTTTGTAAAGTATTGCGAATCAAAGGGAACATCACATGATAACCAAAGGTTCACTCGAATATCGTTCGTGTAATCATAAGGACCGATATGGATGTCCACGGTTCAGCTATCGGTCATTGTACGAATGGGTTTCGTTCATGTCTATGGTAACCGAACCTACGGGGTCACAAGCTTAAGGTAATCATGAACTTCTGAGTGTTAGTAGGATGGGAGTGATGAGAATATATTTGTGGAATTGTTTCATTCATATCTGTAATAGTTCCGAGAGGTTCCGGAAGCGTTTCGGGGTCACCGGAAGGGTTTCAGTGAATATCGAGTAATATCGGGTATTACCGATTAATATATATAGGTGGAAAATGTTTCCGGGGATGTTAAATTAGATATATAATGCTCTGAAAATGTTTAGAACAAATATATATTTATTTTAATATCAATGGGTCTAATAAGGTCAAGAGGTGGAAGGAAACTTGGGCCAAAAGGGCCCAAGTGGGAAAGTGCCTCCCTTCCCTAAGGAAGTTGCCCGAATAGGATTAGGGGAGGAGTGCTACTCCTCCTCCTCTTAGTTGAACGCCCCAAGGAGGGTTTCCCTCCTTGGTGGAAGCCCTCCCTCTCCCCTCTAACCTATATATAGTGAGGTTTGGTGCCCAATAAAACAACACAAGTTTTGGAGCCTCCTCTAGTTTATCTAGTACTAGTTCTAGTTGGTCCTAGTTGAATAATTAGAGCTAGACCTAGCCACCTCTAATCCTCATAATTAGAAGACTAGTGTGGTTCTAATATCCTCCCTCTAATTGTCCGGCGACGATTAGCTCTAGACGGCGAAGCGCTGTCGGATCGTGAAGACCATACGCTTGCAACCAAGTAGAGAGGTCGTGCTTTCAGTCTTCTGTTCGAGGGATCCTTCGAGGGCGGTTCACGGGATCGTCATCGATGTTCGAGGGACTCCAAGTATGATCAACACCGACTCGTCTACTTCCGCTGCACTCCCGGAGTCGGTAACGATCGTGATCACAACCCGTTATGCATCTTCATATTGTTCCTGGGTGATCGTAGGGCGATTTTTTTTGTTTTCTACTACGTTTCCCAACAGTGGCATCATGAGCGGTTCTATGAGTAGATGCAGGTTGCGATCTAGATCACATGTGGATGTGAGGGTCATGTTCTTACTATGCTTCCCTCGAGTGTTGCTTCGGTTCAGTTCATTGACGACATGGTGTCGCTTTTCACAAGGTTCTGACAATCGATTGGCTCTGGCTGTCGATGATCTGCTCACAGTTCCTTGGGCTTCACCATAGTCGAGAATAGTGAACCGTCGCTTATGCAAGGGGGCAATGAAGATGAATGATCTTCTAGGGGGTCACGCGTATTAGATGAAGTTTAGTGTGGGGGAATGAGATTTTTAATTAAGACTCTTCTTTCACACACCCCGAAAGTTAATCTAGCAACAAGGATTATCACTTTATGGTGTGCACGTAGGTAGCTAGGTTTATCCGGTAACCCTAGAAGCCACGAAATTAAAATTTGCCAAATCGATTAGAGGACGTCTAACTTGGTTTTGCAGGGTTTGCATATGATGTGGTATAGCCTTTGTCATGATAATGAGTTTATGTCTGAGATGGTTATATGTTGTAATGTTAAGTGGCCTGCGCATCACGGCATGATGGCTGGAGCCACGAGATTTCCACCTTAATGTAAATATCATAGAGATAGGTTACAGGTGATGGTGGCAAGATGTACACAGAGGACCCGGCGAGGAGAAGGTGTACCAAGGCGCGAGACGAGGAGCAATAATTTTGTGCCACGGCGGAATTTTAGATTTTGGTGCCACGGCAATGTTTTCTGAAACGGTCGCCACAGCAACATTTTCTTAGATTGCCTCCATAGCAATATTTCTGAAATGCTTGCCAAGGCAATGAAATATTGGCCGTCACGTCGCTTCAACTAGAGATTGAAGACGATCACGGAGAACTCCCGGCGCCCAGGGCTATACCATTTTATGCTATTATGAATTGCCTGAGATGTTTATCCCTTTGTTGTTTGCACCCTTTGATTGCGCAGTAGTCAATTATTAGGGTGATCTCTCACAGTAAATATCAAGTTAAAAGGTGCTCTTCCCAGTGTTGCAACCGTCTATAACACGTAGCTTTCCGGAGTTGGTCATGTCCACATGAGCACAAACGGGACGTGAGGTGTAAGACGGGGATGGTCAGACCATGCTTGCAGATAGCACTCGGTTATCTTGTAGTTCTAGCAGAATCGTTCTGAGCTCGGAGCACAAAGCATCAAAAGATGAACAAGAGTCATATGGAGATATGATCGGCAAAAGTTTGCCCATCGGTCAAAATTCTCGTCATCAGTGATGTCCACATCAATGGCTGAGAACTAGGCTTGGATCTTGAATCACTCACTATCAATTATGAGAGATATTGATTTGAGTGGGAGCACAATTATGTATTAATTAAGTTTAATAACCAGTGCAAATTAATTATGAACAATGTCTATGTGTAGTTTGCATTATAGTTGTAGAATTATGGCTCACAGTTCCACCTTTGTTGTTGAAATTGATTGACTGTTATTTATCTGGTTGAAACTTTATGTTTGAGAGGATCGTCCTCTAAAAGTGCCAAGAAGGATTTTGTCCTACTGCATGTTTACAATACTCTCTTGCTGATGCTACGGATGACGAGACTCACGTCCTTTGATCCAAAAGCTAGAATTGCATTACGGTCTGCTTGCTTCCGAGAAACCTGAACTTCAAAATGTTTGGGATAGTTATGTGATATTCTTGGAACTGATTTTTTTCCAGACACAAACAAAGGCTAAAAGATATGTGATATCTAAAGAAGTGTTTTGTTTGCAAATTCTAGTGAAGTGTTCAACTATGTTTAAGACTGAAATGCGTAAGATCCGGAAGAAAGCCAGTCATGTGTTGACATTGAAAACTTGTAGAGAAAGAACAAAACCAAAGGATGTAATGAGACTTACATGCCAAGGGAAGTTTGAGGCTCACGCCACTCTTAAAGTTGTTGTTTCTTCTCAGAGTAAGAGAAATATTGAAGTAAAACTATAAGAAGTAAAAGGCAGAAAGAAAAGAAGACTGGAATGTCCAGCTCAGGTATGAATGTCATACAAGTTATGAGGTGTAGAGGTGGTTGGTCAAGTAAAGTGTAGTTCTTGAAAAAAAATGATCAATTTGTTGATCACCGATTCTTTGGTATTGTGGTTAAAAGGTTAATCACAAGGATATTGACTCGATTGCATATTATTGCAAATTGTTGCAAGAAACTCCGAACGGCCTAAATGACCAACAAATAATGAGGTTAAAATATTTTGATGGATTGTAAAAGGTTACAATATTTCTATCAGTGTATTTCCTCTGTATTTATTATCATAATTCATTTTAGAGTTTTTTGTACACTCTAGCCCATTGCATAGAAGTTGCAAGGAGGTTCTTCATGACAGAACAATAGTTGTTCAATGTTATGAAGGAGGTTGTCCATGACAAAACAATAGTTGTTCGATGTTATGAACAAAAGGGAATACTCTTATTGTGAATAAGATGTATGTTATGAATATTGATAATAAAATTGAACAACCATAACACTGACACTAAATGTCGCAAGACTAAAAGAATATCACATCTGTGTGGCACTGCATTTAGTCACATTGGAGAAACTAGCACGGAGAAATTTCATAGTGATAAATTTTGAAGTCATTTGATTGAGAATCATCTAACACTTCCAAGTTCCGTCCAATTAGTGAAATAGACTAAAATACCATTCATAGGCCATAGAGAACGAGCAACAAAATAATTGGCAATATGCATATCGATGTGTGTAGTCCAATAAGTGTTGTTGCAAGCAGTGGATTTGTCTATCTTCAAGGATGACTCAAGTAGATATTTATATTTACATATTGAGACATGAAACTGGATCTTATGAAATATTTCATAAGGTTTTCAGAATGAAGTAGAATTTATTGTAACAAGAAAATCATGTTTCTTCCATTAGATTGTAGAAAGAAATATTTGAGTTACAAGTTTAGCGAATGTCTGATGAGCTATAAAAGTATTTTATACCTTGCAACTCCTAGAACACTACTAAGAGTAGAGTGTTTTAAGTAGATGCAATCAAGCTATGTAATCAAAGATGACATTAATTATTTCGCCAATATACTTTCAAAGTGATGCTTTAGAGACTGTGGCTTTTACACTAAAAAAGGAGCGCCATCAAATTTATTCAAATAGGTGCTATTTTGTAGGTTATCCCAAATAGTTGGGTATTCCTCTATCACTACACCAAGGCAAAGTGTTTTGCCACAGAGTGCGGAAGTTTTGAAGAAAATGTTTTCTACAAAAGAGTGAGTGTGAGGATAGTGCAACTCGACAAGATTGCAGAATCTTCGTAATCAGCTCAAAGAAAATAAACACTAGAAGTAATTCTAGAATTTCTTACTGTGACTGATAGGAAAGCCGCTACATGAGATATAGAGACTACGGTCGAACTTGCAGTTGGACTATATAGGTTGGGAAAATTCGTGCAGACCTTTGTGGTATGCATACGAAATATTGTTGGGCAAACAATGAACCTATAATTAACAGTGAAGCATTGATGGGCCCTGACTCCAGAAATTGGCTATATGCCAACATAATCCGAGATAGTATCCATTCACATAATTCAAGCTTAGAACTTGATGAACCCTTCGAAGGACTTAGAGTCTAAAGAATAGTAATGGATGTATAAACTTACAAAGATAAAAATGTTTTATAATGCTTGTCTTGTTACAGATAGTTTATGACAAGATCAAAGAATTGACTATGATGAGATTGTCTCATCATAGCAATACTTAAAGTTAGTTTGGGTTAAACTAGCAATTATTGAATATTTCAATTATGAGAGAAAACATATGGATGTCAAAATGATTCCCATGAGATGGAAATAGAACCAAGGTTGTATATTTGATACGATCCAATGTAATTTTGTCGATCCAGAGGATGCTAGTAAGTATGCAAACTTCAAGAGATCCTATAATGATCTAAAGCAAGCATAGTGGAGTTGGAATCTTCATACTGATGAAGTGGTAACATAAATTGATTTCATCGAGTAAAGCGAAGATGCTTGTATTTACAAGAAAGTAAGTGGGAGCATGATAATATTTCTAAACACTATATGTACATGACATATTGTTGATTGGAAGTTATGTAAATTTCTTGACACGGATTAAGACTTTACTAAAACTAGTTTTTTGGTAAAATACTTAGGCAATGAATAGTCTTGGTATTAGACATAATGATCTATGGAGATAATGGTGTCTAATCGGACTTAGCCAAAATACATATTGACAGAATACTAAAGCAGTTTAGTATGTAAAATGTCAAGAAGAGTTTCTTGTCAATGTCACATGGAAGGAGTCGGTATCCTTAAATACTAATGAGCAAAATATGATTTCAACCACACTTATATTCCATGGTATGTAAACAACCAGATATTTCCAATACACCAAGTTAGTTGTAAGTAAAAGTTACTATTATGGTCAAATTGTTGATCATAGGCCAACAATGGAAAAATGTTGTTAAGGATTAACGACATGTTTCTCACACACGGAGAAAATGAAGAGATTGTTGTAAGGAGTTACATCAATGAAGGCTCGTTGTAAGTAGTACATCGATAAAATCTTCATCTGTGCTCCAAGTGATTTTTTGATTTCAAATTAAAAGTGATTTATGGTGGCACAGTAAGTTGGAATTGGTCCAAAAAGTTACTGTGGTGAATTCTATAATAGAAGGCTAAGTATATTACTGCTTTAGAAGCAAAAATGAAGGGTGATGAATCGAAAGTACATTCATGAGCTTGGTATGGTTTCTAGATGATTGTATCATTGGAACACTATTCTTAATAGTGGTTCCATAACTCAGTCTAAGGAATCAAATGTTCTACCAGTGATTCAATATATATACAAAGCCGGTTTCACGCAAATTATGGTTCTTCTGAAAGCATTATAGATGCATAGAAATGCAAATGATACACGTGGATCTGAAGTCATCAGATTCGATAGGATGGAGTCTATACCACAAGCAAAGCATGAAATTACACCGGATTGCCATTGGTGTAAAAGTTAAAAGTGCTAACTAGATTATTGACTCTAGTGCAAGTGGGAGACTATTGGAAATATGCCCTAGAGGCAATAATTGTATCATTATATTTCCATTATTCATAGTTAAGAGTTTATATTCCATGCTATAACTGCTATGATCCTGGAATATGCGATTCAGTGTAAAACTCATATGCACATGTGGAATGATAAACGGTAAACAATAGGTTCCTGGTCTCGCCTCTAAGATCGGCTCAATTGTTGTTGGTGATCATGTTTTCTGGATCTTAGGATATCGTTAAGTGTAATGATAGTCCTAAAACAACACTGAGGGTATGACGTTAGAAGAACGATCATATAGAATCGACCCAATACTTGTCTGTTATACTATGTGATTACATCGTCTAAAATCATCTGTTATAACATGGAGTGTTAGCATGTGTTTTAATTCCTCAAACCATGAGATTTTCTTGGTCACTTCCTACTGGATGATGGGCTTTGGGGTTGCTCAAACGTCATCTGTAACAAGGTGATCATAATGACAAATTTCAGGCTCACCAGAAAGTTTGACAAGTAACCGGACAGCTCGAGATTGGGATTTGCTCCTTCGACGATGGAGAGATATTCTTAGGGCCCTCTTGGTGTGATGGCATCCTTCATCATCTGGCCAGACATAGGTGACTACGTCACGGGGATGCCAGAACACGTCAACGAGAAAGAAGAACAAAACCGGTAATGGGAGCAACGGTATAATGAGCATGGTGATGACTCTGGAGGATACCGATGCACACCGGGTTTTGTAAAGTATCGCGAAGCAAAGGGAACATCACATGATAACCAAAGGTTCACTCGAATATCATTCGTGTAATCATAGGGACCGATATGTATGTCCACGGTTCCGCTATCGGTCATTGTACGAAGGGGTTTCGTTCATGTCCATGGTTACCGAACCTACGGGGTCACAAGCTTAAGGTAATCACGATCTTCTGAGTGTTAGTAGGATGGGAGTGATGAGAATATATTTGTGGAATTGTTTCATTAATATCTGTAATAATTCCGAGAGGTTCCGGAAGCGTTTCGGGGTCACCAGAAGGGTTTCAGTGAATATCGAGTAATACCGGGTATTACCAATTAATATATATATAGGTGGAAAATGTTTCCGGGGATGTTAAATTGTATATATAATGCTCTGAAAATGTTTAGGACAAATATATATTTAATTTAATATCAATGGGCCTAATAAGGTCAAGAGGTGGAAGGAAACTTGGGCCAAAAGGGCCCAAGTGGGAAAGTGTCTCCCTTCCCTAAGGAAGGGGGCCGAATAGGAGTAGGGGAGGAGTGCTACTCCTCCTCCCGTTAGATGTACGCCCCAAGGAGGGTTTCCCTCTTGGTGGCAGCCCTCCCTCTCCCCTCTAACCTATATATAGTGGAGGTTTGGTGCCCAATAAAACAACACAAGTTTTGGAGCCTCCTCTAGTTCATCTAGTACTAGTTCTAGTTGGTCCTAGTTGAATAATTAGAGCTAGCCCTAGCCACCTCCAATCCTCATAATTAGAAGACTAGTGTGGTTCTAATCTCCTCCCTCTAATTGTCTGGCGACGATTAGCTCTGGACGGCGAAGCGCTGCCGGATCGTGAAGACCGTACGCTTGCATCCAAGTAGAGAGGTCGTGCTTTCGGTCTTCTGTTCGAGGGATCCTTCGAGGGCGGTTCACGGGATCGTCATCAACATTCAAGGGACTCCAAGTACGATCAACACCAACTCGTCTACTTCTGCTGCACTCCCGGAGTCAGTAACGATCATTGATCACAACCCGTTATGCATCTTCATATTGTTCCTGGGTGATCGTGGGGCAATTTTTTTGTTTTCTACTACGTTTCCCAACAATTACCACCTTCACTTTGCTTTAAGTCTACAATTATCTATAGGAATAAAAATACATAATTCACTACAAGAGGCAAAAGTCTGATTCCTGTGCTCCCTGTGGGATCGATACTCTTACTTCAAAAAGGCTACAACTAAACCATGTGCACTTGCAGGCCATCAAGCTTTTTCTGGCGCCGTTGCCAGGGAGCTAGGCGCTTTTGTGATTTGCCTTGAGTTTTGAATAATTTTGTGTTCTAACGGTTTTTGTAGATTGCGAGCAACCATGGTCCTTGATGCGGCTTGAAACTACGTCGGTATTTCCCCAAAGAGGAAGGGATGATGCAGTACAGTTACGGTAGGTATTTCCCTCAGTTATGAAACCAAGGTATCAATCCAGTAGGAGGAGCAAGAAACACTATGTAAACTGTACCTGCACAAAAAGAACAAATACTTGCAACCCGACGCGTAAGAGAGATTGTCAATCTCTCTCCGGTAAAAAGATAGATTGGTTTGTATGAGATTGGATAAATAGATCTGAATAAAGCGCAAAATAAAAGATGCAAATAAAAAGTGCAGCAAAGTATTTTTGGGTTTTTGGAATAATAGATCTGAAAACAAATGCGATGAAAATAAGATCTGAAAGCAATATGATGAAAGATAGACCCGGGGGCCGTAGATTTCACTAGTGGCTTCTCTCGAGAAAATAGCATACGGTGGGTAAACAAATCACTGTTGGGCAATTGATAGAAGATTGAATAATTATGATGACATCCAAGGCAATGATCAATATATAGGCATCATGTCCAAGATTAGTAGACTGACTCCTGCCTGCATCTACTACTATTACTCCACACATCGACCGCTATCCAGCATGCATCTAGTGTATTAAGTTCATGGAGAAACGGAGTAATGCAATAAGAATGATGACATGATGTAGACAAGATCTATTCATGTAGGAATAGACCCCATATTGTTATCCTTAATAGCAACGATACATACGTGCCTCGCTACCCCTTATGTCACTGGGTGAGGACACCGTAAGATCGAACCCATCACAAAGCACCTCTTCCCATGGCAAGAAAAATCGATCTAGTTGGCCTAACTAAACCAAAGATTCGAAGAAGAAATACGAGGCTATAAATAATCATGCATATAAGAGATCAAAGAAACTCAAATAATATTCATGGATATAGATCTGATCATAAACTCAAAGTTCATCGGATCCCAACAAACACACCACAAAAAAAGTTTACATCAAATAGATCTCCAAGAGACCATTGTATTGAGAATCAAAAAGAGAGAAGAAGCCATCTAGCTACTGCCTACGGACCCATAGGTCTATGATGGACTACTCACGCATCATCGGAGAGGCACCAATGAGGATGATGAACCCCTTCGTGATGGTGTTAGATTGGATCTCGTGGCTCTTGAACTTGCGGCGTCTGGAATTGTGTTTCATCTGCTCCCCTAGGGTTTCCGGAATATTTGGGAATTTATAGAGCGAAGAGGCGGTGCAGGAGACCCCCATGGGCCCCACAACCCACCAGGGCGCGCCTGGGCTCCTGGGCATGCCCTGGTGTCTTGTGGGACCCACGTGCCTCCCCTCTGGTCCTTCCTTGGCTCCCAAGTTGTCTTCTGGTCCAAAAAACATCTCCAAAAAGTTTCACTGCGTTTGGACTCGGTTTGGTAGGGATATTCTGCGAAGTAAAGAACAAGCAAAAAACAGTAACTGGCACTGGGCACTATGTCAATAGGTTAGTCCCAAAAAATGATATAAAGTTGCTATAAAATGATTGGAAAACATCCAAGAATGATAATATAACAGCATGGAACAATAAAAAATTATAGATACGTTGGAGACGTATCAGTCCTTCAAGAACAAATTTATCAGATAGGTGTGCAATTAATAGCAAGACCGGCTCAAGGAGAGAACTTTATATCTATTGGTCCTGACCTATCCGGTAAAGTATTTGAGATCAACGGGAACTATTTCCACCTATATATGATTTATCGGTATTACCCGGTAAACCCCGAAACCCTTCTAGTGACCTTGAAACGCTTCCGGTTCCTCTCGAAACTATTTTGAATATTAATGAAACTATTTCATAAATATTTTCTCATTACCCTTGTCCTACTAACACTCAACATATCATGATTATCTTAAACTTATGACCCTGTAGGTCTGGTAAAACATGAACATGAATAGATACCCTTTCGTTCAATGACCGATAGTTGAACCGTGGACGTCCATATTGTTCCCTATGAGTACTCGAATGACATTTGAGTGAACCTTTGGTTATCATGTGCTATTCACTTTGCTTCGCGATACCTTAGAAAACCCGAGGTGAGATATATCGGTATCCTCTTGAGTCATACACATGCTCACTATACCGGTCTCCTCGTTACCGGTTTTGTTCTTCTTTCTTGTTGACATGTTTCGGCATCCCCGTGACTTAGTCACGTGTGTCTAGCCAGACGATGATGGATGCCGTCACACCGAGAGGGCCCTAAGAATATTTATCCATCGTCGAAGGAGCAAATCCCACTCTTGAGCTATCTAGTACCTTGTCAAACTTTCCGATGAACCTGTATGTCATCGTTATGATCACCGTGTTATAGATGACGTTTGAGCAACCCCAAAGTTCATCATACGGTAACAAGTGACTATGATACTCTCATGGTCTAAGGAACCAATTCACACGTTAACACTCCATGTTATAACAATTGACTTCTGACGATTGTATCTCAAAGTATAACAAGTAAGTTTGGGTCAATTCAATACGATCGTTCCTCTAACGTCATACTCTCAAGGTTGTTTTAGGTCTATCGTTACACTTAATGATATCCTAAGATTCGAAAAACATAATCACCAACAATGTTTGAGCTAGTATTAGAGGCAAGACTAGGAATCTTATTTTTAACATTTATCATTCCATACGTGCATATGAGTTTTCCACTGAATCGCACATTCCAGGATCATAGCAGTTATAGCATAGAATATAAACTCTTAACTATGAATATGAAAATATAATACTAGAATATTATTACCTCTAGGGAATATTTCCAACACAATTCCCTAACCCTAGCTTGGCATACCAGCTGATGACCCACTGATACGTCTCCAACATATCTATAATTTATGAAGTATTCATGCCATGTTTACAACAATTCTATATGGTTTTGGTATGATTTGAATGGAACTAATCCGGACTGACGCTGTTTTCAGCAGAACTTGTTTTTTGTGCAGAAATGAAAGTTCTCCAAATGAGCTGAAACTTTTTGACGATTTTTTTGGAACAAAAGAGGCACTAGAAGCTTCGTGGGGGACCAGAAGGTGAAGGAGGTGGCCACCCTCCACCAGGGCGCGCCAGGGGCCTTGCCCGTGTGCTGGTGGAGGGTGGGCCCCTCGAAGCCCATCTTCGCGTGAAACCAACGCCAAAAAAATCCTATAAATAGAGAAACCCCCAGAAATAACCCTAGATCAGAAGTTTCACCGTCGCAAGCCTCTGTAGCCATGAAAAACCAATCTAGACCCTATTCCGGCACCCTGCCGGAGGGAGAAATCATCATCGGTGGCCATCTTCATCATCCCGGCAGCCACCATGATGAGGAGGGAGTAGTCCACCCTCAGGGTCGAGGGTTTGTACCAGTAGCTATGTGTTTAATCTCTCTTGAGTTGGCACGATCTTGATGTATCGTGAGCTTTGTTAATATAGTTGGATCATATGGTGCTTTCCCCTCTCCATATTGTTGTGATGAATTGAGTTTTCCCTTTGAGATTTGACTTTTATCGGATTGAATACTTTGTTGGATTTGAGAGCACTTGACGTATGTGTTGGCACTCAACTCGCGGATTCCCGAGGTGACATTGGGGTAATCTATGCATAGGGGTTGATGCACGTTTTCGTCCTTGTTTCTCTGATAGAAATCTTGGGGCAGTCTTTGAGGTTCCTTGTGTTGGATTGAGTATTATGAATCTGAAATTTTTTGATGCATATCGTATAATCAACTCATGGATACTTGTGGTGACATTGGAGTATCTAGGTGACATTAGAGTTGGTTGATGTGTATCATATAGTGTTATTTTAGTACCAACTCTTAGATAGATCGATCGGAAAGGATAACTTGGTGTTATTTTAGTACGAACTCTTGGATAGATCGATCGGAATGGATAACCTTGAGGTGGTTTCGTACCCTACAAACAATTTCTTCTTATATTCTCCGCTAGATAAGAACTTTGGAGTGATTCTTCATCGCACGTTGGGGGATGGTTATATAATCCAATTATATTAGCATTGTTGAGAGATTGCACTAGCGAAAGTACGGACCCTAGGCCTCATTTTCTAAGCATTGCAATACCGTTTGTGCTCACTTTTGTTACTTGCTACTTTGCTGTTTTTTATTGTTCCTATTACAAAAATCAATATCTACTATCATTACTACACTTGTATCACCATCTCTTCGCCGAACTAGTGCACCTATACAAATTACCATTGTATTTGGTGTGTTGGGGACACAAGAGACTCTTTGTTATTTGGTTGCAGGGTTGTTTGAGAGAGACCATCTTCATCGTATGCCTCCCACAGATTGATAAACCTTAGGTCATCCACTTGAGGGAAATTTGCTACTGTCCTACAAAACTCTGCGCTTGGAGGCCCAACACGAGTCTACAAGAACAAGTTGTGTAGTAGACATCAAGCTCTTTTCTGGCGCCGTTGCCGGGGAGGTGAGTGCTTGAAGGTATATCTTTAGATCTTGCAATTGAATCTTTTCGTTTCTTGTTTTATCACTAGTTTGGTCCGTAAAAAAAACTACAAAAAAATGGAATTGAGGTGGCCTCATATTATTCATCTTTATCATGTCTTTCGTGAAAATGATGGAAAGGAAAAGTGTGCTCAATTGATAGAAGAAGAATTCAATAAAATGTTTGGCATAAATGATGAGCATGATTGCAATGTTGTTGGTATGAATTCTTTGAATATTCATGATGCTAATGATATGCAAAGCCATAAGCTTGGGGATGCTATATTTGATGAATATGATCTTTTTACTCCCCCAAGTTTTGATGAGAAAATATATTATGATGATAGCATGCCTCCTATTTATGATGATTATATTAATGAAAGTGGGTTTGGAAGAGTGTCAACTCTAGGTACTAATGATCCTACTATTTTGGCGGGTGTTGAATCTTATTGTAATAAATATGAAAGTGGATTTGGAGAGGTCATGACTTTATTTAATGATGAATCCACTATTTTGGAAGAGGTTTCAATTGATTATGACAACAAAGTTCCTATCTATGATGATTATGGTGATGACATGTATGCTATAAAGAATAATGATAACCATGAAACTTGTCATCATGATTTTTATTTAAATTGGATTATGCCAATCAAGTATCCCATGATAGTTATTTTGTTGAATTTGCTCCAACTATTATGAATGAGAAGAAAATTGCTTGTGTGGAGAGTAATAATTTTTTTATAAATGTGGATCATAAAAAGAATGCTTTATGTGATAGCTATATTGTTGAATTCATTCATGATGCTACTGAAAATTATTATGAGAAAGGAACATATGCTTCTACATATCTCAATAATATGAAGTTTCCTCTCTTTATGTTGAAAGTTTTAAAGTTTTGCTTGTTTTGCTTTCCTATGTTAGTTGATTCTTGTTCCCATGAATTGTTTGCTGAAAAAATCCCTATGCATAGGAAGTTGGTTAGGCTTAAATGTGCTAGTCATATGCTTCATGATGCTCTTTTTGTGTTTCAATTCTTATCTTTTATGTGAGCATCATTGAAATCATCATGCCTAGCTAAAAAGGCATTAAAGAAAAGCGCTTGTTGGGAGACAACCCAACACTTATACCTATTATTTTTGTGTGTTCACATTATTAGGATACTATAGTAATCATGTTTTATAGCTTTTGTTTCAATAAAGTGCCAAGTAAAGCCTTTGGGATAGTGTGGATGATAGTTGACTTGATTCTGTGCAAAAATAGAAAATTTTGCACCCAGCAACAGAATTGTTAAAAATCACTGGATCGTCGAAAAACTCTGAATTGTTTAAAGATGATGGGTATACAAATTTTCTACGTTGTCCGAATTTTTCAGATTTTTTTGAGTTAGAGAAGTATGACCATAATTCAGATCTTTACAGACTGTTCTGTTTTTGACAGATTCTGTTTACAATGCATAGTTTGCTTGTTCTATGGTTTCTATGGCTTATATTGCTTAATATAAATTGTGGAAATTGTAGAGTATAGTAGGAATTATGTGGAAACAATTATGAATCTTATATTGAGTATATGTTGGAAATATGAGCAATTTACCATATGATTTTATTAACAGAAATAGTAGATAAAACATGACTATCATAGTAGAGATGAAACAAGTCATGTAATGTAAAGGTGAGAAAGCAAATGGCATGTGCACATATGAACTATAAGAGAAAATATGTAGAACAAAGGCTAGAACAAGAAAGGCTAGGGCAAGAAATTGAGGCAAGATCTTAAACAAAGAGAACACGAAGACATATGGAACAGCGGCAGAAGCACTGGTCTTGGGTTTGGTGTCCTCGCGAGCCATGTCGTCAAAGAGGTTGTCGACGTCGGGGAAGAAGTTGTCGTCGGAGTCCGGGGCGTCCGTGATGAAGAAGTCAGTAGTCGCGTGGAGCGCTCCCCAAAAACCTTATCACCCTTCTCCCGTACAGGACTCAAAGCGGTGGGGTTTCGGAGGCCTACTGTCCCGACCTGCGGTGCACACCGCAAGCCGGGATGGGGAGGATCGTAGCAGTAGCTCAGTGCTCAGGAACGGTGGCGAGAGGAATATGATGTTATGATGTGCATATTTGGAGAGGAGCGACCTCCCTTTTATAGGCACAAGAGAAATAGGTGAGAGGGTAGCGATGGAAGATGAAACAAAGAGACGGAGATGAAGCGAACAGCCAGCAGCCGAAGGGCTGCACCGTTCGCATTCAAACTCCACTATCGCAAAAATCTTTTCAGCGTCCGTGTGACCTTTCGTATACCAGTCGTGCATGGAAAAAATTTAGACATCGGCTCAGCTCATTCCCGCAACCCGCAACGCGTCGTGACGAGGTGTGGCGTGGCGAGGCGGGCGGAGGAGGAGGAGCGCGCGTGAATGTCCCTCTTGTTCTTATGCTCATACATGTGGGGAAACAACCTCCCTTATAAGGAGGTCCAACTCCTACCAAACTAGCAATGTGGGACTAAAGTTTAGTAGTACCCCTTGCCTTGCATGATGGGCCAAGTGGGCCTCTAGGATTTATTAGGAATTTCTGAAATTGCTATTGGGCTGTCCCAAAATAGACTAAATTCCAACAATCCCCCACCAGATCCCAGAGGCACACAGAATTTGCCTTTGGTTCCAAAACACTATTTTATATACCGGCACTGCAGTGGAGATGTTAAGTTGAACTTCCACCTAGAACTCTATGCTACACTAGTAAGCAACTTGAACAGTGGACTAGGCCTTGAACTGCAAGTTTTCTGTGAATCTAGCTTCACACAAAGCCTTGACCGATACTAGGATACCATGGGTCTTCCCCGCGGGTGGAGCTTATGCGTCATACTCCGAGAACTTTCATGAGTTTACTAGAGAGCACCCTACTCTCATAGATTGCGACGTTTAACAATCAGACTCATATAGGTGTGTTCTTCAAAAGATGTTCTGCAGGACAACATCTCTGCTTAAATGAGCCACTTAGAACACATTAAGATATACATTAACCTATCGTGCAGATTAGGAGAGTATTGCATCTTCATGGAGTGGTATTGTTAATAGTAAGGATACTCTCCTCTCAGTTGACCAATAGCTTGTCTTCCACATCTAATTCACGGGATCTCCGATCACATAGACATAGACTAGATTACCACTATGAACAACTCACATTGTGGGTCTCATACCCATCTCCTTCGATGCATTATCTATCACATTACATGGTAGACCCTTAGTAAAAGGATTTGCCGGATTTTTAGATGTTTGGATATAATATAATGCAATAACTCTGGAGTTTCTCATTTTCCTGACAGACTTTAACCTTCTCTGAACATGTCTTGATGACTTCATGTTATCCTTTGAGCTGCTCACTTCTGTGATCACAGTTTGGTTGTCGCAGTTCATAAGGATACCCGGTACAGGTTTCTCAACTACCGACAAGTCATTCAAGAGCCGACGAAGCCAATCTGCTTCGACCGTAGCTGTATCTAGTGTTGTGAGTTCTGCTTCCATTGTTGACCTTGTTAAGATGGTCTGCTTGCAAGACTTCCAAGAAACAGCGCCACCTCCATGAGTGAATACATATCCACTCGTGGCCTTTATTTCATCAGCATCTAAGATCCAGTTTGAGTCACTATACCCTTCCAGTACCTTTGGGTACCCATAGAGTAGTGAATTCCATAACTCGCAGTGCCTTTCAAGTAACGCATAACTCGCTCTAGAGCTTTCCAATGCACATCTCCTGGTTTTGAGACAAACCGGCTTAGTTTGCTAACAGCAAAAGAGATGTTAGGTCTTGTAGCACTTGCTAAATACATAAGCGAGCCAATAATCTGAGAATATTTCAATTGATCTCTAGCAATTCTTTGATTCTTTTGAAGCAGCACGCTAGCATCGTATGGTGTTGAAGAGGGCTTGCAGTCACTATAGCCAAAGCGACTCAAGATCTTTTCCACATAGTGAGATTCAAGCAATGTAATCCCACCATCATTATCTCTCAACAGCTTGATATTTAGAATAACATCAACCACTCCTAAATCCTTCATCTCAAAACAATGAGATAGGAAATCCTTGACCTCCTTAATAACATTCAGATTTGTTTCGAAAATCAGTATGTCATCAACATACAAGCAAAGGATAACTCCCTCGCCCCACCATGGCGATAGTACACACATTTATCAGCTTCGTTTACAACAAAGCCTGCAACTATTAAAGGTCTTTCAAACTTCTCATGCCACTGTTTGGGTGCTTGCTTGAGTCCATACAAAGACTTCAGCAACTTGCACACTTTTCCTTCCTGACCATCTACTATAAACCCATCTGGTTGTTCCATATAAATTTCCTTGTCCAACTCTCCATTTAGGAAAGTAGTCTTAACATCCATTTAATGAACGAGAAGACCATGTGAGGCAACTAGTGAAAGTAGTACTCGAATAGTAGTCAGTCGAGCCATAGGTGAGTAAGTATCAAAGAAGTCTTCACCATCCTTTTGGGTATAAACCCTTAGCCACGAGCCGTGCCTTGTACTTCTCAATAGTACCATCAGGCCTAAGCTTCTTCTTGAATACCCATTTGCACCCTGTAGGTTTGCACCCATAAGGACGATCAGTTATCTCCCAAGTTTCATTTGCCAAGATGGAATCCATCTCACTACGGACCGCTTCCTTCCAGTAGTCAGCATCCTCAGATGCATAGGCCTCTGAAATAGAACTGGCAGTGTCATCTTTGAGATACACAAGAAAATCATCACCAAAGGACTTTGCAGTCCTCTGTCTCTTTCTCCTAGTAGGAACTTCATTGTTCTCCTCCACAAGATTTTCAAAGTATTCCATCAAAATTGTAGGTTCAGTAATTGTACCTAATTCTTGATTCGATGAACTAGGCATCTCTTGATTTGATGAGGTAGCCATATCCTTCATGGGAAGGATATCTTCAAAGAAAGTCGCATCATTAGACTCCATGATTGTACCGACATGCATGTCAGATACCTCAGATTTTACAACCAAGAATCTATAACCAATGTTGTGAAAAGCATATCCCAGGAAAACGCAATCCATAGTTTTTGGTCCAAGCTTACGCTTCTTTGGAACTGGCACATTGACTTTCGCCAAACAACCCCAGGTTCGATGATAAGAGAGTTTTAACCTTTTCTTCTCCCATTCCTTGAATGGAGTTATCTCTTTGTTCTTTGTGGGAACTTGGTTTAGGACATGACATGCAGTCAATGTCGCCTCCTCCCACCATGCCTTGGAGAGACCCGATGTGTCTAACATGGCGTTAACCATATCAGTTAGAGTACGGTTCTTTCTTTTGGCTACCCCATTTGACTGAGGTGAATAGGGAGGCATCCTCTCATGGATTATACCATGTTCTGCACAAAAATAATCAAATTCATTGGAAAAATACTCTCCACCACGGTCGGACCTAAGCCTCTTGATTTTACGATCAAGTTGGTTTTCCACTTCAGCTTTATAGATCTTGAAAAAGTTCAAAGCCTCATCCTTAGATTTCAGAAGATACACATGTCAGTATCTAGTGGAGTCATCAATTAACGTCATGAAATATTTCTTTCCACCTTTTGCCAAAACACCATTCATTTCACATAGATCTGTATGAGCTCTAGTGGTGCAAGATTTCTCGCTTCTGCAGTCGTGTGAGACTTACGAGGTTGATTAGCTTGCACACAAACTTGACACTTAGATCCCTTGACAGTGGTGAAACTAGGGATTAAGTTCAATTTGGCTAGTCGCGACATGCAACCAAAGTTAACATGACATAGATGTGAATGCCACACATTTGATTCACTATTGTTGCAAACATGATTAGCAACTTTATTGCAAATATCTGACAAGGATAAACGAAATAGGCCTCCTTACTCATAGCCTTTACCAACAAAAGTTCCATACTTGGATATTACAAATTTATTCGACTCAAAGACAAGCTTGTAGCCATCTCTACACAGAAGAGATCCGCTAACAAGATTTTTATTGACGGAGGGGACATAATGCACGTTCTTTAGCCGCACGATCTTCCCCGAAGTAAACTTCAGACAGACCATGCCAACACCACGAACAGAAGCACCTGAGCCATTGCCCATCAGCACAGTTGAAATCCCTATGGTCTGATAAGACGAAAACATGGAAATGTCACCGCATACATGCACATTAGCACCCGTGTCAATCAACCAATCAAGGGAATGACATACTGAAAGAATAGCGGGAAATATACCATACCCAGCATCCTACATGTCAATGTCACCAATGACCATATTAGCGGTCTTTCCGCCTTTCCCAAGATGATGCTTGTCATAACAATTAGGGCAACTAGGAGCCCAATGATCAGGATCTCCGCACACATGACAAACACCTTTCTTCTTGTCATTCTTCTTCTTGAAGTTGGTGTGCTGTACAGCCTTGTTCTTCCCATCAAACTTTGCTTTACCATCAAACTTGCCCTTGTTCTTGAACTTGTGGGACTGGAAGTTTTTCTTCTGTACCAGATTGGCACCAGATCCTCCCTCAATACCTCGAGCACGTGTGTCTTTTGCTCTCGCCTTTTCTTCCACATCAAGAGTACCAATGAGATCCAGAATGGAAAACTCCTACCTCTTATGCTTCAGTAAGGTAGCAAAGTTCCTCCACGAAGGAGGAAACTTAGTGACGATGCTTCCAGCAACAAACTTGTCCGGTAGCATACAATTGAAGTTCTTAAGTTCTCTAGCAAATGACTATATCTCGTGAGCTTGCTCAACCACGGAGCGCTCTTCAGTCATCCTGTAGTCATAGAATTGTTCCATGATGTACAGCTCAGTGCCGGCATCCGAGACCCCAAACTTGGTCTGGAGTGCATCCCACATATCTTTTCCATTATCAATTGACGCGTAAGCATCAACTATGTTCTCACCAAGAACACTCAAGAGAGCAGCCTTAAACAGGGTATCCATTTTCTGAAAAGCTTGCTCCTGTTGAGCATCAAAATCTCCTTCAGGTTTGCTAAGAGTGGCGTCATGGTAATGGCTGTCACATGCCACCTCTTATAGTGGATACCCTGAAACATAGGAGGCCTCATGGAAGCAGCAAAACCACTCAGGGTCAATTGCCTATAATAAGGTTTTTGGATTGTTGGGAATATGAGCAATTTACCATATGATTTTATTAACAGAAATAGTAGATAAAACATGACTATCATAGTAGAGATGAAACAAGTCATGTAATCTAAAGGTGAGAAAGCAAATGGCATGTGCACATATGAATTATAAGAGAAAATATGTAGAACAGAGGCTACAACAAGAAAGGCTAGAGCAAGAAATTGAGGCAAGATCTTAATCAGAGAGAACACTAAGACATACGGAACAGCGGTAGCAGCACTGGTGTTGGGGTCGGTGTCCTCACCAGCCATGTCGTCGAAGAGGTTGTCGACGTTGGGGAAGAAGTTGTCATCGGGGAAGTAGTCGTCGGAGTCCAGGGCGTCCGTGATGAATAAGTCAGTAGTCACGTGGAGTGCTCCCCAAAAACCTTATCACCCTTCTCCTGTACAGGACTCAAAGCGGTGGGGTTTCGGAGGCCTACTGTCCCGACCTGCGGTGCACGCCGCAAGCCGGGATGGGGAAGATCATAGCAGTAGCTCAGTGCTCAGGAACGGTGGCGAGAGGAAGATGATGTTCTGATGTGCATCTCTGGAGAGGAGTGACCTCCCTTTTATAGGCACAGGAGAAAGAGGCGAGAGGGCAGCGATGGAAGATGAAATGAAGAGACGGAGATGAAGCGAACAGCCAGCAGCCGAAGGGCTGCACCGTTCGCATTCAAACTCCACTATCACAAAAATCTTTTCAACGTCCGTGTGACCTTTCGTATACCTGTCATGCGTGGAAAAAAATTAGACATCGGCTCAGCTCATTCCCGCAACCCGCGGCGCATCGTGGCGAGGTGGGTGGCAGAGGAGGAGTGTGCGTGAATGTCCCTCTTGTTCTCATGCTCATACATGTGGGGAAACAACCTCCCTTATAAGGAGGTCCAACTCCTACCAAACTAGCAATGTGGGACTAAAGTTTAGTAGTACCCCTTGCCTTGCACAAATGGGCCAAGTGGGCCTCTAGGATTTATTAGGAATTTCTGAAATTGCTATTGGGTTGTCCCAAAATAGACGAAATTCTAGCAGTATAGCCTTTGCTATGCTTATTTTGCAAGTCTATATGTGGCTGTTTGAAAACAGAAAGTTGCACGCTAGTGCATGAATTCTTGAGAAAATTCAGAATGTGATAAAATGTTGAATTGTTTTGCACAATAAGTATGATAAATTTTATACAATGTGCTAAATTTTCAGAATTTTTGAGTCAGGGAAGTATGAGTATAATTGCACTCTTTACAGATTGTCCAGTTTAGATAGTTGTTTTTATGTTTGCATTGTTTGCATATGTTTGCTTGTTTAATGATTCTATTTGAGGATAGGAGTATTAAATATACAAAGGCATTTAGTATGCAATGTTAAATAATAATTTTAGTGATTTGCTACAGTAGAGAATTATAAGGTTATGCATTGATTTATACAAACTTATCTCACGAGTTCCTGTTGAGTTTTGTGTGGATGAAGTTTTTTGAGATTTAGGGAAACCGTGATATAAAAATAAAAAGGAGACACAACAGCTCAAGCTTGGGGATGCCCAAGGCATCCCAAGATAATATTTCAAGAAGTCTCAAGCATCTAAGCTTGGGGATGCCCCGGTAGGCTTCCCACCTTTCTTCATCAACAATTATCAGTTAGTATCGGTTGAACCTATGTTTTTGCTTCTTCACATGAGTTGTGCTATTCTTGGAATGTCATTTTATTTTGTTTTTCTTGATGTTTTAATAAAATACTTAGATCTGAAAGTTTTTAAATAAGAGAGAGTCCTCAATTAGCTACCCATTTACTTAACTACTCGCTTGATCTTCACTTATATCTTTTTGGAGTAGTTTGTCATTTACTCTTGTGCTTCACTTATATCCTATGAGTAAATTGTTGAATGAATTGAATATCATGAAGTTGAAATTATATGTTCATATCATGCCCCGTGGTAGCCTGATCACATTGGGTTTAGAAAGTGAAATCTTTTGAAGCTTGACAATCACAATATTGGTCATACAAGCAATTCATGAATGATTAGTATAAGGAAGAGAATTTCACATACAAATATATTATCTTGGACATCTTATATGATTGTGAATACCCATTAATTATTTTCAAACTTGAGCAAATTAGTTGAAGTTGGACAAGGAAGACAACGTAATGAGTTATGGTTGTGTATATTTGCATAGAAGTTATATTGTTATGGATCCTCCAATATGTGGTGTTTGCCTAGGATCTTTTGCTAGCCAAAAATTCGTACTAAGTAGAGATACTACTTATGCATCCAAAAACCCTTAAACCCAATTTCTTGCCATGAGTGTCCACCATACCTACCTATGGATCGAATAAGATCCTTCAAGTAAGTTGTCATCGGTGCATAAAGCAATAAAATTGCTCCTAAATATGTTTGATCTTTTATTGTAAGGGAAAATAAGCATTGTACAAACTTGTGATGGAAAAGTAATAAAAGCGACGGACTGCATAATAAAGGTTGCTTTCATAAGGGGTAATATAATGTGATGTTCCTTTGCATTAAGAGATTGTGCATCCAAAAATAAAAAGCGCATGACAAGCTCTGCTTCCCTCTGCGAAGGGCCTATCTTTTACTTTTCAGTATTCACTTTTATGCAAGAGTCAATAGTATACATTCTCATTTCAATCTCAATTATTCTATAGTTGGCAAGCATCATGTGGTGGGGAAAGATCTAGGCACATATGGCCAGTCAAATATATTTGATCATGATTTATTATTGTTGACAATTATCTCTATGATAAATGAGTTAGGAGGCGAAACATTAAGCCCCTATCTTTCTCTGTGTTCGATGGATGCCATTTGTTCTAAAAATATGCTTTGAGTACTAGCAATCATAGAAGACTATATGATGATTGAGTATGTGGAGCTCTTACTTAGACTTTGTTAAATAAGTTGAATTGCAATTGTTTGGTGACTAAGAACAAAGGTTGTTAAGTTTCAAGAGAATTCATTGTTTGAACCATAGCATGTGAATTGGTTGCTACTTTAACATGAGAAGTTTTATGAGAAAGAGTTGTTGTTATGATGCTAGGAAAAGTGATTGAAATTATCATTGATCAAACTTACACACTATGCTAGCATTCACACTTCATAAATTATTTCTTTTATCATTTACCTACTCGAGGACGAGCAGGAATTAAGCTTGGGGATGTTGATACATCGCCAACGTATCTATAATTTATGAAGTATTCATGCCATGTTTACAACAATTCTATATGGTTTTGGTATGATTTGAATGGAACTAACCCGGATTGACGCTGTTTTCAGGAGAACTACCGTTGTGTTGTTTTTTGTGCAGAAATGAAAGTTCTCCAAATGAGTTGAAACTTTTTGATGATTTTTTGGAACAAAAGAGGCACTAGAAGCTTCGTGGGGGGACCAGAAGGTGAAGAAGGTGGCCACCCTCCACCAGGGCATGCCAGGGGCCTTGCCCGTGTGCTGGTGGAGGGTGGGCCCCTCGAAGCCCATCTTCGCGTGAAACCGCCGCCAAAAAATCCTATAAATAGAGAAACCCCCAGAAATAACCCTAGATCAGAAGTTCCGCCGCCGCAAGCCTCTGTAGACACGAAAAACCAATCTGGACCCTGTTCTAGCACCCTGCCAGAGGGGGAAATCAGCACCGGTGGCCATCTTCATCATCCCGTCGGCCACCATGATGAGGAGGGAGTAGTCCACCCTCGGGGCTGAGGGTTTGTACCAGTAGCTATGTGTTTAATCTCTCTCTCTCTCTCTTTCTCGTGTTCTTGAGTTGGCACGATCTTGATGTATCACGAGCTTTGTTAATATAGTTGGATTATATGGTGTTTTCCCCTCTCTATCTTGTTGTGATGAATTGAGTTTTCCCATTGAGATTTCACTTTTATCAGATTGAATACTTTGTTGGATTTGAGAGCACTTGATGTATGTCTTGGCACTCAACTCGCGGATTCCCGAGGTGACATTGGGGTAATCTATGCATAGGGGTTGATGCATGTTTTCGTCCTTGTTTCTCTGGTAGAAATCTTGGGGCACTCTTTGAGGTTCTTTGCGTTTGATTGAGTATTATGAATATGAAATTGTTTGATGCATATCGTATAATCAACTCACGGACACTCGTGGTGACATTGGAGTATCTAGGTGACATTAGAGTTGGTTGATGTGTATCATATGGTGTTATGTTAGTATGAACTCTTAGATAGATCGATCGGAAAGGATTGCTTTGTGTTATTTTAGTACGAACTCTTGGATAGATCGATCAGAAAGGATAACTTTGAGGTGGTTTCGTACCCTACAAACAATTTCTTCTTATATTCTCCGCTAGATAAGAACTTTGGAGTGATTCTTCATCGCACGTTGAGGGATGGTTATATGATCCAATTATATTAGCATTGTTGAGAGATTGCACTAGCAAAAGTACGGACCCTAGGCCTCATTTTCTAAGCATTGCAATACCGTTTGTGCTCACTTTTGTAACTTGCTACCTTGCTGTTTTTTATTGTTCCTATTACAAAAATCAATATCTACTATCATTACTACACTTGTATCACCATCTCTTCTGTGACGCCCCCGGCTCAATCGTGCACTAATCATACACGCAAATGCACACGATCAAGCCTAAGGACTCACGGGAAGATATCACAACACAACTCTAAAACATAAATTAGTCATACAAGCTTTATGTTACAAGCCTGGGGCCTCGAGGGCTCGAATACATAAGCTTGCGTACAAGCGTCAGTGGAAGCATCAGATATCTGAGTACAGATATAAAGGAAAATGTAGAAAAGCCCTTAGAAGGCGGGGCAAAAGAAAACACTACGATCGAAAGGCGTAGGCCTCCTGCCTGGGACCCTCCGATCCTACTCCTGGTCGACGGCAAGCTCGAAGTAATATCCACCCTCGGGGTAGTAGTAGTGATCATCGGCGTGAGCAGCTGTCTCAGGGACTCCGTCATCTGGTTGCATCAAAAAGGATATGGGGGAAAAAGAAAGCAAAGCAACCGTGAGTACTCATCCGAAGTACTCAGCAAGCAAGGATCTACACTACATATGCAATCATTATCAAAGGAAGGCTGTATATGTGGACTGGGCTGCAGAAATGCCAGAATAGAGAGAAGGCCTAGTCCTATCGAAGACTAGCATCTTCAGAGGTCTTGCAGCATTAGAAGAGTGTAGATGAGTACCGTATAAGGTAATAGTATCATTAAGTATCAACCTCACCCAGAGATCCTTTCTCGACTCCTGCGAGAAAGCAATCCCAGAGCCATACAGTCATCAACCTCGTCCTAAGATCCCTGCTCGACTCCCTGCGAGAAGCAATCCCAGAGCCATAAATCAAGGTATCATCTCAAGGTCAAGTTGTGACGATCGGGATACAACTCCGAGTGTCCTTTACCGTAGGACCGGCTATCGATAGTAGTTTTCTTCCCTGCAGGGGTGCACCAACTTACCCACCACACTCGCTTAACTCCGGCCGTACACACTTTTCCGGGTCATGCCCGGCCTCGGCCAAACGATACACCGCAACCCTACCAACAGCTCAGCAGAGAGGTCCCCGTCGGTTTACATCCTAAGCGCAAGGGGGTTTTGGCCATCGCCCCTCGCCCTCCGGGTCGTTGCGTGCCGGGCGAACCTGGCTCCACCCCTCAGGATGGTGCCGGCCCAGCCCGGCCGCAGTGCTGAACTGGACGTCTGACAGAGCTTTCGGCTGATGCTACGTGTGACGCCCCCGGCTCAATCGTGCACTAATCATACACGCAAATGCACATGATCAAGCCTAAGGACTCATGGGAAGATATCACAACACAACTCTAAAACATAAATAAAGTCATACAAGCTTTATATTACAAGCCAGGGGCCTCGAGGGCTCGAATACATAAGCTTGCATACAAGCGTCAGCGGAAGCATCAGATATCTGAGTACAGATATTAAAAGAGAAACAGAAAGGCCTATAGAAAGGCGGGGCAAAATAAAACACTACGATCGAAAGGCGTAGGCCTCCTGCCTGGGACCCTCCGATCCTACTCCTGGTCGTCATCCAACTCGCAGTAGTATCCATCCTCGGGGTGGTAGTAGTAGTCGATCGACGGGGCATCTGTCTCAGGGGGCTCCGTCCTCTGGTCACGACAAACTGATATGGGGAGAAAAGGAAAACAAAGCAACTGTGAGTACTCAGAAGTACTCAGCAAGCAAGGATCTACACTACATATGCAACATTTTCAAAGCGAGGCTGTATATGTGGGCTGGGCTGCAGAAATGCCAGAATAGAGAGAAGGCCTAGTCCTATCGAAGACTAGCATCTTCAGAGGTCTTGCAGCAATAGAAGAGAGTTGGACAGTACAATATAATGTAGCAGTATCATTAAGTCTCAACCTCACCCAGAGATCCTTTCTCGACGCCCTGCTAGAAAGCAATCCCAGAGCCATACATCCAGGTATCATCACAGGTATCCAGTTCTAGTTGTATCGATCGGGATACAACTCCGAGTGTCCGTTACCGTAGGACAGGCTATTGATAGATGTTTTCTTCCCTGCAGGGGTGCACCAACTTACCCAACATGCTCGATTAACTCTGGCCGGACACACTTTCGTGGGTCATGCCCGGCCTCGGCCAAACGATACATCGCAACCCTACCTAGAGCTCAGCAGAGAGGTCCCCGTCGGTCTACATCCTAAGCACTCAGAGGTCTTGGGCAATCGCCCTGTGCACTCCGAGTCGTTGCGTGCAGGGGGAAGCCAGGCACCAGGGGGGCGTCGGTCCGTCCCGGCCGCAATGCTGAACTGGACGTCTGTCAGAGCTTTCGGCTGATGCTACGATGCAGAACGCCCATACTATGCCCACATGATGGTTAGTGCTATCAGGCCAGAGGCCTGCTCGGATCAAATATCCAAATCGTTAGTGGACTAGGGGCTTGCGGTAACGAGCAGAGACTCACGAAAGATGTGACCCCATCGCCCCGTCTCGAGGACTTGCGGCAAGGGCCATGAATGCCCGGCCACGCCTCGTATTCACCACTCGGGCACCACACAGGCAACCCGTCTTCACATCACACGCGGGTACCCCTCAGGGTCGACCCGCCTTCCAAGTAACAGTGTAAAGTCCAATTATCCGTGTGTCCATAACATTAGGGGAATCCGAGGTATCACCCTCGTTGGATTCCTACTCGATGTATCCGTCAAGGTGAACTCGGAGGAATCACCCTCGCTGGGTTCACACTTGAGGTGTTGTACGACGGCGTCATTATCGGAAGCGGTGAAGGAGGAATCACCCTCGATGACCACGACCGAATAGCTACCCTACAGAGTTAACATCGGAAGTGCTACACGAGGTATCACCCTCGGCACTCGATAGTAACGCTGCAGTGTCGTTACAACTAAGGGGGGGTGATGTGCGGTGTCAGGGCCTGGTCTTCAATCCCGTTGGTCAGGTCTTCGGATAATCCAGCAGGGCGGTCGGGACTAGTGGGGTCACTGATAGGTCTCTACCCAGCCTATACTACGCAGTTTAGGATATGCAGGTAATTATCAATAGCAGGATACAATAAACAGGCTATGCATCAGAATAGGTAAAGCGGTAGCAGCAGCAATTCTAATGCAAACATGAGAAAATAGAATGGGTGATATCGGGATGATCAAAAGGGGGGGGCTTGCCTGGTTGCTCGGCGGCAAGGGCAAGGTTGTCAATGGTGTCTTCGGGCTCCGGAGCTGCGTCGACCTCGGGGACGACGTCGGTGTCGGGGGCTACCGAGAGAGAAGAGGGGAAGGAAACAGTAAATACTAAGCAAACAAGTGCATGACATGTCAATAAGCAGAGCTAGCGGTGTTCTATCGTAGTGCTAGGTAATCCCGGCGAAGGGGAGAAACGTCCGGGAAAGTATTCCCAGTGTCCGGCTTTTCGGACAGACGAAAAGAGGGGAATGGTTGCATGTTCGGATAGTTAGGGACGTGTGACAGACGAACGGACCGCGTATTCGGATACGTCTCGTCGTTCTGAGCAACTTTCATATATAAATTATTTTCATCGGAGTTATGGATTATTTAATATGATTTTCTAAAGTTTTTATTAATTTCTGGAATTATTTAATTAATTAAATTCGAATTATCCAAAACAGTAGAAATACTTTTTATACCCAGACTTAACTAGCCCTAGTGTATGACCAGTGGGTCCCGGTGGTACAGTCAGCAGCTGACTGTGTACCTCTTATCCAAAACAACAGTGCTGCGGGCCCCATACGTCATTGAGTGCAACACTAAACAGGGTTAAATTAATCCAGGAACTAATTAAGCGTGGTGGGGCCCAGTGTCAGTGGGAGGATTAGCATTTTAATTAGGGGCTAACTAATTGCTAATAAGGGAGGGCCCACAGTCAGTGGCACATGGGCCAAGTTCGAACGCCGGCGCGCGCTGGGGCTCTCCGGCGACCAGCAGAGGATGGCGGCGATGCGGCGGGATTGGCGCACAGGCGACCATTTGGTCAGCCACGACCACCAAAACGACGAGCGCGACAGCGCGCGTGCAGCGGTGCCACCAGCAGAAGCTGGAGTGGATGGCAACGACGACTACGGCGACGACCAGCGGCAGCAGCTTCGGCGGCGGTGCGGGAACCGCGCAGAGGACACGCGGAAGCGCGGGGTTAGAGGCGAAACGGAGAGGAGCTCACAGCGGAGCCGATGCGGTGGTCAGGGGGGAGCCGGGGAGGTCGCAGTGGTGGAGATCAACGACGAAGTAGAGGCGGCAGCCGACGGAGGAAAACGACGCGGGCGCCGCAACGGTGGCTCCCCGAGCTCGATCCGGTGGAGTATTCGAAGGAGAAGAACTTGACGGAGCTCCTGGACAGCACGGGACGAAGGACGGTGGCCGGTGGACACGCCTGCGACGGGGGTGAGTGGCGCCGGGGCGGTCGGGGTGGCGATGGTGACGAGGACCTCGGGCGGCGGCGTGGTACCGGCAAGCGAGGCCGATGGCGTGCAGTGACGGAGCGGCGGGAGGCGCAGGGCAGCGGCGTCACGACGAGGGCGACGGGAGGTGTAGGGGCCGAGCCCCAGTTCAGACGGGGGGGGGGGGGGTCGTGGGGGTTGGCTAGGTTTCCGGTTCGGGGAGGGGTAAGGGGGGTGGGGTGGGCCAGCCTGGTGGCCTGGACGGCCTGCTGGGCCGAGGCCCAAGGGGGGGGGAGGTTCTTTTTATTTTTCTCTTTTGTTTTCTTTTCTGCTTTGTTTTTACTTAATATCCAAAATGATCTCTAAATTAGTAATAACACAAAACCCACTGCCACAAAAAGTTTTTACCCCAAAACCATCTACTTTAGTATTTTATTAATTATAAAAGCATTCAAATATTGGTTTTTGCTACTGTTTCTAGTTATTTGAGTTATTTAAATAATCCAGTTAAAGTTGCTTACAATTTTATAATTGCCTCTGAATTATTTGCTATTTAACGAACATTTTAGTTCTAGGTTTTGAGTAACTTTTATTTTCACTTTGAGTTTGAATTACCAATTTGAATTTGAATTGGAAATGAGATATGAGCCAAATAATGATTAAGCACTGTTTAACATGATGACATGGCACAATCAAAGGGGTGATTACTGTAGCTAACCACTGGGGGTGTTACAAGTCTCCTCCACTAACAAGAATTCTCGTCCCGAGAATTAAGAGGTAGAAGGAAAAAGTTCGGGGTATTCCGCACGAAGATTATCCTCGCGTTCCCAAGTGGCTTCATCTTCAGTATGATTTGACCACTGCACTTTGAGGAACTTGTTAACCTTCTGACGGGTCCGACGTTCAGCTTCATCGAGAATGCGGATCGACTGCTCCTTATATTAAAGATCATCATGCAATTCGAGCATCTCGTGATCCACTGTGCGGTGCGGAGATTCCTTGAAGCATTTACGAAGTTGCGACACATGGAAGACGTCGTGGATATGAGAGAATTGCGGCGGCAATTCCAATTTATATGCCACCTGACCACGTCTAGCAATTATGCAGAAAGGACCAATGTAGCGTGGAGCTAGCTTGCCCTTGATTCCAAAATGGTTAGTGCCCTTCATAGGGGTGACACGCAGATAAGCTTGATCACCGGGTTGATAAGTCAAACCCCATCGTTTGCGATCATAGTTGCTCTTCTGGCGGTCCTGAGCCGCCTTGAGATTTTCCCGGACAATACGGACTTGTTCTTCGGCGTGTTGAATAATATCCGGACCCACGAGCGGTCGTTCCCCAGTTTCTGACCAATTCAGAGGGGTTCGACACTTACGTCCATAGAGTACTTCGAAGGGGGCTATTTTCAAGATGGCTTGATAGCTGTTGTTATAGGAGAACTCGGCATACGGGAGAGATTCTTCCCACTTCTTGCCGAAAGAAATAACACAAGCCCGAAGCATGTCTTCAAGCACTTGATTGACTCGCTCGACTTGGCCTTGGGATTGGGGGTGATAAGCTGAACTCCAGGTAATATGAGTTCCCATAGCTGTTTGGAAACTTTCCCAGAATTTTGAGGTGAAAAGACTGCCACGGTCCGAACTAATCTCCTTCGGAATACCGTGGAGTGATACAATTCTGGAGATATATAATTCTGCTAACTGGCTAGCAGTGATAGTCTCCTTGACAGGCAGAAAGTGTGCATCCTTAGAGAGTTGGTCGACGACAACAAGAATAGCATCGTGACCCTTCTGTGACCTGGGGAGTCCTGTAATGAAATCCATCTGAACCTTATCCCATTTCCACAGAGGAATAGGAAGCGGTTGCAGAATTCCAGCTGGTTTCTGATGTTCTGCTTTAACGCGATGACACACATCACATTTGGCAACATAACGAGCAATGTCCTGCTTCATTCTAGACCACCAGTACCTTTGACGGAGATCACGATACATCTTGGTGCTACCCGAATGAATAGACAACAAGGTATCATGTGCCTCCTTCATGACCTTGTCAGTCATGAGTTCGAAGCGAGGTACCACAATGCGGTTTCTGAAATACAAGGTTCCATCTTCAGACAGTGAGAAATCCCTGTACTTTTCAAGGTGAAGATCTTTCTTCATGAGATCAATTTCAGCATCTTTAGCTTGCACATTCTTAACAGCTTTCTCAAGATCTGGTTGTATCACAAGGTTATTTAGAGAGCCCTATGGAACAATACGCAGATTCAGCTTGCACAGTTCTTCAAAAAGACGAGGTTGACCTCGCCTAACCATGAGGTTGTCGCAATAGGACTTGCGGCTTAAGGCATTAGCCATCACGTTAGCCTTGCCAGGGGTATAGGATATACCCAAATCATAGTCCGCAATGGCCTCCATCCATCTTTGCTGACGGAGGTTTAGAGATGGTTGAGTGAACAAGTACTTCAGACTTTTATGATCCGTGTAGGTCTCGCAACGATTACCGAGAAGGTAATGTCGCCACAACTGCAGTGCATAGATGACAGCAGCTAGTTCTAAATCATGTACCGGATAATTTTCTTCATGTGGGCGCAACTGACGAGAGCCATAGGCAATCACTTTACACTCTTGCATTAGGACACAGCCTAATCCTTCACGGGATGCGTCACAATAAATCACAAAGTCTTTGCGGGTATCTGGAGGAGATAGTACTGGGCAGATGTCAGCTTGTCTTTGAGTGTCTGGAAACTTTCCTGACATTTGTCTGTCCATTCAAACTTAACGCCCTTGTGAAGCAGATCAGTCAGGGGCTTAGCAATCTTGGAAAAGTTCTCAACAAATCGACGGCAATAGCTTGCAAGGCCAAGAAAACTTCTCACTTGCTTGACGTTCTTCGGAGGAGTCCAGTCCAGAATAGCCTGAACTCGTTCTGGGTTAACAGCAATTCCATCCTTGGAAATCACATGACCAAGATAGGTTACTTCAGAAAGCCAGAATTCACATTTGGAGTATTTGGCATATAACTGGTGTTCTTGGAGCCTTTCCAGTACAAGACGGAGGTGTTCAGCATGTTCTTCTTTATTCTTCGAATATACCAGAATATCATCTAGATAAACCACGACGAACTTGTCGAGGTAATCCATGAAGATGTAATTCATCAGACGGGAGAATGTGGCTGGAGCATTGGTTAAGCCAAATGACATCACAGTGTACTCGTAGGAGCCATAACGAGTAACAAATGCAGTCTTCGGAATATCCTCTTCAGGAACACGGATCTGATGATAACCCAACCTCAAGTCGAGTTTAGAGAACACCGATGATCGATCAACTTGCTGGATCCTACTCTCCGTGTGCACTCTGATGCAGAATCCGGTCTTATCGAATGACAACTCGGAGTATAATACAACTCGGAGAGAAAGGTTAAACAAAACAATGGAAAGGAAAATGATTATCAGACTAATCAGATCAATATCAGGGAAATCGCACAGATATCCAGCTCTCCGGGTGGACGAGAATTACGAGATCCTAAGTGTCGGCGTTAGTAAACTTTATTTAATCCGAATAGAAGAGAGATCAGAGTCCCAGAGTATAAGTCGAGGAGTAAAAGATCCTAATACCACCCAATTGGTGACGTGGGCCCGTAAGCCACACAGCCAAGTTAGTAAATTAGTTTTTCGGTTTCTAGACTCAACTTCGGCCAAGGAGTTGGAAAGGGGGATTCCTACAGGCAGTCGGCTCTGATACCAACTTGTGACGCCCCCGGCTCAATCATGCACTAATCATACACGCAAATGCACACGATCAAGCCTAAGGACTCACGGGAAGATATCACAACACAACTCTAAAACATAAATAAAGTCATACAAGCTTTATATTACAAGCCAGGGGCCTCGAGGGCTCGAATACATAAGCTTGCATACAAGCGTCAGCGGAAGCATCAGATATCTGAGTACAGATATTAAAAGAGAAACAGAAAGGCCTATAGAAAGGCGAGGCAAAATAAAACACTATGATCAAAAGGCGTAGGCCTCCTGCCTGGGACCCTCCGATCCTACTCCTGGTCGTCATCCAACTCGCAGTAGTATCCATCCTCGGGGTGGTAGTAGTAGTCGATCGACGGGTCATCTGTCTCAGGGGGCTCCGTCCTCTGGTCACGACAAACTGATATGGGGAGAAAAGGAAAACAAAGCAACCATGAGTACTCAGAAGTACTCAGCAAGCAAGGATCTACACTACATATGCAACATTTTCAAAGAGAGGCTGTATATGTGGGCTGGGCTGCAGAAATGCCAGAATAGAGAGAAGGCCTAGTCCTATCGAAGACTAGCATCTTCAGAGGTCTTGCAACAATAGAAGAGAGTAGGACAATACAATATAATGTAGCAGTATCATTAAGTCTCAACCTCACCCAGAGATCCTTTCTCGACGCCCTGTGAGAAAGCAATCCCAGAGCTATACATCCAGGTATCATCACAGGTATCCAGTTCTAGTTGTATCGATCGGGATACAACTCCGAGTGTCCGTTACCGTAGGACAGGCTATCGATAGATGTTTTCTTCCCTGCAGGGGTGCACCAACTTACCCAACACGCTCGATTAACTCTGGCCGGACACACTTTCCTGGGTCATGCCCGGCCTTGGCCAAACGATACATCGCAACCCTACCTAGAGCTCAGCAGAGAGGTCCTCGTCGGTCTACATCCTAAGCGCTCAGAGGTCTTGGGCCATCGCCCAGTGCACTCCGAGTCGTTGCGTGCAGGGGGAAGCCAGGCACCAGGGGGGCGCCGGTCCGTCCCGGCCGCAATGCTGAACTAGACGTCTGTTAGAGCTTTCGGCTGATGCTACGATGCAGAACGCCCATACTATGCCCACGTGATGGTTAGCGCTATCAGGCCAGAGGCCTGCTCGGATCAAATATCCAAATCGTTAGTGGACTAGGGGCTTGATGTAACGAGCAGAGACTCACGAAAGATGTGACCCCGTCGCCCCGTCTCGAGGACTTGTGGCAAGGGCCATGAATGCCCGGCCACGCCTCGTATTCACCACTCGGGCACCACACAGGCAACCCGTCTTCACATCACACGCGGGTACCCCTCAGGGTCGACCCGCCTTCCAAGTAACAGTGTAAAGTCCAATTATTCGTGTGTCCATAACATCAGGGGAATCCGAGGTATCACCCTCGTTGGATTCCTACTCGATGTATCCGTCAAGGTGAACTCGGAGGAATCACCCTCGCTGGGTTCACACTTGAGGTGTTGTACAACGGCGTCGTTATCGGAAGCGGTGAAGGAGGAATCACCCTCGATGACCACGACCGAATAGCTACCCTACAGAGTTAACATCAGAAGTGCTACATGAGGTATCACCCTCGGCACTCGATAGTAACGCTGCAGTGTCGTTACAACTAAGGGGGGGGGGGGTGATGTGTGGTGTCAGGGCCTGGTCTTCAATCCCGTTGATAGGGTCTTCGGATAATCCAGCGGGGCGGTCGGGACTAGTAGGGTCACTGATAGGTCTCTACCCAGCCTATACTACGCAGTTTAGGATATGCAGGTAATTATCAACAGCAGGATACAATAAACAGGCTATGCATCAGAATAGGTAAAGCGGTAGCAGCAGCAATTCTAATGCAAGCATGAGAAAATAGAATGGGCAATATCGGGATGATAAAAAAGGGGGGGGGGGGGCTTGCCTGGTTGCTCGGCGGCAAGGGCAAGGCTGTCAATGGTGTCTTCGGGCTCCGCAGCTGCGTCGGCCTCGGGGACGACGTTGGTATCGGGGGCTACCGAGAGAGAAGAGGGGGAGGAAACAGTAAATACTAAGCAAACAAGTGCATGACATGTCAATAAGCAAAGCTAGCGGTGTTCTATCGTAGTGCTAGGTAATCCCGGCGAAGGGGAGAAACGTCCGGGAAAGTATTCCCAGTGTCCGTCTTTTCGGATAGACGAAAAGAGGGGAACGGTTGCATGTTCGGATAGTTAGGGACATGTGACGGACGAACGGACCGCGTATTCGGATACGTCTCGTCGTTCTGAGCAACTTTCATATATAAATTATTTTCATCGGAGTTACGGATTATTTAATATGATTTTCTAAAGTTTTTATTAATTTCTGGAATTATTTAATTAATTAAATTCGAATTATCCAAAACAGTAGAAATACTTTTTATACCCAGACTTAACTAGCCCTAGTGTATGACCAGTGGGTCCCGGTGGTACAGTCAGCAGCTGACTGTGTACCTCTTATCCAAATCAACAGTGCTGCGGGCCCCATACGTCATTGAGTGCAACACTAAACAGGGTTAAATTAATCAAGGAACTAATTAAGCATGGTGGGGCCCAGTGTCAGTGGGAGGATTAGCATTTTAATTAGGGGCTAACTAATTGCTAATAAGGGAGGGCCCACAGTCAGTGGCACACGGGCCAGGTTCGAACGCCGGCGCGCGCTGGGGCTCTCCGGCGACCAGCAGAGGATGGCGGCGACGCGGCGGGATTGGCGCACAGGCGACCATTTGGTCAGCCACGACCACCAAAACGACGAGCGCGATAGCGCGTGTGCAGCGGTGCCACCAGCAGAAGCTGGAGTGGATGGCAACGACGACTACGGCGACGACCAGCGGCAGCAGCTTCGGCGGCGGTGCGGGAACCGCGCAGAGGACACGCGAAAGCACGGGGTTAGAGGCGAAACGGAGAGGAGCTCAGAGCGGAGCCGATGCGGTGGTCGGGGGGGGGGGGGGAGCCGGGGAGGTCGCAGTGGTGGAGATCGACGACGAAGCAGAGGCGGCAGCCGACGGAGGAAAACGACGCGGGCGCCACAACGGTGGCTCCCCGAGCTTGATCCGATGGAGTAGTCGAAGGAGAAGAACTTGATGGAGCTCCTGGACAGCACGGGACAGAGGACGGTGGCCGGTGGACATGCCTGCGATGGGGGTGAGTGGCGCCGGGGAGGTCGGGGTGGCGATGGTGACGAGGACCTCGGGCGGCGGCGTGGTACCGGCAAGCGAGGCCGATGGCGTGCGGTGACGGAGCGGCAGGAGGCGCAGGGCGGCGGCGTCACAACAGGCCGGGAGGTGTAGGGGCCGAGCCCCAGTTCAGATCGGGGGGGGGGGGGGGAAGGAAGGATAGTGGGGGGGGGGGGTCGTGGGGGTTGGCTAGGTTTCCGGTTCGGGGGAGGGGTAAGGGGAGTGGGGTGGGCCGGCCTGGCGGCCTGGACGGCCTGCTGGGCCGAGGCCCAAGGGGGGGGGAGGTTCTTTTTATTTTTCTCTTATGTTTTCTTTTCTGCTTTGTTTTTACTTAATATCCAAAATGATCTCTATATTAGTAATAACACAAAACCCACTGCAACAAAAAGTTTTTACCCCAAAACCATCTAGTTTAGTATTTTATTAATTATAAAAGCATTCAAATATTGGTTTTTGCTACTGTTTCTAGTTATTTGAGTTATTTAAATAATCCAGTTAAAGTTGCTTACAATTTTATAATTGCCTCTGAATTATTTGCTATTTAACGAACATTTTAGTTCTAGGTTTTGAGTAACTTTTATTTTCACTTTGAGTTTGAATTACCAATTTGAATTTGAATTGGAAATGAGATATGAGCCAAATAATGACTAAGGACTGTTTAACATGATTACATGGCACAATCAAAGGGGTGATTACTGTAGCTAACCACTGGGGGTGTTACACTACGATGTAGAACGCCCATACTATGCGCACGTGATGGTTAGTGCTATCAGGCCAGAGGCCCTCTCGGATCAAATATCCAAATCGCTAGTGGACTAGGGGCTTGCGGTAACAAGCAGAGACTCATGATCGATGTGACACCGTCGCCCCGTCTCGAGGACTTGCGGCAAGGGCCAAGAATGCCCGGCCACGCCTCGTATTCATCACTCGGGCACCATACAGGCAACCCGCCTTCACAACACACATGGGTACCCCTCAGGGTCGACCCGCCTTTCCAAGTAACAATAGTACAGTCCAAGTATCTGTGTGTCCATAACATCAGGGGAATCCGAGGTGTCACCCTCGTTGGATTCCTACACGATGTATCCGTTAAGGTGAACTCGGAGGAATCACCCTCGCTGGGTTCACACTTGAGGTGTTGTACGACTGCGTCGTTATCGGAAGTGGTGAAGGAGGAATCACCCTCGATGACCACGACCGAATAGCTACTCTACAGAGTTAACATCAGAAGTGCTACAAGAGGTTTCACCCTCGGCACTCGATAGTAACGCTGCAGTGTCGTTACAACTAAAGGGGGTGATGTGCGGTGCCGGGGTCTAGTCTTCAATCCCGTTGATCGGGTCTTCGGATAATCCAGCGGGGCAATCGGGAGAAGTGGGGTCACTGATAGGTCTCTACCCAGCCTAAACTAAGCAGTTTAGGGTAAGCAGGTAAGGTATCAATAGCAGGTTACAATAAAAAAGCTATGCATCAGAATAGGTAAAGCAGTAGCAGTAGCAATTCTAATGCAAGCATGAGAGAGAAAGAATAGGCGGTATCGGTATGCTCAAAAAGGGGGTGCTTGCCTGGTTGCTCTTGCAAAGGCAAGGTTGTCAACGGTGTCGTCAGGCTCCAGAGCTGCGTCGGTACCGGGAACTGCGTCGGGGTCTATCGAGAGAGAGGAGGGGGTGGAAACAGTAAATACTAAGCAAGCAAGTGCTACACAATGTATGACATGACAATACGCAGTGCCGGGTGTGTCCTAACGTATGGTTGCACGTCATCGAGGAAGGGGGAATCCATCTGGGAATGTTTTCCCGGTTCCGGACATTTGTCAGACAGATGACCGGAGGGGAACGGTTCCATGTTCGGATAGTTAGGGACGTGTGACGGACGAACTGACCGCGCATTCGGATTCGTCTCGAAATTCTGAGCAACTTTCATGTACAAAGTTTTTCGATCTGAGCTACGGATTATTTTATATGATTTTCAAAGTTTTATTGATTTTGTGGAATTTATTTAATTATTTAAATTCGAATTATCCAAAACAGTGTATGCTGACGTCATCATGACATCATCATGATGTCAGCAGTCAACAGGGCGTTGACTAGGTCAAACTGACGGGTGGGTCCCACCTGTCATTCTCTGTTTAGATTAATTAGGGTTTAATTAACCTAATTACAGTTTAATTAAACTAACTAATTAATTAGATTAACTAAACAGAGTTAATTAACTTAATTAATTCACTAATTAATTAATTAATTAATTAACTAATTATTAATTTTATTAATTCATTTTTATTATTTTCTTTTATTAAACGTTCTGGGGGCTGGGGCCCCTGTGTCATAGACACATGGGGGTGGGGCCCAGCCGTCATTGGCCCTTACGGCCATAGCGGGCGCGGGCGCTGGCGAGCGGCCGGCAGGGGTGTGGGACGCGCGCGCGAGGCGGGCGAGGCGCGCGAGCTGCGGCGATGGCCCGCCGGGGCGAACGAAGGGGGCCGCGGGGCAGTGGCCCGCAGTGAGGCGCGGGCGCTGGGCGGCGCACAGGGAGCAGCGGAGGCGGGGCGCGCGGGTTTGGTGGTGAGAGCGCGGGCAGGCGATGGCCGGGCGTGGCCAAGGAGATGCAGGGCGCGACCAGGGGCAGGGGTCTAGCGAGCAGGAGGTCACACGCGGGCGCGGGCCAAGCAGGGCACGAGCGAGGGAGGCCCGGGCGCCGGCGACGAGCAGCGGCGCGGAAGGGGCGGAGCAGCGGTGGTCAGGCGCGCTGGAGCCAGGAGGGGCGGTGAACGCGACGGGGACAGCGCGGGCGCATGGCGTGCGTGGTGCTTGCGAAGTGCACGGCGAGGTGGGCGCGAGCGGGCGGCGGTGACCGCGGCAAGATGGAGAGAGGGGGAGGGCGTGGCCCTCACCGGCGTTGCAGGGGCACAGGGGCGGCGAGGCTTGAGGGAGCGGCTCGGGGTGGAGGTCGGAGAGGCGATCCGGCGAGCGACGGCGGGAACGAGGCGGCGGCGTCGAGCGGCGAGCGCGGCGGGGCTCGGCCCGATCCAAATCTGGATCGGGGGAGAGGGGGGGAGAGCGAGCGAGGGGGGGGAGAAGTGGGGGGGGGGGGTGTTGGGCTAGGGTTTCTGGGGGTCTCTGGGGCCATATAGGCCAGGAGGAAGTGGGCCGGCCGACTGGGCTGTGGCCCAGTTGGGCCAGGGGGGTTTTCTTCTCCTTTTTATTGTTTTGTTTTGTTTTCTTTTTGTCTTTTTCTTTTTATTTATTCTTATTTTCTGTTTTGTAAATAGTTAGGCCTCAAACTGACTTTTACAAAATTAGTGACTTGGCCCATTAGATGCTATGTAATATCTACAACTACCAAAAATTGGTTTTGAGACAAATGGGGTTCACACAAATTTTATATTAAATAAAATGTATTAAACCTTGCTGTTTTGGTAATGTTAGAGCCACCTAATTAATTTATTAATTGTTGGTTACAATTTTAGAATAGCCTGTGTAATATTTGCTATTTATTGAACATTTTAGTTTCTATGTTGGACAACTTTTATTTTCCACTTTCATTTAAATTTGAATTTTGACTTAGGAGTTGAAATGCAATATGATGCTAATGATGATCATGCACTGTTAAACATGCTGACTTGTCATTATCAAAAGTGATTACTGTGGCTTATGACATGGGGTGTTACAATTCTCCTCCACTAACAAGAATTCTCGTCCCGAGAATTAAGAGGTAGAAGGAAAAAATTCGGGGTATTCCGCATGAAGATTATCCTCGCGTTCCCAAGTGGCTTCATCTTCAGTATGATTTGACCACTGCACTTTGAGGAACTTTGTAACCTTCTGACAGGTCCGACGTTCAGCTTCATCGAGAATGCGGATCGGATGCTCCTTATAAGAAAAGTCATCTTGCAATTCGGGCATTTCATGATCCACTGCTCTGTGCGGAGACTCCTTGAAGCATTTACGAAGTTGCGACACATGGAAGACGTCGTGGATATGGGAGAATTGCGGTGGCAACTCCAATTTATATGCCACCTGACCACGTTTTGCAATAATGCGAAAAGGACCAATGTAGCATGGAGCTAGCTTGCCCTTGATTCCAAAACGGTGAGTGCCCTTCATAGGAATGACACGAAGATAAGCTTGATCACCAGGTTGATAAGTCAAACCCCATCGTTTGCGATCATAGTTGCTCTTCTGGCGGTCCTGAGCCGCCTTGACATTTTCCCGGACAATACGGACTTGTTCTTCAGCGTGTTGAATAATGTCCGGTCCCACGAGTGGTCGTTCCCCAGTTTCTGACCAATTCAAAGGGGTTCGACACTTACGACCATATAGAACTTCGAAGGGGGCCATTTTCAAGCTGGCTTGATAACTGTTGTTATAAGAGAACTCGGCATATGGAAGAGATTCTTCCCACTTCTTACCAAATGATATGACACAGGCTCGCAGCATATCTTCAAGAACCTGATTCACTCTCTCGACTTGGCCTTGGGATTGGGGGTGATAAGCTGAACTCCAGGTAATATGAGTTCCCATAGCTTCTTGGAAACTGTCCCAAAACTTGGAAGTGAAAAGGCCGCCACGATCCGAACTAATCTCTTTTGGAATGCCGTGGAGTGAAACAATTCTGGAGATATATAACTCTGCTAGCTGGCTAGCAGTGATGGTCTCTTTGACAGGCAGAAAGTGTGCAACCTTAGAGAGTTGGTCGACGACGACAAGAATAGCATCGTGACCCTTCTGTGACCTGGGAAGGCCTGTAATGAAATCCATTTGAACCTTATCCCATTTCCATAGAGGAATAGGAAGTGGTTGCAGAATTCCAGCAGGCTTCTGATGTTCTGCTTTAACGCGATGACACACATCACATTCAGCAACATATCGAGCAATATCCTGCTTCATTTTAGACCACCAGTACCTTTGTCGAAGATCACGATACATCTTGGTGCTACCCGGATGAATAGACAACGGTGTATCATGTGCCTCCTGCATGACTTTGTTAGTCATAAGCTCGAAGCGAGGTACCACAATGCGGTTTCTGAAATACAAGGTTCCATCTTCAGACAGCGAGAAATCCCTGTACTTTTCAAGGTGAAGATTTTTCTTCATCAGATCAACTTCAGCATCTTTAGCTTGCGCACTCTTAATAGCTTTCTCAAGATCTGGTTGTATCACAAGGTTATTAAGAGAACCCTATGGAACAATACGCAGATTCAGCTTGCACAGTTCTTCATAAAGACGAGGTTGAGCTCGCCTAACCATGAGGTTGTCGCAATAGGACTTGCGGCTTAAGGCATCAGCCATCACGTTAGCCTTGTCAGGGGTATAGGAAATACCCAAATCATAGTCCGCAATGGCCTCCATCCATCTTTGCTGACGGAGGTTTAGAGATGGCTGAGTGAACAAGTACTTCAGACTTTTATGATCTGTGTAGATCTCGCAAGGATTACCGAGAAGGTAATGTCGCCACAACTGCAGTGCATAGATGACAGCAGCTAGTTCTAAATCATGTAATGGATAATTCTCTTCATGTGGGCGCAACTGACGAGAGCCGTAAGCAATCACCTTACGCTCTTGCATTAGGACACAGCCTAATCCTTCACGGGATGCGTCACAATAAATCACGAAGTCTTTGCGAGAATCTGGAGAAGCAAGTACTGGGGCAGATGTTAGCTTGTCCTTGAGTGTTTGAAAACTTTCCTGACATTTTTCGGTCCATTCAAACTTAACGCCCTTGTGAAGCAGATCAGTCAAGGGCTTAGCAATCTTAGAAAAGTTCTCGACAAATCGACGGCAATAGCTTGCAAGGCCGAGAAAATTTCTCACTTGCTTGACGTTCTTCGGAGGTGTCCAGTCAAGAATAGCCTGAACTCGTTCCGGGTTGACAGCAATTCCATCCTTGGAAATCACATGACCAAGGTAGGTTACTTCAGAAAGCCAGAATTCACATTTGGAGTATGTGGCATACAACTGGTGTTCTCGGAGCCTTTCCAGCACAAGACGGAGGTGTTCAGCATGTTCTTCCTTATTCTTTGAATAGACCAGAATATCATCTAGATAAACCACAACGAACTTGTCGAGGTAATCCATGAAGATATAATTCATCAGGCGGGAAAACGTGGCTGGAGCATTTGTTAAGCCAAATGACATGACAGTGTACTCATAAGAGCCATAGCGAGTAACAAATGCAGTCTTCGGAATATCCTCTTCACGAACATGGATCTGATGGTAACCCAACCTCAAATCAAGTTTAGAGAATACCGATGATCCAGCAAGTTGATCATACAAATCATTGATCCGAGGAAGCGGATATTTGTTCTGGATTGTGGCTTGGTTAATGGGCCGATAATCCTGAACCAATCGGTTAGTTCCATCCTTCTTCTTAACGAAGAGTGAAGGTGCTCCCCAAGCAGAGGAACTGGGGCAGATGAAACCTTTCTTAAGTGATTGGTCGATTTCTTCCTTAAGCTCGAGAAGGTGGTGCGGAGGCATCTTATAAGGATGCTTCGCAATAGGAGTAGTGCCAGGTTTCAAGTCGATGACAAACTCAATAGCTCTAGCAGGGGGTATTCCTGGAAGTTCCTCTAGAAATACATCTTGAAAATCATGAACCACTGGAACGTTCTCGATGCCTTCAAGAGGTGAAGCATTCAATGCATTCAGAACATATATTTGAGTCTCAACATCCTGAGCTATTCGGGCTGAGTATTTGACTGTCTGGCCAGAAGGGTGAGTGAGCCGGACTGATTCAGTGGCACAGTCAATCAAAGCTTTATTGGGCTTCAACCAGTCCATACCCAGAATAATGTCTATGTTGGAGGTCTTGAGGGCAATGAGAGAAACGGGGAACATAAATCCTCCAATCACAATGTGATTACCGTGGCTTACCCTGGCAGTTTGCCAATTAGCCCCGGGTGACTGAATTACCAATGGGGTGCACATCTCCTCGAAAGGTATATCATGGCTTCGCGCAAAACTTTTGGATTGGAAGGAGTGCGATGCCCCAGAATCAAAGAGTACAGAAGCTGGGGTTGAATTCACTAGAAGGGTGCCCATCACAATGTTGGTGTCCTCTCGAGCTTCTTCAGTCTTGACATGGTTGACTTGAACAAGCTGACTAGCAGGTGGTCTGGCATTACGATTTCTGCTAGGGTGGTTTCGACAGCCCTTTTTACGGTCAACAGGACAACATGATGAATTCTGTGGCTGACCCTAAGGACAGTTGAAAGCACGATGCCCTGGCTGTCCACACTTGCGGCATAAACCATCATTATGGGGAGGAGCTTTAACATTGGGTTGTCCACCCTGAATCGTCAGCTGTCTCGGCGGCGGAGGCAGACGAGGTGCAACATATGACGGTCTCGGTGTAGGGGCAGGTCAGTGATGTACATTGTGCGGGATCCACACTCGATGCTTCTGAACAGGCTGACCCGAGGATGAGCCAGCTTCATGAGTGCGCTTGAGCGACTCCTAGCATTTAGTCAGAGCTGTTTCAACTTGGAAAGATTTTCTGACAAGCGTTGCGAAGTGTGTGCAATCATGGACTGCAAGTGCGAGGTTTATGTCAGTACGCAGTCCTTCACGGAATTTATCCTGCTTGCGGGCGTCAGTGCAGACGTCATCTTCAGCATAGCGGGACAATTCGAGAAATTTCCTTTGATATTCATCCATAGTCTTTGTGCCCTGTGAGAGTTTGCGGAACTCCTACTTCTTCTGGTCGATCAGACCTTGAGGAATGTACCGTGCATGAAAGGCTGACTGAGATTCATGCCAAGTGGTTACAGTTTCAGCAGGCAACATACCCTTGTGGCTTTCCCACCATTGAGCAGCTGGACCCTTCAGGTGGAATGTCGCAAAGGTGACGTAACTGTCAGGAGCAACATTAGCCGACTCCATCTCAAACAGGATGTCACGAAGCCAATCATCAGCATCCATAGGATTGGTGGAGTTGCGAAAAACAGACGGGTTGAGGCACACAAATTCTTGCAGTGTTATTGGGGTAGGCTGTGGATGAGCATTCTGGTTTGGAAACTGAGCCAATATCCCGGTCATAACCTGACGGTTCAGTTCAAACTGCTGCATCATTTCGGCAATATAAGGTGGAGGTGGGGGATCGTCAGCCATCCTGCCAATTCAACAGGGGCAGTTTAGCAATTAAAACTGCAGGTGTATGAAGTTATTCATGATGTAACACGGGAAAGAACAGGAAAGGCATTAGATATATAATAGTAGTCGTCAAAGACATACCAATCCATGCACAGAGTTGGATTCAAATGGATAGTACGCGCACGGGAACGCTCGCAGCTAGACAAACTAGGCGGCACGCAGGCACGCGGTGAGGATTACAACAACGTGACATAGCAAAGGCTACATCCACGTCGGAGAAAACTACTGGAGCGAGGAATCTGCAAGTGACAACACAGGGTGCCCTCGATAAGAGGATCCTGCAAGCAGAACCTAGCCCGCAATCTTGAAGGAAGGGGGTGGAATTTTAGAACACCGGGTGGATGTGATCACGAGAACCTAATGTTAGAGTTAGTAAAATTTTAACCCAAAAGGATGAGAGATCAGAATCCCAGAGTAAAGATCGAGGAGTAAAAGATCCTAATACCACCCAATTGGTGACATGGGCCCGTAAGCCACACAGCCAAGTTAGTAAATTAGTTTTTGGTCCACTAGACTCAACTTCGGCCAAGGAGTTGGAAAGGGGGATTCCTACAGTCAGTCGGCTCTGATACCAACTTGTGACACCCCCGGCTCAATCGTGCACTAATCATACATGCAAATGCACACGATCAAGCCTAAGGACTCACGGGAAGATATCACAACACAACTCTAAAACATAAATAAGTCATACAAGCTTTATGTTACAAGCCAGGGGCCTCGAGGGCTCGAATACATAAGCTTGCGTACAAGCGTCAGCGGAAGCATCAGATATCTGAGTACATATATAAAGGAAAACGCAGAAAAGCCCTTAGAAGGCGGGGCAAAAGAAAACACTACGATCGAAAGGCACAGGCCTCCTGCCTGGGACCCTCCGATCCTACTCCTGGTCGACGGCAAGCTCGAAGTAATATCCACCCTCGGGGTAGTAGTAGCGATCGTCGGCGTGGGCAGCTGTCTCAGGGACTCCGTCATCTGGTTGCATCAAAAAGGATATGGGGGAAAAAGAAAGCAAAGCAACCGTGAGTACTCATCCGAAGTACTCAGCAAGCAAGGATCTACACTACATATGCAATCATTATCAAAGGAAGGCTGTATATGTGGACTGGGCTGCAGAAATGCCAGAATAGAGAGAAGGCCTAGTCCTATCGAAGACTAGCATCTTCGGAGGTCTTGCAGCATTAGAAGAGTGTAGATGAGTACCGTATAAGGTAATAGTATCATTAAGTATCAAACTCACCCAGAGATCCTTTCTCGACTCCCTGCGAGAAAGTAATCCCAGAGCCATACAGTCATCAACCTCGTCCTGAGATCCCTTCTCGACTCCCTACGAGAAGCAATCCCAGAGTCATAAATCCATGTATCATCTCAAGGTCAAGTTGTGACGATCGGGATACAACTCCGAGTGTCCTTTACAGTAGGACCGGCTATCGATAGTAGTTTTCTTCCCTGCAGGGGTCCACCAACTTACCCACCAAGCTCGCTTAACTCCGGCCGTACACACTTTTCCGGGGCATGCCCGGCCTCGGCCAAACGATACACCGCAACCCTACCTATAGCTTAGCAGAGAGGTCCTCGTCGGTCTACATCCTAAGCGCAATGGGGTCTTGGCCATCGCCCCTCGCCCTCTGGGTCGTTGCGTGCCGGGCGAACCAGGCTCCACCCCTCAGGATGGTACCGGCCCAGCCCGGCCGCAGTGCTGAACTGGACGTCTGACAGAGCTTTCGGTGGATGCTAAGATGCAGAACGCCCATACTATGCCCACGTGATGGTTAGTGCTATCAGGCTAGAGGCCCTCTCGGATCAAATATCCAAATCGTTAGTGGACTAGGGGCTTGAGGTAACGAGCAGAGACTCACGATCGATGTGACCTCGTTGCCCCGTCTCGAGGACTTGCGACAAGGGCCAAGAATGCCCGGCCACGCCTCGTATTCATCACTCGGGCACCATACAGGCAACCCGCCTTCACATCACACGCGGGTACCCCTCAGGGTCGACCCGCCTTTCCAAGTAACAATAGTACAGTCCAAGTATCTGTGTGTCCATAACATCAGGGGAATCCGAGGTGTCACCCTCGTTGGATTCCTACACGATGTACCCGCCAAGGTGAACTCGGAGGAATCACCCTCGCTGGGTTCACACTTGAGGTGTTGTACGACGGCATCGTTATCGGAAGTGGTGAAGGAGGAATCACCCTCGATGACCACGACCGAATAGCTACTCTACAGAGTTAACATCAGAAGTGCTACAAGAGGTTTCACCCTTGGCACTCGATAGTAACGCTGCAGTGTCGTTACAACTAAGGGGGGTGATGTGCGGTGCCGGGGTCTAGTCTTCAATCCCATTGATCGGGTCTTCGGATAATCCAGCGGGGCAATCGGGAGAAGTGGGGTCACTGATAGGTCTCTACCCAGCCTAAACTAAGCAGGTTACAATAAACAGGCTATGCATCAGAATAGGTAAAGCAATAGCAGCAGCAATTCTAATGCAAGCATGAGAGAGAAAGAATAGGCGGTATCGGTATGCTCAAAAAGGGGGTGCTTGCCTGGTTGCTCAGGCAAAGGCAAGGTTGTCAACGGTGTCGTCAGGCTCCGGAGCTGCGTCGGTATCGGGAGCTGTGTCGGGGTCTATCGAGAGAGAAGAGGGGGAGGAAACAGTAAATACTAAGCAAGCAAGTGCTACACAATGTATGACATGACAATACGCAGTGCCGGGTGTGTCCTAACGTATGGTTGCACGTCATCGAGGAAGGGGGAATCCATCCGGGAATGTTTTCCCGGTTCCGGACATTTGTCAGACAGATGACCGGAGGGGAACGGTTCCATGTTCGGATAGTTAGGGACATGTGACGGACGAACGGACCTCGCATTTGGATTCGTCTCGAAATTCTGAGCAACTTTCATGTACAAAGTTTTTCGATCTGAGCTACAGATTATTTTATATGATTTTCAAAGTTTTATTGATTTTCTGGAATTTATTTAATTGTTTAAATTTGAATTATCCAAAACAGTGTATGCTGACGTCATCATGATGTCAACATGACGTCAGCAGTCAACAGGGCGTTGACTGGGTCAAACTGACATGTGGGTCCCACCTGTCATTCTCTGTTTAGATTAATTAGGGTTTAATTAACCTAATTACAGTTTAATTAAACTAACTAATTAATTAGATTAACTAAATAGAGTTAATTAACTTAATTAATTAATTAATTAATTTTATTAATTCATTTTTATTATTTTCTTTTATTAAACGTTCTGGGGGCTGGGGCCCCTGTGTCATAGACACATGGGGGTGGGGCGCAGCCGTCATTGGCCCATACGGCCACAGCGGGCGCGGGCGACAGGGCGCGGGCGCTGGCGCGCGGCCGGCAGGGGTGTGGGACGCGCGCGTGAGGCGGGCGAGGCGCGCGAGCTGCGGCGACGGCCCGTCGGGGCGAACGAAGGGGGCCGCGGGCAGTGGCCCACAGCGAGGCGTGGGCGCTGGGCGGCGCACAGGGAGCAGCAGAGGCGGGGCACGCGGGTTGGGTGGCGAGAGCGCGGGCAGGCGATGGCCGGGTGCGGCCAAGGAGATGCAGGGCGCGACCAGGGGCAGGGGTCTAGCGAGCGGGAGGTCACGCGTGGGCGCGGGCCAAGCAGAGCACGAGCGAGGGAGGCCCGGGCGCGGGCGACGAGCAGCGGCGCGGAAGGGGCGGAGCAGCGGTGGTCGGGCGCGCTGGAGCCAGGAGGGGCGGTGACCGCGGCGGGGACAGCGCGGGCGCGTGGCGTGCGAAGTGCACGGCGAGGTGGGCGCGAGCGGGCGGCGGTGACCGCGGCAAGATGGAGAGAGGGGGAGGGTGTGGCCCTCACCGGCGTTGCAGGGGCACAGGGGCGGCGAGGCTTGAGGGAGCGGCTCGGGGTGGAGGTCGGAGAGGCGATCCGGCGAGCGACGGCGGGAACGAGGCAGCGGCGTCGAGCGGCGAGCGCGGCGCGGCTCGGCCCGATCCAAATCTGGATCCGGGAGAGGGGGGACGAGCGGGGGGGGGGGGGGGGGGGAAGTTGGGGGGGGCGTGGGGGATGGTTGATTTTCTTTTTTTTTTGGTCTGTGTTTCTGGGTCCTCTTCTGTGGCCTCTCTGGCCCCTGGTTACATTGGTCCGGCCTCCTGGTCTGTTTCCCTTTTGTTTCCTGGGGGGTTTTCTTCTCCTTTTTATTTTTTTGTTTTGTTTTCTTTTTGTCTTTTTCTTTTTATTTATTCTTATTTTCTGTTTTGTAAATAGTTAGGCCTCAAACTGACTTTTACAAAATTAGTGACTTGGCCCATTAGATGCTATGTAATATCTACAACTACCAAAAATTGGTTTGGAGACAAATGGGGTTCACACAAATTTTATATTAACTAAAATGTATTAAACCTTGCTGTTTTGGTAATGTTAGAGCCACCTAATTAATTTATTAATTGTTGGTTACAATTTTAGAATAGCCTCTGTAATATTTGCTATTTATTGAACATTTTAGTTTCTATGTTGGACAACTTTTATTTTCCACTTTCATTTAAATTTGAATTTTGACTTAGGAGTTGAAATGCAATATGATGCTAATGATGATCATGCACTGTTAAACATGCTGACTTGTCATTATCAAAAGTGATTACTGTGGCTAATGACATGGGGTGTTACATCTACGCCAAACTAGTGCACCTATACAAATTACCATTGTACTTGGTGTGTTGGGGACACAAGAGACTCTTTGTTATTTGGTTGCAGGGTTGTTTGAGAGAGACCATCTTCATCCTACGCCTCCCACGGATTGATAAATCTTAGGTGATCCACTTGAGGGAAATTTGCTACTGTCCTACAAAACTCTGCGCTTGGAGGCCCAACACGAGTCTACAAGAACAAGTTATGTAGTAGAAATCACCCACAAGTATAGGGGATCACTCGTAGTCCTTTCGATAAGTAAGAGTGTTGAACCCAACGAGGAGCAGAAGGAAATGACAAGTGTTTTTCAGCAAGGTATTTTCTGCAAGCACTGAAATTATCGGTAACAGGTAGTTTGTTAGCAAGATAATTCGTAACAAGTAACAATAGTAACAATAGGTGCAAGAAGGTAGCCCAATCCTTTTTGTAGCAAAGGATAGGCTGGAACAGTCTCTTATAATAAGAAAAACGTTCTCGAGGACACATGGGAATTTCATCTAGTCACTTTCATCATGTTTGTTTGATGCGCGTTCGCTACTTTGATAATTTAATATGTGGGTGGACCGGTGCTTGGGTGTTGTTCTTACTTGAATAATCCTCCCACTTATGATTAACCCCTCTCGCAAGCATCCACAACTACGAAAGAAGAATTAAGACAAAATCTAACCATAGCATTAAACATATGGATCCAAATCAGCCCCTTACGAAATAGCGCATAAACTAGGGTTTAAGTTTCTGTCACTCTAGCAACCCATTATCTAATAACTACTCCATAATGCATTCCCTTAGGCCCAAAGATGGTGAAGTGTCATGTAGTCGACGTTCACATAACACCACTAAGGGAATCAACAACATACATATCATCAAATATTGAACGAAATACCACATTCACATGACTACTTATGACAAGACTTCTCCCATGTCCTCAAGAACAAAAGGAACTACTCACAAATAATATTCATGCTCAAGATAAGAGGGATATTAAATAGCATAATGGATCTGAACATATAATCTTCCACCAAATAAACCAACTAGCATCAACTACAAGATGTAATCAACACTACTAGTCACCCGCAGGTATCAATCTGAGGTTTTGATACAAAGATTGAACACAAGAGATGAACTAGGGTTTTGAGTTGAGATGGTGCTGTGGAAGATGTTGATGAAGATTGGCCCACCCACGATGAGAGGGTTGTTGGTGATGACGATGGCTTCGATTCCCCCCTCCCGGAGGGAAGTATCCCCGGCGAAATCGCTCCATCGGAGAGCAAAAGTGCTCCTACCTAGGTTCCGCCTCGAGACGGCAGCGCTCCATCCCGAAAGTCCTCTCTTGATTTTTTCTAGGGTAAATGGGCTTATGTACGAGAAGATGGGCACCGGAGGCTGGCCAGGGGCCCCACTACCCACCAGGGCACGCCACGGGGGCACGCACGCCCTGGTGCCTAGTGGGCACCTGGGTGGCCCCCTCTAGCATTTCTTTTCTCCAATAATTTTTATATATTCCAAAATAAATCTCCGTAAAATTTCAGCTCATTTGGAGATGTGTAGAATAGGTATCTCTGACATAGCTTTTTCAGGTCCAGAATTCCAGCTGCCAGCAATCTTCCTCTTTGTGTAAACCTGGCATATTATGAGAGAAAAGGCATTAGAATTACTCCATAAAGTGTTATATTGACTAAAAACACTATAAATAACAGTAGGAAAACATGATGCAAAATGGACGTATCAACTCCCCCAAGCTTAGACCTTGCTTCTCCTCAAGCGAAAGCCGATATCGATAATCATGTCCACATGCTTTAGAGAGAGAGAGGTGTCGATAAAAACAAAACACGGACATAGTAGCATCATGATCATTATTATAACAGTAATAAACTCTATCATAAAACTTCTCATGAGCAAGCAATAATTCATCACAACATCAAAGTATAAAGAATAAACTTTCTTGAAAACTAACAAACTATGTTCTCAGTCAACAACGCAATTGCAATTCATCATCTTTTCAGGAAGAGTCTCGTGTCAGAGCTTTTGTTTAGCAAGTCCACATACTCAACCATCATTTAGTCTTCTATGATTGCTAACACTCACGACATATATATGGATTAAAAAGTTTCAGCCAGACACATAGAAAGATAGGGGCTTATAATTTCGCCTCCCAACCCATTCACGTCAAGGGTGATGTCAACAATAATAACTCATGATCACTCATATTCAACTGGATATATGTGCCTAGATCTTTCCCCACCACATGATGCTTGCAAAAGAGAAAAATAAAAAGGAATAGAGGAGAACACTATTGACTCTTGCATAAAAAGTGAACACATAAAAGTAAAGGATAGGCCCTTCGCAGAGGGAAGCAGAGGTTGTCATGCACTTTTTATTTTTGGATGCACAAGTGATGTCTACTACACAACTTATTCTTGTAGGCTCGTGTTGGGCCTCCAAGCGCAGAGTTTTGTAGGACAATAGCAATTTTCCCTCAAGTGGATGACCTAAGGTTTATCAATCCATGGGAGGCGTAGGATGAAGATGGTCTCTCTCAAACAACCCTGCAACCAAATAACAAAGAGTCTCTTGTGTCCCCAACACACCCAATACAATGGTAAATTGTATAGGTGCACTAGTTCGGCGAAGAGATGGTGATACAAGTGTAATATTGATAGTAGATATAGGTTTTTGTAATCTGAAAATATAAAAACAGCAAGGTAACTAGTAACAAAAGCGAGCAAAAAGGTATTGCAATGCTTGAAAACAAGGCCTAGGGTTCATACTTTCACTAGTGCAAAACCTCTCAACAATGATAACATAATTGGATCATATAACAATCCCTCAACATGCAACAAAGAATCACTCCAAAGTTCCTATCGCAGAGAACATAAGATGAAATTGTTTGTAGGGTACGAATCCACCTCAAAGTTATTCTTTCCGATCAATCCATTGAACTTTTCTTATAAGTGTCACAAACATCCCTAGAGTTCGTACTAAAATAACACCATATGATACACATCAATGAACTCTAATGTCACCTAGATACTCCAATGTCTCCACAAGTATCCGTGAGTTGATTATATGATATGCATCAATTAACTTCAGATTCGTAATATTTAATTCAACACAAAGAACTTCAAAGAGTGCCCCAAGATTTCTATCAGAGAAAGGAATATGAAAACACGTATCAACCCCTATGCATAAATTACCCCAGTGTCACCACGGGAATCCGCAAGTTGATAACCAAAACATACATCAAGTGAATCAATAGAACATCCCGTTGTCACCATGGATATCCCATTGCAAGACATACATCAAGTGCTCTCACATCCAAAAGATTCAATCTGACATAACAAAACCTCAAAGGAAAAGATTCAGTTCATCACAAGAAGGTAGAGAGGGAACAACACCATAAGATCCAAATATATTAACAAAGCTTGGCGTACATCAAGATCGTGCCAAATCAAGAACACGAGAGAGAGATCAAACACATAGCTATTAGTACATACCCTCAGCCCTGATGTCTACTACGCAACCTTCTTCTTGTAGACTCTTGTTGGGCCTCCAAGCGCAGAGTTTTGTAGGACAGTAGCAATTTTCCCTCAAGTGGATGACCTAAGGTTTATCAAACCATGGGAGGCGTAGGATGAAAATGGTCTCTCTCAAACAACCTTGCAACCAAATAACAAAGAGTCTCTTGTGTCCCCAACACACCCAATACAATGGTAAATTGTATAGGTGCACTAGTTCGGCGAAGAGATGGTGATACAAGTGTAATATGGATAGTAGATATAGGTTTTTGTAATCTGAAAATATAAAAACAAAAACGTAACTAGTAACAAAAGTGAACAAAAACGGTATTGCAATGCTTGAAAACAAGGCCTAGAGTTCATACTTTCACTAGTGCAAATTATCTCAACAATGATAACATAATTGGATCATATAACAATCCCTCAACATGCAACAAAGAATCGCTCCAAAGTTTCTATTGGAGAACGTAGGAAGAAAACATGCATCAACCTCTATGCATAGATTACCCCAATGTCACCTCGGGAATCCGCGAGTTGAGTGCCAAAAACATACATCAAGTGAATCAATATAATACCCCATTGTCACCACGGGTATCCATATGCAAGACATACATCAAGTGTTCTCAAATCCAATATTCAATCCAACATAACGAAACCTCAAAGAGCAAGTGTCGGGGGGATGGCCCCCGGGCAGGCAACGGAACCCGGATCCTTTTTTAAAACATCGGGGAAAGCTAGGCCCCTCAATCCGGCTAGCCAACCCGCCGGCTCCCCAGCGCGAGCCGGCCGGGTGCCGCGACCCGGCCCAGCCGGCTAGCACGTGCCGGCTGACCATAAGAAGACAACTCCAGACGACCGGCGAACGAGGCTACATCGCTCCTCCCTTTAGGCTGGTCCTGGTGGGCGCGACAACAGTGCGCCCCACGCCCCCGCCCAGGGCGGGTGGTGTCTCGGTGGCGCAACCCTATAGCTGGGCGGCGCTGGCCACCCCATGACGCCTGGTGGTGCTTGCCATAGTGCTGAGCAGCCAGCCGTACTCGTGCCCGGCGGCCCTAGTACGACCCGTACCCGGCGGACCCGGCGAGACCCGCGTTCGGCGGACCCGCCAGGCCCGGCGGCCCCACTGCTGGCTCCCAAAGGATGACACCAGGGCCCCGCGCTCGTGTAGTATTACCATTGTAAGCCCGGGGGGCTAGCCTATAAGACCCCCTGGTGCCCCTCCATGCAAAGGGCTGAACTCTCTTAGAACCCATACCCACACCCACATATGAGGCAAGGCAGAGGACCAGTTCCCTCTTCCTCCTCCGCCCAAACAGCTCCAGGAGCGACTCTCTAATTTATCACATATCATCCATTCGGCAGGACTAGGGGTGTTACCTCCCACGGAGGGCCCCGAACCTGGGTACGTCTCGTGTCACACACCAGCGCGTGCCAACCTTGCCTCTGGAACCCACCGGCGTCCTCACTGAAGGAAATATGCCCTAGAGGCAATAATAAAGTTGTTATTTTATATTTCCTTTTTCATGATAAAGGTTTATTATTCATGCTAGAATTGTATTGACCGGAAACTTAAATACATGTGTGAATACATAAACAAATACCATGTCCCTAGTAAGCCTCTACTAGACTAGCTCGTTGATCAAAGATGGTTAAGATTTCCTAACCATAGACATGTGTTGTCATTTGATAACGGGATCACATCATTAGGAGAATGATGTGATGGACAAGACCCATCCGTTAGCTTCGCATATTGATCGTTCAGTTTATTGCTATTGCTTTCTTGATGACAAATACATATTCCTTCGACTATGAGAATATGCAACTCCCGGATACCGGAGGAATACCTTGTGTACTATCAAACGTCACAACATAACTGGGTGATCATCAAGATGCTCTATAGGTATCTCTAAAGGTGTTTGTTGAGTTGGCATAGATCGAGATTAGGATTTGTCACTCCGAGTATCGAAGAGGTATCTCTGGGCCCTCACGGTAATACACATCATAAGAAGCCTTGCAAACAAAGTGACTAAGGAGTTAGTTGCCAGATGATGTATTACAGAACGAGTAAAGAGACTTGCTGGTAATGAGATTGAACTAGGTTTGAAGATACCGACGATCGAATCTCGGGCAAGTAACATACCGATGGACAAAGGAAATTACGTATGTTGTTATAAGGTTTGACCGATAAAGATCTTCATAGAATCTGTAGGAACCAATACGGGCATCCAGGTTCCGCTATTGGTTATTGACCGGTGAGGTGTCTTGGTCATGTCTACATAGTTCTCGAACCCGTAGGGTCCGCACGCTTAATGTTCGTTGACGATATACTGTTATATGAGTTATATGATTTGGTGACCGAATGTTGTTCGGAGTCCTGGATGAGATCACGGACATGACGAGGAGTCTCGAAATGGTCGAGAGGTAAATATTGATATATAGGACGATTGTATTCGGACACCGGAATAGTTTTGGAGTGCACCGGGTAGTCATCGGGTCACCGGAAGGGGTTCCGGACACCCCCGGTAAGTGTATCGGCCTAATGGGCCAAAGGAGGGGACAGACCAGCCCACTAAGGGGCTGGCGCGCCCCTCTCCTTGGCAGGCCGGCCCTAGGGGAAGGAAAGAGGAGGGGTGGCCCCTCCTACCTTTCCCTCCTCGTGAGAGAAAGGAAAGGGGGGGGGGGGGCGCCTCCTCCTCCTGCCTTCCTCCCGCACTCATATATGGAAGGGGGGGGGCGCGGCTTGGGGAAGTCTCCAAGTAGGATTCGGCCCTACTTGGGGCACCCCTTGGCCTCTCCCCTCTCCCCCACCTATATATATGTGAGAGGGGGGCGCCACACATAACCACAACATTGTCTTAGCCGTATGCGGCGCCCCCCTCCACCGTTTACACCCTCGGTCATATTTTCGTAGTGCTCAGGCGAATCCCTGCGAAGATAGCATCACCATCACCATCACCGTCACCACCCTGTCGTGCTGGCGGAAGTCATCCACTACCTCGCCATCTTGCTGGATCAAGAAGGCGTGGACGTCACCGAGCTGAACGTGTGTTGAACGCGGAGGTGTCGTACATTCGGTACTCGATCGGTTGGAGCGCGAAGAAGTTCGAGTACATCAACCGCATTAACAAACGCTTCCGCTTATGGTCTATGAGGGTGCGTAGACACACTCTCCCCTCTCATTGCTATGCATCTCCTTGATAGATCTTGCGTGTTCGTAGATTTTTTTTGTTTTCCATGCAATGTTTCCCAACAGTGGCATCCGAGCCAGGTCTATGCGTAGATGATATGCACGAGTAGAACACAAAGAGTTGTGGGCGGTGAAAGTCATACTACTTATCACCAACGTCTTATTTTGATTCGGCGATATTGTGGGATGAAGCGGCCCGGACCAACCTTACATGTCCACGCACATGAGACCGGTTCCACCGACTGACGTGCAACTAGTTTTGCATAAAGGTGGCTGGCGGGTGTGTGTTTCTCCTACTTTAGTTGAATCGAATTTGAGTACGGCCGGTCCTTGAAGAAGGTTAAAACAGCAGACTTGATGAATCACCATTGTGGTTTTTGCGTAGGTAAGAACGGTTCTTGCTAGAAGCTCGTAGCAGCCACGTAAAACTTGTAACAACAAAGTAGAGGACGTCTAACTTGTTTTTGCAGGGCATGTTGTGATGTGATATGGTCAAGACGTGATGTGATATATATTGATGTATGAGATGATCATGTTTTGTAATATCGACAACCGGCAGGAGCCTTAGGGTTGTCTCTTTATTGTATGAAATGCAAGCGCCATGTAATTGATTTACTTTATCGCTATGCATTAGCAATAGTTGGAGAAGCAATAGTTGGCGAGACGACCCCGATGCAACGATGGAGATCAAGGTGTCAAGCCGGTGACGATGGAGATCATGACGATGCTTTGGAGATGGAGATCAAAAGCACAAGATGATGATGGCCATATCATGTCACATATTTTGATTGCATATGATGTTTATCCTTTATGCATCTTATTTTGCTTAGAATGGCGGTAGCATTATAAGATGATCCCTTCACTAAATTTCAAGATAAAAATGTTCTCCCCGAGTATGCACCATTGCCAAAGTTCGTCATTTCTAAGCACCTCGTGATGATCGGGTGTGATAGACTCTACGTTCACATACAATGGGTGTAAGACAGTTTTGCACATGCAGAATACTTGGGTTAAACTTGACGAGCCTAGCATGTACAGACATGGTACCGGAACACTGGAGACCAAAAGGTCGAACGTGAGTCATATAGTAGATATGATCAACATAGAGATGTTCACCATTGATGACTACCCCATCTCACGTGATGATCAGACATGGGTTAGTTGATTTGGATCATGTATCACTTAGATAACCTGAGGGATGTTTATTTAAGTGGGAGTTCATTAGTAATTTGATTAATTGAACTTAATTTATCATGAACTTAGTCTTATAGTTTTGCATATCTATGTTGTAGATCAATGGCCTGAGCTACCGTTCCCCTGAATTTTAATGCGTTCCTAGAGAAAGCTAAGTTGAGACATGATGGTAGAAACTACACGGACTGGGTCCGTAACTTGAGGATTATCCTCATTGCTGCACAGAAGAATTATGTCCTTGATGCACCGCTGGGTGATAGACCTACTGCAGGAGCTGATGCAGATGTTATGAACGTCTGGCAAGCTCGATCTAATGACTACTCAATAGTTCAGTGTGCCATGCTTTACAGCTTAGAACCGAAGAGTTGAAGTTAATATTTCAAGCAAATGCCCGGGTTGAGAGATATGAAGTCTCCAACAAGTTCTATAGCTGCAAGATGGAGTAGAACAGTTCTGTCAGTGAACACATACTCAAAATGTCTGGGTATCATAACCACTTGACTCAGCTGGGAGTTGATCTTCCAATTGATAGTGTTATTGATAGAGTTCTTCAGTCACAACCACCAAGCTACAAAGGCTTCATGATGAACTATAATATGCAAGGGATGAATAAAATGATTCCTGAGCTCTTCGCAATGGTTAAGGCCGCAGAGGTAGAAATCAAGAAGGAGCATCAAGAGTTGATGGTTAACAAGACCACTAGTTTCAAGAAAAAGGGCAAGGGAAAGAAAGGGAACTTCAAGAAGAATGGCAAACAAGTTGTGACTCCCGGGAAGAAGCCCAAAGCTGGACCCAAGCCTGAAACTGAGTGCTTCTACTGCAAAGGGAATGGTCACTGGAAGCAGAACTGCCCCAAATACTTGGCGGATAAGAAGGATGGCAAAGTGAACAAAGGTATATTTGATATACATGTTATTGATGTGTACCTTACTAATGCTCGTAGCAGTGCCTGGGTATTTGATACTGGTTCGGTTGCTCATATTTGTAACTCGAAACAGGAGCTGCGAAATAAAAGAAGATTGGCTAAGGACGAGGTGACGATGCACGTCGGGAATGGTTCCAAGGTCGATGTGATCGCCGTTGGCACGCTACCTCTACATCTACCTTCGGGATTAGTTTTAGACCTCAATAATTGTTATTTGGTGCCAGCGTTGAGCATGAAAGTTATATCTGGATCTTGTTTATTGCGAGACGGTTATTCATTTAAATCGGAGAATAATGGTTGTTCTATTTATATGAGTAATATCTTTTATGGCCATGCACCCTTGATGAGTGGTCTATTCTTGTTGAATCTCGATCATAGTGATACACATATTCATAATATTGATGCCAAAAGATGCAAATCTGATAATCATAGTGCAACATACTTGTGGCACTGCCGTTTAGGTCATATTGGTGTAAAGCGCATGAAGAAACTCCATGCAGATGGACTTTTGGAATCACTTGATTATGAATCATTTGATACTTGTGAACCATGCCTCATGGGCTAGATGAATAAAACTCCGTTCTCCGGAACAATGGAGCGAGCTAATAACTTATTGGAAATAATACATACCGATGTATGCGGTCCAATGAGTGTTGAAGCACGCGGCGGGTATCATTATTTTCTCACCTTCACAGATGATTTGAGTAGGTATGGGTATATCTACTTGATGAAACACAAGTCTGAAATGTTTGAAAAGTTCAAAGAATTTCAGAGTGAAGTCGAGAATCTTCGTCACAAGAAAATAAAGTTTCTACGATCTGATCGTGGAGGCGAATATTTGAGTTACGAGTTTGGCCTTCATTTAAAACAATGTGGAATAGTTTCACAACTCATGCCACCTGGAACACCACAGCGTAATGGTGTGTCCGAACGTCGTAACCGTACTTTATTAGATATGGTGCGTTCTATGATGTCTCTTACTGATTTGCCACTATCGTTTTGGGGTTATGCATTAAAGACGGCCGCATTCACGTTAAATAGGGCACCGTCTAAATCCGTTGAGATGACACCATATGAACTGTGGTTTGGCAAGAAACCTAAGCTGTCTTTTCTTAAAAGTTTGGGGATGCGACGCTTATGTCAAAAGGCTTCAGCCTGATAACACTACAAAAAAAATACACTTCCGTGATGATACGTGTTTGTCACAGTAGGTCATGTTTTCTGTCATGCATGTACATCCATGACGATTTTATGACAGAATCAAGATAGTCATACTTGTGCTGTCGTAGAAGTGTTCCATGACAATACCAAAATTATCATCACGGAAGTGTCCACTTCCATGACGATAAATGGCGCATCATGGAAGTGCTTTTGTCAAGGGTAACCGACACGTCTCATCCACCGTAACGGGTCGCCGTTAAGCTATCGGGTTCCGGTTTGAATCCAATAACCCGTTAATAGCCCGGACCAATGGGGATTTTCCATGTGTAAAATTCTCAATGGCCGGAGGAACCACGTGTCGGCTCACTGTTGGGACAGATGTCATCCACTCATTGGACCGGAGGTGCCTATGATACGTTGACATGTGGCACGGCCCAACAGAGGCCCATTCCGGTGAAACGGCCGGCCCGTTTGACTTGGGCAAAAGGTAGCGGGCTGGCCCACAGAAAGCCTGTTAACGGCTTGTTCGCATATAGCCCATTTACAGGCCGCTAACTCACGGCCCGTTACGACCTATCCAAATTAGGCCCAGTAGTGTCATCTAGGCCATCCAATATGATTCCAGCCCGTTGTAACTTCTGGCCCATGTATGGCCCATGACGTCATTCGGTCCATACGAGGCCCTTTGTAACGGTGGGTCCATTAAAGGCCCGAGGTGAAACTGGCCCATAATGAACAGTGTATCGCTTTATACCCATTAATGACCCATTATTCCGTCGGCCGTTCCCAGCCCGTGTTAACTTTCAGTCTTCTAAGGGCCCATTTATTCTTGGGTTCATTTCCAGAATTCGATTACTTATGGTCCGTTACTGGCCTCTTCCGCTTGTGGGCCAAATTCAGCCCGTGGTTATAGTCGGCCCGTTAACCCGTTAGGCTGTTCTCATACCGTCATCAAATACGGCCTATTAACGGCCCGTTATGGTTAGGCCATAAACAGATGATTTCCAGTCTAGCCCGTTTACGACCCATTTTGCGGACCGTCATTGGTCCATGAATAGTATGGCCCATGTTTGGCCCAACGAGTATACGGCCCGTAGAAGGCCCATGGATCCTACGGCCCGTAGGAAGCCCATGGTCACTACAGCAGGTATAAAAATAGGTTATTGTGGCCACTAGAAAAACGCGGAAAAAGAACTGCAGTGACTACAAGCAAACAACTAATAAACAAGACAATAAGGAAATAAATAAGCAAGCAACTAAAGCTAGGCTATTACGGCTATTACACATATTACATCCACTGGGCATCCTAAATATAGGGAACAAAGCAGCATATTACATACACTGGCCGTCTAAATTGGCCACCAGTGCAAATAAACACAGCAGCAAAACAAGTCCATAACTGAAACAACTTCACAAGAGCTCAAGAAACGCTATCCTGGGTATCCACCATGCTGGAAATAAGCTTAGCAAGCTTATTAGCTTTCTCCTGTTTGGTGCTAAAATCCTCCAACGCTTGCTGTTGCACCAGAAAGTATGCATCTGAATTCTCCAGGGACTTTCGCAGTCCTTCGGCTTCTTGTCGCAGTACAGCTGATCGATGTCTTTTAGCTTGTAGTTGAGACTCAAAAAACCGAACTGATTCAGACAGTGAGTTCGAATAGCTTGTGCCAGTGGTAGTGGCCAGTAACTCGAACACTACACTAAGACAGGACTTTGGGGTTGTCTCACCATCTTCAAGATAGTTTTCCTTACCTATTTTATCAGCTTTGTTGGAGACAAACTAGGATGTCTCACTATCCAGAACCTTATCTGCATTACTTCCTTTACCATTGCTTAATAAGGCACTCTTCCCCAATATTCTGTCAGCATTCTAAAAGAAGAAACAAGCAGACACATAACAGGTTTAGCATGTAGTATATGAAACTCATTTCGGTGAACCAGTTCATTAGTAAGGTGGACAGGATTAAACTACCAAGTCTTGTATTGCCAAGTAGTACATAATAAAAGCATCAAACAAACATATATCTATGTCCTATGGTCACTGCATTGTCTTGCGAAATCAAAATAGAGACACGGTTCAAATCATATCAATTCAAGACAAAGCAACATTGAAAGAATACAAAGCATGGGAAACTACACGGCACAACAAGATTTCAGATGGGTACCACGGGTCTACATGTACAACAACACTATTGGCTCTGTTGTGATGCTGGTAATGTGCATGATATGAGAAGTCAACTGTATACACAATTGAAATTGAAATCAACAGAGCTATTTATAAGAGCAAACCTGTTAAAGAAACATGCTTAAACATACCTGTTACGCCATTGGAGTTTCGATTGGATCCTTCAATTTAAAAATAAGTTTGTATGAGTAAATACAGTGATACAAGAGCAAAGCAGTATGCACGATAGCAACGGAATCTTAAATGAGAACAGTTGTTCTTCAGGTTTAAGCACTTGTTCTACATGAACAGAGTACAGTAAGATGCAGGCATATAGTACTTAAAAATAAAAAATGAGCTCATAGACCTTACCACATTCTTGGTTCAGGACCAGTATAGAACAAGGCGTTCCCAGTCATTATCCCGTAAATGTGTCTCAGGAGAACGTAAGGGAATTTGATGAGTTCCTTTGCCAGTGAAGTACATTTTCTTCAGGTAATTCCGATACTGCCACCAAGCATTCTTGAAGATAGCAGAGGTATTAGCACAGGTTACCTCATCCTGAGTTTCCAAATCGGTCCTTCTCTATAGAGAAAAATGGGAAAATTTGCTGTATTATAACCATCATGGAGGTAGAATGTATGGGACAAAGCAAAGTAATTGCCATGAATAACATTACTTACACATAACTCCTGAACGAACACCTACAACTGGCATTTTCCTTCATCTCCAGTATAATATTTCCATGATGGGAAGATATGCAGATAGGATTTAACAACATCAAATGCAATAGATGCTAAACTACGAATGGCTGGTTGTGCTTCCTCCACAGGAATAGGTGTACTAAATGGTGGAGTTGGGGCTCGCCGTGGTAGTACTGGCGCTTTGGGCACTGGAGCTGCCTTACTAACTGCTCTTGTTTGGGAGCTCTATGGTGGAGATGGTGCCGTGTCAACAGGAACTGGGTTACTATCTGCTGGGGTTGGGGTTAGATTGGGTGAAGCTGGTTCTCTCTCCATCGCAGTAGGGGTACAATCTGCGAGAGTCTGGGTTATGTGTGGTAGGGCTGGTTCTCGTGCATGTACAACCGGGGTGCTATCTCCACCAAGAGGTAGCATTGTTTTATTTGAAGACCGTGTTTTTACTCCGCTAGATACTGCCATCACCCGCTCCAATTCAAATGGCTGATAAACAGGAAACATAGTTGAATGTACATACCTTGTATGAGAGACAGATGCAATAGATAGTGTGGAAAAAAGAGGGCATGAAATAGTTGACATGTATATTGTTTAACTAAAAAGGATAGCATGACATAATTTCACATATATGATGTCTATCTAAACTGGATAGCATAGCATGACATACTTCAAAGATATGATGACTAACTAAACAAGATGGCATGAGATAATTATATGATGTCTTTAGTAAATAGGTTCGCATGACATAATTCACATACATGTTATCTATAAGTAATCAGGATCGCATGATTTAATTCACATATGTGATTTATATACTAAGCAGAGGGCATTCGCATATATGATGTCTGAACTAAGAACATGGTGTTGAATATTGTGTATATGATGTCTAAACTAAGCAATGCAAGACACCATATGCATGATATGAGCAGTATAACCGTGCCAAGTTAGAGCATACACCTCGGTGGGGGAATAGGACTGTTCATCTGTCTCTGAATCCATCTCCGAGGAGCTATCGGGACCCATCAAGAGATCTACTTCGACAGGTAGCACTGTCTGCTCTGACGACCTTATTTTCACTCCAGATTTTTCCATCACCCACTCAAATGGCTGATTCACAGGAAGAGTAGTTTAATGTACAAACATTGTCGACAAATGGAAATGTAATGAAGAAAAGGATTGGCAAGATATCATTCAAATATATGATGCCTGGTTAAACAGGATGGCGTTGCATATTTCACATATATTATGGCTGGCTAAAAGAGCTGAGACTGCATAATTCTCATATATGATATAGAAACTAAACAGGTGGCATTATAGAACATATCTAAACTAAGCAGATGGCATGTATGATGTCGAAAGTAGGCACTGCAAGGCAACATATGCATGATATGACCAACATCATCATGCCAAGTTAGAGGAAACACCTTGGGGGGTAAATAGGAGTGCTCAGCTGCGTCTGAATCCGCCTCAGAACATATATCTTCCTTTGTATTACAATCTGGAGAGGGGGGGAGGGTTTGCCATTGAACCCACCATGGAGCGATGTCTGCATGACATTGTATGGCCGCGCAAAACTCTTCTCTTTTTCTCTACATGTTCAGCATGACTGTGTACAATATCTGACATGCATATGAAAAAAATATAGTGAGATTATGTAAGGAGAGCATGCAGAAATCTAGAGTGATGGTAACAACCAGTGGATGGATCCAAAAATAATGATAGCAGGCTGATGATAGCTTTAATTTAATAAAAAGACAGATGATGATTGCTTTACTATTTGTTTCCCATCCAAGATGAACGACATAGACATACCCTAGGTGAACCAGATAATAGACATAGATACTATTCATTGCTGCCTCAATATGTGCCCCACAAGTAATTTTAAAACTCAAGTTTGAACATTAATTTGGACCTGACTTGGAGTCTAAGAGGTGAACAGGACGATAAAGTAGCAGGTAATATTAAGCAATGCATAACATAAGCAGAAACAAAAGAGTGCGATCTCTCTTGTGGACCCGTGTACTCCTTAGGTTCATCTACTGAGTCGATGATGGTGATGCGGTTGCGGTGGGTGCCAGCAGTAGGGAAGGAGATCTGAGGCGGCGAAAGATGGTCAGGAGTCGTGATGTCTGGTTTGGTGGATGCTTCTGTCGATGGAGCAACTCAGGTGAGGTGGACGACGTCGCGGCAGGAGCAGGACAAACCACACAAAGTTTTCTTCGACACCTACCTGTAACTGAAGTAATTCTGTAAGGGCTCCTTTCGCTTGCAGGATTCTAAAAACATAGGGATAGGAAAAACACCGGAATAGAATAGGAATGCACGTGGGAAATAGAGCATTTGTAAACACAGGATTTCTGTCAACTTGGGTGTTTGGTTCATAGGAATTGGAAGAGTAGAGGAATGCAAAGAAACATGGCCAAATTAAAGTGAAACCATATGAAAGCGTGTACAGTTAGAATGTTATTCTGCCACTAATGCACTTGGTCTTGTTTTCATGCATAGGATTTTGAAAAGTAGGTCCAGGTGGATATTTTGCTCCATTCCTTTCAACGAAATGCATGAATAATTGAATACTAGAGTGCCATAGGAAAATTTCCAATTGCTATGTTTTTCCTTCACTTTTTCCTTTGAACCAAAATAGCCCTAATGGATCGACATGAATGTAGAGTAACAAGTGATGCGACAAGTGTACAACCTCTTTGCCGTAGCCGTGTCAACCTCAGCATCATTGGGTTTGTCGCTGAAGAAGTTGCGGCAGAGGTGGCTATCGGAGGTGTGGAGGAAGATCTGAGGAATCTGTAGACAGAGTCCAGGGAACTGCTCTGTTGTGATGGATGGTTCCGTCGTTGGAGCAGCTCCGGTGAGCTGTAAGACGTCGAGGCTGAAGCAGTACAAGACAGACATCGTTAATCTCAAGTGGGATTCTAATAGCATCTCCAATAGATGATGTAAAATACATTACCAAAAAGTGATAGATGTAAAATTTACATCACCAAAAAACACCTGACTACAACAGATGAGGTAAAAACTGTTGACTCTGAACTTAACTGTCGAAACTGAAATTTACTATGGAATCTAAATGTTACTATCAAAACTGAACACACTGGTAGCAAAGAGGCACTTCACATATAGTTTAGGCTGCTCGAGCACTAGTAGTAGAGAAATAGTGATCTAAATTAGCAGGCGATTGATGGGGAACACAGTAGCAGATAGCAGCCAGAGCAGCAGCGCCTGGAGGAGCAGCACGAACTAGAGCCAGAGCAGCAACTTGTGTAGCTGCAGCAGCCCATGTAGCAGCATCAGCAGCGCGAGCGAGAGCAAGAGCAGAGCAGCAGCACGAGCGAGGGGGACAGCAGAGCAGCAGCAGGACCGAGCGAGAGACGGAGCAGCAGCAAGGCGAGCGAGAGCCGGAGCAGCAGCAGTAGCGCGAGAGCCGGAGCAGCAGCAACAGATCCGGCTGGTATGGCCGCCGCCGCCGAAGGGGCCTCGCACTGGGGGAGAGCTGCCGTGGAGATGTCGCCTGCGGCGTCGGCTTTGAGGTAGCCACGCCATGGGGGTGCGGGACCGAGCACCGTCGAAGCCGGGAGGTTGAGTTAAGGAGAAGGTGCGATGCCATGAGTTTACAACCTCTTTGGTGGCACCGAGTAGGCCTCGGCTTCATCTAAGGAGTCGGTGAGGATGCTGCGGTTCCAGTGGAGCAGGTTAAGGCGGCACTGTGGGGATGGATCAGCCGCGATAGACGAGGCGATCATCGAAGCAGCTCCTTGGAGGTGGAGGACGGGGCGGCTGAACCGGCGGGACGATGAGATCGATGACGGATCCTCATCCGGGGAGGTGGATGAGGGACGTCGAGCTGTTGCAGTGGACGACGTCGTAGGGGAAGAGGCTCCGGCTGGGCAGCGGTGGGGTGGCGGACGGAGGAGGAGGGTGGGGTTTCACGGCTGGAGCAGAGAGGTTATGGCGGCCTGGGATTTCGAATGGCGAAAAGGAAGTGATGGGAGGGGGGAACCATGACTTAGGGACGCGCTTGTCCAAAATGTAGGGTGTGTTACAAAAGTACCCCCACCGATTTGAACTAGCGGCCCTTTCGGCTCAGGGTTAGAAGGGGGATTTTGCGTGTCGGGATTTAGCAGCTGGAGGGAGTTTTCGCGTGCGTTGTAATTTTGGGATAGCAAGGTGCGGGTTGTGAAGGCGCGAGTTTTGGGAGCACGATATCTGAATTTTCGGGATAACAAGGTGCGGATTGAATTTTAGGGACAAGCCTAACGTGTAATATTGTACGTACCAAATCAATTCGCACTTCCCTCAACAAAAAAAAACTATCCGCACCACACAATGAGAGAGTCTTGTCCTGTTTTACTGTACAAATGCTATTCAAAGCTATGAATCCATGTTATGTCCAATTAAATTTTTTCGCTGGTTGTATAATGCATGTAACCTACTCATACCAACATTTTAGTGCATTCCAAATGTCTATACTACCGCTGCAATTCGAACTAAATTTGAATTCGTTGTTCTATTTGAATAAGAATCTACAATCATGATTGTTGCCAAGTTAAACCATCATTCATGTATTATCTTAACAACACACCACATGATTACTATAGAGATAGATATGAACTATGTGTACTATATGAACTTGAATTCAAAATTTTGAATACACTTGATGTTGATTCCAAATAATAGTACATTTGATGTACTAACTAGATCTTCATAATCTAAACCATGTTTCATACGTACACTATGTTTATCACATAAAGTATAGTGCCCCGCCCCCTACATTATGACAAGTATTTAGCCCTGAGCTGCAAAAGCTACACATTATCACGAATTCAAATAAATGTTCTATATATTATATGTAGTGTAACATGTTCATAACCACACCATGCATATCACCATTATATATATTCATGCATGCGTCGGTTTAAAACACTATGATATCTTCTTCAAATATCCGAATCCACTTTTTTATAATGAATAATGATCTCTGTTTGTCTTTTACACCCACACAATCCTTCTCTTTGTAGGTAGCGCTAACTTTCTCTCGTGCATGCACACGCCCGCCACCCCTCTCACCCTCCCTCAGGGTCCCCTCCATCGCGCACATTCGTTGTTTCTCTTTAGGTTGTTCACCCACGGTGTGTGTAGCCCCCCCGGCTCCTTCTTTCCGGCACACACCGGTCGATATACCTCTCTAGCCAAGTGTGCCTACCACAAACACACACTTCCCCTCTTCTCTTCTCACCGTCCATGCCCCCCTATGTCCAATACGGTTCCACGCAGGTGCACACTCCCGCCCCTCTTTTCATCGATCTCATACTCGCACACTCCTCCCCCTCGATATAATAGGCCTCTCGCACCACCTCCTAGCCGCACCCCTCTCCCCCCTGTCCGTCTCTCCGGACCTTTATTTGCTTCTAACACATGCATGCATGTATACGTACCGATCTCCCTGCATATAGCTAGGTCGACTATAAGTCTTTTTCCCCACGCACCGATTGATGTACCTCACTAGTTATGTCTCTCCCTTTCTCCGACACATGATGATTGATCTTCCTATGTAGTTATGTCTGCTTACCACAACCATATCGTCCCCCCTCATCATCCTTGCATACCTCCCGAGACCCGTCTCTCACACGCACGTGCATAGACAGGCAGACATCCCCTCTCTTATTGATATTGCACTCGTACCCTCCGTTTGTCTAGCAGCCCTCTCCCACCATTTGTGAGAAGCAACTCCACCACCAACCCTCCGACACTCTACCTTTGTCTCTCTCCCAACCTTATTCCTCTGCTACACATATGCATGGATGCCGATCGATCTCCCTCAATACATAGTTAGGTCTCTGCCCCTTCCCCCCGCCACACACACCGATAGTCGAACGCTGTATGTAGGTATCCATGCCACTGAGACAAACTGCACCTCTGCCCTCTCACATTCCAGTAGGCCAGCCGCCCTGTATCTTTGACGTGGGCAAACACAAATTTGATGGCACTCTTTATCGATCGCACACCCACACACTTCATCCCTGTATTCGATTCTATCAATATCTCGCACCGATGATCCCTCCACTCTCTTCTCGTGGATCCCTCCCTCTATATATGATATATCCAGGCCTCTGTTTCACACACATTGCATATGTTACATTTTTTTGTTTGAGATATCATGGACACATTGCCTCTGTTTCGCACAAACCATCTCTCTCACACACACCCACGTACGTACCTGCACATAAATGCACGTAAAGAAGAGGTGCACGCACGACGCACGTACTCACGTCTCGTTCCAGGCCACACCCACGCGGGTACACGATGGAGCTCATTTCTGTACGAAAAGGCAGTCCACGTGATAATTTGACGCGTGTAGAGGTTGTTTACTTGAAGGAGGGTCATGTACCACGGGTACACGGAACAAAGTTTGACTTGACGCGTTAGTATTAAATAAAGTTATATTCCACAATGGCAGGTACAGAATATAAAATGATTGTCATCGAGAAAAAAGAAATCCGCTCCTCTATATACAATGGAGCCTGCCTGCTGGGGTTTGTCTCTCATCACACTATCTCACACAAGGCGGCAGTGGCTTATCTCTCTCTCACCGTTGGTCACTGATTTGACCGCATCCCATTCGCCGGTGGAAAGGGAGGATGTGCATCGTTTCTCCGTTCGACGTTGTCGAGGCAGCATGTCCCGATCTGCGGTACCCGCCGTTCTCTCTGACCAAGCTCAGGCACGGTAGGGCCTTCGCAACTTGCTCGCTGCCGTAGTATGGGCATATCCCGCCCGCCGCCGCCCTCCTAGTTACATCCTGACGACCCCCAGGTACAGCTTCCTCCCCTCCGGCCTTGGTCCACTGCCCATCTTCCAAAGTCACTGCATGTGGAAAATCTTGCATGTGGATCTTCCCTAGTTCTTTGCCCAAAACGTAGCTCGTCCGGCGTACTTTCCATATTGCAATCTCGTCCTCACACCGTTTTAGATAAACAACCGTGCTGTTATCTTCCCTTAGGACAAGGAATATGCTTCTTTTTTGTCGTCGTTTGTGTCATCAACTGTTATTGGCCAGTAATTGTTTCCTTTCTACCTCTTTTTTGCAAACAGGGCTATCCATCTCACCTCGTTGCTATTGCGACCTTTTGGTGAACTGCACAAATCACTTTTTTCTTAAGAGTGTTTTGTGCAGTTCTACTAAAATGTCACACGGGCAACATCTCTACATCTCAGTGCGACTGCACAAAGGGAGATTGGTTTTGCTCTATCCTCTTCATCAAACTTCGAGCCTAATCTTCTCCAACTATTTGCTTAATGTTCTCCAACTAGTTAGTCTTAAGAGAGACTGCAAAGGTGACCGGCTTCTATTTGTGTGTTTATTGTTTCATCAACAGTCCTCTATTATTGTAATCACACTTAATATCTTTGGAAGAGGGACGCTCAGCTCTATTTTAGTGGAACTGCACAAAATGATCGTAATGTTGCATGCTCCTGACAGCTACTTTTTTTCCCAACATGCCTTGTTGATTTAGATAGAGCCGGGGAGAAGTTGCTGCCAATGAAAGCATGGATCAATTTTAATTTAACACCTTCTCACAACTTTGTCTTCAGTTGTGATGTAAATATTAGCTCTGATATGCTAATCATTGAGATGCATTAGCAAGGAAGTTAGTTTTTTATTTATTCTGAAAGAGCATGGATGTTAGTTTCCTTTCTAGTATTTTGATTTTGATGTTGTAACGAGACAACCTTCCAGCTGGCAAGACACACGAAACGAAAGCTGAAAGCTTCAGAGCATTGTACAATTTCATGTCGGTGGAAAATTATTTGTATATTCAATTATGTAAACAAATGCTGGAAGCTTGATAGCATTGCCAGAAGCCATTCAGCATCTGGGTCCATGTGCCATGCACCAAATTATAGTGCACAACCGCATGGGAGACTCAGCCCGGTCGTTGCGCTGCACTAATAGTCAGTAATGTGCAGTCAATCATAAGCCCCACCTTTCCCACTATAAGTTGCTCGGAAGAAGCAACCATCAATACGCTCTTCTTTGAATCCGCTCATACTACCCTCCGTCACAGTTTACAGGGCGCGCTTCAATTCTCATGCATTTCCACCACCAGAGAGATTTATACGCATTTGGTTTAGTGCTCAATTAATTAGGGTGTGGTAACCGCAGTCAAGCCCACAATTTTCTCTCAATGTAGGTGTGTACGCGGAGTGGAGTAAGTGCATGCATGTGTGTACCTGGGGTGGAAGCACTGCATGCATGTGTGTACGCATTATTTCCTCTAGTAATAGACACCGTGCTATAACTACCAATGCTATTTTTCAGGCCGATCGCTAGTCGCCTTGGTCCCAGAGATTGTTGAACCGCGCTCTATAAACTGTGACAGAGGGTAGTATGAAGGTGCAAAACCAAGTCTGCATATGGCCTGTCGGTCAACACGCTTCCTCTTGGCATATCACTGACATGTGGGACCGGAGTGTGAGCAAATCGATCTCAATTGACGGCAAAATGGCCAACCCGCCGCTCCTTGAGAGAGACGAGGAGCGAGAACACACAAACGGGCTCGCACGGAGGCCAAGGTATATTCAAGCATGGTTGATCGATATCATCATTACATGTTCGATGTTTTTTAATAGTACTATTGGTTGCCATTTTCCGCACTTCTCACGAATAAATGTGTACTTTATCAGAGATTAAAATAAAATAAGAGTACAGATGCTACACCATGCGGTTCCTACTACCTGTATACTAGTACTACTAAACCTTGCACTTGGCTCTTCGCCTCTTCGGGGAGTCGAACAATGATGGTACTACAGTGTATGCCTCTGGCAATCTGACACCGAATGAACTGCTACACGTCCACCGCCTGGGCGAGGGTAGGTTGCATTAGTCAAAAGCTTCTCCTCGTTCTGCGAGCCACCGCGCTTGAGGTAGACGGAGAGGGCGTAAGCAAGCTTCACCTTGTCCTGCAAGCTTCTCCTCGTTCTGTGAGTTGATGGGACACACCAAAGTAGTGCTAGTCCATACTCCCTCCTTTCCGATTAATATGGCTTAATCTTTTTTGCGGGTAAATGAGAGAGCTTTATTCATATATAAGCATTCATAGGACAATCAGCCAAGAGACTGGTCACTAGGAAGCGAGGTACCCCGCAAAAAAGGAAGCGAGGTGTTTCATCAAGCCAGCTCTTGGTCACATTCAAAGTGCAGCAAGCACGGTTCACACAAAGATGCGCAGCAAGGTTTGCTAACCTGTTTACATGCTGAATAAAAAAAAGAGAAAATATTACTGAGCGCTCCTGTTTCTAACAGGATAGGAGCCAAAATTAAGCGAGAATTGTGGCGAGTGTTCCATGCAATCAACTTCCATTATCACATGTGAGAACCGTCGAAGAGAAGCAAATGTGTTGAAGATTGCTTTATCACAGATTAAAATAAAATAAGGCCTCCTTTGGTTCATAGGGTAGGAATGTTATAGGAATATGAAAATCATAGGAAGTGAGATGACATGCATCTCAATTCTTATAGAGAAAGAGATGTCATTTTTGATGCATAGGATAGGAATTTTTCCATTGAGTCTTAGCTAATGTTTTTTCCTCCAAAATGTGAAGGATTGATTCCTATCCTACATAGGAATAGGAATCCATTCCTACAAACCAAAGGGCTTCAAAGGAAATTTTCCTTTGCAAATCCTATACTATAGAAATCCTATGAAATTCCTACAAACCAAAGGAGGCATAACAGTGCAGAGCTCCACCATGCGGTTCCTAGTAGTACCTGTATACGGAGTAATAAGTACTAGTACTATAGTAAACTTTGTGCTTGGCTCTTCGCCTCTTCGGGAAGTCGAACAATGATGGTACTAGTACAGTGTATGCTTCTGGCAATCTGACACCGAATTAACTGTTGCACGTCCACCGCCTGAGCGAGGGAGAGCGTGCATTAGTCAAAAGTTTCTCCTTGTCCTGCGAGCCACCTCGTGCAAGCTTCTCCTTGTTCTGCATGTTGACGGGACACAACAAAGTAATGCTAGTCCATACTGCCTCCTTTCCGATTAATATGGCTTAATTTGAAACGAGATAAATACACTGGCTGTCACTGTATATTTGTAAAAATACGGTCAGTGGACTTCATAATACGCTCATTCTGGGCAATATATACATTTTCCGGTCTTTATACGGTCACTAGCTCACCCTGGCTGAGTATGTGTGTGCATGCAAGTGTAGGTTGAGCACTTGAGCATGATCGTGTGTGTTCCGTCGTGTGCTCAGACATGCATGCATTAGGGCGTCGCGCGCGTATTTGCGTGCATGTGTATGTGTGTCTGTTGCATGCATGCACGAGGTTGTAGTCCCTCACATTCACATGTTCATATGTCAATGCTTTGTCAAAATGTTGCATGCAAGGTTTAATCTTTCGTTGTTCATGCATGCATTCCCGATATTAATACGTTGGTAAAGACAATTTCTTGAGGAAAATGAGCCCATGAATTGAGTACAAAGGGGACCAATAAACCAGGACGGAGGGAGTACTAGTAGTGAACCAGAAGGAGGGAGTAGATACGTAACAACGTGCAGTAACAAAATTCCTCTATGCGCATCCTGTCTACATGTCATGCAAGAAAATAGAGATAAGTACATGTGAGACTCAGGAACGGTCATACACATAGGGGGAGTACATGCAGGGGCCACTTAGGAGCAGTCAAATCACACAGTAAGTTAGTCGGACGAAGCAACCATCATTTCACTCTTCAATGACACGTACACAATATAAAAGGTTGATATGGAGAGAAAAAGCAAACCGCTCCACTATATATACACTAGCAGGAGCCTAAGCTACAAGCCTGCTTGCTTGGGCTGCTTTCTTCACAAGCATAGAATGACGGTAGCCACACCGCTGGTCATAGATCCGGCCTGATCTCGCCGCCGGGGGAAGCGGACGACGTTCTGCGTAGACGCGGTCGATAGCGGCGAGGAAGAAAACCCACTGTTGGTGCGTGCCGACCGGGGGTCCCCGCGGTATGGGCTGATGCGGCCTCCCACCGGCCTTCTAGCTACACCCCGACGTCCCAGGTACAACTTGCTTTTGGAGTCGGCTTGCTCCACTGCCGCAGCTCCCCACGTAGCTCCATCTCCATGTGGATCTTCTCTACTTCTACCGACTTCTATTTGTGATGAGTTTATGTCTCATGAACTAGTGCCACTACTATTATTCTAATCACACTTCTTCAATATCTTTGCCAACAGGGATGCTCAGCTCAATTTTAGTGGAACTGCACAAAAGCATCGTATGATCCGAGGGTGCTAGGCTTCTTTCCTTCGACGGGTTCTACCTAGCCAGGAAATTAAATCCTGTTTAGGGTTTAGGGTTTAAGTCGTAGAGACCCCATCAGTAGTTTTTTTGGCACACACTCTCACAACTTTTTTCTTTAGTTGTGAAATAAATATTGGCTATGATCTGTGAATCATTGAGATGCATTAGCATGCGTGTTAGTTTTCCTTTGTATTTGATGGAATGTTGTAACGGGGCAACCTTAGAGTCAGGATACATACATGAAACAAAATCTGAGAAAGCTTCGTACTCCCTCCGGTCCATTTTTGTATGCGTATAAGGCTACTCATAGTGGGGAGTATCATATACTAGTATCATGCATAAATTACATAGGGGACTAATAAACCAGGACGCAGGTAGTATGTGAGAGTGTATGGTGGCCTGGTGGGTCATGTGGTAAAATGTACTTCCTCCTTTCTGGTTTATTGGGATCCTCTCAATTTCGTAGTTTTGTACCATATTATAAGTATTATTTTCACTACTAGAAGAGATAGACGAGGAGGGGGAGGACAGCTAGCTGTAGCACGGACTCCCAAGAACTTTTTTACAAGCATGTTGTGGCCGGCCGTGGTGACATTTGAACGCGGAGCAGTCGTGTGCACCGGGAAGCGGCGCGGGCGGCGCTCCCTCGACCAGCGCGCCACTTCAATGCCGGCGCCAGTGAGAGGTCGCGTCCGCTCTGGCCGGGCATGAATGCGGCACTGACCGTTTCTGGCGGGAACCGTGCGTGGGTGATGAAGAGGGTTCGGGTTGGCCAGGGCGGTCAGGCTGGACGTACGTAAATATTGCTGCGTAATTAATAATGTAAATAATGTGCCAGTTGGACAAATATGATTGGAGATGGAGATGGAGATGGAGATGGAAGAAAGAATTTTACGTAAACATGGATATGCATGTCTATGTGTGTGTGTGCGCGCTCACACACATAGTGACGACTCTCGTGACTACTCGTACACAACATCGATGTCTCGTTCTCCCTACACAGACACACAAACTTAGTACCGCCTCATTTTGTTCCTAGCATAGGAATATCATAGGAGTGGGAAACAATATGAAGTGAGATAAATGGAGTACTACGTACAAGAAGAAATGTACACGCACTCACTCTGCCTCCGACATACCCGCGAGTACAGGATGGAGCGCATTTGTACACGAAGAGGCATCTTACGTACGTAATAGTTCAACCCTTTAATTTGTTCACTTAATAATGGAGGGTCGGGGACCACACATGAGCAATACAAACTGCGACCTGGAAGCGGGGGCGTGTTATTGATCGAGTTCTATTTAAAACCACAGCTATTCTATTTAAAACCACTGGTATGGAGAGATTTTTTTACTCCATTGTATATATATCCTCTTGTTTGATAGGGTTTGTCGCGTCTCGCTCTCTCACCCTCTCCATATCTCTATCTCTACTTCTCTACTATATCTCTACTACTCTACTACTCTTATAAAAAACCGAGTTGGTGATGATGGTGTGCCTGCCATCCTGCAATATAGACCGTCCGATCTATATCTAAGGGATAGAAAGCAAACTATGGCAATTTTGCAAAAAGATACCCGCACCCCTCTCCACATTTGCAAATAAGGCCTTCCCTCGTTCATCTTTGTCTCCCACAAGATAAACAACTCATATAAATGCATCTTGATGTTCCGTGCAATGCATGGGCCTCTTGCTAGTCTGAACAAGATGACAGTGTCCACTCTATCTCTCTCCTCACCGGTGGTCATAGATCTAGCCGGATCCCGTCCGGTGCGGGAGGTGAGGAGGTCCGGCGTTGACGTTGTCACCGTTGGCGTTGGAGGAAGCCAATGCGCACCATCCTCTCTGAGCCGGCGCCGGTGCGGATGAAGGTCCTCCGCGCCCTTGTTCGCCCGCCTAAGCCACATCTCGCCCACCTGAGGTATAACTTCTTTTGGATTTCATGCTTCATTGTACTCTACAATTAGGTTTTCTTCTATACCACTACTCCCCAGCTCCCCATGTACAGTAGCTAGGGTTCGTCGGCTGGTCCAACATCACCTATTTTTTACTATTATAGAGGAAAGGCCACTCCAAAAGTTGTCCTGGTTTATCATTTATGCATCGGTGGAGGTATACATGTTTTTTTGGAAAAAAAGTACATGGTGGTTGTGCAGTCATTGTCCATATGCTCCTATTGCTTCTGCTAATGTAAAACTATCACTAGTAAAATGAAGCAATGCCCAGGTAGAGGCGTCGATAAATGCTTCTGTCCTGCTTTAGTTTTTTTCGGTTATCTTGCTTTAGTTCCCATCAAGATAATCATGATGCTTCTATTTTTTGGTGTATGTTGCATTAATTCTTATTGACAATTAAGATGCCGTTCTTAATCTTGTTCCACTGCTAAAACAAAGAAACGACACTACTTAAATATCATTTTTTTATATTTTTGCAAACAGGGATGCGTATTTCCATACCCGGGCATGTCTTCCTCAATTTTAGTGGAACTGCACAAAATTGGATGGCCACTGTTGCTCAGTTCTTCCTTTCTCGAGCTTGATTACCGAGAAGCAACAAACCATAGTGAGGATTATCAAACTTCATTGGTGCCTGACCCAAACATGATGCCAAAATTGATGATGCATCACACCACGATGAGCTATCGATGCTCATGGTTGCGTCTCATGGTTGCATGGGCTGGTGAAGCTGATCGATGTCCAATGAAGAACGGGCTGTCTTCCATCAGTGCTCTTTGCTTGTTACCACAAAGACAATATCCTTCACCAGTTCATCTTGGAGCAGTCATTTACGTTGGTGCAATTTTATCACACAATTGGATATGAACCAAATGTTTTGTATTGATTTCTAAGCCTTCTCACAACTTTGTCTTCAGCTACCCTGTAATTTTATTTGTCCAGCTTTTAACTAAATATGTGGTCAAACTTTGATTAAAAACATGGTGTGGACTAAAAACCCAGATGGAGGTAGTACCCCTCCGTTTTTATTTACTCTGCATATTAGATTTGACTGAAGTTAAACTTTGTAAAGTTTGACCAAGTTTAGGCCAAACACAACAAACCATAATTATTGAGAGAGGGCAAACTGTACATACTCTCACACATTCCGATAATTGAAATTAAAATTCTTTATTTGTACACACTCTCACACCTTTCCGATAATTTGGCGCGTATGTGGTTGTTCAATTAACAGAGGGGAGTGTACCACACGTGAAGGACAGGAAGTGCGACCAGGACACGTGGATCGTAGTTGTTTTCTTCACTGGTACGTTAAATAAAGAGTTTCATTTCGTACACAATTTAAAATGATTGTTATGGAGAGAAAAAGAATACCACTCCACTATATTAGTACTATACACGAGTACTATATAAGCTGGAGCCTCAGCGCTTGTTCGCTAGGGTTTGCACTCTTCACACTCTCGCTGCACTACATATATATATATACACGCTGGAGGCTCAGCGTTCCTTTGCTAGGGTTTGCTCTATTCACAGTCTCTCACCCTCTTCACCAGATCTAAACAAGACTGTGTTGGCCTCTGTCTCTCTCTCCCCCCTCATAGCTGGTGAAGGAGCCGTCCGGATCCCGTCACATCGGGAAGGGTAGGAGGTGCAGCGTTCACTCTGTCGCATTCGACGAGGGAGGCAATCCACTGCCTGCTGCACTGTTCTCTTTCACCCAGCGCCTATGCGGGAGGGCCTCCGACCCCTTCTTCCTCGCTGCCGTACGTAGTGTGGGTAGATCCGGCCTCCTGCCGCATGCCTAGCCACATCCCGACGACCCTATGGTATAACTTTCTTTGAAACCGTCAGTGCTCTAGCTGCATGCAAATCTTTTTCGATTCTCTAGTCGAATCTAGGACTTGGTTAAAAGAGGAAAGAAGGGTGGGGTGGGGTGGAGCATGAATCGAGGATGTGGTTCAATGAGGAAAGGAGGGATGGAAAGTAGTATAGACTGGCTATCCAGCCGCTTTGTTGGTCGAAAAGGGAAAAAGGGGGTAACCCAGTACACACATCTGTAAGGAACTGATCTCTTTGTTGAAAAAGGAAAGAAACTGGGGGGTCGGGTAGTTTGTGCAGGACTAGATTTGCTGCCCTCACATAGGAAAAAGGTTCAAAGAGAACAAATATGGGACCAACGCAGATATGCTGCTTGGCAACATACTCTGCATCACCCATTTATACGTGTGGATGAACATGGTGTTGGCATGTCCCATGTCCCATGTCCCATACAACTATTTTGCTGTTGTTAATCTAAGAATGCCGCTGGAAAATTGAAGCAATGCCACTGTTAAAAGTAAATTACATTTTTAACGAATGTTGTTTTAAGAGAATGTCTCTGTTAATATGAATCAATGCAACCGTTTTACAAATGCTACTGTCCTACTTTGTTTTCCATCAAGATAAGGTAGATGCTTCTTTTTGTCGCCGTATGTTTCATCCTCCTTTATTGGCCAGTAATTGTTTCCTTTTTTGACTCTGTTAAAATAGGGATATCTATTCAACTTGTTGCTATTGCGAACTTAAATGTCACACCAGCGACTTTGCTTGATTTAGTTGAACTACACAAAACAAGATTGGATTTCCTATTCGTGTTGGCAGATTCGTAGGTGATCTTGACTGCGTCATGAAAGGTCAGTACCGGCCTTCATCCACACGATCGTGCAGTGTGCTTTGAGATGCTGTGCTACTTGTATTGGTACTGTTTTAAATAAATGTTGAATTGAAGCTATTGAATTGCTGTCTTTTCCCATTAAGTGAACAAAAATGGGACCAACCCAGACATGATCCTTGTTGCTTTGTTACAACAAACTCTGCATCACCCCCTTTATAAGTAGATGGAAGCACATGGTGCTATTGCGCCCACTCTCCCCTGAAACTGTTTATGCTTTTTTTGTTAATCTAATGCCACTAGTAAAATTAAGCAATGCCACTCTCAGAATTAACTACTGAATCTTAGTTCAAAACTGCAACACTTGTTAGGGATCGGCGGAGTACCATTTCTGTTAGGGATCGGCCGGAGTGCATGTTTAAGAAATGTATTATTGAGATAATGTCTCTGTTATTATATATCAGTTACAGTGTTTTACAAATGGTACTATCCTGCTTTGTAGTTCTTTCTACATGTTTAACCAAGGTATTGTTAAGATAATGTCTCTGTTAATATGAATCAGTTGCACTGTTTTAGGAATGGTACTTTTCTGCTTTGTCATTCTTTATACATGTTGAAACAAGGTATTGTTAAGATAATGTCTCAGTTAATATGAATGAATCACACTGTTTGGGAATTGCTACTGTCCTACTTTGTTTCCCATTAAGATAAGGTAGATGTTTTTTCTTCTGGGAGTATAAGTCATCAACCGTTATTTCTCAGTAATTGTTTCCTTTATACCTATTGTTGCATACAGGGATATCAAAACTTCTGCTCGGTTCTATTTCGACTTTGATTTTAGTTGAACTGCACAAAAGGAGCCAATGTGTTTGAGGCAAACTGTTGCATTATTGGGCCCAGTTGGTCTTTCCACTTTGCAGAAAGAAGCAGTCATTGTTTGCGCTACATTACACAAGGAATGATCTAGAAGCTTTACAGAGTATTAGTAGACGCTGGTGACATGACTGTTGGAAATATTAGCACTTTTTGACTAATCTAATACACGAGTAAACAGTAAGCATGGCAAACTCAACAACGCATGGAGTGCAAAATTCACTCCACAAGGAAAGGTATGACCAAGTCAGTTGCCGACGCAGCTGTACCAAACGAGGTCAATATCGGCCTTCATCCACATGATTGTGCTTTGTTATGTTGTGCTACTTATATTGTTGTATTGTTTTGAATAAATGTTTAATTGAAGCTATTGTATTGCTATCTTTTCCTGTTAAGATAATGAAGATGATTATAGTTGTAAGCGTATGTTTAATCAACTAGTACCACTATTATACTCATCACGCTTTTTCTGTATTTATGCAGACAGGGATGCTCAGCTTGATTTCAGTGGAACTGCACAAAATGTTCAGATGGTTCGTGTCCTCCATAATACTTCATCATGCACAATACATCGAATGGTTCTCTAATCATTCGTCGTCACCTTGAGCCACCGGACTATCTACTTGAATGGAGGTGCCAACGTATTCAACGCCTTGCAACATATAAATACGAAATCCACCATGCTATGCCAAGACATTGTTTGATTTCAGTGGAACTGCACAAAAAGATACGCTGGTTAATCCGGCTCCATGTGCCATTTCAATGTGCAAACTAATGACAAACCCTGCCCGTTCCACAATCATAGGCATTACATATTTTGAATGGGAAAAGCTTGTCAAAGTTTAATCATTGATGTTAGCAAGAAGACATTAGTTTAATATATTGGAATTGGAAAACCTTGTCAAATTTTGCTCATTGATGTTAGCCAGAAGACATGCATTTGATATTTTGGAGTGGAACGCCCTTTGCTGTGAGTAGCGTCGATCATTTTTTCCTATTCCTGTGTTCAGTTTAGAAGTAAATATTTACTCTGCTGAGATGCATAGTCACATGAATGTTGACTTATGTAAGGTATTTTAAGAGTTTGTTCTGAATGTTGTCTATGAAATGACAGGCCTTGTGAGTTTGATTGCAAAGTTGAGCTTGGAATGTTATGGCATGCGGCATCATGAGCTGTTCACTGTGCCTCCTGAGAATAATGCTTCATATTGTTTTGCATGTTGATCTAATGCCAGTGATTTGCATGTTAAGAAGATCATCCTCTTTTGTTGTTTCTGTGCTTAAGAAGTTCATCGTCTTATGTTTCATTCATAGCCTATACGACAACTCAGGTAGGTTAGAGGTGAAACCATATGATCTTCCGACCAACTCATCATCTTAGGCTGTGATTGGATCGTCGTTTTCCAACCAAAACCGCTTGTAAAACCAACGCTTGTAAATAAAAGCAGATGGTCTTGGGCGAGGCGCTTGGTTGGTCGATTTCTACTGGTAAAATATACACTGGTCTCTCAAATTACACGCGTAACTCGCCGGTTTTTGTTACAGACCTCGGGCCGTCGGTTTCATTACGCCTGTATTTTCGCGTTATTTCCGGTGACGAGTAAATTACACTTGTATCTTAATACAGGTGTGAAACAATCCAGAGGTCCCAAGCGCGGCCTTACCGTTTCATGCCGGCTCAGTCTCTCGAAGGTGCTCATAAGTGAACGATGATCCTGGCTTCCTGAATGAGCAGCGGGCGCTGTATCAGACCATCCGTAGGGCCCGCGAGGCCCTCTACGTCATCCTTCGAGTTGTCGTGCTCGCCGTGGCGCCGAGCGTTGTCAACATGGTCAACGAACATGAGGAATCAGGAGATGACTTTACTTGGAGAGGATGACAGTAGGGACCCACCCGGGCCATAGCCGTACATACGCAAGTTCCTCCTTGTTATATACAACTATAATTTTTTTTGCTTCCTCCTGGTTTCCTGACATCACGGCCCACACTATTGTCAACGTATATAGTCAATAAACGAGAGAATTGCACAAGGAGCGGCCGACAGCTGGGACCCACCATCTCGAGCATTATTTGTTTTTTGAGGTGTAAGCGGAGTTTTTCTTGAGCGATGTTTTTGTTGTTGTTCAGAGGAGCAGGGTATTAACTGGGCGGGCTGTGTCCCGTTTAGCCCAGGCTATTATTTTATGTCGACCAAATATCCAGCCTAGATATTAATTTTTTCAAGCTGAAAATGGCTAGCCCAGCTATACTTTTTTTTGAGGAATACCCAGCCCAGGTCAACTTGTTATTCTCCGCCCCGCTGGGCTGCAAATCTTTCCTAGGAGGGATGCATTAGGCTTAACAAGAAAATGGGCTTTAAGAAATAATAAATGGGATGTAATTATAAAAACTGGGTTGTAACTATCAAAAAATGCACAAAACATGTAATTAGTAAAAAAAATATTTTTGGATTTTGAAAATTTTAATTTCATTACTTGTTGCGCGCGCAATATTTCGTTGGATTTTTACATAATACAAATTTATTTTGAAATTATATTTAAGCTGACTAGAAATTTCAGGATAAAAATATTTCGGATCCGATCAAAATGTGGGAAATTTTATTAAATTCTGTTTTGAGCGGTTGGTTGAAATTATTAATCGTTGTCCTAGCTAGAAAATAGGCTGTAATTTTAACAAACTGTCAATAGGTTGTAGTAAATTCCATTAGAATTCAAAAATGGGCTGTACATTCTTACAAATCGCAAATGGGCTATATGTTAGCTGCCACACACTTGTGGGCCTACTAAGTTGACGCGTACGCAAGGCTTTGTCAACTTATAGTCAACACACTGTTCTAGCAGCAGTGGCCGTTGGATGTCCATCCAACGGATGTCGTGCTTCTTCTTCAATCTCGGATATTCTTGATTCAGTCACCCAAACCACCGCCGACGGTACCGCCTGCTACCGCCTCCCGTGGCCGGCTGTGCTGCCGCGCAGGACTCACCGGTCCACCCTACTCCCATCGCCGTCCAGGCCATTCCTCTACTCACCAACACCTCTTGTTATTCTCCGGCGACGGCAGCCTCACACCGCAGCCGAACTAGTGAACCCTCGTACTCCCCTCCGCGTGGGCATCCACCTGCCTCGTCTTCCCTGGCTCCGCATCATTCCCTTCCTAGGCCTCGCCATCGTCCATCACCTGGGTGCTATCCGCGCGGCGTGGTTAATGTGGTCAACGAACGACAACCATCGGAAGAGGACTCTATGCGGTGAGGCTGACAGATGGACCCACCAGCTACATCTTCGCACGCAAGGAAGTGCGTCCATATTACGGGCAAAAAAATGATTCTTCCCCCTGACGGCTGGGACCCACCTGCTATATCTTCACACGCAAGGAAGTGCGTCCTTATCCTCCCTGACAGCTGGGACCCACCCGGTCGAAGCGTATGTAGTGTTTTCTTTCTGGTCGCGAACATGTTGATACGTCTCCAACGTATCTATAATTTATGAAGTATTCATGCTGCAATATTATCATTCTTAGATGTTTTACAATCATTTTATAGCAACTTTATACCATTTTTTGGGACAAACTTATTGACATAGTGCCCAGTGCCAGTTGTTGTTTTTTGCTTGTTTTTTACATCGCAGAAAATCAATACCAAACGGAGTCCAAACGCAGCGAAACTTTTTGTGGATTTTTTATGGACCAGAAGACATCCAATGTGCCAGAGCAGCACCTAGGGGGTGCCCCGAGGGGGCACAACCCACCAGGGTGCGCCTGGGCCCCCAGGCGCGCCCCGGTGGGTTGTGCCCACTCGGTGGTCTCCCGCACCGTCTCTTCGCCCTATAAATTGCCAAATATTCCAAAAACCCTCGCAGAGACCCTATATTAGAAGTTCCGCTGCTGAAAGAATCTGTAGCCACGAAAAACCAATCTAGACCCCGTTCCAGCACCCTGCCGGAGGGGGAAATCATCACCGGTGGCCATCTTCATCATCCCGGCGGCCAGCAAGATGAGGAGGGAGTAGTCCACCCTCGGGGCTGAGGGTTTGTACCAGTAGCTATGTGTTTAATCTCTCTCTCTCTCTCTCGTGTTCTTGAGATGTCATGATCTTGATGTATTGCGGGCTTTGTTAATATAGTCGGATCATATGGTGTTTTCCCATCTCTATCTTGTTGTGATGAATTGAGTTTTCCCTTTGAGATTTCGTTTTATCGGATTGAATACTTTTTTGGATTTGAGAACACTTTATGTATGTCTTGCTATGAATACCCGTGGTGACAATGGGGTATCGTATTGATTCACTTGATATATATTTTAGAATTCAACTCGCAGATTCCTGAGGTGACATTGGGGTAATCTATGCATAGGGGTTGATGCACCTTCTTGTCTTTGTTTCTCCGGTAGAAATCTTGGGGCACTCTTTGAGGTTCTTTGTGTTGGATTGAGTATTATAAATCTGAAATTATTTGGTGTTATTTTAGTATGATCTCTTGGATAGATCGATCGAAAAGAATAGCTTCGAGGTGGTTTCATACCCTACAAACAATTTCTTCTTATGTTCTCCGCTAGATAGGAACTTTGGATTGATTCTTCATCGCACTTTGAGGGATGGTTATATGATCCAATTATATTAGCATTGTTGAGAGGTTGCACTAGTGAAAGTACGGACCCTAGGCCTCATTTTCAAGCATTGCAATACCGTTTGTGCTCCGTTTTATCAATTGCTACCTTGCTATTTTTTATTGTTCCTACTACGAAAACCAATATCTACTATCCATATTACACTTGTATCACCATCTCTTCGCCGAACTAGTGCACCTATACAAATTACCATTGTATTTGGTGTGTTGGGGACACAAGAGACTTTTTATTATTTGGTTGCAGGGTCGTTTGAGAGAGACTATCTTCATCCTACGCCTCCCACGGATTGATAAACCTTAGGTCATCCACTTGAGGGAAAATTGCTACTGTCCTACAAAACTCTGCGCTTGGAGGCCCAACAGGTGTCTACAAGAATAAAGTTGTGTAGTAGACATCACATGTACGTACATACTGGTCGATCAGTCTCTCTGCAACGATTAACCGTGGCCGAGCAAGCAGTGGCACGTGTAGTAGTAGAGCCCCCGATGTAGCAGTTCAGGTAATCCAATCTAAACCGTGTACACGTACGTACAGCCAGATGCCAAAAAATACGGCCACGTACGTGCATACGGGCGGGGTCTTGAACGCCTAGCTACTCGCGCATACGTACGGCTAGGGCACATGTACATGGAGAGGCAACGGACGGCAGCAACGGCGTCCTGTTCATCGGCAGCCAACCAGTTGGGTCAGAACGGAGAAACAGCGTCATGTTCATCGAGAGGCAACAGACTGGGTCGGAATACATCGTGTTCATCGGGAGCCAACCTGCTTGGACGGAACAGCCGAAACGAGGTCTGGCATACCGCAGAACAGAGGAAACGGGCCTTCTGTTCGACCGCGTATGGTCGAAACGGGGTCCTCTTCATCGGGAAGGGTCTGGCGTACCGCAAAACAGAGGAAACGGACTTGTGTTCGAGTACCTACGGTCGAAACGGGATCCTGTTGATCGGGAGGGGTGTGGCATACCGCAAAATGGAGGAAACGGACTTATGTTGGTGCGCCTACGGTCGAAACGGGTGTCCTGTTCATCGAGAGGGGTGTGGCATACCGCAAAATGGGACTACACGGGCTACTGTTCATCCACCGTCTACTGCCTCGCTCCAGCCTCCACGGGCTACTGTTCATCCACCGTCGACTTCCTCCAGCCTCCACGGGCTACTGTTCATCCACCGTCGACTTCCTCCAGCCTCCACCTGCTACTGTTCACCACGGGGGTCCTGTTCATCCAGCCTCCACCGGCTACTATTCAACCAGCCCTCCATACGGGGTCCTGTTCAACCAGCCCTCCACGGGGTCCCTCCACCGGCTACTGTTCATCCACCCCCACCTCCTCGATCGGGGTCCTGTTCATCCAGCGGCAACGGCCTCTACTACCACGGGATCCTGTTCATCCAACCCCCACCAAGAACTGTTCATACAACCCCCACCGGGGACTGTTCATCAATATGCAGCTTCGATCGGCTTCAGTTAGCAGCAGTAGCAAAGGAAACTCTCGGGTTCAGTTAACAGCCAAGGGATTGATCGGTGTTCAATGACGTAGCTAGTGCAATCGCTCGGGTTCAGTTAGAGCCCAACGCCTCGCTCGGGTTCAGCTAAAGCCCAACGCCTCGCACACACGCGCGTACGTCTACGAGAGAAACGCGCAAACCTCCGTGCATTGCTCGGCCACGACCACCCAACATAATCGGGAACTCCCCGAAATTTTCCTCGCCCTCGCTTTTACCACGATTTTTTCTGTCATGGACGGCCCAAAGAATGTCATGCAGGTGCGTCCCCGGCTCGCCAGGACGAAAATCCCATTTTCTGTCATGATTTTTTGTCATAGAAGTAGGAGCCCACCACATCTATGATGATACGTGCTTTTGTCACAATTATCGTCATAGAAGTGTCATAAGCATGACAGAATTTTTTTTCGTTAGGCCCAAAATGTCATGAATGTGTCTTTTTTTTGTAGTGTAAGCTCGAACCCAAAGTGGAGAAGTGCGTCTTCATAAGATACCCGAAAGAAACTATTGGGTATACCTTCTACCACAGATCCGAGGGCAAAATCTTTGTTGCTAAGAATGGGTCCTTTCTAGAGAAGGAGTTTCTCTCGAAAGAAGTGAGTGGGAGGAAAGTAGAACTGCATTCCTTAATGGATTTCTTAAAGAAGAGTTGTATATGATGCAACCAGAAGGTTTTGTCAATCCTAAAGGTTCTAACAAAGTGTGCAAGCTCCAGCAATCCATCTATGGACTGGTGCATGCATCTCGGAGTTGGAATATACGCTTTGATGAGGTGATCAAAGCATATTGTCGTGGTTTTGTCACAGCAGATGTCCTAGTGTGAGGACTTAGTCATGAGGCCAACACAACTAAGTAGTAGCTTGAACGGGGTTGAGCGGGACGAGAGACACGTGGTTTTACCCAGGTTCGGCCCTTCACGGTGGAGGTAAAAGCCTACATCCTGCTTCATTGATATTGATGATGATGATCTCGGTTACAAGGGCGCTGTTTCGCTACCTCTGTCTCAAGAGCAATTGACTTGTCTGTCTTCACTTGTCCCTCTTGGGGTGCCTTGCCCCTCCTTATATAAGTTGAAGGGGCGGCTTACATGACTAGTCCTAGTAGGATTAGGACTACTCTATCACAAGTGGAATCCTAGTCTTGCTTCCCTTGTTGGGAAATATTCCTTATGCCTTTCCTCTCAAGCCGGCCCACCGTACCTTGAGCCGGTCTTCTCATGAATCGCCTTCTGCGCCTTGGGCCTTGTCATTCGTCTGACCCGCCCTCCGGGTCACCAGTGAGTTGCCAGACTCGGCCGGGTCACCAGTGAGTCGCTAAGCTTCAGCCGGATCACTAGTGAGTCGCCAAGCTCCGGCCGGGTCATACATCAGGCCGGGTCATACCGCGGGGTATATCCCCGACATTAGCCCCTAGTTTAGCTTGGATTTATCCATGGTAAACTTATCCTACAAAATAAACACAAGAATAAATTTGACAGGTTGTGCTCCGGGTTAAAAGTTATTCTGGGCCGGCACCTGATCATCCTTAATTCCTTGTCATTTCCTTCTTGATACGTGTCAATGATGTCATAGCAAATCTTCTTTAGCAGATATGTTTAAACTTTGCCAATGCAAAAAAATCCAAGTACTTCTTCTGAAAAGTCCGGGTCAATAGGCCAGCTTAAAAATCAATTTGCTGACATTGGTTTCTTGCAGAAAAATATTATAAAGAATAATCCATTTGATTCGGCTTCCAATGCTCTAGTTTGACAAAAATATTGGTCTTGAAATACTCATCTAATTTTCAGCCGGCTTGAAGATGTAGAGCTTGTTAAGTTGCGATTGCCAAAATTGTCGGGTTATAAAACTGATGATACCGGGTCATGATTGTTACAGACACTGGGTCATGATTGTTGCTGACGCCGGTTCATGATTGTTCCTGACGCCCGGTCATGCAATTTGTCTTCCTGAGCTTTTTAGGCCAAATCCTTATAGGATGAATCCTCATAGTTCGGGTTTTCTTAGGCCCGGTCAATCTTGTGATGACTTGGTGCTTGCTTTATGTAAATATAACTTCCAATCATTGATTCGGATCTCCAGGCCTTTCTATGAATAGCTTTGGAGGAAATAAACTTTGCAAATTTCTCCACTAAGAATATGATACTCGGTCTGCTCAAAACTGAGAACTTGAAGGTGTACCTCCCTTATATCCATATTACCTTTAGCCCCCAAGTCTTGAGTAGAACAAAGTGATAGCTTAAGACTTGCTTCAATATAAATGCTGCAACTTTGGAGAAATCCGGGTTGTTCATCTAAGTCGCCAGTCATAAACTGAACATTTTGTACTTCACATGTGTAGCCCCCAAGTGCCGGGTTGTCTTGCCTGCAGCATCCTGGGACTTGTAACTGTCTTATGCTCATTAAATTTCAACCAGTGTAGCCCCCAAGGGCCGGGTCATTATGCAATAATGAGCAGGGACTTTGTAGGTCTGATTATGTAGATTTGAGCAGCAACGTGTAGCCCCCAAGGGCCGGGTCAGTAAGATAATACTGAGCTGGGACTTTACATGTACTTCATTGAAAATAGCATCATATGATGTAGCCCCGAAGTTTTGGGTTACCTTTGACAGGAGCAATTAGTAGCCCCCAAGGGCCGGCTCATCACTATGTGATAGGTCGGGTCTTCAATGAGGCGAGTTAAAAATGACCTTGCATTAGCCCCCAAGGGCCATGGTGCATGCTTGCAGCGACATGGGACTTGCATACTTGATGTAATCTTGATTTGAATAATGTAGCCCCCAAGTGCCGGGTCGTATGCCTGCAGCAACTTGGGACTATTCCTTCCATTGTAGAATAAATCATATCCACTATCCAGATGATGTTGTTGATAGCCTTGCATATCAATATTGAACCATGCTCTCTGATGTGAGCTGGTATTTCTGGATGAAGGAATAATAGCCATTGCTCTGAAGGGGCTTTGAAAACCTCAATCATCCAATATTAGTTATGATAACCATAATGAAATTCCAGCCATGTTTGGCTATTAAGGATTTGAATAATATAACCCAATAAAAAAACCTCAATCATTTAATGCTGGTTATGACAACCATCATGAAAATCCAGCCATGTTTGGCTATTAAATATTTGAATAATATGATCCGGTATGAAAACCTCAATCATTGAATATTGGTTATGACAACCATAATGAAAATCCAGCCATGTTGGAGATTACAGATTGGAATGTATAACCCAGTTTAAAAACCGGTGTTTGATATGCAACTATAATAAATATATGTTCTTTGAATAATTGTACTTATCATCAACCCGCCGTAGCTGTGAAAAAGATTCAGCAATTTGCTTGAGGGTGACTTATAATCACAAGACCTTGTTTGTTGACCAGTAAATCTGGAGTTAAATACCCGGTGGCTCTTGGCCAATGGCGACTTAATGCGCATCCAATGTACTCCGGGATATAACCCGGTGGCTTATAGCCTTTGTAAAAATCAAGAATTGATAACCCCTGCAAACAGAGATGTTATAAAATTGCAAATATGCACAATAATATAGTTCATAAGTCGGCTTTTAAGGCTCGACAGAAAGACCAGCTTTTAAAGCTCGAATCCAGGGCGGGTTACAACCTAGAGACTTATGGTCATAAACAATCATTGAGAAGATTATAATGGCGGCTTATAGCCAAAATTATACTGGCGGCTTCAAGTCAAAAATCAGGGCGGGTTACAACCCAAGGACTTGTAGCCTCAGAACCACAGCTGCTCAAGGCAAAACATACTGGCGACTTAAAGCCAGGGCGGGTTACAACCCAAAATACTCAAACATGAGCAACATAATCCGGAGCCTCATGACCCGGGTAGTCAAAATTTGCACAAAAGCAAAAATCTTGAGAGCATAAAAACATCAAAAGAAATCAGAACGGAAAGAACGCCAATCTCAAGTATTTGTTAAGCCGGTTTTTAAAACACGACTGAAAAAGTTGGCTCACAAGCCTCATATTTGCTTTCAAGGTCGCATAGCCATTGAGTTTATCCTAGCTCACTGTAAGCCGGCTCTCACGTGACACAAGCCGCCGTTTTAACCTTAACAAGTTCAGGGTCTTAAAAAAGATTGACTGTTAAGAGTTCAGCGGGTCACCTGGCGGAGTAGCAAGTTGCAAACAGGCAGGTGTAACTCATAATGTGGCAACTCAGGCCGGTCAAGAGGGTATGAAAGCTAAACCCGGTGGGTTGGAAGCCCCCAAGTGACCTGATGATCATTAACAAAGACTCATATGCACAGAGATGAAACGACAAAGGCCCCGAATTTCAGGGATGCCGGCTTTGTTAAGTTGATCATAATATAATAAGCCCATAAGGCAGGATACCCATGTTTGAACCGCGCATCATGGCAGCAAGATCTCTTTTGTAACCTTTAATTTTTCTGAGAACTCGAACTTGCGAGAGATGGATTCCTCTTGAACCAGATGTTGAGCCAGATATTGAAAGCTCAAAACTTTGTGGGAGACAGATTTCCCTTGAGCCGGATTTTGAACCGAAATCTTTTCTCATAACCCGGAACTCTTCTATTGAGCCAGAACTTTTTGATTGTCAGGAACTTTTTAAGCCGGAAATTTTCTGACGGCCTTTAAATTTTCACCAATGTGGCAGTAGCATCTGGGACCGGGTTATTTTCCCTCCAACGGACGGGGTTCTTGAATTCATTGAAACCGACCAATTTTGCCGAGTCATGTCTGTGTAGCCCTCGAGTCTTAAGACGACACGAGGAGTTGGCTTGAGATTCTCCATACTTGACCGTGATATAAACCGGCATATAGCTAAACAGCGAAAATGCTGGAATGTGTTGAAGCTGGAGGCAAAGTGGCGAGTTGATGATCTTCGCAACACTCATTGTATATCCTTGTTGTTGATAACGCGATGTAAACACACGGAAGGTTGAGGTCGACCGTGGTGGGTTATAAATGATCCCGTATGAGCTGTATCAGTAAACCGGCTGATGGTTCATCCCGGCTGGTTGTTGAAGTTAACCAAAACGCAGTGACGGCGACTTGTGTGCCTATCCATTGAGCCATCCGATGCAGGCAAAGGCTGATAATATATTATGATATGCTCCAGAGTTGTTGGAATATACCAAACCACAGGGCGGCAACTTGCGCATGTCCATTAGGCAACTTGTGTGAGCAGACGTGGCTCTTATTTGTTTATATATATGCAGGAATCGACCGCGATATTAGAAGACAACGCGAACACGTGAGTCAGCCACGGCTTTGTAAAATCGTGGAAACGGTCGAGTCAGTTGCGGCGTCATGCTACTTCTTGAGCTTGCGTTGGTTTTTCCCTTGAAGAGGAAAGGGTGATGCAGCAAAGTAGAGATAAGTATTTCCCTCAGTTTGAGAACCAAGGTATCAATCCAGTAGGAGACAACGCACAAATCACCGAATACTTGCACAAACAATCAAACAACTTGCACCCAACGCGATAAAGGGGTTGTCAATCCCTGCACGGTTACTTGCAAAAGTGAGATCTGATAGATATAGATGAAACTAAATAAAAGATAAAGTAAATATTTTTGGTATTTTTGGTTTATAGATCGGAAAGTAAAAGATTGCAAAATAGTAGATCGGAAACTTATATGATAGAAAATAGACCCGGGGGCCATAGGTTTCACTAGAGGCTTCTCTCAAGATAGCAAATAATACGGTGGGTGAACAAATTACTGCTGAGCAATTGATAGAAAAGCGCAAAGTTATGACAATATCTAAGGCAATGATCATGAATATAGGCATCATGTCCGTGTCAAGTAGACCGAAACGATTCTGCATCTACTACTATTACTGCACACATCGACCGACTCCTGCCTGCATCTAGAGTATTAAGTTCATGAGGAATAGAGTAACGCATTAAGTAACATGATATGATGTAGAGGAATAAACTCAAGCAATATGACGAAAACCCCATCTTTTTATCCTCGATGGCAACAATACAATACGTGCCTTGCTGCCCCTACTGTCACTAGGAAAGGACACCGCAAGATTGAACCCAAAGCTAAGCACTTCTCCCATTGCAAGAAAAACCAATCTAGTTGGCCAAACCAAACCGATAGTTCGAAGAGAATTACAAAGATATCAAATCATGCATAAAAGAATTCAGAGAAGATTCAAATAATATTCATAGATAAACTGATCATAAATCCACAATTCATCGGATCTTGGCAAACACACCGCAAAAAAGTATTACATCGATTAGATCTCCAAGAACATCGAGGAGAACATGGTATTGAGAATCAAAGAGAGAGAGAAGAAGCCATCTAGCTACTAGCTATGGACCCGTAGGTCTGAGGTAAACTACTCACGCGTCATCGGAAGGGCAATAGGGTTGATGTAGAAGCCCTCCGTGATCGAATCCCCCTCCGGCAGGGTGCTGGAAAAGGTCCCTAGATGGGTTGTCACGGGTACAGAAGGTTGCGGCGGTGGAAAAGTGTTTTCGTGGATGCCTCTGGTGGTTCGGAACATTTGTGAATATATAGGTGAAAGAATTAGGTCAGGAGGGTCACGGGGGGCCCACAAGGCAGGGGGCGCGCCCTACCCCCTGGGCACGCCCTCCACCCTTGTGGCCGCCTCGTGGCTCCTCCGACTTCATCTCCAAGTCTCCTCGGTGTCTTCTGGTCCAAGAAAAATCATCGCAAAGATTTTATTCCGTTTGGACTCCGTTTGGTATTCCTTTTCGACGAAGCTAAAAAACAAGGAAAAACAGAAACTGGCACTGGGCTCTAGGTTAATAGGTTAGTCCCAAAAATAATATAAAATAGCATATTAATGCATATAAAACATCCAAAATAGATAATATAATAGCATGGAACAATAAAAAATTATAGATGCGTTGGAGACGTATCAAGTCATAATTCGCGCGGACGGGCGAGTCAACCGCGTCGTGTTGATGTAGACTGGGCCGCAGAGGTGGCGGCTTGCACATATATTCGTTGAGCATTATGGATGGTCAGATGCTAGCGCATGATAATGGTGGCGCGAGCTATATATCCATGACACTACCATCGCTATTGCAGCGAACAATTGTCCTGCATAAAAAAATATCGCAAGCAAGAGTAATTCTTCTTTAAAGAATAAAAAATGTATCAATAAAAAATTGACTGGACAAATTTCACCTGATTCGTCCGGACGATAGATGGTCCGTTCTGTGAACAACTTTCAGGATTTGCAATGGTGATTTAGCCCCTCTCCCCTGCCCTTGCAAAAGGGGATTAACCACAGCACCGTAGCCATCACGGACAAAATAATTCCTTTCTCTAGCAGTATATGGTGAAGTCCAGTAGAAGCAAAGTAGTGGCGGTCGACCAGAGGTGAGGTTGCCGCCGTGGCCCAGGCATGACGGCTCTTCGTGAAGTAAGGCGGCTTAATCGCGGCAGAAAAATGACACGGCAGGTCAAAGTGGAAGCAATCCGCGACCACAGAGGAGGCAGTTCGGAGCAGTATGACAGCGGGCCACAGCGAGCAAGGTCGCTGCGGTGACTTAGGCCAGCCAGTGATGGCGGTTCAGAGTAGCGGACACGAGACCGGGGCGGTTACCCAGGGTGGCGGCTCGTACAGGCCATATGCGGTTTCGACAGGTCCACAGAAGTAATGGCGGCAACCGGCAGCTCTCAGAGCAGGGGGCGGCTCACCCATGGCGTAGATGGAGTTGACAGGAGGCGGCCGGTTGGCTTGGTGCGGCCCGACTTACAACAGCTTGGAGCTGGAGCCAGCTTGACTCGTCGGTGTGGATCGTAGCAGCGGTGTTGGAGGTGGAGGAGGCCGGACACGGGCCGGGGGAAACGGGCTGGCCTGCGCAGGCGACGACAGCCAAGTAATAATTGCATTTTGTCTTGTTTCCTTTCTACTGGTACTCAACCTTTGTCACATACTAGTGTGGAACAGTGGAAGTGCTTGAGGATTCTTTGGACTTGATTCCATGTCGGTCGCAGCAGAGATTTGTTTCTTGGCAAAAAACTTGTGATTGGACCGATTACGCGGCGTATGGCAAACCGCCTAAACAAAGAAAATCCTCTGAACTCCTGTCGGACTCGCGACTTGCGGCGGCGCAGCAGCAAAAACTGATCTTCTGTCGGATTCGACGGACCGCCAAAGATGGGTGTGGTGGACTGACTGCAAAACCCTAAATTTCTTTCATCTCAAATCTCGTATATGTCGTTCCGGCTGCTTGCCATGGAAATGATGTAGATCCTTCCAAACAGGTTCTTTTTCACCAGAAAAATTGCGAACCTCTCAATCCCTGAGAGAGATCCCTCCAAGAACTCAACACCATCGTGCGCCGCCCCACGGTGGTGCCAACTATCGTGGTTTTGTCACGACAGATGTCCTAGTGTGAGGACTTAGTCATGAGGCCAACGCAACTAGGTAGTAGCTTGAACGGGGTTGAGCGGGACGAGAGACGCGTGGTTTTACCCAGGTTCGGCCCCTCACGGTGGAGGTAAAAGCCTACATCCTACTTCATTGATATTGATGATGATGATGATCTCGGTTACAAGGGCGATGTTTCGCTACCTCTGTCTCGAGAGCTATTGACTTGTCTGTCTTCACTTGTCCCTCTTGGGGTGCCTTGCCCCTCCTTATATAAGTTGAAGGGACGGCTTACATGACTAGTCCTAGTAGGATTAGGACTACTCTATTACAAGTGGAATCCTAGTCTTGCTTCCCTTGTTGGGAAGTATTCCTTATGCCTTTCCTCTCAAGATGTCCCACCGTACCTTGAGCCGGTCTTCTCACGAATCGCCTTCTAGGCCTTGGGACTTTTCGTTCAGTTGACACACCCTCCGGGTCACCTGTGAGTTTCCAGACTCAGCCGGGTCACCAGTGAGTCGCCAAGCTTCAGCCGGATCACTAGTGAGTCGCCAAGCTCCGGCCGGGTCATACCGCGGGGTATATCCCCGACACATATGGTTTTATATAGACTTACGGTGAAGCCTGTATTTACAAGAAAGTGAGTGGGAGCTCTGTAGCATTTCTGATATTGTATGTGGATGACATATTGTTGATTGGAAATGATATAGAATTTCTGGACAGCATAAAAGGATACTTGAATAAGAATTTTTCAATGAAAGACCTTGGTGAAGCTGCTTATATATTGGGCATCAAGATATATAGAGATAGATCAAGATGCTTAATAGGACTTTCACAAAGCACATACCTTGATAAAGTTTTGAAGAAGTTCAAAATGGATCAGTCAAAGAAAGGGTTCTTGCCTGTGTTACAAGGTGTGAAGTTGAGTCAGACTCAAAGCCCGACCACTGCAGAAGATAGAGAGAAAATGAAAGTCATTCCCTATGCCTCAGCCATAGGTTCTATCATGTATGCTATGCTGTGTACCAGACCTGATGTGTGCCTTGCCATAAGTCTGGCAGGGAGGTACCAAAGTAATCCAGGAGTGGATCACTGGACAGCGGTCAAGAACATTCTGAAGTACCTGAAAAGGACCAAGGATATGTTTCTCGTTTACGGAGGTGACGAAGAGCTCGTCATAAATGGTTACGTCGATGCTAGCTTCGACACTGATCCGGATGACTCTAAGTCACAAACCGGATACATATTTATATTGAATGGTGGAGCTGTCAGTCGGTGCAGTTCCAAGCAGAGCGTCGTGGCGGGATCTACGTGTGAAGCGGAATACATAGCTGCTTCGGAAGCAGCACATGAAGGAGTCTGGATGAAGGAGTACATATCCGATCTGGGTGTAATACCCAGTGTATCGGGTCCAATGAAAATCTTTTGTGACAACATTGGAGCAATTGCCTTGGCGAAGGAATCCAGGTTTCGCAAGAGAACCAAACACATCAAGAGACACTTGAACTCCATTCATGAAAAGGTCAAGGATGGAGACATAGAGATTTGCAAAATACATACGGATCTGAATGTGGCAGACATGTTGACTAAGCCTCTTCCGCGAGCAAAACATGATCAGCACCAAGACTCCATGGGTGTTAGATTCATTACAATGTAATCTAGATTATTGACTCTAGTGCAAGTGGGAGACTGAAGGAAATATGCCCTAGAGGCAATAATAAAGTTGTTATTTTATATTTCCTTATTCATGATAAAGGTTTATTATTCATGCTAGAATTGTATTGATCAAATACTTAAATACATGTGTGAATACATAAACAAATATCGTGTCCCTAGTAAGCCTCTACTAGACTATCTTGTTGATCAAAGATGGTTAAGGTTTCCTAACCATAGACATGTGTTGCCATTTGATAATGGGATCACATCATTAGGAGAATGATGTGATGGACAAGACCCATCCGTTAGCTTAGCATATTGATCGTTCAGTTTATTGCTATTACTTTCTTGATGACAAATACATATTCCTTTGACTATGTGATTATGCAACTCCCGGATACCGGAGGAATACCTTGTGTGCTATCAAACGTCACAATGTAACTGGGTGATCATAAAGATGCTCTACAGGTATCTCCGAAGGTGTTTGTTGAGTTGGCATTGATCGAGATTAGGATTTGTCACTCCGAGTATCGGAGAGGTATCTCTGGGCCCTCTCGGTAATACGCATCATAAGAAGCCTTGCAAGCAAAGTGACTAAGGAGTTAGTTGCAAGATGATGTATTACAGAATGAGTAAAGAGACTTGCCGGTAATGAGATTGAACTAGGTATGAAGATACCGATGATCGAATCTCGAGCAAGTAACATACCGATGGACAAAGGGAATTACGTATGTTGTCTTAAGGTTCGACCGATAAAGATCTTCGTAGAATATGTAGGAACCAATATGGGCATCCAGGTTCTGCTATTGGTTATTGACCGGAGTGGTCTCTTGGTCATGTCTACATAGTTTTCGAACCTGTAGGGTGCGCACACTTAGCATTCGTTAACGATATAGTGTTATATGAGTTATATGATTTGGTGACCGAATGTTGTTCGGAGTCCCGGATGAGATCACGGACATGACGAGGAGTCTTGAAATGGTTGAGATGTAAAGATTGATATTTAGGTCGATTGTATTCCAACACCAGAATAGTTTCGGAGTGCACCGGGTAGTCATCGGGTCACCGGAAGGGGTTCTGGACACCCCCGGTAAGTGTATGGGCCTAATGGGCCAAAGGAGGGGACAGACCAGCCCACTAAGGGGTTGGCGCACCCCTCTCCTTGCCAGACTGGCCCTAGGGGAAGGAAAGAGGAGGGGTGGCCCCTCCTGCCTTTCCCTCCTCGTGAGAGAAAGGAAAGGAGGGGGGCGCCTCCTCCTCCTGCCTTCCTCCCGCACTCATATATGGATGGGGGCCGGCTTGGGGAAGTCTCCAAGTAGGATTTGGCCCTACTTGGGGCGCCCCTTGGCCTCTCCCCTCTCCCCCACCTATATATATGTGGGAGGGGGGCGCCACACATAACCACAACATTGTCTTAGCCATGTGCGGCGCCCCCCTCCACCGTTTACACCCTCGGTCATATTTTCGTAGTGCTTAGGCGAAGCCCTGCGGAGATAGCATCACCATCACCATCACCACGCCGTTGTGCTTTCGGAACTCATCCACTACCTCGCCATCTGCTGGATCAAGAAGGCGTGGACGTCACCGAGCTGAACAAGTGCTGAACGCAGAGGTGCCGTATGTTTGGTACTCGATCGGTTGGAGTGCGAAGAAGTTCGACTACATCAACCGCGTTAACAAATGCTTCCTCTTACGGTCTACGAGGGTACATAGACACACTCTCCCCTCTTATTTTCATTCGGTGGTATTGTGGGATGAAGTGGCCTGGACCAACCTTACATGTCCACGCATATGAAACCAGTTCCACCGACTGACATGCAACTAGTTTTGCATAAAGGTGGCTGGCGAGTGTGTGTTTCTCCTACTTTAGTTGAATCGAATTTGACTACGGCCGGTCCTTGATGAACGTTAAAACAGAAAACTTGATGAATCACCATTGTGGTTTTTTCGTAGGTAAGAACGGTTCTTGCTAGAAGCCCGTAGCTGCCACGTAAAACTTGCAACAACAAAGTAGAGGATATCTAACTTGTTTTTGCAGGGCATGTTGTGATGTGATATGGTCAAGACGTGATGTATTATATATTGATGTATGAGATGATCATGTTTTGTAATATCGACAACCAGCAGGAGCCTTAGGGTTGTCTCTTTATTGTATGAAATGCAAGCGCCATGTAATTGCTTTACTTTATCGCTATGCGTTAGCAATAGTTGTAGAAGCAATAGTTGGCGAGACGACCCTGATGCAACCATGGAGATCAAGGTGTCGAGCCAGTGACGATGGAGATCATGACGATGCTTTGGAGATGGAGATCAAAAGCACAAGATGGTGATGGCCATATCATGTCACATATTTTGATTGCATATGATGTTTATCCTTTATGCATCTTATTTTGCTTAGAACGATGGTAGCATTATAAGATGATCCCTTCACTAAATTTCAAGATAAAAGTGTTCTCCCCGAGTATGCACCGTTGCCAAAGTTCATCGTTTCGAAGCACCTCGTGATGATCGGGTGTGATAGACTCTACGTTCACATACAACGGATGTAAGACAGTTTTGCACATGCAGAATACTTGGGTTAAACTTGACGAGCCTAGCATGTACAGACATGGTCTCAGAACACTGGAGACCGAAAGGTCGAATGTGAGTCATATAGTAGATATGATCAACATAAACACTACTAGGAAAAGGGCTATAGATGATATGGACACTAATGGCGCACCTTACATGTTAGCAGTGGCGCACCATGTGTAGGTGCGCCATTAGTGTCCATATCACTAATGGCGCACCACACCCACGGTGCGCCATTAGTGTCCAAATTTTTTTTTTTGCAAAACTAGTAATGGCGCACCAGGGCATAGTGCGCCATTACTAGTTTTAACTAGTAATGGCGCACCACACACTCCGTGCGCCATTACTAACAAATGTTTCTTTTATTTATTTTTTTAAAACTAGTAATGGCGCACCAGGGTATAGTGCGCCATTACTAGTTCAAACTAGTAATGGCGCACTATTCCCTGGTGCGCCATTACTAGTTTTGGAATTTTTTTTTGCAAAACTAGTAATGGCGCACCACGTAAACAGGTGCGCCATTAGTAACCTGGTTACTAATGGCGCACCTGTTACGTGGTGCGCTGGTTACTAATGGCGCACCTGTTACGTGGTGCGCCATTACTAACTTTCTGAGTCTTAAAAAAAATCACCAAATGCACCCCCCCTGTGTGGACCGCCTTTTTAGTTTCAAAAAAAAAAAAGAAAATGATAGAAATGTCAAAAAAATAAAAGAAAATAAGATTCCCATGTGATATGTGGTCTAGTTGTTAGCAAAATTTACAAACATGAATTTTGGACTTTTTTGCAAAATCTCTCGAGAATTTGTAAAATGGGCATAACTTTTGCATACGAACTGCGATGAAAAAGTTTTTTATATGAAAAATCATCTACTCGAAAAGTTACATCCAAATTTAACGGGGCAAACCCCGTTAAACATTTTCAGAATCCCCAAAAACCTAACAGAAAAAAAGTTACGGGGCTTTTAAGATCTAGAGGGGAAAAAATTCAAAAAAATTCAAACTTACTAGTGGCGCACCATTTGCTAGGTGCGCCACTAGTAATAGAAAAAAAAATTGGTTTTGAATTTTTTTTTTGAATTTTTTTTTCAAAATATGATACGTAATATGACCGGAAAGTTTCAAATATTTTTTCAAAATTTCATCACACTCATGAACATGAACAAAGTCCTAGACATCAACAAGGTTTAATAGCATTGATATCATAGATATATCAACAAGTGCTTGTTAAGTGAGGTGGTGCTGGGGTTGGATAGAACTGCGAAGTTAAGCATGCTCGGGCTGGAGTAGTGTGAGGATGGGTGACCTTCCGGGAAGTTTGACCACTTAGTGCGATTTGACTTGAGATTAAGCATATTGACCCGAGATTAAGCCATAATGACCCAAGATTAAGAAAAAAAGAAAAAAATTTGAAAAAAAAAATTTGAAAAAAAAAATTTGGAAAAAAATTGTTACTAATGGCGCACCACATAGAAGTGCGCCATTAGTAACCCAGAGCACAAAGTAAATATGGCCCCCTGTGAGGCATACTAATGGCGCACCAGGGGTGCGCCATTAGTATTTAATTCTAATGGCGTGGTGCTAGTGGCGCACCAGTAGTGCGCCATTAGTAGGCAAAACTGGTGCGCCACTAGCAGGCCTTTTCCTAGTAGTGAGAGATGTTCACCATTGATGACTACCCCATCTCACGTGATGAGCAGACATGGGTTAGTTGATTTGGATCATGTATCACTTAGTTAACCTGAGGGATGTTTATTTAAGTGGGAGTTTATTAGTAATTTGATTAATTGAACTTAAATTATTATGAACTTAGTCTTATAGTTTTGCATATCTATGTTGTAGATCAATGGCCCGAGCTACCGTTCCCTGAATTTTAATGCGTTCCTAGAGAAAGCTAAGTTGTAAGATGATGGTAGCAACTACACGACTGGGTCCGTAACTTGAGGATTATCCTCATTGCTGCATAGAAGAATTATGTCCTTGATGCACCGCTGGGTGACAGACCTGCTGCAGGAGCTGATGCAGATGTTATGAACGTCTGGCAAGCTTGATCTGATGACTACTCAATAGTTCAGTGTTCCATGCATTACGGCTTAGAACTGGGACTTCAAAGACGTTTTGAACATCATGGAGCATATGAGATGTTCCAAGAGTTGAAGTTAATATTTAAAGCAAATGCCCAGGTTGAGAGATATGAAGTCTCCAACAAGTTCTATAGCCGCAAGATGGAGGAGAACAGTTCTGTCAGTGAACACATACTCAAAATGTCTGGGTATCATAACCACTTGACTCTGCTGGGAGTTGATCTTCCAGTTGATAGTGTTATTGGCAGAGTTCTTCAGTCACTGCCACCAAGCTACAAAGGCTTCGTGATGAACTATAATATGCAAGGGATGAATAAAATGATTCCTGAGCTCTTCGCAATGCTTAAGGCCGCGGAGGTAGAAATCAAGAAGGAGCATCAAGTGTTGATGGTTAACAAGACCATTAGTTTCAAGAAAAAGGGCAAGGGAAAGAAAGGGAACTTCAAGAAGAATGGCAAACAAGTTGCCACTCCCGGGAAGAAGCCCAAAGCTGGACCCAAGCCTGAAACTGAGTGCTTCTACTGCAAAGGGAATGGTCACTGGAAGCGGAACTGCCCCAAATACTTGGCGGATAAGAAGGATGGCAAAGTGAACAAAGGTATATTTGATATAAATGTTATTGATGTGTACCTTACTAATGCTCTTAGCAGTGCCTGGGTATTTGATACTGGTTCGGTTGCTCATATTTGTAACTCGAAACAGGAGCTGTGGAATAAACGAAGATTGGCTAAGGACGAGGTGACAATGCGCGTCAGGAATGGTTCCAAGGTCGATGTGAGCGCCGTCGGCACGCTACCTCTACACCTACCTTTGGGATTAGTTTTAGACCTCAATTATTATTATTTGGTGCTAGCGTTGAGCATGAACATTATATCTAGATCTTGTTTATTGTGAGACGGTTATTCATTTAAATTGGAGAATAATGGTTGTTCTATTTATATGAGTAATATCTTTTATGGTCATGCACCCTTGATGAGTGGTCTATTCTTGTTGAATCTCGATCGTAGTGATACACATATTCATAATATTGATGCCAAAAGATGCAAAGTTGATAATGATAGTGCAACATACTTGTGGCACTGCCGTTTAGGTCATATTGGTGTAAAGCGCATGAAGAAACTCCATGCAGATGGACTTCTGGAATCACTTGATAATGAATCATTTGATACTTGCGAACCATGCCTCATGGGCAAGATGAATAAAACTCCGTTCTCCGGAACAATGGAGCGAGCTAATAACTTATTGGAAATAATACATACCGATGTATGCGGTCTGATGACTGTTGAAGCACGATGCGGGTATCGTTATTTTCTCACCTTCACAGATGATCTGAGTAGCTATGGGTATATCTACTTGATGAAACACAAGTCTGAAACATTTGAAAAGTTCAAAGAATTTCAGAGTGAAGTGGTGAATCATCGTAACAAGAAAATAAAGTTTCTACGATCTAATCACGGAAGCGAATATTTGAGTTACAAGTTTGGCCTTCTTTTAAAACAATGTGGATTAGTTTCACAACTCATGCCACCTGGAACACCACAGCGTAATGGTGTGTCTGAATGTTGTAACCGTACTTTATTAGATATGGTGCACTCTATGATGTCTCTTACCAATTTGCCACTATCGTTTTGGGGTTATGCATTAGAGACAACCACATTCACGTTAAATAGGGCACCATCTAAATCCGTTGAGATGACACCGTATGAATTGTGGTTTGGCAAGAAACCTAAGCTGTCATTTCTTAGAAGTTTGGGGATGCGACGCTTATGTCAAAAGGCTTCAGCCTGATAAGCTCGAACCCAAAGCGGAGAAGTGCGTCTTGATAAGATACCCGAAAGAAACTATTGGGTATACCTTCTACCACAGATCCGAGGGCAAAATCTTTGTTGCTAAGAATGGGTCCTTTCTAGAGAAGGAGTTTCTCTCGAAATAAGTGAGTGGGAGGAAAGTAGAACTTGATGAGGTAGTTGTACCTTCTCTCGAATTGGAAAGTAGCACATCAGAGAAAAACAGTTCCCGTGATGCCTACACCAACTAGAGAGGAAGATAATGATGATGATCATAAAACTTCAGATCAAGTTTCTACTAAACATCGTAGGTTAACCAGAACACGTTCCGCACCAGAGTGGTACGGTAATCCTGTCCTGGAAGTCATGTTACTAGACCAAGGCGAAACTACGAACTATGAAGAAGCTATGATGAGCCCAGATTCTGACAGATGGCTTGAGGACATGAAATCTGAGATAGGATCCATGTATGAAAACAAAGTATGGACTTTGGTGGACTTGCCCGATGATCGGCAAGCCATAGAAAATAAAAGGATCTTCAAGAAGAAGACTGACGCTGATGGTAATGTTATTGTCTACAAAGCTCGACTTCTTGCGAAAGGTTTTCGACAAGTTCAAGGAGTTGACTATGACGAGACTTTCTCACCCGTAGCAAAGCTTAAGTCTATCCGAATCATGTTAGCAATTGCCGCATTTTATGATTATGAAATCTGGCAAATGGACATCAGAACTGCATTCCTTAATGGATTTCTTAAAGAAGAGTTGTATATGATGCAACCAAAAGGTTTTGTCAATCCTAAAGGTGCTAACAAAGTGTGCAAGCTCCAGCGATACATCTATGGACTGGTGCAAGGATCTCGGAGTTGGAATATACGCTTTGATGAGGTGATCAAAGCATATGGTTTTATACAGACTTACGGTGAAGCCTATATTCACAAGAAAGTGAGTGGGAGCTCTGTAGCATTTCTGATATTGTATGTGGATGACATATTGTTGATTGGAAATGATATAGAATTTCTGGACAGCATAAAAGGATACTTGAATAATAATTTTTCAATGAAAGACCTCGGTGAAGCTGCTTATTTATTGGGCATCAAGATCTATAGAGATATTTCAAGACGCTTAATAGGACTTTCACAAAGCACATACCTTGATAAAGTTTTGAAGGAGTTCAAAATGGATCAGTCAAAGAAAGGGTTCTTGCCTGTGTTACAAGGTGTGAAGTTGAGTTAGACTCAAAGCCTGACCACTGCAGAAGATAGAGAGAAAATGGAGTCATTCCCTATGCCTCAGCCATAGGTTCTATCATGTATGCTATGCTGTGTACCAGACCTGATGTGTGCCTTGCCATAAGTCTGGCAGGGAGGTACCAAAGTAATCCAGGAGTGGATCACTGGACAGTGGTCAAGAACATCCTAAAGTACCTGAAAAGGACCAAGGATATGTTTCTCGTTTATGGAGGTGATGAAGAGCTCGTCGTAAATGGTTACGTCGATGCTAGCTTCGACACTGATCCGGATGACTCTAAGTCACAAACCGGATACGTATTTATATTGAATGGTGGAGCTGTCAGTTGTTGCAGTTCCAAGCAGAGCGTCGTGGCGGGATCTACGTGTGAAGCGGAATACATAGCTGCTTCGGAAGCAGCACATGAAGGAGTCTGGATGAAGGAGTTCATATCCAATCTGGGTGTAATACCCAGTGCATCGGGTCCATGAAAATCTTTTGTGACAACACTGGAGCAATTGCCTTGGCGAAGGAATCCAGGTTTCACAAGAGAACCAAACACATCAAGAGACGCTTCAACTCTGTTAGTGAAAAGGTCAAGGATGGAGACATAGAGATTTGCAAAATACATACAGATCTAAATGTGGCAGACCCGTTGACTAAGCCTCTTCCGCGAGAAAAACATGATCAGCAGCAAGACTCCATAGGTGTTAGATTCATTACAATGTAATCTAGATTATTGACTCTAGTGCAAGTGGGAGATTGAAGGAAATATGCCCTAGAGGCAATAATAAAGTTGTTATTTTATATTTCCTTATTCATGATAAAGGTTTATTATTCATGCTAGAATTGTATTGTTCGAAAACTTAAATAGATGTGTGAATACATAACAAATATCGTGTCCCATGTAAGCCTCTACTAGACTATCTTGTTGATCAAAGTGGTTAAGGTTTCCTAACCATAGACATGTGTTGTCATTTGATAACGGGATCACATCATTAGGAGAATGATGTGATGGACAAGACCCATCCGTTAGCTTAGCATATTGATCGTTCAATTTATTGCTATTCCTTTCTTGATGACAAATACATATTCCTTCGACTATGAGATTATGCAACTCCCGGATACCGGAGGAATACCTTGTGTGCTATCAAACATCACAACATAACTGGGTGATCATAAAGATGCTCTACAGGTATCTCCGAAGGTGTTTGTTGAGTTGACATAGATCGAGATTAGGATTTGTCACTCCGAGTATCGGAGAGGTATCTCTGGGCCCTCTCGGTAATACACATCATAAGAAGCCGTGCAAGCATAGTGACTAAGGAGTTAGTTGCAAGATGATGTATTACGGAACAAGTAAAGAGACTTGCCGGTAACGAGATTGAACTAGGTATGAAGATACCGACGATCGAATCTCGGGCAAGTAACATACCGATGGACAAAGGGAATTACGTATGTTGTCATAAGGTTCGACCGATAAAGATCTTCGTAGAATATGTAGGAACCAATATGGGCATCCAGGTTCCACTATTGGTTATTGACCGGAGAGGTGTCTCGTTCATGTCTACATAGTTTTCGAACCCGTAGGGTCCGCACGCTTAACGTTCGTTGACGATATAGTGTTATATGAGTTATATGATTTGGTGACCGAATGTTGTTCGGAGTCCCGAATGAGATCACGGACACGATGAGGAGTCTCAAAATGGTCAAGAGGTAAAGATTGATTTATAAGATGATGGTATTTGGACACCAGAATAGTTTCAGAGTGCACCGGGTACTCATCGGGTCACCGGAAGGGGTTCCGGACACCCCCTGTAACTGTATGGGCCTAATGGGCCGAAGGAGGGGCAGAGCAGCCCACTAAGGAGCTGGCGCGCCCCTCTCCTTGGTAGGCCAGCCCTAGGGGTAGGAAAGAGGAGGGGTGGCCCCTCTTGCCTTTCCCTCCTCGTGAGAGAAAGGAAAGGGGGGGGGTGAGGGACTCCCGGATTAAGGGGTCCTCGGGCGTCCGGGTAATGTGACATGGGCTGGACAAATCCTCCAACTCGGCGGTTTTGCCATGGGCGCTCGCCCGGCCATTTAGCCAAAGGCGGCCCCCCAAATCGCCAAACATCATCTCCGCATCGGCCTTGAACACTCCGAAAAGATGGATCCGGCTGATGTCTCGTCCTTGAACGAACTGCTAGATCGCATCGTCGCCCTGGGGGTCGCGACAGACTATGATCGGATTGGGCTTAAACCCGATCAGAGGGAAATCAAGTCCCCGTTGATCACCCATCTGGAAGCGGTCGTGGAGGAACAAGCCGAGAGTACTTCTCCCCCTAAGTTGATAACAAGCTATGTTCGGATTTCCGAGCCCTGTGAGCCGGATACCCGTCTCCGGGAAGAGACCATGTGTCCTCCGAACATAGAATCAGGCGTTGAGCCCAAAAACCACCAGGACCCTCCTAGTCCTGGACTAGTGACCTCGGAGATTCTTCAAACTCCAGATCCAATAGTGGGTCAAGGCTTGGATTCCAGCCCACCCACCCACCACAAGCAATATTCCCCAAGCAATTCAGGTCCTCCAGATGTATGTGAGCTAATGCATGTACGACAGCAACCTCAGGAAACGGTCCATCACTTCTGGGCCAGATTCCTCCTTGTTAAAAACAAGATTAAAGATTGCTGCGACAAGGACGCGGTTTCAGCTTTCTGCCGCAACTGTACGGACGAGGGAATCCTCAATGCCCTCAACCACCGCCACGTACTGCACTTTGCAGATCTGGCACTTATAGTACGGAAGTACTGCGCAATGGAAAGCGCCTGGAAAGCCCAGATAGCTCAGTGGGAACCTCCTGCCTTTAAGCAGCCCACCGGACGGGCAAAAAGGATGCACCCTTACGTGGCACTCAATCATCTTCTCATTGACAAGAAAATAAAACCCTTCACGGGACATAGAACTGTCCTGGACGAATTACTCGACAAGCCCTGTCAGATACACACGACGCCGAATACCGAACCAACACATAGCCTTCGGGCATGTTGGGTACTCCGGCAGGTGGCTAAGAGCGGCGAGGCCATCCTCACCAACACCACCCCGAAGAAGCACTCTTCGGAGGATGACGACCTCAATGTCTTTACGGTCTTTGAGACCTTTTCTTCAAGTAATCGGCACAAAAGGGCGCTCCGCGACCTCACTGAAGTTAACCTAGTAGCCACAGTAAATCCTTGGAACGATACGGCAATAACTTTTACTACCGACAACGAATCAAAGGCCAGATCAGTCCGAGCACCTGCCGCCTTGGTCTTAAACCCAATTGTAGACGGCTTTCGACTCACCAAGGTGCTCATGGATGGTGGCAGTGGACTAAACCTCATCTACGAAGACACGCTCAATAAAATGCAAATGGACAAGAGTCGCATCGAACAAAGCATCACCACTTTTCGAGGGATTATCCCCAGTCGTGAAGCACGATGTCTGGGGAAAATTAAACTTGATGTAGTATTCGGTACGCCGGAGAACTATAGGTCCGAAGAGTTGCTCTTCCACGTGGCACCTTTCAAAAGCGAATATCACGCCTTGTTGGGGCGAGACGCCTTCACACGCTTCCAAGCCATACCCCATTACGGGTATATGAAGCTCAAAATGCCAGGGCCCAACGGAGTTATCACCATCACCAATGATCCGGATATAGCGCTCCGTGCCGAAAACAAAATGGCATCCTTGGCCCTCGAGGCATTATCTGAGGCCTTAGCAGCCGAGGAGCTAACCACTCTGCGTTCCACAGTGCACAAAGATGATGTAATCCTTGATAAGAGGCCCAAGTCCACTTCTTTCAAACCAGCAGACGAAATAATAAAATTTCAAGTACACCCGACGGATCCCAACAAGACAGCCTCCATTGGAGCACAGCTGGATCCAACGATCGACGCCGCACTAAGAACGTTCCTGCGCAAGAATTGGGATATCTTCGCCTGGCACCCTTCGGACATGCCCGGGATCCCACGCAGACTGGCCGAACATAGCCTCAATATTATAAAGGGGTTCAAACCAGTCAAGCAAACATTGCGGCGATTTTCCGAACCCAAACGACAAGCTATGGGGGAGGAGCTAGCTAAACTTCTTGAAGCAGGGTTCATCAGGGAGATCAAACACCCGGACGGGCTGGCAAACCAGATCATGGTACCGAAGAAGGATAAATCCTGGCGCCTTTGTGTCGATTTCAAATACCTCAATAAAGCCTGCCCTAAGGACCCCTTCCCGCTGCCTCGCATTGACCAAATCATTGACGCGACTGCAGGACACGATTCACTGTGTTTCCTCGACGCATACTCCGGATACCATCAAATTAAAATGAAGGAGTCCGACCAGCCCGCAACGGCATTCATTACCCTGTATGGGCCTTTTTGCTTCAACACCGTGCCATTCGGACTCAAAAATGCTGGCACCACTTACCAACACATGATTCAAACATGTCTAGAGAAACAAATTGGCAAGACAATGGAGGCATACGTAGATGATGTAGTCATCAAAACTAAACATGTCGAATCATTGGTGGACGATCTACGCCTCACATTCGACAACCTCCGAACATATGACATATGGCTCAATCCGGAAAAATGTGTCTTCGGCGTTCCAGCCGGAAAACTACTCGGGTTCAGTGTTTCCAATAGAGGATTCGAAGCAAACCCGGCCAAAATCCAAGCCTTGTCACAATTGGCAACCCCAACAGACCTAAAGCAGGTCCAAAAACTAGCTGGGTGCGTGGCAGCTTTGAGCTGCTTTATCTCCAGATTGGGAGAAAAGGCACTGCCACTTTATCGCCTACTCCGACGAACTGACCACTTCGAGTGGACGGATGTGACAGCGGCCGGATTGGAAGAAATAAAAACACTGTTAGCGAGCAACCCAATCCTCGCCACACCAAACATCGGTGAACCTATGTTGCTCTACATATCTGAAACTCACCAGGTGGTGAGCGCGGTGCTCGTCGTCGAACGAGAGGAAGAGGGACATAAAATGCCACTCCAAAAGCCAGTATACTATGTATCGGCGGTCCTTACACCGTGCAAATCTCGATACCCCCACTACCAAAAGATAGCGTATGCGGTCTTCATGGTATCTCGGAAGCTGCGGCACTACTTTCAAGAGTGTCCGATCACGATGGCATCCAAAGTACCACTCAATGATATCATAAATAATCGGGATGCCACCGGCCGCATAGCCAAATGGGCCGTCGAGCTCTTACCATTTGAAATAACATACAAACCACGCCGAGCTATTAAATCTCAGGTGTTGGCCGACTTCGTCGCCGAATGGACGGAAGCCGAACTCCCTAAAGAATACAGCACATACTCCAACTGGGTAATGTACTTCGACGGCTCTAAAATGTTAGCCGGGCTGGGAGCCGGTGTCATCTTAACCTCCCCTACTGGGGACACCGTCCGTTATGTATTGCAAATAATGTACACGGACTCCAACACCGCAGCCGAATACGAGGCACTACTGCACGGTCTCCGGATAGCTGTTTCTATGGGCATTCAATGCCTAGAGGTGCGTGGGTATTCAAACCTCGCAATATCCCAAATAAATGGAGATTTTGATGCAAAAGATCCAAAGATGACGGCATACCGCGATGCCGTACTCAAAATATCAACTCGGTTTGAGGGGCTCGAGTTTCATCACGTTGCTCAAGATAGTAATCAGGTAGCGGACATCCTTGCTCGAATGGGCGCTAAACGCGACCCCGTCCCACCTAACACCTTTGTGGAAAGGCTCTTCAAGCCATCCGTGGTGTGGCAGGACGAGAGCGGCAACACTAGTCCGGGGCCGATCATACCCCCACATGCCGAACTCACTTCTGATATCATCGGGGGCTCGGGCACTGAAATGACACTTTCCGCCCATGTAATCATGGCTGTCATTGCTCCATGGACCGAACCCTTCCTGGCCTACCTTAATAGGCGGGAGCTCCCTGAGGACCAGAATGAGGCCCGTCGCATAGTTCGACGCTCGAAAGCCTACAAGGTTCATGAAGGAGAGCTCTACAAGAAAACTACTACTGGAGTTCTTCAAAGATGTATCTCCGAAGAGGAGGGATGGCAGCTCTTGGCCGAAATACATGCTGGTCTCGGTGGCCATCATGTCGCCGCTCGGGCCCTCGTAAGTAAAGCCTTCCGTACATGTTTCTTTTGGCCTACGGCCCGAGAAGATGCACATGCTCTTGTACAGTGCTATGTCGGATGCCAGCTTTTCGCCAATCAAAGTCACATGCCGCCCACCGCCTTAAAAACAATCCCCATTACTTGGCCTTTTGCGGTCTGGGGGCTGGATATGTTCGGACCCCTTAAAGGGGGAAGCCACAAGAAGAAATATTTGCTGGTTATGGTGGACAAATTCACTAAGTGGATAGAGGCCAAACCAGTAAAAACGGCTGAAGCTGGACCGGTGATCGGCTTTATATCCGGCATTGTACACCGTTATGGTGTCCCTCATAGTATCATTACTGACAATGGCTCTAACTTCATAGCCGATGAGGTGGAAACTTGGTGTGCTAACTTGGGAATCAAGCTCGATTACGCCTCCATATATCACCCTCAAACAAACGGTCAGGTCGAACGGGCTAATGGCCTGATAATGAGCGGCATCAAACCCAGACTAGTGCGATCCCTACGGGAGTCAGATAAGCACTGGGTCGAGGAACTCGATTCCGTACTCTGGGGACCGCGGACCACCCCCAATCGCATGACCGGATACACCCCCTTTTTATGGTGTACGGCACAGAGGCTGTTTTTCCCTGCGATATTTTTCATGACTCACCTCGAGTGTGCATGTATGAAGAGAGAGAAGCCGAGCTCGATCGGCAGGACGACCTATATGCCCTAGAGGAGGAGCGCGATGTTGCAAAGGCCCGTTCCGCATTCTATCAACAACAGGCCCGGAGATATCAAAGCAGGGAAGTGCGGGCAAAGACTTATAATGTCGGTGAACTCGTCTTACGCCTCCTAGAGAAGAAAAAGGACACGCTCAAACCAAAATGGGAGGGTCCCTTCATTACCGATTAAGTTCTCACTGGAGGAGCTTACCACCTTTGTAATGCATCGGATAACCGCTTAAAGCCAAATCCATGGAACGCTGCTCGGCTCCGAAGATTCTACACATAAAGTTCGGCCATACTTCTTTTTCGTCCCCTTTTTCTCCTCTTCATTTTGTTTTTTTCTTGTTTTTTCGTTTTCCAGGAAGTGTTTGGATAAGTCGAACACTTGAGGGGTACACATCCTTAAATGTACATACTCCACCATAACCGAGGGCTTCTTTAACCAAAGCTTATTATTATTTCGAGCCTGGAGCTCAAACTACAAATGTCGTTTGCTCATATACATCCTTTTTGCCATTATATGCACCTCTATGACTTAAGTTTTTGCCAAGCTGGGTTGCCTTACTCCTGTGTTTATGCCCTACGTTCCCGATTGTTCAGCTAGGGCGTAAAGGGAGCACCTCTGCGATTGTTACAACCGGGTCACCGAACATGTACCTCAGACGGGTGAAGCCGAAAGCTAGCGTTCTTAAGAGAATAGGTGGTCGGCAATCAAACGACAGATTGTTACATTCTTGTAACCACTCCAAATACTGTGGGATAGTTTTTCCGTATAAAGGACCAAAGCCCCGGCATGCATAATTACTGCCTGCCAACCCAAGGAAAGGAACCCTTAACGGAACTATTTTCCTTGGAAGATGTTTCTTACATATGTAATATAACATACATCCTGAACTGCAGTTTTTTGTCTGTTCGAGCACAATGACTGGGTTGCCTGGTTTTCGGACATAGTGAATGTTTATTTTCATTCCCAATAGTGTCCGGAAACACTCCACCATTTTGGTCCGAAGGTTAAAGCCAAAAGCCTGCGATGAAAAAACTTTTCACATGTTCGGATAAAGGCACAGGTTGATCATAACGTACTCTAATACATTGGCATCAAATACCTATTCCTTATCTATTCCATCTATAAGACTGTCTAACCTACAGTCTTCCTACGAATACTTCGCAGCTATCATTACTTGGTCATACACCAAACTCACTGGAATCTCTTTCCCGTCTGGTCCCTATGGTCCCACTCGGGCCATATGATTTGGATCTAGCTTGGTGAAGCGTGTTTTCACCATGGCTCAGGCTTCTCATGCGCCCTCACGGCAGGCGGATGTCTTCCATAGCTCAAACTGGTGCCGGGCACCTTTGAACAGGTTTGCCAAGCCCTCCATACTCTCTGGAGGGGTATCGGATGGCCATAAAGCCTTCACCATACCCTTCATGGCCTTCCGGGCCCGAGCATGTACCACGGACAGCTCCTTTAGCACGTCGCCTTGAAATCCGGATACTTCCTCTTCCGGCCTACCAGTTAACAGACCTGCAGCAACAGAGTCATGATATTCCGAATTATGGATTAAACATGAACACCTAGGTAGATTCTGAATAAAAGAGGAAGACATACCGAATATGCTGCCCTTCAGTTTTTTATTTTCTCTCTGAGCGGTCGATAACTGAGCCTTCAAGCTCTCTATCTCTTCGGATTGTTTGTCCTTTTCCTCCTTGAGATTTTTCTCCCTGGATGCACTCGTTGCGCTCTTTTTCATCTCCGCCAGTTTGGCGGTAACAACATTCAGCTGCATTTGGTTTGTTTTCAGCTCCTGGGCTAGCGCAGTGTTCTTTTCTTTAAGGACCTGCAGGGTATATCGATCCTTAAATTGGTTTGCCTCACCGCTTCAAGTCTCGGGGGCTACTGGCATATGACTATCCAAAATTGCATAAACACTTACCTGTATGTCCTTTGAGAACAACTGAGTGACGCCGGCAAGACCGTCTCGAGCGGCTCGGATATATGCATCCACCGTGCTGAGTGCGGCAAACTCTTGCTCGGAAAAAGGCGGGGCACGCATGGCTTCCTTTAATCGACGGTGATTCATCACGCTCTCCACTTCGGAATTCGTGACAGATACGTCGTCCGAATCCTCATGAGGATTCAGATATGGCATTGCCTCGGTTCTCGTCCTAGTTGGTGAGTCCGGCACCGGATTGGTGGACATCCGGCTAGCAGGGCGTTTTCCCACCGTCTGCCGCGTGTTTCTCCTGACATCAAAGATAAGAAGGAGACCTTAAGCAATCCGGACTCATGCCTAGGCATGTATTAAGCGGACATACCTCTTGGAAGACTGTGGGGTTTCTGCAGCACACCCGGTCCCCTTTCGTTTTGAACGGCTGCCCTGTGTAGGGGCCGCCCTCGAGGAAGTACAGTTTGCCGAACGCCGATCCTGTTAAAAGTTTGGAACGGTATAATAAGCAAAAGTGCAGATAAGGGTTTCCTTTCAAGAGCCCTCGGAATACTTACGATGCAGAAGGGATAGAGGCATGGGGTAGTCGGCGGTGATAGCCACTCTTAAGCCGTCAAGGCTCGCTTGATAGAATACTCCATCATCGAACTCTATGTATATGTCCGGATCCTCGTGAGAGCCAGGGTCTCCATTGCGGCTATGATCCTCTGGCTGTGGAGCGGGACAGCGGACGTCCTCGATCATCTTCCTCCATGACTGTTTTTGGTAACAAAGGGCAAAGTTGATTAGTATCTGTGATAGTAATAAGGCAGCGCAGACAATCAAATTCTTACCCATTCTACGGGGTTGTACATGGAATAGCCATCCCGGCAGTTTAAGCGGAGGAAGTCTTCTTTCTCACCCTTATACAGATCGGCCAGGATTGTGGCCAGTTTGGCAGGGGTATCCGAACCCTTCCGTCTGTAATGGGAAGCGTCATCTTCTCCATTATAACACCATAAGGGAGTTACTCTGGATTGGAGAGGTTGGACGCACCTCTTTATTGCAATAGCCATGATCTCGACTATCGAGAGCTTGGTATGGGCTAGTAACCTAATCTTGTTAACCAACCTTTTTATTTCCGCACTGTCTTCCTCCCTGGGACTTCGGGGATGCCAGTTGAGATGCTTCTTTAAAGGAGCACTGGAAAATTCGGGAAGGCCGCGCTGAACTGGGTCCGGCAGTGGGACGTCGTCCGTATAAAACCATTCCGAAGACCACTGTGGGTATACCTCCCTGGGAGTTCCTATGAGGTATCCGGATCTGGCTATACGCCATACTTCGGCACCGCCCACTTCAAAAATAGAGCCTCCCCGATGACGGGGAATAAGGCAAAAGAACTTCCTCCATAGTTCAAAATGGGCCTCGATGCCTAAGAACAGTTCGCAGAGGGCAACAAAACCTGAGATGTGCAGAATCGAACCTGGGGTAAGGTTGTGCAGTTGGATGCCATAAAATTCCAATAGGCCCCTGAGAAAGGGGTGGATTGGAAATCCTAGGCCCCGCAGCAGAAAGAGGATGAAGCACACCCTCTCATCCTTGTTGGGGTTGGGGAAATTCTCAGCCATCACATCATTGCCAATTGAGGCCAATCCCGCTCGAACGGGGACTAGATCTGCGAGGGGAAGGTAGCCCTGCGTCTGGAGTCGACTCAGCTGAAGATGAGGCACGGAACAACTCTGCCAATCACCCTCTTGAGGGCCATGGGGGCGCGAAGATGAGCCTGGAGCACTGGCCAGGCTGGAAAACTTTTTTCGCAGCTAATCTTGACGATCTTTCTTTTGCCCGATATGAGATGGCATTTGGGGATCTAGCTCTCCTTATATATATGCCGTCCGAACATGGTGAGGCGCTTATTTGCAAAAAATCACAGACCATTCGCATTCGCCTAGCGTGCGGAAATCGAAGCGACCATAGAAAAGGATCATAAAGGCAGCACATCGAGGTCAGAACCGGACTGTCGTCAATCCATAGTACAAATGAAGAACCCGCCTTGCAAATCCGAAGACATAAGTCGGATACTACGTCGTCATTGAAGGCAAGTTCGGGGGCTACTGAGGGAGTCCCGGATTAAGGGGTCCTCGGGCGTCCGGGTAATGTGACATGGGCCGGACTGATGGGCCGTGAAGATATGAGATAGAAGGCTTTTCCCCATGTCTGGATGGGACTCTCCTTTGCGTGGATGGCAAGATTGGCATCCGGATGTGTAATTTCCTTCCTCTGTAAACCGACTCTGTACAACCCTAGCCCCCTCCGGTGTCTATATAAACCGGAGGGGTTTAGTCCGTAGAGGCTATCATAACTCCCATAGGCTAGACATCTATGGTTTAGCCATCATGATCTCGAGGTAGATCAACTCTTGTAACCCCCATACTCATCAAATACAATCAAACAGGACGTAGGGTTTTACCTGCACTAAGAGGGCCCGAACCTAGGTAAACATCGTGTTCCCTTTGTCCTTTGTTACCTTCGATCCTCAGATGCACATTTCGGGACCCCCTACCCAAGATCGGCCAGTTTTGACACCGACAGGGGGCTCCTCCTCCTGCCTTCCTCCCACAGTCATATATGGAAGGGGGGCACGGCTTGGGGAAGTCTCCAAGTAGGATTCGGCCCTACTTGGGGCGCCCATTGGCCTCTCCCCTCTCCCCCCACCTATATATATGTGGGAGGGGGGCGCCACACATAACCACAACATTGTCTTAGCCGTGTGCGGCGCCCCCCCTCCACTGTTTACACCCTCGATCATATTTTTCGTAGTGCTTAGGCGAAGCCTTGCGGAGATAGCATCACCATCACCATCACCATCACCGTCACCACGTTGTCGTGCTGGCGGAACTCATCCACTACCTCGCCGTCTTACTGGATCAAGAAGGCGTGGACGTCACCGAGCTGAACGTGTGCTGAACGCGGAGGTGCCGTACGTTCGGTACTCGATCGGTTGGAGCGCGAAGAAGTTCGACTACATCAACCGTGTTAACAAACGCTTCTGCTTACGGTCTACAAGGGTACGTAGACACACTCGCCCCTCTCGTTGCTATGCATCTCCTTGATAGATCTTGCGCGTGCGTAGAATATTTTTTGTTTTCCATGCAACATTTCCCAACACTCACATATGCCCCCCACTTTTAGCTATCCCAGGGCATTTGCCGTGAGATCACCACGATAGTTGGCGCCCACCGTGGGGCTGCTCGTGGCGTTGGCCGGAGTCAAGTTCCAGACGAGGCCCATCACTGACTCTGAGGAGCGCATTGTGCAAGGCCAGGTCCCCGCGCTCATCGCGGCGCCGGTCAACCTCGTCGGTTCGTACGTCGTCCCCTTCGGCATGCTACACGTCTTCGTCGTGCTCGCCCTCGACGAGTACCCCAACGGGGTCCTCGATGTCACTGACTCCCCCGTCCCCGTCGGCTGCGCCATCTCCAGCAACGTGGAGGATCTCTGCACCCGCGTGGAGGTGCTCACCACCAACTCTACCTCCACCTCGCCTAGCGCCGTGGCTAAGGCGGCCGCAGCCAAGGCCACGGCGGCTCACGCTGACAAGGTCGACCCGCTACGCGCTATGCTGCAGAACCTCAGCATCCCCATCGCCATCGACGTCAATGCTACTCTGGCCAGAGACCGACTCGATGAGGAGCGCGTGCGCCTGCTGGACGAGGCCACGACGCTTGCTGCCACGCAGCGCCGGCTGGAGTCCGCCCAGCAGGAGCGCGATGCCGCGTATGGCTTCACACCGGCCGCGACTAAGCCTAGCCAAGTCGCCGAGGTGCGCGTCCGGGGTGGAGCCCTCGATCACGCGCTGGGCGTGGTCCCGCCCATCTACGACATGCCCGTCAAGAACATGCGCGCCACGGAGGCGGCCACGGAGGGCCTGGAACTCCTGCAGGGCGAGGAGCTGCAGCAGCGGTAGCAACGTATTCGCGAGCTCCTTACTATTGCGAATGCGCAGCAGAAACGCCTCGACTCCCCCCGGAGGCTCCCGAAGCGTTTGTTTCGTATCGCTCCACAGACCCTGAGCAGCGGAACACGGCGTCTTCTCCACGTCCTAGCGAGGGCCAGTCCGGGAGGACCCATAGCGGCCGGACCCAGCACGACCGCGCCATCACCATTGTTGACATCCAAGAGGGCAGGCCGGACCCGAATGCCCGGTGCCAGCGGGATCCTCCCCCGCCACCCGGCCGCCTGTGCGACATCAACAACGATGACGCTCGCCACCGCATCGAGCAGCTGGCTCTCTCCCTCCAGGTGGAGGAGGACGATGCGGTCGGTCCAAGCTGCTTCGGCCCGCGCATCCGCGATGAGCCCTTCACCAAAGGGTCCACGCTTCCCCGTGACACCCCCAAGTACAACGATACCGCCAAGCCATAGGACTGGCTCATTGACTACACCACCACCATCGGAATAGCGGGCGGCAACCGGCATCTGGCCGTGCGCTACGCCCCCCTCATGCTGCAGGGCTCGGCCCAGACATGGCTGAACAGCCTGCCGACTGGCAGTATCAACTCCTGGCTTGACTTCGAGCAGGTGTTCATGCGCAACTTCACCGGCACCTACAAGCGCCTCGGCCGGCCTCGCCAGCTCGCCATGTGCATGCAGGGGCCAGAGGAGAACGGCCGCCAATACCTCACGCGCTGGACCGAACTCCGGAACAGCTGCGAGGGGGTCCACAAGGTCCAAGCCATACAGTACTTCATGGACAAGGCACCCTGCTCAAACACAAGGTTCTGCGCTCCGAACCGACCACGATGGCCGCAATCATGGCCACGGCGGACAAGTACGCCACGGCCGACGCCGCCATGAAGGTCCAAGTAGTGGTGGACGGTGCTGGCAAGGCGTTGCCGGTGCCCTCCAAGCCGGCTGGCGAGAGCAGCCGCCAGTAGAACAATCATCCCGGCAACAAGCGTAAGGGCGAGCAGCCGGCTCCCTGTTATGACAACCGCCTCATCGCTGCGGCCGAGCAAGCGCCCCTCGCCGAGTAGGGCGGCTGCCGCCATTAGCGAACCGGCAAGACCGCGTGGCAACCCGCCGTGAGTTTTGAACAGATGCTCGAGGCTCCCTACAAGAACCACAGTGATGTGAGGCCATCCACGCACACGCTCCGGCAGTGCGCCATTGAAAGCACAAGTGCTCCCTGGGTGATTTTGGTAATTAATGTCAACATATTTCTTGTTGGACTAATAGTTTTATCTAGTGTGTCACAGACAAGTTCAACAATGGCATGGCAAGGACAAGAGGATGTGGAACCCCTTCAAATGCTAAGGACAAAGATTGGCAAAAGCTCAAGACTCTTCATTTCTATTTTAGTGATCCAAGATCACATTGAGTCCATAGGAAAGCCAATACCATTACGAGGGGATGAGGTGTTGCTTAATGGCTTACTTGCTCAAGTGCTTAGTGATATTGCTCCAAAAACTCTCAGCCACTTTCTCCATCTAAATATGTCAAAACCCTAAACTCCAACTCGGCCCCACCGATACTTCCTATCCGGAGCCACCGAGTTCATATGACATAGCCACACCTAGAAACCCTAACAGTTCGGTCTCACCGATACGGATCATGGTCTCACCGAGATGGCCTTGCCAACTCCCTGATATCAGTTGCAATTATTTCGATCTCACCAAAATAGCAATCGGTCTCAACGAGATGGCTTGACCAACTCTCTGTTGCCTTATTGCTTCACTTCGGTCTCACCGAGTTGATGCAATCAGTGCCACCGAGACGAGGTTTGCCCTAAGCCCTAGCACATCGGTCCCACCGAGTTGTTCCAGTCGGTGCCACCGAGATTCCTAACGTTCACATTTTTGAACTGATAGGTGCCACCGAGTTTAACCATTCGGTCCCACCGAGATGAGTCAAATGTGTGTAACGGCTGGTGTTGGGGATATTCCCCACAACCAAGACCCGGCTCATAAGGATAAGTCGCCCTGACATTAAGTCATTTCTGGGCTTAAGTCGCCCTGACGTTAAGTCATCTCTCGGCTTAAGTCGCCATGATGTTAAGTCATCTCTGGGCTTAAGTCGCCCTGATGTTAAGTCAATCTGGACTTAAGCAGCCATGTTAAGTCCTCTCTGGACTTAAGCAGCCATGTTAACCCGTCATATTAACCAGCCATCTTAACCCTCCATGATGAGTCTCGGAGATGAGTCTTGGAGATGAGTCCTGAAGATAAGCCCTGAAGGTAACCCAGCACACAGATTGTAACCCGGCAGACAGATTATAACCCGACAGACAGTTGTAACCCAACAGACAGTTGTTACCCGACAGATAGATTCTAACACGGCAAGTACTTAGCCATGAAAATGAGTCGCCTGGAGATAAGAAGCCCAGGCGTTAAGAAGCTCACGGTGAGAAGCCCGTGACAAGAAGCCCGCGATGGGAAGTCAGAATAGGTTAAGTCTTAATCCGATTTGGACTCTACATGTAAGCCACACCTTCAACTTATATATGGAGGGGCAGGTCACCCCAAGAGGGTCAAGTTTCTAGAGGGTCAGGTTTACACAGGTTAAGATAGTCAGGGCTTAGACAGACAGGTCTAAGTCAGACAAGACTTAGACAAAATCAGAGTAGATGCTCTCGAAATAGAGGTAGCGAAACTCCGCCCTTGTAACCGAGATCATCATCATCATCAATATCAATCAAGAAGGATGTAAGCTTTTACCTCCACCGTGAGGGGCCAAACCTGGGTAAAATCTCGCGTCTCTCGTCCCGCTCAACCCCGTTCAAGCTACCACTTAGATGCGTTGGCCTCACGACTAAGTCCTCACACTAGAACATCTGCCGTGACAAACCACGACAGTTGGCGCCCACCGTGGGGCCAGCACACGGTGGTATTGAGTTCTTGGAGGGAGCTCTCCCAGGGATTGAGAAGCTCGCGATTGACCGGGTGAAGAAGAACCAACATGAAACAATTGCCCGGAATAATCCAGCGTGGTCAACCTTGGAAAGAGTTGGCAAATTCATCATCAAAGAAGTTAGGGTTGCTGTTGAGCCGCCGCCGCCGGCTGTGTAATCCGCCAAATTGCAGGCATCGACGAGTACACGTTTTCTCCGTCGGATCGCTGAGGTCGAATTACAAGTCAGCCAAATCAATATCAATGGCTAGTCAAACCAAAAGCAACACGGACGGAGCCCACACATCAAGTTTACATCTGATGGAAAACTACTCCGGTTAGAGACCAAACACGAATCGAAGTGGGCATCAGGAACTCCAATACGGCGAAACTGTTAAGTGCTAGTATGAGATTATGAGTTGGATCAGAGTTCCAAGAAGAAGGAAAGAAGGGGGAGTCTACCCCACGACCAGAGGAGGACACGAAGACGAGCCGCCCTCGCTCGGCCTCGGCTCCGGGTTGCCCTCGCCTCACGCCGTACGCCTCAGCCGCCACCATCTACAAGAGTTGCCGTCCGGGTCTCAGGCCTTGCCTCCACCGGCCTGTTGCCACTACGCTGAGAGCCGCCACTACTTCACCTCACCGCGGTTCTACTTTGCCTTGCCTCCTCGACCGCGTTTATGCTTTGCTTCATCGGGTGTCCTCCGCCTTCAAAGTCGCCACTACGGCCAGGGGCCCTCCTTCTAGCGCAACCGTAAGTCGCCGCCGCTGGCCTCCACTGTTGCGGCCCTGAGCAAGCCGCCCCAGCCTCACGCCCGATTCTGAGCCGCCCTCGCCAGCGTCCCTCAACTGCGGGCTCACCGGGGGCGCCGCTGAGCCGCCTCTGCTGAGCTGCTGCACCCGCCGGAGAGCCGGCCTACCGCCTCCAACGCCCATCTTCAAGCTGGCCCATGTTCGCTTCGACGCCTCCTCAGCAGCGGCTGCGCCAGGACGGCCTTGCTCTGCTTCTCCAAGCCGCCCTGGTTCGTGCCGCCCTTATGGCTTCGCCACCAAAGCCGCCATCGGGGCCTCCGCAGTTTCAATCCGCCCGGCGCACCGCAGCAGTCGAGCCTCCGCTATAGCAGACCGCCTCGCACCGCCCCTACGGCCTCACGGCGGGTCACCGACCGCCGTCGTGGTCCGCCTCGCTCAACTGCTGCCCTTAAAATTACCTCCAAAATCGGCCTCGCTGCACCTCGCAGTCACCGTCTTCGCCTCCGCCCTGGCCGGTGTCAACCCGCCCTCGCCGGAGCCGCCACCTCGGGTGGCCCTGGCACCTCCGTCTTGAGCCACCTGACGAGCGTTGGGCCGCCTCCGCCCTGGCCGGCGTCAACCCGCCGCTGCCGAGCCCCGCTGCGAGCCTTCGTGAAGCGTTGTGCCGCCGTGCCCTACTGCGAGCCACCCTGCCTCCGAGTCGACCCGCCACCGCTGCAAAGCGCCTCCTCGAGCTGACCCTATGTGGCCGTGCCTCCTCGAGCCACCTCCTCCGCGTGCAAGTCGCCGCCTCCGAACTGCCAAGCAGCCGCCGTCCTGTCTGGCTTCGCCGTGTCATCACCATGACTCGACCTCTGCCTTGCGCCGCGCCGGGTCGCCGCGCTCCGACCTGTTCAAGTTGCCGTGCCCCGACCTGTTCAAGCCGCCGTGTACTCACCGTCGCGGCCCCTCCTCCGTCACAAGCCTGGACTCGCTCCTGGCTCGGCCCTGCTCCGGCAGGTGCCGGGTCGCTGCTGCTACGTCGACCCATCAGCCACCTACGCCGAGTCCCCGTCGCCTCATCGACCCATCATTCCCACGAGCACGCGGCGTCCTGATCCGCCTTGCCTCCGACCCGAGCCGTGTCGGGCCCCTCCTTCTCCGCCCCGAGCCGCGTCAGGCCTCGCTTTCTCCGCCCCGAGCCGCGCCTTGCCGCTACGAGCTCGCCGGCACAGCAAGCCACTGCAGCGCTCGCCTTTGCCGGGGCCGAGCTGCCGCCTCTGCTGCCGACTTACACCGTGGCCGCCTTGAGCCGCCCGCGCGCTGCAGGCCGCCTTGTTTTCTGCCGCAAGTTGCCCCGCCGGGTCACCACGCCCCGCCTTCCACCGAATTGCCACTTCAGCCTCACCGACTGCCCGCAGCGATGACTGCTACCTTAGCGGGTTTCTGGGTGCCCGATAAAACAAAGAGGTCAGCTGCCTGTATGGAGACTAAAGTCAAAGGCCGCCTTTAAAAAAATGGCGGCTTAATATTCATCAGTGTATACACGCCAAGGATTTTGAGCATCTACGACTCGCTCGCGATTAACTTCAGCTCCACCGCAGTGAGCATCAACTTCGCGGCGGATAATTTCCGGCCAAATATATCAGGTGAAATCCATCCAGTCAATTTTTATTATTTCAAGAACAAATTACTCTCGCCTGCAATATCCTTTATGCAGGACAATTATTCCCGACAAAAGTGGCTTATACCACGGGTACGGAGCACGCGTCGGCAAAATTCTGTACCGGCGTTTGTCCGTGCCACATTAGCCGGTGAATGGACGTGTGCAAACCACCGCCCCTGCGACCCGCGCTAAATCGACTTGCCGGGATCGTGCGTGCCTGCTGCTCAATGGACGTGCGCAAGTCGCCGCCCCTGCGGCTCGATCTACATCAACTTGCCGGGACCGCGCCCGCGGTTGACTCACCCGACCGTGCAAGTTTATAACCCCGCGGCTGACTCATCTGTCCGCGCCCGCGGCCAAATTCACCCGCGTCCGTGCCGCCTTCGATGCCGCGGCCGTCTTTACCGTCCGCCCCCGTGGTCTGGTCTACATCAACACACCGGAGCCGCACCCGTCTGCACGAGCGGTTTAGTGAGCGCACGCAAGTCGCTGCTCCTACGGCCCGGTCTATTCCAACAACTCTGGAGAAAATTATAATATATTATTAGCCTCCGTCTGCACCGGATGACTCAATGGACAGGCGCACAAGTCGCCGTCACTGCGGTTTGGTTAACTTCAACAACCAGCCAGGACGAACCATCAGCCGGGTTACTGACGCAAATCATACGGGATAATTTATAACCCGCCACGGTCAACCTCAACCTTCCGTGGATTCACATCGCGTTATTAACGCCAAGGATACATACTGAGTGTCGCGAAGGTCATCAACCCGCGACTTCGTCTCCAGCTTCAGCACATTCCAGCATTCTGTTGTTCAACTATATGCCGGTTTATATCACGGTCAAGTATGGAGAATCTCAAGCCAACTCCTCGAGTGATCTTAAGATTCGCGGGCTACACAGACATGACTTGGCAGAATTGGCCGGTTTCAGTGAATTCAAGAAGTTCGGGTTATTGCAGGAAATACAACCCGGTCCCGGAGACTGCTGCCACATTAGTGAAAATTAAAAAGTCGTCAGAAAATTTCTGACTTAAAAAGTGCCAGGCAATCAGAAAGTTCCGGCTCAAAAGAAAGATTCTGGGTTGTCAGAAAAGATTTCGGTTCAAATTCCGGCTCAAGGGAAATCTGTCTCTCACAAAGTTTGAGCTCTCAAAATCCGGCTCAATGTCCGGTTCAAGAAGAATCCATCTCTCGCAAGTTCAAGTTCTCAGAAAAAAATTAAAGGTTGCGAAAGAGAACTTGCTGCCATGATGCGCGGTTCAAACATGGGTATCCTGCCTTATTGGCTTATCATATTATGATCAACGTAATAAGGCTGGCATCCCCAAAATACTGGGTATGAGTCTTTATTAGTTGATCATAAGGTCACTTGGGGGCTTCCTACTCAACGAGTATAGCTATCTTACCCTCTTGATCGACTTCCATGCCATATGATGGGTTAAATTTGCCTATAGGTCACTTGGGGGCTTCCTACTCAACGAGTATAGCTATCTTACCCTCTTGATCGGCTTTCATGCCATATTATGGATTAAATTTGCCTATAGGTCACTTGGGGGCTTCCTACTCAATGAGTATAGCTATCTTACCCTCTTGATCGGTTTCCATGCCATATTATGGGTTAAATTTGCCTATAGGTCACTTGGGGGCTTCCTACTCAACGAGTATAGCTATCTTACCCTCTTGATCGGCTTCCATGCCATATTATGGGTTAAACCTGCCTATTTGCAACTTGCTACTCCTCCAGGTGACCCGCCGTACTCTTGACAGTCAATCATCCATGACCCTGAACTTGTCAAGGTTAAAACGACAGTTTTTGTCATGTCAGAGCCGGCTTACAGAGAGCTCAGATAAACTCACCTGTCTGTTGTAGTCTCTTCGCTATGTGGCCCGTTCGTACTCTTAACAGTCAATCTTCTCGGAAGACCCTGGACTAGTTAAGGTTAAAACTACGAATTTATGTCACGTGAGAGTCGGCTTACGGGATGAAAGGCGATCATGCCAAGCTTCTTTGAAGCAAAACTTGAGTTTTTCAAAAAACAAAACAGAGCTAGTCTCTTTTTGTCCAGCCTTGAAAGCCGACATTTTTATATTCTATCATCATACGCATACATCATCATACATTGCATCATCATACCATGCATCATATATGCATGGATATACTGGTTTATGTTGCAGGCACCGGTTTTCAAACCAGGTTATATTATTCAAATCTTAAATAGCCAGCATGGCTGGATTTTCATTATGGTTATCATAACCAATATTGGACGATTGAGGTTTTCAAAGCCGCTTCAGAGAGATGGCTATTATTCCCTCGTCCAAAAATACCAGCTCACAACAAAGAGTATGGTTCAACATTGATATGCAAGGCTTTCAGGAATATCATCCAGACAGTGGATATGATTTTATTTTATAATGGAAGGAATAGTCCCGAGTCGCTGCAGGCACACGACCCGACACTTGGGGGCTACACTATCCAAATCAAGATTACATCAAATATGCAAGTCCCATGTCACTGCAAGCATGTACCATGACACTTGGGGGCTAATGCAAGTTGCTTTTCAAGTCATTACATTGGCAACAGACCCGGTTATCTCAAGGAGATGAGCTGGCATTTCATCATTTTCTAAGTCCCAGCCCAGTCTTATCTTACTGAGCCGACACTTGAGGGCTACAACATTCAGTTCTTTATCAAAGTCATAAGGTTCTAATTGGAAGACCCGGCCCATCACACACTGATGAACCGACCCTTGGGGGCTACACATTGCTCCTCAAGTTTATATAATCAAATATGCAAAAGTCCCTGCTCATTATTGCATAATGACCCGGCCCTTGAGGGCTACACTGGTTGAAGTTTTATGAGCATAAGGCAATTACAAGTCCCAGGTTACTGCAGGCAAGACAACCTGGTACTTGGGGGCTACATATGTGGAACATTCAACTTATGACTGGTGACTCAGACGAACAATCCGGATTTCTCCAGAGTTGCAACATTTATATTGAAGCAAGTCTTAAAGCTATCACTACATTCCCCTCTTAAGACTTGGGGGCTATAGGTAATATGGATATAAGGAAGGTATACCTTCAAATTCTCAGTTATGAGTGAACCAGGTCTCATATTTTTTGATAAAGAAGTTTGCAAAGATTATCTCCTCCGGGTTATTCAGACAACTTAACATCATACGGATTTTTCATCAAAGTCGGAAGTATTGAAAGTTGGCACAACATCAGACGAATTTTCTTTTTATCAAACCAAGGCGTTTTTTAAGACAATTCAAGACATCATAAGGGTTATTTTTTCTGCAAGGAACCTGAGTCGGCATATTGATATGATAGAGATTCAGAATTTTCAGGAGCTGATCAACTGGTCTTTTTGAGTGAGCCGGTCCTTTTACATATTCTTATGTCAAGAGTTTAGCATGAATAAATTCAAAGCTAAACTGGGGGCTAATGTTGGGGATATTCCCCATGACCAAGACCCGGCTCATAAGGATAAGTCACCCTGACGTTAAGTCATTTCTGGGCTTAAGTCGACCTGATGTTAAGTCATCTCTGGGCTTAAGTCGCCCTGCCGTTAAGTCATCTCTAGGCTTAAATCGCCCTAATGTTAAGTCATTCTGGACTTAAGCAGCCATGTTAAGTCCTCTATGGACTTAAGCAGCCATGTTAACCCGCCATCTTAACCAGCCATCTTAACCCGCCATGATGAGGCTCGGAGATGAGTCTTGGAGATGAGTCCTGAAGATAAGCCCTGAAGGTAACCCGCCAGACAGATTGTAACCCGCTAGACAGATTGTAACCCGGCAGACAGTTGTAACCCGGCAGACAGATCCTAACCCGGTAAGTACTTAGCCATGAAAATGAGTCGCCTAGAGATAAGAAGCCCAGGCGTTAAGAAGCCCACAGTGAGAAGCCCGTGATGGGAAGTCAGAATAGGTTAAGTCTTAATCTGACTTGGACTCTACATGTAAGCCGCCCCTTCAACTTATATAAGGAGGGGCAGGTCACCCCAAGAGGGTCAAGTTTCTAGAGGGTCAGGTTTTCACAGGTTAAGATAGTCAGGGCTTAGACAGACATGTCTAAGTCAGACAAGACTTAGACAAAATCAGAGTAGATGCTCTGGAAATAGAGGTAGCAAAACTCCGCCCTTGTAACCGAGATCATCATCATCATCAATATCAATCAAGCAGGATGTAGGCTTTTACCTCCATCGTGAGGGGCTGAACCTGGGTAAAATCTCGCATCTCTCGTTCCGCTCAACCCCATTTAAGCTACCACTTAGATGCGTTGGCCTCACGACTAAGTCCTCACACTAGGACATCTGCCGTGACAAACCACGATAGTTGGATTTTGTGTGGTGGCTATATATACCCCTCCAGCCCCTTCTCCATTTGTGAGAGAGCCATCAGAACGTGCCTACACTTTCACCATTCATTTTCTGAGAGAGAACCACCTACTCATGTGTTGATATCAAGAGATTCCATTCCTACCATTTGAACCTTGATTTCTAGCCTTCCCCAAGTTGCTTTCCACTCAAATCTTTCTTCCACCATAGCCAAGTCTGAGAGAGAGAGAGAGAGAGAGAGAGAGAGAGAGAGAGAGAGAGAGAGTTGAGTGTTGGGGAGACTATCATTTGAAGCACAAGAGCAAGGAGTTCATCATCAACACACTGTCTATTACCTTTTGGAGAGTGGTGTCTCCTAGATTGGTTAGGTGTCGCTTGGGAGCCTCCGTCGTGATGTGGAGTTGAACCAAGAAGTTTGTAAGGGCAAGGAGATCTCCTACTTCATGAAGATCTACCCGAGTGAGGCAAGTCCTTCCTGGGTGATGGCCATGGTGGGATAGACAAGGTTGCTTCTTCGTGGACCCTTTGTGGGTGGAGCCCTCCGTGGACTCGCGCAACTGTTACCCTTCGTGGGCTGAAGTCTCCATCAACATGGACGTACGATAGCACCACCTATCGGAACCACGCCAAAAATCCTCCGCATCTCCATTGCGTTTGCACACTCCAATCCCATCCCCTTACTTTCTTGCAACTTGTATGGTTTACTCTTTCCACTCCATATACTCTTGTCATGCTTGCTTGAAAAGTATTGTGAGTGCTTTAACATATGCTAAAGTCAACACTAACTTGAAGAAACTAAAAACTGCCACTTTTGCTTGTTAAGGGTCTAATCACCCCCCTCTAGACCCCTCTTCATGATCCTTTCAATTGGTATCAAAGCTTTGGTCTCCATTGCTTTGGTTTAATCACCATTGGAGGAAGATGGATGAGTCTATGTTCGGGAGTATTAGACGTAGAGTGCCTATCCTTGATGGGGAGTATTATGGTTCATGGAAAAATGAGATGCTTGAGATTTTCAATGAATATAATTTGAACAAGTATATTCTTAGCCCTTATGTCCCTCCTATTGATCCTTTGCATCCTAACCCCGATGATTATCTGGACATGGTTCGCAATCTTAGGACTATTGATCTTATCATTAGAGGATTGCCTAGAAATTTGCTTGTGTGCTTGCCTACTTTTGAATGCGCATATACTATATGGAAATATCTTGAGGAACGCTTTCCGGATTACTCCTTGAAAAATCCAGATGAGATTCTTCAAAAGTCTATTGCTTTCCATAAAATGAAGCCTAGTGATCCCAAGTTTGATGAATGTCTATTTGAGCTCTGTGATCTTATGCGTGCTAAAGGAAATGTTGGAGTCATTAGTAGCATCATTTCACAAACAATTAGAATTCATAAACTTGAACATTGTCATGGTCATAAATCTAATGAATCACTTGCTCTAGGTGATGATCACATACATGATGATGACATTGAGCATGGCTATTATGATGAAGACGAAGAAAGTGATATTGACTATGAGGAGACTATGAGAAATCTTAGTCTCATGGCCAACTTTCGTGACTACATGGCCAGAGGAAAAGAGTGGATTCTTGATAGTGGATGTACTGATCATATGACCGGAGATAATGATATGTTCTGTGAGCTTGCTAAAAACGATGGCCCATGCAAGTATGTATCTTTTGGAGATAACTCCAAGGGTAAGGTACTTGGCCTTGGTAAGGTGGCCATATCCAACGATAGCTCCATTCAAAATGTTATGCTCGTTGAATCTCTTGGTTAGAATCTCATTTTCGTATCTAGACTAGCCGACTTTTGTTTCAATGTTCTATTTAACGAAGTAGATTGCCAAGTGTTTCATAGAGATAATCATAATATGGTCTTTATCGATATTCGTAGAGGTGATCTATACATTGTTGATTTCACTAAGAGAGCCCAACCTCGTACTTGCTTAATTGCTAAATCTTCTAAAGGATGGTTATGGAATAGAAGGTTAGGTCATGTGGGCATGTGAAATCTTGATAAGCTTATTAAAGGAGATCATATCCTTGCTGTTAAAGATGTTATATTTGACAAGGATAGACTTTGCAATGCTTGTCAAGCAGGGAAACAAGTTGGAGGAAGTCATCCTGTGAAGAACATCATGACCACAAGAAGACCACTAGAGCTACTTCACATGGATCTTTTCGGTCCCAATGTTTATAAGAGCCTTGGTGGTAACTCCTTCGGTTTGGTCATTGTTGACGACTTTTCAAGATTTACATGGGTGTTCTTTCTTGATGGCAAATCGCAGGTCCAAAAGATCTTCAAGAACTTCGCCAAGAAGGCACAAAACCAATTTGAAGTGAAGATCAAGAAGGTTCGAAATGATAAAGGAACGGAGTTCAAGAACGCCAATGTGGATACCTTTCTTGACGAAGAAGGGATTTCACATGAGTTCTTGGCTACGTACACGCCTCAACAAAATGGATTTGTTGACAGGAATGCTAATTCTTGAGCTTGTGTTGGTTTTTCTCTTGAAGAGGAAAGGGTGATGCAGCAAAGTAGAGATAAGTATTTCCCTCAGTTAGAGAACCAAGGTATCAATCCAGTAGGAGGTACAAGCAAGTCCCCAATCTATGTACCTGCACAAACAATCAAACACTTGCACCCAACGCGATAAAGGGGTTGTCAATCCCTTCACGTTCAATTGCAAAGGTGAGATCTGATAGAGATAGGTATATAAGATTGCCCAAATGTAAAACAAAATAAAAGTAAAAAATTGCAGCAAGGTATTTTTGATATATAGATCTGAAAATATATGATGGAAAATAGACCCGGGGGCCATAGGTTTCACTAGAGGCTTCTCTCTTGAAGGCAAATAATACGGTGGGTGAACAAATTACTATCGAGCAATTGATAGAAAAGCGCAAAGTTATGACGATATCCAAGGCAATGATTATGCATATAGGCATCACGTCCGTGTCAAGTAGACCGAAACGATTCTGCATCTACTACTATTACTCCACACATCGACCGCTATCCAGCATGCATCTAGAGTATTAAGTTCATAAAGAACGGAGTAACGCCTTAAGTAAGATGACATGATGTAGAGGGATAAACTCAAGCAATATGATGAAAACCCCATCTTTTTATCCTTGATGGCAACAATACAATACGTGCCTCGCTACCCCTACTATGTCACTGGGTGAGGACACCACAAGATTGAACCCAAAACTAAGCACCTCTCCCATTGCAAGAAATACCAATCTAGTTGGCCAAACCAAACAGATAATTCGAGGACAAATACAAAGATATCAAATCATGCATATAAGAATTCAGAGAAGATTCAAATAATATTCATAGATAATCTGATCATAAATCCACAATTCATCGGATCTCGACAAACACACCGCAAAAGAATATTACATCGGATAGATCTCCAAGAACATCGAGGAGAACATGGTATTGAGAATCAAAGAGAGAGAAGAAGCCATCTAGCTACTAGCTATTGACCTGTAGGTCTGAGGTAAACTACTCATGCTTCATCGGAGAGGCAATAGGGTTGATGTAGTTGCCCTCCATGATCGAATCCCCCTCCGGCAGATCGCTGGAAAAGGCCCCAAGATGGGATCTCGCGGGAACAGAAGGTTGCGGCGGTGGAAAAGTATTTTTGTGGCTCTCTCCTAGGGTTTTGGAATATATGTGAATATATAGGACGAAGAAGTAGGTCAGTGGACTCCCGAGAGGGCCACAAGCTAGGGGGCGCCCCCTAGGGCGTGCCCCTACGGCTTGTCGTCGCCTCATGGGTCTTCTGACTTCGACTCCAAGTCTCGTAGGTGTCTTCTGGTCCAAGAAAAATCATCATAAAGTTTTATTCCGTTTGGACTCCATTTGATATTCCTTTTCTGCGAAACTCAAAAACAAGGAAAAAACAGAAACTGGCACTAGGCTCTAGGTTAATAAGTTAGTCCCAAAAATAATATAAAATAGCATATTGATGCATATAAAACATCCAAAACAGATAATATAATAGCATGGAACAATAAAAAATTATAGATATGTTGGAGACGTATCAAGCATCCCTAAGCTTAATTCCTGCTCGTCCTCGAGTAGGTAAATGATAAAAACAGATTTTTTGATGTGGAATGCTATCTAACATATTTATCCTTGTAATTTTCTTTATTGTGGCATGAATGTTCAGATCCATAAGATTCAAAACAAAAGTTTAATATTGACATAAAAACAATAATACTTCAAGCATACTAATAAGCAATCATGTCTTCTCAAAATATCATGGCCAAAGAAAGTTATCCCTACAAAATCATATAGTCTGGCTATGCTCCATCTTCATCACACAAATTGTTAAATCATGCACAACCCCGATGACAAGCCAAGCAATTGTTTCAGACTTTTGATGTTCTCAAACTTTTTCAACTTTCACGGAATACATGAGCGTGAGCCATGGTTATAGCACTATAGGTGGAATAGAATATGGTGGTTGTGGAGAAGACAAAAAGAAGGAGATAGTCTCACATCAACTAGGCCTATCAATGGGCTATGGAGATGCCCATCAATAGAGATCAATGTGAGTGAGTAGGGATTGCCAAGCAACGGATGCAGTAGAGCTATAAGTGTATGAAAGCTCAAAAATAAACTAAGTGGGTGTGCATCCAACTCGCTTGCTCACGAAGACCTAGGGCACTTTGAGGAAGCCCATCATTGGAATATACAAGCCAAGTTATATAACAAAAATTCCCACTAGTATATGAAAGTGACAAAATAGGAGACTCTCTATCATGAAGATCATGGTGCTACTTTGAAGCACAAGTGTGGAAAAAGGATAGTAGCATTGCCCCTTCTCTCTTTTCTCTCATTTTTTTATTTTGGGCTCTTTGGCCTCTTTTTTCTTTTATTTTCTCTTTTTTTTCGTCCGGAGTCTCATCCCGACTTGTGGGGGAATCATAGTCTCCATCATCCTTTCCTCAGATGGGACAATGCTCTAATAATGATGATCATCACACTTTTATTTACTTACAACTCAAGAATTACAACTCGATACTTAGAACAAGAATATGACTCTATATGAATGCCTCCGGCGGTGTACCGGGATGTGCAATGATCAAGAGAGACATGTATAAAAAAATATGAATGGTGGCTTTGCCACAAATACGATGTCAACTACATGATCATGCAAAGCAATATGACAATGATGATGCGTGTCATAATAAACGGAACGGTGGAAGTTGCATGGCAATATATCTCGGAATGGCTATGGAAATGCCATAATAGGTAGGTATGGTGGCTGTTTTGAGGAAGGGTTATGGTGGGTGTAGTGCACCGGCGAAATTTGCGCGGTACTAGAGAGGCTAGCAATGGTGGAAGGGTGAGAGTGCGTATAATCCATGGAGTCAACATTAGTCATAAAGAACTCACATACTTATTGCAAAAGTCTATTAGCTATCGAAACAAAGTACTACACGCATGCTCCTAGGGGGATAGATTGGTAGGAAAAGACCATCACTCGTCCCCGACCGCCACTCATAAGGAAGACAATCAATAAATAAATCATGCTCCGACTTCATCACATAACGGTTCACCATACGTGCATGCTACAGGAATCATAAACTTTAACACAAGTATTTCTACCAATCCACAATTACTCACTAGCATGACTCTAATATCACCATCTTTATATCTCAAAACAATCATAAGGAATCAAACTTCTCATAGTATTCAATGCACTTTATATGAAAGTTTTTATTATATCCCTCTTGGATGCCCATCATATTAGGACTAAATTCATGACCAAAGAAAATTACCATGCTGTTTAGAGACTCTCAAAATAATATAAGTGAAGCAAGAGAGTTCAACAATGTGACGCCCCCGGCTCAATCGTGCACTAATCATACACGCAAATGCACACGATCAAGCCTAAGAACTCACGGGAAGATATCACAACACAACTCTAAAACATAAATAAAGTCATTCAAGCTTTATATTACAAGCCAGGGGCCTCGAGGGCTCGAATACATAAGCTTGCGTACAAGCGTCAGCGGAAGCATCAGATATCTGAGTACAGATATGAAACTGAAACAGAAAGGCCTTTAGAAAGGCGGGACAAAAATAAAACACTACGATCGAAAGGCGTAGGCCTCCTGCCTGGGACCCTCCGATCCTACTCCTGGTCGTCAGTCAACTCGTAGTAGTATCCATCCTCTGGGTAGTAGTAGTAGTCAATCGACGGGGCATCTGTCTCAGGGGCTCCATCATCTTGGTCACGTCAAACTGATATGGGGAGAAAAGGAAAACAAAGCAACCGTGAGTACTCAGAAGTACTCAGCAAGCAAGGATCTACACTACATATGCAACATTTTCAAAGGAAGGCTGTATATGTGGACTGGGCTGCAGAAATGCTAGAATAGAGAGAAGGCCTAGTCCTATCGAAGACTAGCATCTTCAGAGGTCTTGCAGCAATAGAAGAGAGTAGAACAGTACCATATAATGTAGCAGTATAATTAAGTCTCAACCTCACCCAGAGATCCTTTCTCGACTCCCTGCGAGAAAGCAATCCCAGAGCCATATAGTCATCAACCTCGTCCTGAGATTCCTTCTCGACTCCCTGCGAGAAGCAATCCCAGAGCCATAGTATCCAAGTATCCAGTTCTAAATTGTATCAATCAGGATAAAACTCTGAGTGTCCTTTACCGTAGGACAGGCTATCGATAGAAGTTTTCTTCCCTGCAGGGGTGCACCAACTTACCCAACATGCTCGATTAACTCCGGCCGGACACACTTTCCTGGGTCATGCCCGGCCTCGGCCAAACGACACACCGCAGCCCTACCTAGAGCTCAGCAGAGAGGTCCCCGCCGGTCTACATCCTAAGCGCTCAGGGGTCTTGGGCCGTCGCCCTGTGCACTCCGGGTCGTTGTGAGCAGGGTGGATACCAGCACCAACGGCACGATCCGACCCGGCCATAATGCTGAACTGGACGTCTGACAAAGCTTTCGGCTGATGCTACGATGCAGAACGCCCATACTATGCCCACATGATGGTTAGTGCTATCAGACCAGAGGCCTGCTCGGATCAAATATCCAAATCGCTAGTACCTTGGGCTTGCGGTAACGAGCAGAGACTCACGAAAGATGTGACCCCATCGCCCTGTCTCGAGGACTTGTGGCAAGGGCCAAGAATGCCCGGCCGCACCTCGTATTCATCACTCGGGCACCACACAGGCACCCGTCTTCACAACACTCGCCTCTCAGGCGCACGCGGGTACCCCTCAGGGTCGACCCGCCTATCCAAGTAACAGTGTAAAGTCCAAGTATCCGTGTGTCCATAACATCAGGGGAATCCGAGGTATCACCCTCGTTGGATTCCTACTCGATGTATCCGTCAAGGTGAACTCGGAGGAATCACCCTCACTTGGTTCACACTTGAGGTGTTGTACGACGGCGTCGTTATCGGAAGCGGTGAAGGAGGAATCACCCTCGATGACCACGACCGAATAGCTACTCTACAGAGTTAACATCAGAAGTGCTACAAGAGGTTTCACCCTCGGCACTCGATAGTAACGCTGCAGTGTCGTTACAACTAAGGGGGGGTGTTGTGCGGTGTCGGGGCCTGGTCTTCAATCCCGTTGATCGGGTCTTCGGATAATCCAGCGGGGCGGTCGGGACTAGTGGGGTCACTGATAGGTCTCTACCCAGCCTATACTAAGTAGTTTAGGTTATGCAGGTAATTATCAACAGCAGGTTACAGTAAACAGGCTATGCATCAGAACACGTATCAGACGGAGCGGGAGAATATCTGACGATATTTCCCGGGTCTTTGGAATTATCGGACAGACGATCCGGAGGGGGACGGTTCCATGTTCGGATAGATAGGGACGCGTGACGGATGAACGGACCGCGTATCCGAATTCGTCTCGTCGTTCTGAGCAACTTTCATGTACAAAGTTTTTCCATCGGAGTTACGGATTATTTAATATGATTTTCTAAAGTTTTTATTAATTTCTGGAATTTATTTAATTATTTAAATTAACATTATCCGAAATAGTAGTTGATGACATTAGCATGACATCATGCTGACGTCAGCATATTCTGACAGGTGGGGCCCACCTGTCATACTCTGTTAGGTTTAATTAGGGTTTAGTTAATCTAATTACTGTTTAATTAGTCTAACTAATTAATTAGATTAACTTAATTAGAGTTAATTAACTTAATTAATTCACTAATTAATTATTAATTATTATTAATTTTATTAATTCATTTTCATTTTCTTTTTATTTTAAAACGTTCTGGGGGCTGGGCCCCACTGTCAGTGGCACAGGGGCCTAACGGAGCGGTGCGGGCGCTCGTTGACTAGCAGAGGCCGTAGCCCGGCGCGGCAGGGCGCCGACGGCCGTGGTGCCTGAGGCGGGGAGGCATCGGAGGAGCGGCCAGGCGCAGGTGGGGCGCATGGGCGCGACCAGTGCGAGCGGAAGTGGCCGTAGGCCACGGCGGGCTCGGGCGGACGGCGGCGGCAATGCCCGCAGCATCAGCCACCGCAGCAGGCCAGCACCGGGGGGGGGGGGGGAAGCACGGGGCCAGCGGCGAGGTGTCGCAGCAGGAACTGGGCGTGAGGGGGCGCGCAGGCCAGCGACGAGGGGACAAGGCCGCGGCGGGAGTGGGCGGAGCGGGCGGCGTGCAGAGCAGGGCAGCGGCTGGTCGAGGCGAGGCCACGCGTGGGAGTGCGCGAGCGCTGGACAGCGCGGGCTCGGGCGCGGCCAAAGGCAGGCCGAGGCGTGCGCGACAAAGCGAACAGGCGCGGGGCAGGGCCAGCGGTGCGCGACGCGGACAGAGGAAACAGGGGGAGATGGGGGGGCTCATGAGGGTAGGTAGGGCACGGGGCAGCGGTGCGCGAGGAGGACGGCGACGGGGTCCGGCACCGGCGGGGCGGCGTCGAGCACGTCGGGCGCTGGCGAGGCGAGCGCGCGGGCTCGGGGCGCCGATCCAAAATGGATCGGGGGAGAGGGTGGGAAGCAAGGGGGGGTGTGTGTCGGTGGGGTGGTTAGGGTTCGTCCTGGGGGAGGCCATATAGGGGGGGAGCTGGGCCGGCCTGGTGGCCGTGGCCCAGTTGGGCCCGGGGGGGATTTTCCCTTTTTTTTATTTTTTTCTATTTTGTTTTCTTTTATCTTTTCTTTTTTATTTATTCTCTTGTCTCTGTTTAGCAAATAGTTAGGCCTCAAAATGGATTTTGTAAAGCATAGTAATTGTCCCAATAATTACTAGGCATTCTCTACTACTACCAAAAATTGGTTTGGAGTCAATTTGAGTTCACACAATTTTTATAATAAATAAAATGCATTAATCCTTACTATTTTGGTAAAGTTTGAGCCACCTAATTAATTTATTAATTGTTGGTTACAATTTTAGAATAGTCTCTGTAATATTTGCTATTTAATGAACATTTTAGTTTCTGTGTTTGAACAACTTTTATTTTCCACTTTTATTTGAATTTTGAGTTGGGGGTTGAAATGCAACATGATGCAAATGAGAATTTGGCATTGTTAATCATGTTGACTTGGCATTATCAAAATGGGATTACTGTGGCTAACCACTGGGGGTGTTACAAATCTCCTCCACTAATAAGAATTCTCGTCCCGAGAATTAAGAGGTAGAAGGGAAAAGTTCGGGGTATTCCGCACGAAGATTATCCTCTCGTTCCCAAGTGGCTTCTTCTTCAGTATGATTTGAGCACCGCACTTTGAGGAACTTGGTAACCTTCTGACGGGTTCGATGTTCAGCTTCATCGAGAATGCGGATCGGCTGCTCCTTATATGAAAGATCATCATGCAATTCGAGCATCTCGTGATCCACAGCTCGGTGCGGAGATTCCTTGAAGCATTTACGAAGTTGCGACACATGGAATACGTCGTGGATATGAGAGAATTGCAGCGGCAACTCCAATTTATACGCCACCTGACCACGTCCAGCAATAATGCGGAAAGGACCAATGTAGCGCGGAGCTAGCTTGCCCTTGATTCCGAAACGGTGGGTGCCCTTCATAGGAGTGACACGCAGATAAGCCTGATCAGCAGGTTGATAAGTCAAACCCCATCGTTTGCGATCATAGTTGCTCTTCTGGCGGTCCTGAGCCGCCTTGAGATTTTCCCGGACAATACGGACTTGTTCTTCGGCGTGTTGAATAATATCCGGACCCATGAGCGGTCGTTCCCCAGTTTCTAACCAATTCAGAGGGGTTCGGCACTTACGTCCATAGAGTACTTCGAAGGGGGCCATTTTCAAGCTGGCTTGATAGCTGTTGTTATAAGAGAACTCGACATACGGGAGAGATTCTTCCCACTTCTTGCCTAATGAAATAACACAAGCTCGAAGCATGTCTTCAAGCACTTGATTGACTCGCTCGACTTGGCCTTGGGATTGGGGGTGATAAGCTGAACTCCAGGTGATATGAGTTCCCATAGCTTCTTGAAAACTTTCCCAGAACTTGGAGGTGAAAAGGCTACCACGCTCCGAACTGATCTCCTTCGGAATACCGTGGAGTGATACAATTCTGGAGATATACAACTCTGCTAACTGACTAGCAGTGATAGTTTCTTTGACAGGCAGAAAGTGTGCAACTTTGGAAAGTTGATCGACGACGACAAGAATAGCATCGTGACCCTTCTGTGACCTGGGAAGTCCTGTAATGAAATCCATCTGAACCTTATCCCATTTCCATAGAGGAATAGGAAGTGGTTGCAGAATTCCAGCTGGTTTCTGATGTTCTGCTTTAACGCGACGACACACATCACATTCAGCAACATATCGAGCAATATCCTGCTTCATTTTAGACCACCAGTACCTTTGACGGAGATCACGATACATCTTGGTGCTACCCAGATGAATAGACAGCGGGGTATCATGTGCCTCCTTCATGACCTTGTCGGTCATAAGCTCGAAGCGAGGTACCACAATGCGGTTTCTGAAATACAAGGTTCCATCTTCAGACAGCGAGAAATCCCTGTACTTTTCAAGGTGAAGATTCTTCTTCATCAGATCAACTTCAGCATCTTTAGCTTGCGCATTCTTAACAGCTTTCTCAAGATCTGGTTGTATCACAAGGTTATTAAGAGAACCCTGTGGAACAATACGCAGATTCAGCTTGCGCAGTTCTTCATAAAGACGAGGTTGAGCTCGCCTAACCATGAGGTTGTCGCAATAGGACTTGCGGCTTAAGGCATCAGCCATCACGTTAGCCTTGCCAGGGGTATAGGAAATACCCAAATCATAGTCCGCAATGGCCTCCATCCATCTTTGCTGACAGAGGTTTAGAGATGGCTGAGTGAACAAGTACTTCAGACTTTTATGATCCGTGTATATCTCGCAACAATTACCGAGGAGGTAATGTCGCCACAACTGCAGTGCATAGATGATAGTAGCTAGTTCTAGATCATGTACCGGATAATTCTCTTCATGTGGGCGCAACTGACGAGAGCCATAAGCAATCACTTTACGCTCTTGCATTAGGACACAGCCTAATCCTTCACGGGATGCGTCACAATAAATCACAAAGTCTTTGCGGGTATCTGGAGGAGATAGTACTGGGGCAGATGTCAGCTTGTCTTTGAGTGCTTGAAAACTTTCCTGACATTTGTCTGTCCATTCAAACTTAACGCCCTTGTGAAGCAGATCAGTCAAAGGCTTAGCAATCTTAGAAAAATTCTCAACGAATCGACGGCAATAGCTTGCAAGGCCAAGAAAACTTCTCACTTGCTTGACGTTCTTCGGAGGAGTCCAGTCCAGAATAGCCTGAACTCGTTCTGGGTTAACGGCAATTCCATCCTTGGAGATCACATGACCAAGATACGCTACTTCAGAAAGCCAGAATTCACATTTGGAGTATTTGGCATACAACTGGTGTTCTCGGAGCCTTTCCAGTACAAGACGGAGGTGTTCAGCATGTTCTTCTTTATTCTTCGAATATACCAGAATATCATCTAGATAAACCACGACGAACTTGTCGAGGTAATCCATGAAGATGTAATTCATCAGACGGGAGAATGTGGCTGGAGCATTTGTTAAGCCAAATGACATGACAGTGTACTCGTAGGAGCCATAACGAGTAACAAATGCAGTCTTCGGAATATCCTCTTCACGAACACGGATCTGATGATAACCCAACCTCAAATCAAGTTTAGAGAATACCGATGATCGATCAACTTGCTGGATCCTACTCTTCGTGTGCACTCTGATGCAGAATCCGGTCTTATCGAATGACAACTCGGAGAGAAAGGTTAAACAAAACAATGGAAAGGAAAATGATTATCAGACTAATCAGATCAATATCAGGGAAATCGCACAGATATCCAGCTCTCCGGGTGGACGAGAATTACGAGATCCTGAGTGGCGGCGTTAGTAAAATTTTAACCCCAATAGAAGAGAGATCAGAGTCCCAGAGTATAGACGAGGAATAAAAGATCCTAATACCACCCATTTGGCGACGTGGGCCCGTAAGCCACACAGCCAAGTTAGTAAATTAGTTTTTCGGTTTCTAGACTCAACTTCGGCCAAGGAGTTGGAAATGGGGGATTCCTACAGGCAGTCGGCTCTGATACCAACTTGTGACGCCCCTGGCTCAATCATGCACTAATCATACACGCAAATGCACACGATCAAGCCTAAGGACTCATGGGAAGATATCACAACACAACTCTAAAACATAAATAAAGTCATTCAAGCTTTATATTACAAGCCAGGGGCCTCGAGGGCTCGAATACATAAGCTTGTGTACAAGCGTCAGCGGAAGCATCAGATATCTGAGTACAGATATGAAACAGAAACAGAAAGGCCTTTAGAAAGGCGGGACAAAAAAAACACTACGGTCGAAAGGCGTAGGCCTCGTGCCTGGGACCCTCCGATCCTACTCCTGGTCGTCAGTCAACTCGTAGTAGTATCCATCCTCTGGGTAGTAGTAGTAGTAGTCGATCGACGGGGCATCTGTCTCAGGGGCTCCGTCATCTTGGTCACGTCAAACTGATATGGGGAGAAAAGGAAAACAAAGCAACCGTGAGTACTCAGAAGTACTCAGCAAGCAAGGATCTACACTACATATGCAACATTTTCAAAGGAAGGCTGTATATGTGGACTGGGCTGCAGAAATGCCAGAATAGAGAGAAGGCCTAGTCCTATCGAAGACTAGCATCTTCAGAGGTCTTGCAGCAATAGAAGAGAGTAGAACAGTACCATATAATGTAGCAGTATCATTAAGTCTCAACCTCACCTAGAGATCCTTTCTCGACTCCCTGCGAGAAAGCAATCCCAGAGCCATACAGTCATCAACCTCGTCCTGAGATTCCTTCTCGACTCCCTACGAGAAGCAATCCCAGAGCCATAGTATCCAAGTATCCAGTTCTAAATTGTATCAATCAGGATACAACTCCGAGTGTCCTTTACCGTAGGACAGGCTATCGATAGAAGCTTTCTTCCCTACAGGGGTGCACCAACTTACCCAACACGCTCGATTAACTCCGGCCGGACACACTTTCCTGGGTCATGCCCGGCCTCGGCCAAACGACACACCGCAGCCCTACCTAGAGCTCAGCAGAGAGGTCCCCGCCGGTATACATCCTAAGCGCTCAGGGGTCTTGGGCCGTCGCCCTGTGCACTCCGGGTCGTTGTGAGCAGGGTGGATACCAGCGCCAACGGCACGATCCGACCCGGCCACAATGCTGAACTGGATGTCTGACAAAGCTTTCGGCTGATGCTACGATGCAGAACGCCCATACTATGCCCACGTGATGGTTAGTGCTATCAGACCAGAGGCCTGCTCGGATCAAATATCCAAATCGCTAGTACCTTGGGCTTGCGGTAACGAGCAGAGACTCACGAAAGATGTGACCCCATCGCCCCGTCTCGAGGACTTGCGGCAAGGGCCAAGAATGCCCGGCCGTGCCTCGTATTCATCACTCGGGCACCACACAGGCACCCGTCTTCACAACACTCGCCTCTCAGGCGCACGCGGGTACCCCTCAGGGTCGACCCGGCTATCCAAGTAACAGTGTAAAGTCCAAGTATCCGTGTGTCCATAACATCAGGGGAATCCGAGGTATCACCCTCGTTGGATTCCTACTCGATGTATCCGTCAAGGTGAACTCGGAGGAATCACCCTCACTTGGTTCACACTTGAGGTGTTGTACGACGGCGTCGTTATCGTAAGCGGTGAAGGAGGAATCACCCTCGATGACCACGACCGAATAGCTACTCTACAGAGTTAACATCAGAAGTGCTACAAGAGGTTTCACCCTCGGCACTCGATAGTAATGCTGCAGTGTCATTACAACTAAGGGGGGGTGATGTGCGGTGTCGGGGCCTGGTCTTCAATCCCGTTGATCGGGTCTTCGGATAATCCAGCGGGGCGGTCGGGACTAGTGGGGTCACTGATAGGTCTCTACCCAGCCTATACTAAGCAGTTTAGGTTATGCAGGTAATTATCAACAGCAGGTTACAGTAAACAGGCTATGCATCAGAATAGGTAAAGCAGTAGCAGCACAATTCTAATGCAAGCATGAGAAAATAGAATGGGCGATATCGGTATGCTCAAGGGGGGGGGGGGGGGGGGGGGGGGGGGGGGGCTTGCCTGGTTGCTCGGCGGCAGGGGCAAGGTCGTCAATGGTGTCTTCGGGCTTCGGAGTTGCGTCGGTCTCGGGGATGACGTCGGTGTCGGGGTCTAACGAGAGAGAAGAGGGGGAGGAAACAGTATAAATACACAGCAAACATGAGCATGACAAATACGATACACGGTGCTAGGGGTAGTCTAACGCAGTACTACACGTATCAGACGGAGCGGGAGAATATCTGACGATATTTCCCGGGTCTTTGGAATTATCGGACAGACGATCTGGAGGGGGACGGTTCCATGTTCGGATAGATAGGGACGCGTGACGGACGAACGGACCGTGTATCCGAATTCGTCTCGTCGTTCTGAGCAACTTTCATGTACAAAGTTTTTCCATCGGAGTTACGGATTATTTAATATGATTTTCTAAAGTTTTTATTAATTTCTGGAATTTATTTAATTATTTAAATTAACATTATCCGAAACAGTAGTTGATGACATCAGCATGACATCATGCTGATGTCAGCACAATCTGACAGGTGGGGCCCACCTGTCATACTCTGTTAGGTTTAATTAGGGTTTAGTTAATCTAATTATTGTTTAATTAGTCTAACTAATCAATTAGATTAACTTAATCAGAGTTAATTAACTTAATTAATTCACTAATTAATTATTAATTTTATTAATTCATTTTCATTTTCTTTTTATTTTAAAACGTTCTGGGGCTGGGCCCCACTGTCAGTGGCACAGGGGCCTAACGGAGCGGTGCGGGCGCTCGTTGACTAGCAGAGGCCGTAGCCCGGCGTGGCAGGGCGCCTGCGGCCGTGGTGCCTGAGGCGGGAAGGCATCGGAGGAGCGGCCAGGCGCAGGTGGGGCGCATGGGCGCGACCAGTGCGAGCGGAAGTGGCCGTAGGCCACGGCGGGCTCGGGCGGACGGCGGCGGCAACGCCCGCAGCATCAGCCACCGCAGCAGGCCAGCACTGGGGGGGAAGCACGGGGCCAGCGGCGAGGTGTCTCAGGAGGAACCGGGCGCGAGGGGGCGCGCAGGCCAGCGACGAGGGGACGAGGCCGCGGCGGGGAGTGGGCGGAGCGGACGGCGTGCAGAGCAGGGCAGCGGCTGGTCGAGGCGAGGCCACGCGTGGGAGTGCGCGAGCGCTGGACAGCGCGGGCTCAGGCGCGGCCAAAGGTAGGCCGAGGCGCGCGCGGCAGAGCGAACAGGCGCGGGGCAGGGCCGGCGGTGCGCGACGCGGACAGAGGAAATAGGGGGAGATGGGGGGGCTCACGAGGGTAGGTAGGGCACGGGGCAGCGATCCGTGAGGAGGACGGCGACGGGGTCCGGCACGGCGGGGCGGCGTCAGGCGGCGTCGAGCGCGTCGGGCGCTGGCGAGGCGAGCGCGCGGGCTCGGGGCGCCGATCCAAAATGGATCGGGGGAGAGGGGGGAAGCGAGGGGGTGTGTGTGTCGGTGGGGTGGTTAGGGTTCGTCCTGGGGGAGGCCATATAGGGGGGGAGCTGGGCCGGCCTGGTGGCCGTGGCCCAGTTGGGCCGGGGGGGATTTTCCCTTTTTTTATTTTTTTTGTTTTGTTTTGTTTTCTTTTATCTTTTCTTTTTTATTTATTCTCTTGTCTCTGTTTAGCAAATAGTTAGGCCTCAAAATGGATTTTGTAAAGCATAGTAATTGTCCCAATAATTACTAGGCATCCTCTACTACTACCAAAAATTGGTTTGGAGTCAATTTGAGTTCACACAATTTTTATAATAAATAAAATGCATTAATCCTTAGTTTTTTGGTAAAGTTTGAGCCACCTAATTAATTTATTAATTGTTGGTTACAATTTTAGAATAGTCTCTGTAATATTTGCTATTTAATGAACATTTTAGTTTCTGTGTTTGAACAACTTTTATTTTCCACTTTTATTTGAATTTTGAGTTGGGGGTTGAAATGCAACATGATGCAAATGAGAATTTGGCACTGTTAATCATGTTGACTTGGCATTATCAAAATGGGATTACTGTGGCTAACCACTGGGGGTGTTACAAACAATCTCTATAAAATAAAGCCACCGCCGTGCTCTAAAAAGATATAAGTGAAGCACTAGAGAAAAATTGCCTAGCTCAAAAGATATAAGTGAAGCACATAGAGTATTCTAATAAATCACGAGTCATGTGTGTCCCTCTCAAAATGTGTGTACAGCAAGGATGATTGTGGCAAACTAAAAAGCAAAGACTCATAACATACAAGACGCTCCAAGCAAAACACATATCATGTGGTGAATAAAAATATAGCCTCAAGTAAATTTACCGATAGACGAAGACGAAAGAGGGGATGCCCCGTAAGCTTAGGCTCTTGGTTGTCCTTGAATATTACCTTGGGGTGCCTTGGGAATCCTCAAGCTTAGGCTCTTGCTACTCCTTATTCAATAGTCCATCAAATCTTTACCCAAAACTTGAAAACTTCACAACACAAAACTCAACGGAAAACTCATGAGATCCGTTAGTATAAGAAAATAGATCACCACTTTTTGGTACTGTTGTGAACTCATTATTTATTTATATTGGTGTAATATCTACTGTATTCCAACTTCTCCATGGTTCATACCCCCCGATACTACCCATAGATTCATCAAAATAAGCAAACAACACATAGAAAACAGAATCTGTCAAAAACAGAACAGTCTGTGAATATCTGAATTGTTCTAGTAGTTGTATAACTCCAAAATTCTGAAACATTAGGACAACATAGGAAATTTGTATATAAATCTTTTGTAAAAAATTCAGGGTTTTTCCACGCTCCATTCAATTTAAAAAATTATGTGACTGGACGCAAAAGTTTCTGTTTTCAGCAAGATCAAATCAACTATCATTGTAAGCCATCCCAAAGGTCTTACTTGGCACAAACACTAATTAAAACACCAAAACACAATTACTACGGAGTTAATAATGTGTATTTTATTCAAGAACAGAAGCAAAAAAAAACACAAAAATAAAATTGGGTTGTCTCCCAATAAGCGCTATTGTTTAACGCCCCTAGCTAGGCATATTGCAATAGATCTAGGTATTGTCATCTTTGGTATGCAATCCATAAGTAGCTCTCATAATAGATTCATATGGCAACTTAATTTTATTTCTTTGAAAGTGTTCCATGCCCTTCCTTAAAGGAAATTGAAATCTAATGTTTCCTTCTTCATATCAATAATTGCACCAATCATTCTAAGGAAAGGTCTACCAAGAATAATAGGACATGTAGGATTGCAATCTATATCAAGAACAATGAAATCTACGGGTACATAATTCCTATTTGAACAATAATAACATCATTAATACTTCCCATAGGTTTCTTTACTATGGAATCCGCAAGATGCAAATTTAAAGAACAATCATCAAATTCACGGAAACCTAGCACATCACATAAAGTTTTTGGAATCGTGGAAACGCTAGCATCCAAATCACACAAAGCATGTCACTCATAATATTTAATTTTAATCTTAATGGTAGGTTCCCACTCATCATAAAGCTTTCTATGGATAGAAACTTCCAACTCAAGTTTTTCCTCAAAAGATTTCATCATAGCATCAACAATATGTTTAGTGAAAGCTTTATTTTGATTATAAGCATGAGGAGAATTCAACATGGATTGCAACAAGGAAATACAATCTATCAAATAACTATTATCATAATTAAATTCCTTGAAATCCAAATGAGTGGGTTCATTGCTACTTAAAGTTTTGACCTCTCCAATCCCACTTTTATCAATTTTTGCATCAAGATCTATAAACTTCGAATCATTGGGACGCCTTATAACTAAAGTTGACTCATCTCCAGTCCTATCTTTATCAAGATTTATATTAGAAAACAAAGATTCAATAGGAGTCACACCAATCACTTTAAGATCTTCATCATTATTTTCACAAAAACTAGAAGACCACGCTTTAATAAACAAATCTCGCTTAGCACGCATCTTAGTGGTTCTTTCTTTACACTCATCAATAGAAACTCTCATAGCTTTTAGAGACTCATTAATATCATGTTTGGGTGGAAAAGATATAATTTTCAAAGAATCAATCTCAAGAGAAATTCTATCCAAGTTCCTAGCCAAATCATCAATCTTGAGCAATTTTTCTTCAACCAAAGCATTGAAATTCTTTTGGGAACTAATAAATTCTTTAATATTGTTCTCAAGATCAGAGGGCATATTATTATAATTTCCATAAGAATTGTTGTAGGAATTACCATAATTATTAGAGGAATTACTAGGAAACGGCCTAGGGTTGAAATTACCTCTATACGCATTATTACCAAAATTGTTCCTACCAACAAAATTCACATCCATAGATTCATTATTATTTCCAATCAAAGTGGGCAAAGGCATATCATTAGGATCAAGAGGAGCACTCTTACTAGCAAATAATTTCATTAATTCATCCATCTTTCCACTCAAAGTATTTATTTCTTCAATTGCATGCACTTTTTTACTAGTGGAAGATCTTTCGGTATGCCATTGAGAGTAATTTGCCATAATATTATCTAGGAGTTTAGTAGCTTCTCCTAACGTGATTTCCATAAAAGTACCACCCGCGGTGGAATCCAAAAGATTTCTAGATGCAAAATTCAATCCCGCATAAATTTTTTGTATAATCATTCATAAACTCAAACCATGCGTAGGACAATTTCTTATCATCAATTTCATCCTCTCCCAAGATTGTGCAACATGCTCATGATCAGGTTGCTTGAAATTCATTATATCGTGCCTAAGGGAGATGATCTTAGCGGGTGGAAAGTACTTGGAAATAAAAGCATCTTTACACTTATTCCATGAATCAATACTATTTTTAGGCAAAGATGAAAACCAAGTTTTAGCACGATCTCATAGTGAGAACGGAAATAGCTTCAATTTAACAATATCATTATCCACATCTTTCTTCTTTTGCATATCACACAATTCAACGAAAGTATTTAGATAGGATGCGGCATCTTCACTAGGAAGGCCGGAAAATTGCTCTTTCATAACAAGATTCAACAAAGCAGCATTAATTTCATAAGATTCCGCACTAGTGGTGGGATCAATCGGAGTACTAACAAAATCATTATTATTAGTGTTGGAAAAGTCACACAACTTAGTGTTCTCTTGAGTCATCTTGACAAAGCAAGCAATCTAGCACACGAGCAAACAAAAAGACGAACGGAAGAAGGGCGAATAAAAAGGCAAATCTTTTTGTATTTTTCTGAAAATCATTTTAGAAGTGGGGGAGAGGAAAACGAGAGGCAAATGGCGAATAATGTAATGCAAGAGATGAGAGTTTATGGTGGGTACTTGGTAGGCTTGATGTAGACCTCCCCAGCAACGGCGCCAGAAATTCTTCCTGCTACTTCTTGAGCTTGCGATGGTTTTTCCCTTGAAGAGGAAAGGGTGATGCAGCAAAGTAGAGATAAGTATTTCCCTTAGTTAGAGAACCAAGGTATCAATCCAGTAGGAGGTACAAGCAAGTCCCCAATATATGCACCTGCACAAACAATCAAACACTTGCACCCAACATGATAAACGGGTTGTCAATCCCTTCATGGTCAATTGCAAAGGTGAGATCTGATAGAGATAGGTATATAAATTGCCAAAACGTAAAACAAAATAAAAGTAAAAAAATTACAGCAAGGTATTTTTGATATATATATCTGAAAATATATGATGGAAAATAGACCCGGGGTCCATAGGTTTTACTAGAGGCTTCTCTCTTGAAGGCAAATAGTACGGTGGGTGAACAAATTACTGTCGAGCAATTGATAGAAAAGCACAAAGTTATGACGATATCCAAGGTAATGATTATGCATATAGGCATCACGTCCTTGTCAAGTATACCGAAATGATTCTGCATCTACTACTATTACTCCACACATCGACCGCTATCCAGCATGCATCTAGAGTATTAAGTTCATAAAGAACGGAGTAACGCCTTAAGTAAGATGACATGATGTAGAGGGATAAACTCAAGCAATATGATGAAAACCCCATCTTTTTATCCTTGATGGCAACAATACAATACGTGCCTCGCTACCCCTACTATGTCACTGGGTGAGGACACCGCAAGATTGAACCCAAAACTAAGCACCTCTCCCATTGCAAGAAATACCAATCTAGTTGGCCAAACCAAACCGATAATTCGAGGAGAAATACAAAGATATCAAATCATGCATATAAGAATTCAAATAATATTCATAGATAATCTGATCATAAATCTACAATTCATAGGATCTCGACAAACACACCGCAAAAGAATATTACATCGGATAGATCTCCAAGAACATCGAGGAGAACATGGTATTGAGAATCAAAGAGAGAAGAAGCCATCTAGCTACTAGCTATGGAACGGTAGGTCCGAGGTAAACTACTCATGATTCATCGGAGAGGGAATAGGGTTGATGTAGATGCCCTCCGTGATCGAATCCCCCTTCGGCAAATCGCCGGAAAAGGCCCCAAGATGGGATCTCACGGGAACAGAAGGTTGCGGCGGTTGAAAAGTATTTCCGTGGCTCTCTCCTAGGGTTTTGGAATATATGTGAATATATAGGACGAAGAAGTAGGTCGGTGGACTCCCGAGGGGGCCACAAGCCAGGGGGCGCACCCCTACGGCTTGTCGTCGCCTCGTGGGTCTTCTGACTTCGACTCCAAGTCTCGTAGGTGTCTTCTGGTCCAAGAAAAATCATCATAAAGTTTTATTCCGTCTGGACTCCGTTTGATATTCCTTTTCTGCGAAACTTATAAACAACGAAAAAATAGAAACTGGCACTAGGCTCTAGGTTAATAAGTTAGTCCCAAAAATAATATAAAATAGCATATTAATGCATATAAAACATCCAAAACATATAATATAATCGCATGGAACAATCAAAAATTATAGATACATTGGAGATGTATCAAGGAAGAACCGGACACTTATCGAGAATGATGCTTGATGAATACAAGACGCCAAGACACTTTTGGGGGGAAGCGGTTGAGACAGCTTGTCATGCTACGAATCGACTATATCTTCACAAGCTTCTCGGCAAAATGGCATATGAGCTACTCACCGGTAACAAATCCCAAGTTGGATACTTTCGTTATTTTGCTCAAAGTGCTACATTCTTGATAAGCATCATCGTTCGAAATTTGCTCCTAAATCTCATGAAGGTTTCCTACTCGGTGATGATTCAAACTCTTCACACTTACCGTGTCTACAACAATTTCACCCAAAAGGTTGAAGAGACGGTAGATGTGAAGTTTGATGAATCTAATAGCTCGCAAGTAGAGCAATTGCCAATTGATGTAGGAGACAAAGATCCATTGGAAGAAATCCAAGATTTGTCCATTGGAAAAATTCGCCCAATGGAGGTGAAGGAGAGTACTTCATCCATTCAAGTGGAAGCCTCAACTTCACATCAAGGTGAACCACCAGTTGATTTGGAGGCATCCACAAGTGGAACACATCAAGACGAAGGAAATGAGGAAGTACAACAAGATGAACCACCTCGACCTCCTTCTCCACCTCCACAAGCGAACAACAATGCCACCAACAATGAAGAAGATGATGATGAGGATATTCCACCCCAACCCAAGCAAAAGCTCTCACGAGTTAGAGCAAGAGTCACAAGAGATCATCCCGTCGAACAAATCTTCGATGATATTCAAACCGGGAGAATCACTTGCTCTAAAACTCATTTGGCTAACTTTTGTGAACACTACTCATTCATTTCTAGTGTTTAACCTATGAAGGTAGAAGAAGCCCTTGAGGATCCGGATTGGATAAATGCTATGCACGAAGAGCTACACAAGTTCGAGAGGAATCAAGTGTGGACATTGGTTGAAAAGCCCAACGATGATCATAATGTCATTGGAACCAAGTGGGTGTTTCGGAATAAGCAAGATGAAGATGGGAAAGTTGTATGCAACAAGGCCTGTCTCGTCGCTCAAGGCTACACTCAAGTCGAAGGTATGGACTATGGTGAGACATATGCCCCCGTTGCTAGACTTGAGTCCATTCGCATTTTACTTCCTTATGCCAATCACCATGATATCACTTTGTACCAAATGGACATTAAAAGTGATTTTCTAAATGGTGAAATTGAGGAGGAAGTATACGTTAAACAACCTCCCGGCTTTGTTAATCCCAAGAAACATAATCATGTCTACAAACTTCACAAAGCTCTTTATGGTCTTAAACAAGCTCCTAGAGCTTGGTATAAATGCTTGACCAAGTTTCTTATTGAAAAAGGCTTTGAGATTGGGAAAATTGATTCTACACTTTTTTTATTAAAAGTGTTAACGGTGAATTATTTGTGTGCCAAATTTATGTGGATGATATCATATTTGGTTCTACTAACCCCCATCTTAGTGAAAAGTTTGGAAGGTTAATGTTGGAGAAGTTTGAGATGTCTATGATGAGTGAACTCCAAATTTTCCTTGGTTTGCAAATCAAGAAAATTAAGGAAGGTACCTTTGTCTCACAAACGAAGTATACCAAGGATCTTTTCAAGAAGTTCAACATGCAAGAAAGCAAAGGTATGAAAACACCCATGCCTACTAGTGGACATCTTGACTTGACTAAGGATGGCAATCCAGTTGACCAAAAGGTTTACCATTCTATGATTGGTTCATTGTTATATCTATGTGCCTCCCGTCCTGATATTATGCTAAGTGTGTGCATGTGTGCACGATATCAAGCGGACCCTAAAGAGTGTCATCTTAAGGCCGTGAAAAGGATAGTGAGATATTTAATTCATACACCAAACTTTGGCATTTGGTATCCTAAGAGGTCATCTTTTGATCTTGTTGGCTATTCCGACTCGGACTATGCCGGTGACAAGGTTGATTGGAAGTCCACTTCGGGTACTTGTCAATTTCTTGGTAGATCCCTTGTCTCTTGGTCCTCCAAGAAACAAAACTCGGTATCCTTATCCACCGCCGAAGCGGAATACATTGCCGCCGGATCATGTTGTGCTCAATTACTTTGGATGACCCAAACTCTTAAAGATTATGGGATACATGTGAAACATGTTCCATTGCTTTGTGATAATGAAAGTGCTATTAAGATTGCTCACGATCCCATGCAACATTCTCGAACTAAGCATATTGAAGTTCGTCATCATTTCATTCGTGATCATGTTGCTAAAGGAGACATCAATCTTAAGCATGTTCGTACCGATAAGCAATTGGCGGATATATTCACTAAACCGCTTGATGAAAAGGTATTTTGCCGTTTGAGAGGTGAATTGAATATCATTGATGCCTCAAACTTGGAATAGAGATTCCATTTGGATACATGCAAGTCATGAGCCTTTATGACTAATCCTTGATGTCTCTCTTATGATGATGATCTTTTGTCTTGGATATATATTTGCACCCCTTGCATGTTATCTAACCCATGTAGGTACTTGGATGAGCCTAAGTCTAGGAGATTGCAAGTCACTCACATCTTGAGCAGTTTCTACATCACCAAGTATCTATGGTTTGGTTGTCGAATTCAAGGAAGCATGAACTCACTCAACATATCCTTTGACTATTTCAATATATCAAATCTCAATTGGTATAGAATTTCATGATTGTCAATTTGGATGCACAAGTTCTATTCCTTGCAAAACTAACCCATGTAGGAAGATGAACTTCAACTTCAAAGGGTGCTCCCAACTCTTGATGGACTACATCAACCATGAGCATCCGACACAAGTTCAACTACATGATCAAGATCAACACCACTACCCAAGATATGTCTTTCCATCTTAGAGAAGCTTTGCTCCAAGACATGAGTTAAAGCAACTCAACGAGATGTGAATACATTAAAATGCTTAAACAAAAAATGGCAACCCCATTTTGAGCTTAACAATGAGTACGACCTATGATCAAGTGATCTCACTTGACTCCTAGGTCAATATACTCTAACATAGGTGACTTTGTCGCCGACCACCTATAGATGAAGTTCTCTAGTGTTCTTGTGTGTGTTGAATTTCCATTGCATGTTTTATTACTAGTGTGTTTCCCCTTCTAATCTCAAAAAAACTTCATCTAGATCTCTTTTGTTTTCTACTTCATGTGTCTATGTACCTAAGTGTTAATTCTTTGCAAATCCTTATGAAAATTCCTTGCAAATCCTTGTGAAATTTCATTTGCCAAGTGTGCTGAGTTGACAAAATTTTCCTCTGTGTTGAACTCAGTCTCACTGATCCAAGCCCGTCGGCCAGACCGAAATACAAGGTTTCCTTGTACACAAATCGTCGATGCAACCGACATGGACTAACTCGGTCTCACCGATGAGCACCTTCTATGGCTCTGTTATCTCGGAGTCACCAATTGAAATGGATCGGCGTAACTGATTTCAGTGCTGAGAGGACATTTTGCCATCTTATTCTGCTTATTTATTCAGCTCCACTCAATGATTCTTCCCTCTATTAGCATCTTTAGCCACATGCTGCTTTGTAGTGACTCTCAAGGACCACATCTACCTGACTCATATTCCTGAAGTTGCCCTTCTTGGAAATTGATGTCAAAGCGGGAGAAAGAGAGAGCACATCAAAGCTTATCAAGAGAGAGAGAGCACATCAAAGCTTATCAAGAGAGAGAGAGAGAGCACATCTAAGCTCTTCTAGAGATGCATGTTAATAAGAGGAGAGAGTCACATGTCTTGACGAGGGGAAAGACATGTTAGTATATTTGATCTATTTTCGCTCTGGTTTTAATTGATTTATCTTTGCTCTTATTTATCTCACCCTACCTTCTCCCAGTATCCAATATTAGATTCAGGGGGAGAAAGTGTTTATGCTTAAGGGGGAAAAATCCTTTGAACTTATTGCAAATCTTTAAATCTTTGGGGACATGTCTATATCTGAATGAAGTACTCACTGTAGTACTCACCTATTACATGTCATCCCAGTCTTGGTCATCTTGTGGATCTTGGAATCTTTCTTGTTTGAAGTGTTCTTGTGTTATCTAACCCTGTTTTTCTCAAGTTTACTCCTTCAAAAGTCATCTTAAGACCACAAGGTAAGTATATGCATCACACTCATGTGCATGATGATCTCTTGCTTTTGCACATATTCTTTGCAAGAGGGTTTCATAAGCATGAAGGTACATCTTTCAACTATATTGTTTACTCTAATGCATATAGCCAAGATACATGTACTCATTGCCTACTTTGTCATGCTATGCATTCACATGTTCTTCTATTCTATCCTCACATGATTGCATACATGTAGGGGAGCTTTTGCATGTTACATGTTCCTCCAAAGCTTTGCTTACTACTCTTCATATCATTTACTTAAAGCTTTGATGTATGTTGTCATCAATTACCAAAAAGGGGGAGATTGAAAGCACAAGTGCTCCCTGGGTGATTTTGGTAATTAATGTCAACAAATTTCTTATTGGACTAATAGTTTTATCTAGTGTATCTCAGACAAGTTCAACAATGGCGTGGCAAGGACAAGAGGATGTGGAACCCCTTCAAATGCTAAGGACAAAGATTGGCAAAAGCTCAAGACTGTTAATTTCTATTTTAGTGATCCAAGATCACATTGAGTATATAGGAAAGCCAATACTATTAAGAGGGGATGAGGTGTTGCTTAATGGCTTACTCTCAAGTGCTTAGTGATATTGCTCCAAAAACCCTCAGCCACTTTCTCCATCCAAATATGTCAAAACCCTAAACTCCAACTCGGCCCCACCGATACTTCCTATCCAGAGCCACCAAGTTCATATGACATAGCCACAGCCAGAAACCCTACCAGTTCGGTCTCATCAAGATGGCCTTGCCAACTCCCTAATATCAGTTGCAATTATTTTGGTCTCACCGAAATAGCAATCGGTCTCACCAAGATGGCTTGACCAACTCTCTGTTGCCTTATTGCTTCACTTCGGTCTCACTGAGTTGATGCAATCGGTGCCACCGAGACGAGGTTTGCCCTAAGCCCTAGCACATCAGTCCCACCGAGTTGTTCCAGTCGGTCCCATCAAAATTCCTAACATTTCACATTTTTGAACTGATCGGTGCCACCGAGTTTAACCATTCGGTCCCACGGAGATGAGTTAAATGTGTGTAATAGTTGGATTTTGTGTGGAGGCTATATATACCCCTCCAGCCTCTTCTCCATTTGTGAGAGAGCCATCAAAACGTGCCTACACTTCCACCATTCATTTTCTAAGAGAGAACCACCTACTCATGTGTTGATATCAAGAGATTCCATTCCTACCATTTGAACCTTGATTTCTAGCCTTCCCCAAGTTGCTTTCCACTCAAATCTTTCTTCCACCATAGCCAAATCTGAGAGAGAGAGAGAGAGAGAGAGTTGAGTGTTGGGGAGACTATCATTTGAAGCACAAGAGCAAGGAGTTCATCATGAACACACCGTCTATTACCTTTTGGAGAGTGGTGTCTCCTAGATTGGCTAGGTGTCGCTTGGGAGCCTCCGTCATGATGTGGAGTTGAACCAAGAAGTTTGTAAGGGCAAGGAGATCGCCTACTTCGTGAAGATCTACCCGAGTGAGGCAAGTCCTTCGTGGGCGATGGCCATGGTGGGATAGACAAGGTTGCTTCTTCGTGGACCCTTCATGGGTGGAGCCCTCCGTGAACTCGCGCAACCGTTACCCTTCATGGGTTGAAGTCTCCATCAACGTGGACGTACGATAGCACCACCTATTGGAACCACGCCAAAAATCCTCCGCATCTCCATTGTGTTTGCACACTCCAATCCCATCCCCTTACTTTCTTGCAACTTGCATGGTTTACTCTTTCTGCTGCATATACTCTTATCATGCTTGCTTGAAAAGTATTGTGAGTGCTTTAACATATGCTAAACTCAACCTTAACTTGAAGAAAGTAAAAACTGCCACTTTTGCTTGTTACGGGTCTAATCACCCACCCTCTAGACCCCTCTTCACGATCCTTTCAGCCATCACCCAGTGCATAATGAGGTGCGATATCCCTCCGCCCCCTCCTCCGGCACCAGGTGCGGGGCAGCCGCCTCCGCCGCCGCCCCCGGCGGCTGGCGCCATGCGTGACGACGCTTTCCCCAACCCGAATGCCTGCTACGTCGTCTTCACCGGCGAAGGTGGCGACAAGCACAGTGAGCGCTGGCTTGATGACCCATGACTATAGGGGGTCAATCTTAGTCCTTTCGATAAGTAAGAGTGTCGAACCCAACGAGGAGCAGAAGGAAATGACAAGTGGTTTTCAGCAAGGTATTTTCTACAAGCACTGAAATAGTCGGTAACAGGTAGTTTGATAGCAAGATAATTTGTAACGGAGAAGTAATGGTAACGATAAATAAAGTGCAGCAAGGTAGCCCAATCCTTTTGTGGCGAAGGACAGGCCAAAACGTTCTCTTATATTAAGCAAAGCGTTTTTTAGGGTACACAGGAATTTCATCTAGTCACTTTCATCATGTTGGTTTGATTTGTGTTCGCTACTTTGATAATTTGATAAGTGGGTGGACCGGTGCTTGGGTGTTGTTCTTACTTGAACAAACCTCCCACTTATGATTAACCCCCTCGCAAGCATCCGCAACTACGAGAAAAGTATTAAGATAAAATCTAACCATAGCATTAAACATTTGGATCCAAATCGGTCCCTTATGAAGTAGCGCATAAACTAGGGTTTAAGCTTCTGTCACTCTAGCAATCCATCATCTAATAACTAATCCACAATGCATTCCCTTAGGCCCAAATATGGTGAAGTGCCATGTAGTCGACGTTCACATGACACCCAAGCACCGGTCCACCCAAAGATGGTGAGTGCATTGTGGATGAAATAGGGTTTGAGAGGTGATGGTGCCGCTTACTTGGTGCCACCAAATAACTGTGATGGTGCCGCTTACTTGGTTCCACCAAATAACTACTCCCGTGACCTCAAGTTCACATGATGAAGACCGATTTGCAAGTAATCATGTTCACATGATTACTTGCAACATGACTTCTCCCGTGACCTCAAGAACAAAATAACTACTCCCGTTGTCATCTCATCCAAATCGGTCTTCATCAGCACATATCAAGTTCACATGATTACTTGCAACATGACTTCTCTCGTGACCTCAAGAACAGAAGTAACTACTCACAAATGGTACTCATTCTCAAGATCAGGGGGGTATTAAATAGAATAATGGATCTGAACATATAATCTTCCACCAAATAAACCATATAGTAATCAACTACAAGAGGTAATCAACACTACTAGTCACCCACATGTACCAATCTGAGGTTCCGGTACAACGATTGAACACAAGAGATGAACTAGGGTTTGAGAGGAGATGGTGCTGATGAAGATGTTGATGGAGATTGGACTCCCAAAGATGAGATGGTTGTTGGTGATGATGATGGCTTCGATATCCCCCTCCAGGAGGGAAGTTCCCTCGGCGGAATCACTCCGCCGGAGGGCAAAAGTGTTCCTGCCCAAGTTCCGCCTCGAGACGGCAGCATTCCATCCCGAAAGTCCTCTTATTTTTTTTCTAGGTCAAAATGACCTATATACCAGAAGATGGGCACCGGAGGTGGGCTGGGCTGAGTACAACCCACCAGGGCGCGCCTGGGGGGCCTGGCGTGCCCTGGTGTCTTGTGCTCACCACGTGGCCCCCCTTCGGTAGTTATTTGCTCCAGTATTTTTTATATATTCCAAAATAATTCTTCGTAAATTTTCAGCTCATTTGGAGATGTGCAGAATAGGTAACTCTGACGTAGCTTTTTCAGGTCCAGAATTCCAGCTGCCGGCATTCTCCCTCTTTGTGTAAACCTTGCATATTATGAGAGAAAAGGCATTAGAATTACTCCATAAAGCATTATTATGCATAAAAACATTATAAATAACAGTAGGAAATCATGATGCAAACTGGACGTATCAACTCCCCCAAGCTTAGACCTCGCTTATCCTCAAGCAAAAAACCGATATCGAAAAACATGTCCACATGCTTAGAGAGAGAGGTGGCGATAAAAACAAAATACGGACATAGTAGCATCATGCTTATTATCATAACAGCAAAAACGTAAGCATAAAGCGTTATCATACAACTTTTATCATATAACTTCTCATGAACAAGTAACAATTCATCACAACATTGAAGTATAAAGCATAAACTCTATTGAAAACCAACAAACTATGTTCTCAGTCAACTTTGCAACTACAATTCATCATATTTTCAGGAAGGGTCACTTATCGAAGCCTTTTGGCAAGTCCACATACTCAACCATCATTTAAACTTCTATGATTGCTAACACTCACAACATACCCATGAGCAAAAAGTTTTGCCTCCCAACGTATTCACCTCAAGGGTGATGTCAACTATAATAACTCATGCTCACTCATATCCAACTGTATATATGTGCCTAGATCTTTCCCCACCACATGATTCTTGCAAAAAGAGAAAATAAAAAGGAATAGGGAAGAATACTTTGACTCTTGCATGAAAGTAAATACATAAAAGTAAAAGATAGGCCCTTCACAGAGGGAAGCAGAGGTTGCCATGCGCTTTTTGTTTGTATTCCAAATCCCTTAATGCAGAAGAACGTCATGTTATATTGCCCCTTATGATAGCAACCTTTATTATGCAGTCCGTCGCTTTTATTATTTTGCCATCACAAGTTCGTACAACGCTCAATTTTCTCTTACACTAAATGGATCCAACACATTTATAAGCAATTTTTATTGCCTTATTGTACTGATGACAACTTACTTGAAGGATCTTACTCAATCCATAGGTAGGTATGGTGGACTCTAAAAACTAGATTTTGGGTTTAAGGGTTTTTGGATGCACAAGTAGTATCTCTACTTAGTGCGGAGTTTTTTGCTAGCAAAGATATTTAGCAAGCACCACATGTTGAAGGATCTAAGACAATATAACTTCTATGTGAATATGAACAAACATAAATCATTACGTTGTCTTCCTTGTCCAACGTCAACAATTTTGACATATAATATTTAATGGGGGCTCACAATAAAAGATGTCCAAGATAGTGTATTTGCATGTGAATCTTCTCTTCCCTTATTAACTCTTTCATGAATTGCATCATTGACCAATGCTATGTTTGTCAATCTCCAATAAATTTTACCACTTATACTTTTCCTTATGTGATGTCATTACTTACCATAAGATTAGCATATGATCTTTTTCATTTATTTTCCTTTCTTTTTATTGAAATATAAGAGTAAAGAAACAAAATTCAAACTACTCTTTATTATATATTTCACACACGATTACATAGATAGATCACTAAGCAAGCACTCGAAAATAGATCGAGCTAAACTTTTATTCAACTAAATCAGAGGATAACTAAAGATCGAACTAAAATAGATAAAAGCAAAGAAAGTGGTGGTGATATGATACCGGGGCACCTCCCCCAAGATTGGCACGAGCCAGGGGGAGTGCCCATACCATGTACTCAAGTCTCCTTTGGTGGGGAAGATGATGATGGTGGTGGTGGTGAGGTAGTGTCACACTTCAGGCTCAGGAGGTACTCCAATCTACGAATGATGCTCCGGACGGTGATGATTTGCTCTTGCAATAGAATATTTTCACAAGTGAGATATTTATTTTGCACACGAACTATTTCAATGGTCCTAAAAGCTTCAATTTCAGTAGGGGTAAGATGATCGTAGTATGGTTGAAGGATATCTTCTTCTTTTGCTGCTGGAACGACCTACCCTACTACTGGAGCTTGATCTCCCGCAGCTTCCTTGACCTTATCACCCTTGATGGTTTCCTTTGGTTCCTCTCTCTTTAGTTCTATCTTCATCAACCAAGCATCCTCTTCTACTTTGTTGAAGGAGGGAGAAGACATGATGCCTGGCTTGACAGAACCGACAGAAAACAGCAAGAAAGAAGAACAGAAAATTTCTCCGTGATACGGTGGTCAATACATTCGGGGGGTATATAAAGATTTTTTTATCTTGGGAACCAAGCAAACAAGAGGAAAACAGAGTTGGGAAGGTTCCCGAGGTGGGCACAACCCACCTGGGTGCGCCAGGAAAGGCAGGCGCGCCCTGGTGTCTTGTGCCCTCCTCGGTTGCCTTCCGGGTTATTTCTTATTTTCCTAATTTTTGTAATATTCCAAAACTAACAGAAAATATTTTTACGGATTTTTTGGAGTCCGTTTACTTACCGTTTCATGTACCTCCTCTTTTTTCGGATTCTGGAGTGTTCCGGAAGGTTTCTTTTATGTGTTCTTCCGGTGTCATGGTTTGAATAATATTGCTTTCAACATTAATAGGCGTACATGAGATACAGTGCTTAATTCTTTGCCCATTGACCACCTTCGGGTTAGTACCTTCGGCATTATTAATTTTGATAGCTCCAGAGTGATAAACTTCTTCGATAATATATGGTCCTTCCCATTTGGAGAGAAGTTTTCCTGCAAAGAATCTAAAACGAGAGTTGTACAAAAGAACATATTCCCCAACTTTGAATTCCCGCTTTTGGATTCTTTTTTCATGCCATATTTTAACTTTTTCTTTAAATAATTTTTCATTTTCATAAGCTTGGGTTCTCCATTCATCTAGTGAGCTAATATCAAATAACCTCTTTTCACTGGCAAGTTTGAAATCGTAGTTAAGTTCTTTAATTGCCCAATATGCTTTATGTTCTAACTCAAGAGGCAAATGACAAGCTTTTCCATAAACCATTTTGTACGGAGACATACCCATAGGATTTTTATATGCTATTCTGTGGGCCCAAAGTGCATCATCTAATTTCTTAGACCAATTCTTTCGGGACCTATTGACAGTTTTTTTAATATTAGTTTTATTTCTCTATTGCTAAGTTCAACTTGACCACTAGATTGAGGATGATAGGGTGATGCAATTCTATGGTTAACATCATATTTAGCAAGCATTTTACGGAAAGCACCATGAATAAAGTGTGAACCACCATCAGTCATTAAATATCTAGGGACTCCAAACCTTGGGAAAATAACTTCTTTAAGCATTTTAATGGAAGTGTTATGATCAGCACTACTAGTTGGAATAGCTTCTACCCACTTAGTAACATAATCAATAGCAACCAGAATATGTGTATACCCATTAGAGGAAGGAAAAGGTCCCATATAATCAAAACCCCAAACATCAAATGGTTCAACAACTAGTGAATAATTCATAGGCATTTCCTGACGCTTACCAATATTACCAATTCTTTGGCATTCATCACAAGATAAAACAAACTTACGGGCATCCTTGAAGAGAGTAGGCTAATAAAAAACAGATTGTAATACCTTGTGAGCAGTTCTATCTCCCGCATGATGCCATCCATAAGCTTTAGAGTGACATTTCCTTAGGATTTGTTCTTGTTCATGCTCAGGTACACAACGTCTAATAATACCATCTACTCCTTCTTTATAAAGATGTGGGTCATCCCAAAAGTAATGTCTTAAATCATAGAAGATTTTTTTCCTTTGTTGATATGTGAAACTAGGTGGTATATATTTAGCAACAATATAATTAGCATAGTCAGCATACCAAGGAGTATTATGAGAAACATTTATTGCAGCTAATTGCTCATCAGGAAAGCTATCATCAATAGGTAGTGGGTCATCAAGAATATTCTCGAACCTAGACAAGTTATCAGCTACGAGGTTCTCAGCTCCTTTTCTATCAGTAATATGTAAATCAAATTCTTGTAGCAAAAGAACCCACCTAATGGGTCTTGGTTTAGCATCTTTATTTTCCATAAGATATTTTATAGCAACATGATCAGTGTGAACAATCACTTTGGAATCAACAATATAAGATCTTAATTTGTCACAAGCGAACACAACTGCTAAGAATTCTTTTTCAGTAGTAGCATAATTTCTTTGGGCACTGTCTAGAGTTTTGCTAGCATAATGAATAACATTTAATTTATTACCAACTCTTTTTCCTAGAACAGCACCAATAGCATAATCACTAGCATCACACATAATTTCAAAAGGCAAGTTCCAATCAGGTAGTTGAACAATAGGTGCAGAAGTTAAGGCTTTCTTAAGTGTTTCAAAGGCTTCTACACAATCATCATCAAAAACAAAGGGAACATCCTTTTGTAAAAGATTTGTAAGAGGCCTAGAAATTTTAGAGAAATCTTTAATAAACCTCCTATAGAAAACAGCATGACCAAGGAAACTACGAATACTTTAATATCTTTAGGACATGGCATTTTCTCAATTGCATCAACTTTAGCTTTATCCACCTCAATACCTCGTTCAGAAATCCTATGCCCCAAGACAATACCTTCATTAACCATAAAGTGGCACTTCTCCCAATTCAAGACAAGATTAGTTTGCTCACATCTCTGCAAAACTCGATCAAGGTTGCTTAAGCAATCATCAAAAGAAGTTCCATAAACAGAAAAATCATCCATGAAAACCTCAACAATCTTTTCACAAAAATCAGATAATATAGCAGTCATACATCTTTGAAAGGTAGCAGGTGCATTGCATAAACCAAAAGGCATACGTCTATAAGCATAAGTTCCAAAAGGGCAAGTAAAGGTGGTTTTCTCTTGATCAGGTTGTGAAACAGGTATTTGAGAAAAACCAGAATATCCATCAAGGAAGCAAAAGTGTGTGTGCTTAGATAATCTTTCCAACATTTGATCAATAAAAGGCAGAGGGTAATGATCTTTTCTAGTTGCTTTATTTAATTTTCTAAAATCAATTGCCATTCTATAACCAGTAACAATTCTTTGTGGAATAAGTTCATTTTTATCATTAGGAACAACAGTAATACCTTCCTTCTTAGGGACACAATGAATAGGACTTACCCATCTACTATCAGCTATGGGATAGATTATACCTGCTTCCAGAAGTTTTAATATTTCAGTTCTTACCACTTCTTTCATCTTAGGATTCAAATGTCGTTGATGATCAACAACGGGTTTAGCATCAGGCTCCATATTAATCTTGTGCTGATAGAGAGTGGGACTAATGCCCTTAAGATCATCAAGAGTATATCCAATAGCAGCACAATGCTTCTTCAGAATTTTCAATAATCTTTCTTCTTCACGTTCTGAAAGGTTAGCACTAATAATAACGGGAAATATCTTTTTCTCATCGAGATAAGCATAGTTCAAAGTGTCAGGAAATTGTTTTAATTCAAACACAGGATCACCTTTAGGTGGAGGAGGACCTCCTAGAGTTTCAATAGGCAAATTGTGTTTGAGCAGAGGTCGTTGTTCAAAGAAATTTTTATCTATTTCATTTCTTTCATGCATATGCATATCATTTTCATGGTCTAGCAAATATTGTTCTAGTGGATCAGTAGGAGGCACAACAATAGAAGCAAGACCAATTATTTCATCCTTACTAGGTAATTCTTTCTTATGAGGTTGTCTACTATACTTGGAGAAATTAAACTCATGAGACTCATCACCAAAGCTAACACCGACAAATTGTTTCTCACAATCTATTTTACCATTAACAGTGTTCAAGAAAGGTCTACCAAAGATAATGGGACAAAAGTCATCTTGTGGGGAACCAAGAACTAGAAAATCAGTAGGGTATTTTATTTTCCCACACAAGACTTCAACATCTCTAACAATCCCAAGTGGTGTGATGGTGTCTCTATTAGCAAGTTTAATAGTAACATCTATGTCTTCTATTTCAGCGGGTGTTATGTCATCCATAATTTCTTGGTATAAGGTAAAAGGAATAGCACTCACAGTAGCACCTAAATCACATAAACCATGATAACAATGATCTCCTATTTTAACTGAGACAACAGGCATGCCAACAACATGTCTATGTTTATCTTTTTCATCGGGTTTAGCAATTCTAGAAGCTTCATCACAGAAGTAAATAACATGCCCATCAATATTTTCCACTAGGAGATCTTTAACCACAGCAACACTAGGTTCTACTTTAATTTGATCAGAAGGTTTAGGTGCTTTAATATTACTTTTGCGAACCACAGTTGAAACCTTAGCATGTTCCTTTATCGTAACAGGGAAAGGTGGTTTTTCAATATAAGTAGTAGGCACAACTGGATCAACATTGTAAATAATAGTTTCATCTCTAACTATGACCGGTTCTTTAATTTCTTCTTTAATAGAGGGATGATATTTGAACCACTTCTCCTTAGGGAGATCAACATGAGTAGCAAAAGATTCACAAAACGAGGCTACAATCTCAGAGTCAAGTCCATATTTAGTGCTAAACTTGTGAAAAACATCGGTATTCATTAAATATTTAACACAATCAAACTCAAGCTTAATACCTGACTCTTTACCTTCGTCGAGTTCCCAATCTTCAGAGTTGCATTTAATTCTTTCTAAAAGATCCCACCTGAATTTAATAGTCTTCTTCATAAAAGAATCAATACAAGAAGTATCGAGCATGGATTGATCATCACGAGAAAGCCGAGTATAAAAGTTCTGAATAATAATTTCTCTCGAGAGCTCATGATTGGGGCATGAATATAACATTTACTTAAGCCTCCCTCAAGCTAGAGCGATACTTTCTCCTTCACGAGGACAAAAATTATATATAAAATTCCGATCACGATGAACTAGATGCATAGGATAATTTTTTTGGTGAAATTCCAATTTCAATCGATTCCAGTTCCAAGATCCAATATCATCGCATAGCCTATACCATGTCAATGCTTTTCCCTTCAAATATAAAGGGAAAACCTTCTTCTTAGCTTCATCTCCGGGCAAACCTGCAAGCTTAAATAATCCACAAACTTCATCCACATAGATCAAGTGCATATCAGGATGTTTGGTTCCATCTCCTGCATAAGGATGAGCTAGCAGTTGTTCTATCATACCCGAAGGAATTTCATAACCAATATTTTCAGTAGGTGCAGTAGGTTGAGGGGCAACTAATTGTGCTTCCGGTCAAGGTGAAGATACCCCGAACAAACCCCTCAAAGGATGGTTTTCCATAGTAACAAGTGACAATAAATTTCAGCACGTAGTATAAAATTTTGCTTACCAATTTCCACTTACCAAGAGTGCTTCACTCCCCGGCAATGGTGCCAGAAAAGAGTCTTGATGACCCACAAGTATATGGGGTCAATCGTAGTCCTTTTGATAAGTAAGAGTGTTCGCTACTTTGATAATTTGATATGTGGGTGGACCGGTGCTTGGGTGCTGTTCTTATTTGAACAAACCTCCCACTTATGATTAACCGCCTCGCAAGCATCCGCAACTACGAGAAAAGTATTAAGATAAAATCTAACCATAGCATTAAACATTTGGATCCAAATCGGTCCCTTACGAAGTAGCGCATAAACTAGGGTTTAAGCTTCTGTCACTCTAGCAACCCATCATCTAATAACTACTCCACAATGCATTCCCTTAGGCCCAAATATGGTGAAGTGCCATGTAGTCGACGTTCACATGGCACCACTAAGGGAATCACCACATACATATCATCAAAATATCGAACACATATCAAGTTCACATGATTACTTGCAACATGACTTCTCGCGTGACCTCAAGAACAAAAGTAACTACTCACAAATGATAATCATGCTCAAGATCAGAGGGGTATTAAATAGCAAAATGGATCTGAACATATAATCTTCCACCAAATAAATCATATAGTAATCAACTACAAGATGTAATCAACACTACTAGTCACCCACAGGTACCAATCTGAGGTTCCGGTACAAAGATTGAACACGAGATGAAATAGGGTTTGAGAGGAGATGGTGCTGATGAAGATGTTGATGGAGATTGGCCTCCCAAAGATGAGAGGGTTGTTGGTGATGACGATGGCTTCGATTTCCCCCTCCGGGAGGGAAGTTCCCTCGGCGGAATCGCTCCGCCGGAGGGAAAAAGTGCTCCTGCCCAAGTTCCACCTCGAGGCGGCGGCGTTCCATCCCGAAAGTCCTCCTCTTTATTTTTCTAGGTCAAAATGACCTATATACCAGAAGATGGGCACCGAAGGTGGGCTGGGCTGAGCACAACCCACCAGGGCGCTTCTGGGGGGCCTGGCGCACCCTGGTGTCTTGTGCTCACCAGGTGGCCCCCTCCGGTAGTTATTTGCTCCAGTATTTTTATATATTCCAAAATAATTCTCCGTAAATTTTCAGCTCATTTAGAGATGTGCAGAATAGGTAACTCTGACGTAGCTTTTTCAGGTCCAGAATTACAGCTGCCGGCATTCTCCCTCTTTGTGTAAACCTTGCATATTTTGAGAGAAAAGGCATTAGAATTACTCCATAAAGCATTATTATGCATAAAAACATTATAAATAATAGTAGGAAATCATGATGCAAAATGGACGTATCACGGATTCGGCAGGAAGTGAACACCGTGATCCCGGCCGTGCCCCAATACATGCACTGGTCGGCTCGCCCGGTCAGTTGCACCTGGGAAGACCACCCGGCCGTCATGCCTACGCCCTCATCCTCTACCCCACCATAGTCACTGAAAAGCGCACCTGCAAGTTCTCTCGAGTCCTCATCTACGGCAGCAGCAGCATCAATATCCTCTACCGCGACACCATGACCAAGCTCAGCATCATGGCAAGCCAGTTGGAGCCGACCTGGATGGTGTTCCACGGCATCGTGCCAGGCCTCTCCTGCTCTCCGATCGGACGGGTATGGCTTGACGTCCTATTCGGCTCCAGCGACCACTTCCGACACGAGCCCATCTGGTTCGAGGTGGTGGACCTGGCCAGCCCCTACCACGCACTGCTGGGCTGGCCTGCGTTGGCAAAGTTCATGGCAGTTCCCCACTACGCTTACCTGAAGATGAAGATGCCGGGTCCCAAGGGCCTCATCACCATTGTCAGCAACTACGAGAAGTCCCTGAAGTGCGCCCGAGCCAGCTCCAAGCTGGCCGAGTCGCTGGTCATCGCCGAGGAGAGGCGCCAGCTCGACCGGATCATGGCATTGACTGGCGAGCAGCCAGCCGTACCGGCTCCAGCCAAGGATTCGGTTGGCGAGGCCTTGTTCCAGCCGTCCAAGGACACCAAGAAGGTCCCGCTCAACCCAGTTGACCCCAGCTGCAGCCAGTACGTTGTTGTGGGCACCCGCCTCAGCAGCAAATAGGAAGGCGAGCTCGTCGACTTCCTCCTTGAGAATCGGGATATCTTTGCATGGTCCCCCAAAGACATGCCGGGTGTCCCGAGGGAGTACACCGAGCACAAACTTCACGTCTGCAAGGACGCTAAGCCTGTCCATCAGCCGCTGCGCCGCTTTTCCGAGGAGAAGCGAAGAACCATTGGTGAGGAGATCGCTCGGCTGCTCGTAGCCGGCTTCATCGTTGAAGTGTTTCACCCCGAGTGGCTGGCCAACCCAGTCCTCGTCCTGAAGAAGAATGACACCTGGCGCATGTGCATCGACTACACCAGCTTGAACAAAGCATGCCCTAAGGATACTTTTGCCCTACCGTGGATAGATCAAGCGATCGACTCCATGGCCAGCTACGAGCTCCTGTCCTTTTTGGATGCTTACTCCGGCTACCACTAGATCAAGCTGGACCTGGCCGACGCCCTCACGACATCCTTCATCATGCCCTTTGGGGCGCACTGCTACATCACCATGTTGTTCGGCTTGAAGAATGCCGGCGCCACCTTCCAGCGCTGCATGCAGAAGTGCCTGCTACAGCAACTCGGCCGCAACATGCATGTCTACGTCAACGACATCGTGGTGAAGACCAAGCAACACCTCACGCTCCTAGCTGACCTCAAGGAAACTTTCGCCAATCTTCGCCGGTATCAGATCAAGCTCAACCCAGAGAAGTGCGTGTTTGGCGCGCCAGCCGACCAGCTACTCGGCTTCCTCATCTTGGAGTGCGGCATTGAGGCAAACCCAGAGAAAATCAAGGCCATCGAGTGCATGCGCAAGCCAGCTTGGTTGCGCGATGTCCAGAAGTTCACTAGCTGCTTGGCCTCTCTCAGCCGGTTTCTCCGCCAGCTGGGTGAGAGGGCCCTGCCCCTATATCAGTTGATGAAGAACACATCATCGTTCGAGTGGAACGACCAGGCAGACTAGTCCTTCCACGACCTCAAGCGCATGCTCTCCACCGCACCCGTTCTGGCCGCCCGGCTGACAAGGAGCCGCTTTTGCTATACATCGCTGCCACCTCGAGGGCGGTCAGCACGACATTGGTGGTCGAGCGCCCAGAGGAGGGCAAGGTCCAGCCAGTTCAGCGCCCGGTGTACTACCTGAGCGAAGTACTCTATGCCTCCAAGCAGAACTACCCCCACTACCAGAAGATGTGCTACGGCGTGTACTTTACGACCAAGAAGCTAAAGTAGTACTTCTAGGAGCACACCATCACCGTGGTGAGCACGGCCCCTATCGGGAGATCATGGGCTGCCGGGATGCCTCCGGCCGGGTGGCCAAGTGGGCCATCGAGCTAGCCAGTCACACCATCCTCTACGAGCCACGCACCACCATCAAGTCCCAGGCGCTAGCCGACTTTCTCGTCAACTGGACAGAGACCCAGTACCTGCCACCGGCACCCGACTCGACGCACTGGCGCATGCACTTCGACGGCTCCAAGATGCGCTCCGGTTTGGGAGTCGTCATCGTGTTGTCTTCCCCCAAGGGCGACCGGCTGCGGTACGCGCTGCAAATCCACTTCGTCGCCTCCAACAACATTGCCGAATACGAAGCGCTCGTGCATGGCCTTCAGCTGGCCAAAGAGATCGGCATCCGGCGCATCCTCTATGATGGCGACTCGGATTTGGTGGTGCAGCAGGTCTCCGGTGAGTGGGATGCCCGAGACGTCAACATGGCCAGCTACCGCTTCCTGGTCCAGCAGCTGACCGGCGGATTCGACGGATGCGAGTTCCTCCACGTCCCCCATGCAGACAATGAGGCTGCCGACACGCTGGCCAAGATAGGCTCAACCTGGCAAGCAATCCCACCTGGCGTCTCCCTCGAACACTTGCGGAAGCCATCCATCTAGCCGTCTCCCGACTCTGAGTCCATCTTCGTCCTGGACGACCCCGCGGCATCCCCGCCCAACCCTGGAGACCCCGGCCTGGCTTCGGGGGCTGCCGGCCCGGCCTCGGGGGCTACTGGCTCCGGCTCGGGGGCTGCTAACTCCGGCTCGGGGGCTGCCGCTCCGGACCCCGTCCAAGTGGCTGTCTTTACGGTGGTGGCGGCTCCGTCTTGGGCCCAGCCAATCCACGCCTTCCTGGAAAGCGGAGCGCTCCCCATGGACAAAACCTAGGCCCGGCAAGTGCAGCGCTAGGCATCTACCTACAGCATCATCAACCGCAAGCTCGTCAAGCGCAGTGCGACGGGCGTGTTCCAGTGCTGCGTCGAGCAGGACAAGGGCATAGAGATCCTCATCGACATCCACCACGGCGAGTACGGGCACCACACCGCCTCGAGGTCCCTGGTGGCCAAAGCTTTCCGCCATGGTTGCTACTGGCCCACAACCCTCAAAGATGCCGAGTCATTGGTCCTCAAGTGCGAGGGTTGCCAATGCTTCAGCAAGCACAGCCACCAGCCGGCTACAGCCCTCCAGACCATCCCGATCACTTGGCCCTTTGCCGACTGGGGGCTCGACACGGTGGGGCCTTTCAAGACCGCCTGGGGCGGCATGACACATTTGCTGGTGGCCGTTGACAAGTTTACCAAGTGGATCGAGGCGCGGCCGATCAAGAAACTCGATGGGCCAACGGCCGTCCGATTCATCAAAGACATCGCAGTGTGCTACGGCGTCCCGCATAGCATCATCACGGACAATGACACGAACTTTGCCAAGGGCACACTATCTCAGTATTGCTCCGTATCCGGCATCCGGCTCGACCTGGCCACCGTCCAGCATCCCCAATCCAATGGCCAGGTCTAGCAGGCAAACGGCCTGATCCTGGCTAGCATCAGGCCGCGACTCATCGAGCCCCTCTTGCACTCACCCAGCAGCTGGCTCATTGAGCTGCCGGCCATCCTTTGGAGTCTCCGAACGACGCCCAATCGGTCGATCGGGTTCACCCCGTTCTTCCTCATCTATGGAGACGAAGCCATCATCCCCACCGTCATCGAGTTCGACTCACCTCGGGTGACCATGTATACAGAAGCTGAGGCCAAGGAAGCCCGCGAAGATGGCGTTGACCTGCTTGAGGAGGCGCGCCTACTGGCCCTCAGCCGGTGGGCAATTTACCAGCAAGGCTTGTGCCACTACCACAGCAAGAAGATCAAGCCCCTCACGTTCCGCGAGGGCCACCTCATGCTCCGGCTCATTCAGCGAACAGCCGGCCATCACAAGCTGGCCTCCCCTTGGGAGGGCCCCTTCATCATCAGCAAAGCCCTCTGCGACAGAAACACGTACTACCTCATCGACGCGCAGAAGCCGAACAAGCGTAAGAGAGACACATCCGGCGAAGAGACAAGCCGGCCCTAGAACGCGGAGCTTCTCCACCCGTTTTACAATTAGCTGTAGGCATGTATGTATCGCTACCTTTTGGGTTTAATGAAAGTAACAGGTCCCCCGAACGACACTCGGGGGCTACCTTTCTCTATCAAGTATTGTGTTCCACACACCTTTACGTTTTATCCCCCTTCCTCTGGGTCGGCGCGTTCGGCTCGGGGGCTCCGGGGCTAGCTGGCTTGACCGCAACCCGCCATCTCCCTTAGTCCATTTCGACGCGTCCAAAACGCCAAGGTCCTCTCTTCACCCCAAGCCACAGTCCAGCTCCGGCTGGCAAGAACCAAAGGCCGAACGCACCGACACGCAGAGATCTACTAAGGAGAGGCGGCCGGATCGGTCCATCCGACAATCAGCGCACGACCGGCTGCGCGCCAGCCGTCTTTACCGCCTGCCGCCAGCCGGCCCAGTGGGTGTTTTGCTTGCGCTCAATGCCTAAAAATCCTAAGTATTGTACGTTCCCTCCCGAAGCCGAATTCCCTGTCACAGACCGGCACCCGGCTGTTCAACTAGCGGGAAGGAAGTCCAAAGAGGAGGCGAACGAGAAAAGACCGAAGGCCGGATGGCAAAAGCGAAAACGCAAGCACACATATTTACATAGCAAAGGCCCACGGCCAAGACTTCATTACATTACACTACACCCCCAGTGGGTGGACCTACTACTTAATGAAAGACAAAAGAAAAAGACAGGACGGCTTCATGCGGTAGCCGCGTCGGTCCCTGTGCCCGCCGACTCCTCCATGTCGGCCCCGATAGTTGCGTCGGCGTCAGTTTGCGCCGGGTCCATCAAAATGGTGGTGTCGCCCAGCGCGGCCTCACCGTCCGCATAGGCCCCCGTCTCGTCGAGCAGTAGGATGAAGTCGTCGGCCAGAAGCTCCACGCCGTCCTTCGTCCGCTCCACGTTGAACTCGTCGTGTGCGGGGAATGAGGCGAGATAGCTGGCCCGCCCAGCGATCCGGCGCGCCCGCTCCTCCAAGTCAGCTTCCGCGCCGGCTCGCTGGGACGCCAGATGGTCCAGATCCATGCCCGGATACCAGGACATGACGAACCGCAGCTCCAAGTCCGTGCCGGCACGAGCCGCGGAAACCCTCCACGCATGGAGTCGGTCACGCCGGCCTCCAGCCAGTGCGCCAGCCGCGTGACGTTGTTGGGTGCAACTGCTCCCGCCCAAAGGGCGGCCGCCATACCCAACTCGGCCGAGAACAACCTCTTCATCTGCCCGTCCATCGCGTTCAGGCGAACCTCGGCGGCGAGCATGATCTCAGTGAAGCACCAGGCGGCATGCGGGTTGATGTCGGCACCCGCATCCACCTGGGCAGACCGACGAGAAAACACAGCTGCCTCTGCCGTTGCCTGCGTCTCCGGGAAGACCCCTGGCAAAGGTAACAAAGGAAGATAGTTAGCAAAACAAAGGGTTTGCTGGATCGCAAGCAGGCAGATCGATCAGAGAGACACTCATGAAGGAAGAGCTCGTCGAGATGATGTTCCTCGCACAACATCCTGTTCTGCTGCAGGCCCCACGCGTGGCTGCAGCTCTCAAGATCTTGCTCGAACTGGGCGTGGCTCTCGAGATCCTACTCGAGCTGGGCGCTCTTCTCGGTGGCCGCCTTCAGCTGCGCGTCTTTCGCGGTAGCCACCTTCCCGTGCTCCGCCTCAAGCTGGCCCAACTCCGCCTAATGGGCCTCCGATGCCTTGGCGGCCTCCGCCACCAGCCGGTCCACCTCGGCCTGGAGACGGTCCGGTCGGTGATGGCTAGATCGCGTTGCTGGCTGGTTTTGGCAAGCCGGGTCCGGATTCCTGGCATCTCGGCCGCAGTGGCTGTGCAATGGAACCACAAGTCAGACGTCAGAAAGAAGAAAAAGACAGCAACACCTTAAGATTCGACCCGACTGCTCTACAGTCGGCCCGAATCTCGGGGGCTACACCAAGTGGGTGCGCTGACGCGCCCGCACTGGAAGCACAGAAGCCATACCTTGGGCTAGCGAAGTGCCTCCTCCTTGGTGGCGAGCTGCGCCGTAGCCGTGCGGTAATTCTCCAGAAGCCGGTTGTGCGCACTGACCCGCAGGCCGTCCAAATGTTGCGGGGGAACAAGTGTTAGCAGAAAGCACAGACGCATATAAGACCCGACTAGGCTGCTCTGCAGCCGGCCCGGGCCTCGGGGCTACACCCAGTGGGTGCACTGGCGCGCCCCCACTGGTAGGCCGCAAAACAAGCAAAAGAAAAGACCTTACCGCAACGGCGCGCTCTAGATCCCGCGTCCGCTCCTGCTCGTCCCGGACGAAGGCCTGCAAATGGCTTTCGCGCCCCGAAGCTGCTAGCGCAGGGCGTCTACCGCCACATCCTCTGGGCGTGTGGCCCGACCACGACCTCGCCGGCGCCCGCCCGAGGTTGCTGCAGCCCGGCAACAGGGCCATCTCCCAGCGCCCGCCCTGGGTTCTCGTTGGCCTGCGGCGGCATGACCACCAGGGCGTTACTCTCGACGGCTGGTGGCTCCGCAGTCGGTGTTGTTCCCAGCGTGCTAGCCGGCGTCACCTGTGGCGTCTCGGTCGGAGTAGCACCCTGATCATGATCTCCTCCTCTAGCCTCATTCTCACCCACCGGGCCGGTCCGGGGAGGCGTGTCCATGATGATCTCCTTGGCGGCCTCCGAGCCGTCATCAGCCGGCTCCGCCTGCTCGACCAGATCACGCCCCTCGTCCGTCTGCGGCTCGACGATCATAGCGACCAGCGCCGAGCCTCCTTCCCACTCCGGCCAAGCCGGGTCCTCCCCCACGCCTTGGCGACCCTCGCCCACGCTAGGGACGAGGCCTCCCTCACCGCCCTCTCGGCCGCCACCAGCTCCTTCTCAGCTGCCGCCCGATCCCGCCAGGTGACGCGCTTCGTGTCGGTTAGGTCCAGGCCAAGGTCCTCGCACTTGATGACACTGCTCCGGGTCTTCCTCCAGATGGCCTTGTTACCGGACACGGCCGCCGTCGCCGCCAGCGCCAGCTCGAGGGTCGACCTGCGCATCACGAAGACAGCATAAGAGGAACGCAACCAAACAGCAAGTAAAAATAAACAAGTCACACTCACCCGATGGCCGTCGAGATGGCCCGTCTCGGCGCCACGACCGAGGCAGGCCAGCATGCCCATAAGAAAGGCTACCAAAGGAAAACAACTAAGTGTCGAACCCCACACATAGCAATACACATTACACGTATGCATAACATGCAAGTATGTGCTATACAACATGGCATCACAACATAACTCAACAACTCATACATAGATAAAGGCTCAGAAGAGCCAACATAGCATTTATTACAAGCAGCGGGTATCATGACCCAACATACAAGGCATACAAGCAATGAAAGCATAACATGTCTGAGTACAGACAACTACAAATGAAAAAGGCTGAGAAGCCTGACTATCTACAAGACCCTCCCAAGGGTACAAGATCGTAGCTGGGGTAACAAGCTACTCATCGTAGTCCACGCGAAACTACTAGTGAGACCGAAGTCTCCTCTGCAAAAACATAAATTAAGCAACATGAGTACAAAGGTACTCAGCAAGACTTACATTAGAACTAGCTACATATGCATCAGTATCAACAAAGGGGGTGGTGGAGTTTAACTGCAGCAAGCCAGCTTTGACTCAGTGGCTATCCTGAACTACGACTACCAGTAACTTCTTTGAGGTGAGAAAGCGCACACGAGTCCACTAACCACCACAACAATACACCACTATGGATTCTTTCCCGTCTCCCTACGAGAAGGCCATCCATAGCACTCACACTTGTCTTGAGCATTCTAAAGTATCCACTTTGAGTTGTCTATGACCATATAAGTCTCCAAGTAGTCCATATCCGCGGACGCGGCTATTCGAATAGATCATTACCCTGCAGGGGTGTACTTCTTCACACATGCTCTCACCACTTATCACCATATACATGTCATGTATCTCGACAACCTTCAAGCAGAAGCCTGGAGAGAGTATCGGCCACAACTTGAGTAACCACACGAGACTCTAGTCCAGGTTTATCGCCTATCTGAGGCTGAACCCACAAGGGAAGTCCGGCCGAAGTTTCCATCACGGCTCCAAACAATGTGTGCAAGGTTCCCAAGCCCACCTTGCCGGATGGAATTACGCTTGGCACACCATGCCACGGTGCCTAGTCTGTCCCAAGCCCACCTGGCCGGGTGCCACGTAGAAAAATAGCACAACCTACAAACACTAGAAACTAGTTGCAACTCCTGGACAGAGATCGGGGCGTGATGTCTACTACACAACTTTATTCTTGTAGACCCGTGTTGGGCCTCCAAGCGCAGAGTTTTGTAGGACAGTAGCAATTTTCCCTCAAGTGGATGACCTAAGGTTTATCAATCCATGGGAGGCGTAGGATGAAGATGGTCTCTCTCAAACAACCCTGCAACCAAATACAAGAAATCTCTTGTGTCCCCAACACACCCAATACAATGGCAAATTGTATAGGTGCACTAGTTCGGCGAAGAGATGGTGATAAAAGTGTAATATGGATGGTAGAAATATATTTTTATAATCTGAATAAATAAAAACAGCAAGGTAGCAAGTGACAAAAGTGAGCACAAACGGTATTGCAATGCTTGAAAACAAGGCCTAGGGTCCGTACTTTCGCTAGTGGAATCTCTCAACAATGCTAATATAATTGGATCATATAACCATCCCTCAACGTGCGATGAAGAATCACTCCAAAGTTCCTATCTAGCAGAGAACATAAGAATAAATTGTTTGTAGGGTATGAAACCACCTCAAAGCTATTCTTTCCGATCGATCTATCCAAGAGTTCGTACTAAAATAACACCAAAGCAAATTCAGATTCGTAATGCTCAATCCAACACAAAGAACATCAAAGAGTGCCCCAAGATTTCTACCGGAGAAACAAAGACAAGAACGTGCATCAACCCCTATGCATAGATTACCCCAATGTCACCTCGGGAATCCGCGAGTTGAGTGCCAAAACATGTATCAAGTGAATCAATATAATACCCCATTGTCACCATGGGTATTTGTATGCAAGACATATATCAAGTGCTCTCAAATCCATAAAAGTATTCAATCCGATAAAACGAAATCTCAAAGGGAAAACTCAATTCATCACAACAAGATAGAGAGGGGAAAATACCATATGATCCGACTATATTAACAAAGCCCGCGATACATCAAGATTGTGCATCTCAAAAACACGAGAGAGAGAGAGAGAGAGAGATTAAACACATAGCTACTGGTACAAACCCTCAGCCCCGAGGGTGGACTACTCCCTCCTCATCGTGGTGGTCACCGGGATGATGAAGATGGCCATCGGTGATGATCTCCCCCTCCGGCAGGGTGCCGAAACGGGGTCTAGATTGGATCTCGTGGATACAGAGGCCTTGCAACGGCGGGACTTCTGATCTAGGGTCTCCCCGAGGGTTTTTGGAATATTTCGCAATTTATAGGGCGAATAGGCGGTGCGGGAGGCCACCGAGGTGGGCACAACCCACCGGGGCGCGCCCTGGTGGGTTGTGCCCCCCTTGGGGCACCCCCCAGGTGCTGCTTTGGCCCATTGGATGTCTTCTGGTCCATAAAAAATCCACAAAAAGTTTCGCTGCGTTTGGACTCCGTTTGGTATTGATTTTCTGCGATGTAAAAAACAAGCAAAAAACAGCAACTGGCACTGTGCACTATGTTAATAAGTTAGTCCCAAAAAATGATATAAAGTTGCTATAAAATGATTGTAAAACATCCAAGAATGATAATATAGCAGCATGAATACTTCATAAATTATAGATACGTTGGAGACGTATCAGCATCCCCAAGCTTAATTCCTACTCGTCCTCGAGTAAGTAAATGATAAAAGAAATAATTTATGAAGTGTGAATGCTAGCAAAGTGCATAAGTTTGATCAATAGTAATTTCAATCACTTTCCCTAGCATCATAACAGCAACTCTTTCTCATAAAACTCATCATGACAAAGTAGCAACCAATTCACATGTTAAGGTTCAAACAATGAATTCTCTTGAAACTCAACAACCTATATTCTTAGTCACCAAACAATTGCAATTCAACTTATTCAACAGAGTCTAAGTAAGAGCTCCACATACTCAACCATCATATAGTCTTCTATGATTGCTAACACTCACCGCATACACATGAGCAAAACGTTTCAACCGGACACATAGAAAGATAGGGGCTTATAATTTCGCCTCCCAACGTATTCACCTCAAGGGTGATGTCAACAATAATAACTCATGCTACCCATATCCAACTGGATATATGTTCCTAGATCTGTCCTCACCACATGATGCTTGCTAAAAGAGAAAAATAAAAAGGAATAGAGAGAAAAACTTTGACTCTTGCATGAAAGTAAATACATAAAAGTAAAAGGTAGTCCCTTCGCAGAGGGAAGCAGAGGTTGCCATGCCCTTTTTGTTTGTATGCTCAATCCCTTTGTGCAAAAGAACGTCACGTTAAATTGCCCCTTATGATAGCAACCTTTATTATGCAGTCTGTCACTTTTATTCTTTGCCATCACAAGTTCATACAACGCTCAATTTTCTCTTACACTAAGTGATCTGACACTTTTAGAAGCAATTTTTATTGCCTTATTGCACCGATGACAACTTACTTGAAGGATCTTACTCAATCCTTAGGTAGGTATGGTGGACTCTTGAAAAAAAGATTTGGGTTTAAGGGTTTTTGGATGCACAACTAGTATCTCTACTTGGTGCGGAATTTTTTGGCTAGCAAATATGGGGGGCAAGCACCACATGTTGAAGGATCTATGACAATATAACTTCTATGTGAATATAAACAAACATAAATCATTATGTTGTCTTCCTTGTCCAACGTCAACAATTTTGGCATATAATATTTTGATGGGGGCTCACAATCACAAAAGATTTCCAAGATAGTGTATTTGCATGTGAAAGTTCTCTTCCTTATAGTAATCATTCATGAATTGCTTGTATGACCAATATTGTGATTGTCAAGCTTCAAAAGATTTCACTTTCTAAACCCAATGTGAAGCTACCACTAGACATGATATGAACATATAATTTCAACTTCATGATATTCAATTCATTCAACAATTTACTCATAGGATATAAGTGAAGCACAAGAGTGAATGACAAACTACTCCAAAAAGATATAAGTGAAGATCAAGCGAGTAGTTAAGTAAAGGGGTAGCTAATTGAGGACTCTCTTTTATTTAAAAACTTTCATATCTAAGTATTTTATTAAAACAACAAGTAAAACAAAACAAAATGACATTCCAAGAATAGCACAACTCAAGTGAAGAAGCAAAAACTTACGCTCAACCTATACTAACAGATAATTGTTGATGAAGAAAGGTGGGATGCCTACCGGGGCATCCCCAAGCTTAGATGCTTGAGACTTCTTGAAATATTATCTTGGGGTGCCTTGGGCATCCCCAAGCTTGAGCTTTTGCATCTCCTTAATTCCTTTTATATCACGGTTTCCCTAAATCTTATAAACTTCATACACACAAAACTCAACAAGAACTCGTGAGATAAGTTAGTATAAACCAATGCAAAAACTTTATCATTCTCTACTGTAGCAAATCACAAAAATTATTATTCAACATTGCATACTAAATGCGTCTGCATATTTAATACTCCTATCCTCAAATAGAATCATTAAACAAGCAAACATATGTAAACAATGCAAACATAACAGCAATCTGCCAAAACAGTACAGTCTGTAAAGAATGCAAGAGTATCAACACTTGTTAAATCCAAAAATTATGAAAATTTACCACACTGTAGAAAATTTATCAGAGCTTATTGTGCAAAAAGTTTCATCATTTTATCACATTCTGAATTTTCTCGGGAATTTTTGCAACATCAATAAACTTTCTGTTTTGAAACAGCAACTCATATACTTGCAAAATAAGCATGGTAAAGGCTATCCTTGACATTTTTATTGAAAATAAGATGCAAAACATTCTTATAAATAGCAGAAAGAAAATACAAATAAAAGAAAATGACGCTCCAAGCAAAACACATATCATGTGACTAATAAAATTATAGCTCCAAGTGAGGTTACCGATAATGTCGGAGACGAAAGAGGGGATGCCTTCCGGGGCATCCCCAAGCTTAGTTGCTTGGATCTTCCTTGAATATTATCTTGGGGGTGCCTTGGGCATCCCCAATATTAGGGTCTTGTCACTCCTTATTCTCCTCATATCGATATCTCACCCAAAACTTGAAAACTTCAATCACACAAGACATAACGGAACTTCGTGAGATAGGTTAGTATGATAAAGAGCAAACCATTTCACTTTGGTACTGTCAAAGACAAGATTCATAATTGTTTCCACACAATGCCTACTGTATAACATCATTTCCACAATTTATATTGAGCAATATAAGCCATAGAAACTAGAAAACTAGCAAACTATCCATTGAAAACAGAATCTGTCAAAAATAGAACAGTCTGTAGTAATATGTACTCCAACCATACTTATGATACTCCAAAACTTCTGAAAAATTAGGAAAACGTAGAGAATTTGTATATCTATAACCTGTAAAAAATTCAGATCAAAATCACGTTCCAGTGAATTTTCAAAATTCCTGGACTGAGCGCAAAAGTTTCTGTTTTTGCACAGAATCAAGTCAACTATCATCCACACTATCCCAAAGGCTTTACTTGGCACTTTATTGAAACAAAAGCTATAAAACATGATTAATACAGTAGCCTAATCATGTGAAAACACAAAAAAAAGTAGGTAAAAGTGTTGGGTTGTCTCCCAACAAGCGCTTTTCTTTAATGCCTTTTAGCTAGGCATGATGATTTCAATGATGCTCGCATAAAAGATAAGAATCTAAACACAAGGAGAGCATCATGAAGCATATGAATAGCACATTTAAGTCTAACCCACTTCCTATGCATAGGGATTTTGTGAGCAAACAACTTATGGGAACAAGAATCAACTAGCATAGGAAGGCAAAACAAGTGCAACTTCAAAACTTTCAACAAAAAGAGAGGAAACTTGATATTAGTGAGAAGCCTACAAGCATATGTTCCTCTCTCATAATAATTTTCAGTAGCATCAGGAATGAATTCAACCATATAGCCATCACATAAAGCATTCTTTTCATGATCCACAAGCATAGAAATTTTATTACTCTCCACATAAGCAAATTTATTCTCATGAATAGTAGTGGGAGCAAACTCAACAAAATAACTATCATGGGATTGAAAATTAAAATCATGATGACAAGTTTCATGGTTATCATTATTCTTTATAGCATACATGTCATCACCATAATCATCATAGATAGCAACTTTGTTGTCATAATCAATTGAAACCTCTTCCAAAATAGTGGATTCATCACTAAATAAAGTCATGACCTCTCCAAATCCACTTTCATAATTATCACAATAAGATTCAACACCCTCCAAAATAGTGGGATCATTAGTACCTAGAGTTGACACTCTTCCAAACCCACTTTCATCAATATAATCGTCATAAATAGGAGGCATGCTACCATTATAACAAATTTGCACATCAAAACTTGGGGGACTAAAAATATCATCTTCATCAAACATCGCATACCCAAGCTTGTTGCTTTGCATATCATTAGCATCATGGGTATTCAAAGAATTCATACCAACAACATTGCAATCATGTTCATCATTCAAAGATTTTTTGTCAAACATTTTATAGAATTCTTCTTCTATCAATTGAGCAACATTTTCCTTTCCATCATTTTCAAGAAAGACATTATAAAGACGAATAATATGAGGCCACCCCAATTCCATTTTTTTGTAGTTTTCTTTTATAAACCAAACTAGTGATAAAACAAGAAACTAAAAGATTCGATTGCAAGATCTAAAGATATACCTTCAAGCACTCACCTCCCCGGCAACGGCGCCAGAAAAGAGCTTGATGTCTACTACGCAACTTTATTCTTGTAGACTCATGTTGGGCCTCCAAGCGCAGAGTTTTGTAGGACAGTAGCAATTTTCCCTCAAGTGGATGACCTAAGGTTTATCAATCCGTGGGAGGTGTAGGATGAAGATGGTCTCTCTCAAACAACCCTGCAACCAAATACAAGAAATCTCTTGTATCCCCAACACACCCAATACAATGGCAAATTGTATAGGTGCACTAGTTCGGCGAAGAGATGGTGATAAAAGTGTAATATGGATGGTAGAAATATATTTTTATAATCTGAATAAATAAAAACAGCAAGGTAGCAAGTGACAAAAGTGAGCACAAATGGTATTGCAATGCTTGAAAACAAGGCCTAGGGTCCGTACTTTCGCTAGTGCAATCTCTCAACAATGCTAATATAATTGGATCATATAACCATCCCTCAACGTGCGATGAAGAATCACTCCAAAGTTCCTATCTAGTGGAGAACATAAGAATAAATTGTTTGTAGGGTACGAAACCACCTCAAAGCTATTCTTTCCGATCGATCTATCCAAGAGTTCGTACTAAAATAACACCAAAGCAAATTCAGATTCGTAATGCTCAATCCAACACAAAGAACCTCAAAGAGTGCCCCAAGATTTCTACCGGAGAAACAAAGACAAGAACGTGCATCAACCCCTATGCATAGATTACCCCAATGTCACCTCGGGAATCTGCGAGTTGAGTGCCAAAACATATATCAAGTGAATCAATATAATAACCCATTGTCACCATGGGTATTCGTATGCAAGACATATATCAAGTGCTCTCAAATCCATAAAAGTATTCAATCCGATAAAACAAAATCTCAAAGGGAAAACTCAATTCATCACAACAAGATAGAGAGGGGAAAACACCATATGATCCGACTATGTTAACAAAGCCCGCGATACATCAAGATTGTGCATCTCAAGAACATGAGAGAGAGAGAGAGATATTAAACACATAGCTAATGGTACAAACCCTCAGCCCCGAGGGTGGACTACTCCCTCCTCATCGTGGTGGTCGCCGGGATGATGAAGATGGCCACCGGTGATGATCTCCCCCTCCGGCAGGGTGCCGGAACGGGGTCTAGATTGGATCTCATGGATACAGAGGCCTTGCGGTGGCGTAACTTCTAATCTCGGGTCTCCCCGAGGGTTTTTGGAATATTTGGCAATTTATAGGGCGAAGAGGCGGTGCGGGAGGCTACCGAGGTGGACACAACCCATCGGGGCGCGCCTGGGGGCCCAGGCGCGCCCTGGTGGGTTGTGCCCCCCTCGGGGCACCCCCCAGGTGCTGCTCTGGCCCATTGGATGTCTTCTGGTCCATAAAAAATCCACAAAAAGTTTCGCTGCGTTTGGACTCCATTTGGTATTGATTTTCTGCGATATAAAAAACAAGCAAAAAACAGCAGCTGGCACTGGGCACTATGTCAATAAGTTAGTCCCAAAAAATGATATAAAGTTGCTATAAAATGATTGTAAAACATCCAAGAATGATAATATAGCAGCATGAATACTTCATAAATTATAGATACGTTGGAGACGTATCAGGGCGGTTAATAAGTTGAGAGGGGTCATTGGTTTCGAGCCCAATGTGTGGTAGTAGCTGTCTTGGATAACATACACAGGACTCAGTTCTTAAGGACGGTCTCAATGAGACAACCCACAATGTACTCCTACATGTCCTCTCATCGCTACCTTTACCAAATCGTGTTCACACACTTAGCTCTCATAAGCAAAACACCATCGATTCACTCCAATCCATCACCAGATGAACCAGACCTGACACAACTCTAAGCATAGTAGGCACAACAAACATAGCATGGTAAAGATTGCAGCAAGGGCTCAAGCAACTCCTAACCATGCTAGTAAGGGTTTACTATTTACTGTGGCAAAGACATGTCATGGAGAGGAAGTGGGTTCAACTACCGCAACAAGTAACAGTTGAAACGCTGTTGTATGAATGCAGTAAAATAGAGCAGTAGTGAGAGAGCGGGATTGTATTAGAATGCTCAAGGGGGTTTGCTTGCCTGGAATATCAACATGGTAGCACTTCTCCCTGGATAGGTAGTCGATGCCACTCGCAGAGGAAAAACCTATCAAGAGGGACAGTACCAGAAACAATCAATACACAATATATGCAACAATATGATGCATGATTATGACATGGCAATAATGCTGTGGATTGCGCTAAAGCAACTAGCAACAAGTTCAATGAAGCTCATTTAAATCAAGAATTCAAATGCAACTCCAAACTTAAGCATTTAAAATGCCCTTTATGTGTTTTCACTTATACAGCTGGTATAAGTTGGTTTCTCATGCATGAAAATGGTACAGATGGATAGATTGAATTTTTCTGATAATTTTTCATATATAAATTATTTCAATCTGAGCTACGGTTGAATTTCTATGATTTTTTGAAGTTTAAACCATTTTCTGGAATTTCCTGGATTATTTTAAATCCAGAAAATCACTTACTGCGTCAGCACTACATCATGCTTGTGTTAGTGGTCAACATGGTCAGCCAGGTCAAACCTGACCAGTGGGGCCCACTGGTCAGTGACCCATTTGTTAATAGAGGTGATTAGCACTAAAATTAGTCCTAATCTAAAATTAGTAGGGGGTTGGCACCACCTGTCATTGACCCACAGGGGGTCAAATCTGGGCAAGGGGGGTCAAACCCGCTGACATTAAGCCACCGGCGAGGGCCGAGATGGCGGCGCGGCTTGAAAATCCACCATAGGGCGCCGTTTGGCACTTTGGAGAGCTGGTGCAAAGGCGCGCCAATTGGTGGAGGTGCCCGGGCCTGGGGTGTCCGGAGTTGGCGGCGGCGACCTTGTTTGCTGCCGCCGGAGTACGGCTAAGTACGGGGACGTGGCTGCGGCGTGCAAACGCGCGAACTGAGCTCTAGAGTGGCACTACGCGGTGCGGCGAGCGTGTTTGGCGGCATGGGTCACCGGAGCGACACCGGCGGCAAGCGCGGGTGGCGGTGGTTCTCGGTCTCGAAGAACGAGACAATTAGAGGATGAGGACAAGCTCAAGGAGGAGGGGGAAAGGTGGCGGGGCTCACAGCAGACTCGGAGCGGAGCTCAGAAGGCTCGGGGGGGGCGTCGGAGGTGACAAACGAGCGCCGGTGATCTCGGACAGAGGTGACGGTGTCGAGCTCGATGGCGAGGCTTCACGGCATCCCGCAATGCGTGGCTCGGTGGAGACATAGCAGGGGACGCAGCAGATCCCTAGGACACATCGAAGAAGAGAGGCGACGACAGTGGCTACGTAGACGATGGTGGCGAGCTTGCAGTGGCTTCGGCCATGGCACAGAGCAGGTGAGGGAGAGAGCGAGAGGGGAGATGACTAAGTGGGTTCGATCCGGACGGCTCTGTGGAGCCTATCCGCGGTGCTGGTGAGGCAGGCAAGCAGCAAGGAGGTGGCGCGGTGCGTGGTCGTGCGCGCCGAGCGCATGCCCTGCCTACTAGGGGGAGCTAGGTGATGACTGGCTAGAGCTAATGGGCTGGGCTGCTGGGCCGAACAGTGCTCGGCCAGGTAGGTGGCCCAGGTAAGTCCCTCTGTTATCATCTTTCCATTTCTTTCTGTTTTCTATTTCTTTCCTTCTGCTTGTTTTAGTTAGAGCACTAAAACATTTTAGATAGCTTTGAAACTTTTTGTGGGCTCTCACTGAAATATTCCAGAGGCCCTCTGCAAGTTTCAAATTATTTGGAGTTGTTTATATATATATATATATATAATTTAAATGGCCCCAATTCAAATAACATATGATTTAATTCAAAGCCCAAATTAGTCCTGCAAAAATGTGCACTATTTATGGTTAGGGCTTTCACCTTTTTCCCTAAATCATGAACATTTTTAAGGGCATTTCAGGTTCATTGAAAATTAATTTAGTAAACCCTAGTTTGTCAAAGCAGTGCTAGGGTTTAAGCAATCCCCATTTCAAGTTTCTTTCAAATTTAAACATGATGCACACATGAAGCTAGCCTAGTGCATTACCAGAAGCTAGGGATGTGACACGCGCCGCGCCTGCATCGGCGCCAGCTGGCTGCGTGTCGGCCGCCCCTACGTTCTCGGCGATGGATTCACCCCCGTCTGAGTCGGGCAGATCGTTCGCCAAGACCTGCGTCCTCGACCCATCACGGATTTGTTGGGCCGCGAGCAGCCGCGGCTCTCTCGTCGCATCAAGATGGAGGAACAGCTTAGACATAGCAAAGAACGGGGACCAGGGACTCACCGCTGGCGCCGGGTGTTGCCAGTCGTAGGGCACCTTCCCGAAGTGCCAATCAGCAGCCAACCCGGCCTTGGAAATGCTGTTGACCCGGTCAGCGACTTGCTCCGATGTCAGCTCCCGGGCCGACATCCGGCTGAGATCTTGTCGGTCGCCCATCTCGGCGATTTTGTGCGCCCGGTGCTGCAGCGGCAGCACCCGGCGCGTGATGAAGGTGGCGATGAGGTCCATCCCGGTGAGTCCCTCGCGCACCGTCATCTCGGCGATCCGGCTGCAGAGGTTCAGCATCTCCTGTGGTGGGTTCTTGGGCTGGTGGCCCTAGTTCGCCTTTGGCGAGTGGCGGCTCGTCGACGAACGGTGGCAGATTGATGCAGTCCACCCTCGGGTCGATGTTGCGCACATAAAAGAATGAATTCTACCACTTCTTGGCACACTCCTCGATGTGCATCTTGGGGAACAGCCTATTCGACTGGCCCGAAACCACAGCGGCCCCGCAATCGGACATGACACCGGCTGATGGCCCTTGCTGCTTGAGGAAGAAGAGCTTGGCCCACAGCTCCGTGTCCGTCATCATGCCCAAGTAGCCCTCGCAGAGAGTGGCGAAGCCGGCGAGCTGCAGCACGGCGTTGGCGCCCAGATGGTGTGGCTGCAGCCCGAAGAAGTCCAGGAAAGAGCGGAAGAAGAGGCTTGTAGGGAGGCCAAACCCGCGCTTGAAGTGGGAAAAGAACACCACGCGCTCACCCTCCTGCTGATCCGATTCCATCACCCCGCCTGCAATGCGCACCGTCACCGGCGGTAGCCGCTTGGTGTCGCGGAGATACTGGATGTCGTCCTCGCCGATCTTGGAGCCCTCCCAAGATCCCTTCGGCCACGCCATCGGCAAAGCTCTCCGAGGGCACGGGTGCGACGATGAAGAAGAAAGCGCGGCGTGCGCGCGCGTGTGACGGCCGATGGGCGCTGCGGTCGGTGCTCGCACGGCGGCCATGCGCTGTGGCAGAGGTTTGCTCGGGCCCTGCGAGAAGAGAAGGAGAAGAAGGGGAGTGGAGCGGGGGCGTGTGCATGGGCGTTTCCGCCGCGCCCCCTCCCCCCTCGTTTATAACCACGAGAGATCGTGGGGGAGCGGGATCGTTTACGCCCACGATCCCACTTCCCCGCATTATGCGGGCACGTTCCCCACACGCCTTGACTACATAGAGAAGTGCAACCGTCCGCCACTGCCACAATAAATCCCCCACGCGCGGGCTGAGGGCGCGGCATGGTGGGGCTCGGCCCGCCGATGCGTCCCATCACGCGAGTGGCCTGGCAGGGCCTCGCCCGCCGCTGTTCACCACGTGGTGGTACATCAGGTCGCGGGAGGCGTGGACCCCCTCTCAAACCAAGACTCGGTCGACGTTTCGGTCTCCCGCCCAGGCCGGGATGCCACGATCCGGCTTTCTGAAGCCGGCGCCTAGCTGGTGTTGCCGGGGCCCGGCGATCGCAACCTTCCTCAACACAACCGCCTCCTCAGGGGGGTAAGCTGCGAAGGCCCCCCTACCTGAAGCTGGCGAGCCTTCACAGCTTCGGGGACAACTATTGGGGGGATGGCCCCCGGGCAGGCAACGGAACCCAGATCCTTTTTTAAAACACCGGGGCAAGCTAGGCCCCTCAATCCGGCTAGCCAACCCGCCGGCTCCCTAGCGCGAGCCGGCCGGGTGCCTCGACCCAGCCCAGCCGGCTAGCGCATGCCGGCTGACCGTAAGAAGACAACTCCAGATGACCAACGAACGAGGTTACAACGCTCCTCCCTTTACGCTGGCCGCGGTGGGCGCAGCAACAGTGTGCCCCACACCCCCTCCCGGGGCGGGCGGTGTCCCAGTGGCGCAACCCTATGATTGGGTGGCGCTGGCCACCCCATGGCGCCTGGCAGGGCATGCGACGTGTTGAGCAGCCGGCCGTACCCGCGCCCAGCGGCCCTGGTACGGCCCGTACCCGGCGAGACCCGCGCCCAGCGGACCCGGCAGGCCCGGCGGCCCCCACTGCCGGCTCCCAGAGGATGACACCAGGGCCCCGCGCCTGTGTAGTATTACCATTGTAACCCCGGGGGGCCAGCCTATAAGACCCCCCCGGTGCCACTCCATGCAAAGGGCTGAACTCTCTTAGAACCCATACACACACCCACATATGAGGCAAGGCAGAGGACCAGTTCACTCTTCCTCCTCCACCCAAACAGCTCCAGGAGCGACTCTGTAACCTATCACGTATCATCCATTCAGCAAGACTAGGTGTGTTGCCTCCCACGGAGGGCCCCGAACCTGGGTACGTCTCGTGTCACACACCAGCGCGTGCCAACCTCGCCTCTGGAACCCACCGGCGTCCTCACGCATCCCCCCACTTTTAGCCATCCCATGGCATCTGTCGTGAGATCACCACGACAGCAAGACTCAATTCATCACAAGAAGGTAGAGAGGGAGAAACATCATATGATCCACCTATAGTAACAAACCGCACGGTACATCAAGATCGTGCCAAATCAAGAACACGAGAGACAGAGAGAGATCAAACATATAGTTACTAGTACATACCCTCAGCCCCGAGGGTGAACTACTCGCTCCTCGTCATGGTAGCCATCGAGATGATGAAGATGGCCTAGGGTGATGATTTCCCCCTCCGACAGGGTGCCGGAACATGGTCCCGATTGGTTTTTGGTGGCTACAGAGGCTTGTGGCGGCAGAACTTCTCATCTAGGGTTCTTTTCGGAGGTTACTGTATATATAGGGGTATTTGGCGTTGGAATCAAGTCAGGGGGTGCATGAGGGCCCCTAAATCTCGGGAGGCATGCCCTAGGGGGTGGGCGCCCCCAGGCTTGTGGCCTCCTCGGTCACCTCCTGGTCCAGCTCCGGTGCTCCGTGGGTCTCTTCTAGTCCATAAATGATCACCATATAAAATTGTTGTAAACATGGCATCTATACTTCATAAATTATAGATACGTTGGAGACGTATCAGCATCCCCAAGCTTAATTCCTGCTCGTCCTCGAGTAGGTAAATGATAAAAGAAATAATTTATGAAGTGTGAATGCTAGCATAGTGCATAAATTTGATCAATGATAGTTCCAAACACTTTTTCTAGCATCATTATATATCATAAACAGTAGCTCATCTCATAAAACTTCTCATGATCAAGTAACAAGTTATTCACATGTTAAAGCATAGAGCATAAACTTTCTTGAAAACTAACAAACTATGTTCTCAGTCATCAAACAATTGCAATTCATCTTATTTTCAGGAAGGGTCTATGTAAGAGCTTTGATTTAGCAAATTCCACATACTCAACTATTATAATTGTCAACAATAATAATTCATGATCAAATATATTTGAATGGCCATATATGCTTGGATCTTTCCCCACCACATGATACTTGCCAACTAGAGAATAATTGGGGTTGAAATGAGAAGGCATACTACTGACTCTTGCATAAAAGTAAAAGATAGGCCCTTCACAGAGGGAAGCAGGGATTTGCAGAGGTGCCAGAGCTCGAAGCTTTTAAAACAGAGATGAATATAATTTTGAGAGGTATGCTTTCATTGTCAATGTAACGACCGAGAGTTCCCAATATATTCCATGCTAGACACATTATAGGTGGTTCCCAAACAGAAAGGTAAAGTTTTTACTCCCCCTCCACCAACAAACACAAGCCATGGCGAGCCAAATCCTCAGGTGCCCTCCATACCAACAACGATCCGGGAAAGTTTTGTTTCATTATTATATTTTGATTTGATCACAGGACTAGGCATCCCAATTACCAGCCACTTTCTCGTGAATGACAAGCGAATAAACACTCATCGTGAGAATAACCCACCTAGCATGGAAGATACTAACCGCCCCCTGTCGCTTCATGAGCGATTTGGGCATACAAAACAGGTTATTATTTGAAGATTTAGAGTGTGGCACATGCAAATTTACTTGGAACGGCAGGTAAATACCGCATATAGGTAGGTATGGTGGACTCATATGGAATAACTTTGGGTTTAAGGAAGTGGATGCACAAGCAGTATTCCGGTGAGTACAGGTGAAGGCTAGCAAAATATCCTAAGCAAGCACCACATGTTGGAGGATCCATAACAATATAACTTCTATACAAATATACCCAAACATAACTCATTACGTTGTCTTCCTTGTCCAACTTCAACTAATTTGAAAATAATTAATGGGGCTCACAATCATAGAAGATGTCCAAGATAGTATATTTATATGTGAAATATCTCTTCCTTCAATTTCTTTCATGAATTGTTCAAGTGACCAATGATATGTTTGCTAACTTTCAATAAATTTTACCACCTATACTTCTTATATGTAAAATCATTACTCCCCATGGGATAAGCATATGAAACATATATAATTTTAGATTTATGATATTCAATTCACTCAACCATTTACTCATAGGATATAAGTGAAGCACGAGAGTAAATGACAAACTACTCCAAAAAGATATAAGTGAAGATCTATGAGTAGTCAAATAATTAAGTAGCTATGTGAAGACCCTCTCTCATAAATAAAATTTTAGATCTTAAGTATTTTATTCAAACAGCAAGCAAATCCTAACAAAATAAAATGATGCTCCAAGCAAAACACATATCATGTGACGAATAAAAATATAGCTCCAAGTGAGGTTACCGATAATGTTGAAGACGAAAGAGGGGATGCCCCGGAAGCTTAGTTTCTTGTATCTTCATTGAAATTTATCTTGGGGTGCCTTGGGCATCCCCAAGATTAGGGTCTTGTCACTCCTTATTCTCCTCATATCGATATCTCACCCAAAACTTGAAAACTTCAATCACACAAAACTTAACGGAACTTCGTGAGATGGGTTAGTATAGTAAAACAAATCATTCACTTGGGTACTGTCAAATACAAGATTCATAATTGTTTCCACATAATTCCTACTGTACTCTATAATTGTCACAATTTATATTAAGCAATATAAGCGTTAGAAACCATAAAACAAGCAAACTATGCATTGCAAACAGAATCTGTCAAAAACAGAATAGTCTGTAAAGATCTGAATATTGGCTACACGTATGTTACTCCAAAATAACTGAAAAATTAGGACAACAGAGAAATTTTTTATATCAATCCTCTGTAAAAAATTCTGAATTTTTCAACGCTGGAGTGATTTTTAAGAATTCTGCTACTAGACGCAAAAGTTTCTGTTTTTGCACAGAATCAAATCAACTATCAACCACACTATCCCAAAGGCTTTACTTGGCAGTTTATTCAAAAAAAAGCTTTAAAACATGATTACTACAGTAACTTAATCATGTGAACACACAAAAATAGTAGGGGTAAATATTGGGTTGTCTCCCAACAAGCACTTTTTTTAATGCCTTTTTAGCAAGGCATGATGATTTCAATGATGCTCACATAAAAGATAAAAATTGAAACATAATGGGAGCATCATGAAGCATATAACTAGCACATTTAGTTCTAACCCACTTCCTATGCATAGGGATTTTGTGAGCAAACAATTTATGGGAACAAGAATCATCTAGCATAGGAAGGCAAAACAAGCATGACTTCAAAACTTTCAACACATAGAGAGGAAACTTGATATTATTGCAATATGTAAAAGCATATATTCCTATCTCATAATAATTTTCAGTAGCATCATGAATGAATTCAATAATATAACTATCACATAAAACATTCTTTTCATGATTCACAAGCATAGAATTTTTATTACTCTCCATATAAGTAATTTTCTTCTCATTCGGAATACTGGGAGTATCATAAGAAACTCGAATACTATAAATTGTTTCCACATTAAAAGAGTAATGTTTAGAAAAAGGGTAATCATAATTATGACAAGTTTTATAAGAATGGTCCTCACTACTTTTTATAATATAAGTGTCATCACAATAATCATCATAAGCAGCAACCTTGTTCTTATCATAATCAATTGAAACCTCTTCCAAGATAGTGGAATCATTACTAAATAAAGTCATGACCTCTCCAAATTCAATTTTATCATTATAATAAGATTCAACACCCTCCAAAATAGTGGGATAATTATTATTTAAAGTTGACACTCTTCCAAACCCACTTTCATAAATATTGCAATCATCATAAATAGGAGACATGCTATCATCATAATATATTTGCACATAAAAACTTGGGGGACTAAAAATATCATCTTCATCAAGCATAGCATCCCCAAGCTTGGGACAAACACTAATTGCAGCAAATAAATTCTCAAACATGTCATTCTCATCAAACATAGCATCCCCAAGCTTGTGGCTTTGCATATCATAAGCATAACCACACTCATCATTAATAGTATGAATAGCACCAATAGTATAGCAATTATTATCATCACAATTTTCTAAGTTGGTGCCAAAAAGATTTTCAAGATTATAATAAGTATCATTATTTTCCCAATCATAATCATCACAATGAGTAATAGGCATAGCAAAATCATCCTCAATAGTCTCTTCGGACATTGTGACATAAGACAAAAAATCAATATCATCATCAAATATATCACCTTCCACATTTATTTTTTATTCATTCTCATGAGTCATAACAATAATAGGAGCAACATCATTTGGGGGGGATACCTTTTTACCTTTGCTTCTCTATATTTTCTTTTTCTTCTCCACATCATGTGTGGGTTTAATCAACTTTTTGGAGCTCCTTATTGATGAGATTGGTTGCATAGGAAGATCATTCTCGTAACCTGTTCATCACGAGAGACAATAGCAGGGAAAGTGGAGAGATTTACCCTTTCATTAGTATTTCTTTTATATTCTAATGGTTTTCCCATCTTTATATAGTTGGCAATATAAGCATTCTCATTTCAATTTACCACACAAAACATATAGATTTCTTTAAGAGTAGTTTCAGCATGGTCAGTGAATATGAACGCTTCAAACCAACTATTTTTATGTGACAATTCTTCACACCCCAAAAATAAACAAAGTTCATTATAAAGTTCAAGGGTGATCAAGTTATTGCAATATTTGGCCATGATTCGATCATGAAAAAGTATGCATTGGAAATTAAGATGACCAACTCTATTGCAAATTTCACAAGTAATGGGATGAAGAGAGCATAATTTTGTAGCAAATTCATCTATCACCTTAAGCCACCAATTGCTTTTATCATGTTTATGCTTCTTACAAAATCTATCATCCCTATAAGGCATGTCTTCACAAACTCTATGCACTCCACAAAAGTTGACATGCTTATAAGAAACATCTTTATCATGACTAGTGCAATCATCATTGTTATCATGAATATTCATAGCAAGAACACTAAAAACATTGCAATCATGTTTATCATTCAAAGATTTAGTGCCAAACATTTTATTGATTTCTTCTTCTATCAATCGAGCACAATTTTCCTATCCATCATTTTCAAGAAACACACTATAAAGATGAATAATATGAGGCAACCTCAATTCCATTTTTTTTGTAATTTTCTTTTATAGACTAAACTAGTGATAAAACAAGAAACTAAAAGATTCAATAGCAAGATCTACAGATATACGTTCAAGCACTCACCTCCCTGGCAACGGCACCAGAAAAGAGCTTGAAGTCTACTACGCAATCTTCTTCTTGTAGACTCTTGTTGGGCCTCCAAGCGTAGAGTTTTGTAGGACAGTAGCAATTTTCGCTCAAGTGGATGACCTAAAGTTTATCAATCTGTGGGAGGCTTAGGATGAAGATGGTATCTCTCAAACAACCCTGCAACCAAATAACAAAGAGGCTCTTGTGTCCCTAACACACCAAATACAATGGTAAATTGTATAGGTGCACTAGTTCGGCGAAGAGATGGTGATACAAGTGTAATATGGATAGTAGATATAGGTTTTTGTAATCTGAAAATACAAAAATAGTAAGGTAACTATTAACAAAAGTGAGCAAAAATGGTATTGCAATGCTTGAAAACAAGGCCTAGGGTTCATACTTTCACTAATGCAAATTATCTCAACAATGATAACATAATTGGATCATATAACAATCCCTCAACGTGCAACAAATAATCACTCCAAAGTTTCTATCGGAGAACGTAGGACAGAAACGTGCATCAACCCCTATGCATAGATTACCCCAATGTCACCTCGGGAATCCACGAGTTGAGTACCAAAACATACATCAAGTGAATCAATATAATACCCCATTGTCACCACGGGTATCCATACGCAAGACATACATCAAGTGTTCTCAAATCAAATATTCAATCCAACATAACAAAACCTCAAAGAGCAAGACTCAATTCATCAAAAGAAGGTAGAGATGGAAAAACACCATATGATCCAACTATAGTAACAAAGGTCGCTGTACATCAAGATCGTGCCAAATCAAGAACACGAGAGAGAGAGAGAGAGAGAGAGAGAGAGAGAGAGATCAAACACATAGTTACTAGTACATACCCTCAGCCCCGAGGGTGAACTACTCCCTCCTCATCATAGTGGCCGCCGGGATGATGAAGATGGCCTCCGGTGATGATTTCCCCTCCGGCAGGGCGCCGGAATGGGGTCCCGATTAATTTTTCGTGGCTACAGAGGCTTCCGGCAACAGAACTTCTCATCTAGGGTTTTTTCAGAGGTTACTGTATATATAGGGGTATTTGGCGTTGGAATCAAGTTAGGGGGTGCACGAGGGCCCCACAAACTCAGGAGGCATGCCATAGGGGGGTGGGCACCCCCTAGGCTTGTGGCCTCCTTGGTCACCTCCTGGTCCAGCTCCGGTGCTCCGTGGGTCTCTTCTGGTCCATAAACGATCACCATAAATTTTCAGCCAATTCCAAGAACTTCTATTTCTGCACAAAAAATGACACCACGGTAGTTCTACTAAAAACAGCGTCAGTCCGGGTTAGTTCTAATCAAATCATACCAAAACCATATAAATTGTTGTAAACATGGCATGAATACTTCATAAATTATAGATACGTTGGAGAAGTATCAAGCCCCGAGGGTGAACTACTCCCTCCTCATCATGGTGGCCACCGAGATGATGAAGATGGCCTCCGGTGATGATTTCCTCCTCCGACAGGGTGCCGGAACGGGGTCTCGATTGAGTTTTCATGGATATAGAGGCTTGCGGCGGCAAAACTTCTCATCTAGGGTTCTTTTCGGGGGTTTTGGTGTTTATAGGAATTTTTGGCGTAGGTCTCACGCCAGGGGGGGGGGGGTGCTCGAGGGGCCCACAAGCTCGGTAGGCTCTTTTGGTCCACAAAAAAACACCGTAATTTTTAGCCCATTCTGAGAACTTCTATTTCTGCACAAAAAAACGACACCACGGTAGTTCTGCTGAAAACAGCGTCAGTCCGGGTTAGTTCTAATCAAATCATACCAAAAGCATATAAATTTTTTGTAAACATGGCATGAATACTTCCTAAATTATAGATGCGTTGGAGACGTATCAATAAGCTCTTAATGCAAAAGAATGTCACGTTATATTGCCCCTTATGATAGCAACCTTTATTATGCAGTCCGTCACTTTTATTTCTTTGCCATCACAAGTTTGTACAATGCTTATTTTCCCTTACAATAAAAGATCATACATATTTAGAAGCAATTTTTATTGCTTTATGCACCGATGACAACTTACTTGAAGGATCTTATTCAATCCATAGGTAGGTATAGTGGACTCTCATAACATGAAATTTGGGTTTAAGGTTTTTGGATGCACAAGTAGTATCTCTACTTGGTGCGGATTTTTGGCTAGCAAAGATATTGGGCAAGCATCACAAGTTAGAGGATCCATGACAATATAACTTCTATGTGAATATGAACAAACATAAATCATTACATTGTCTTCCTTGTCCAACTTCGACAATTTGGCATAAAATACTTAATGGGGGCTCACAATCATAAAAGATGTCCAAGATAGTATATTTGCAAGTGAATCTTCTCTTCCTTTTTTTCATGAATTGCATCATTGACCAATGCTATGTTTGTCAACTTTAAATAAAGTTTACCACTTATACTTTTCTTTATGTAATGTCATTACTTTCCATAAGATTAGCATATGATCTTTTTCATTATTTTCATTATTATGATTGAAACATAAAAGTAAAGAAGCAAAAACTCAAACTAATCTTTATTATATAACACTCAACTCAATTACATAGATAGATAGATCACGAAACTAGCACTCGAAAATAGATCATACTAAACATTTATTCAACTAAATCACAAAATAGCTAAGGATCAAACTAAAAACTGGTAAAGATAATAAAAGTGATGGTGATACGATAACGGGGCATCTCCCCCAAGCTTGGCGGAAGCCAAGGGGAGTGTCCATACCCGTGTACTCAAGTTTCCCTTGTTGGTGATGGTGGTGGTGATGAAGTGGTGGGCTTGTCTTCCGCCTTCCATGGCATAGGTTCACCATTATAGAAGGATGCACGAGTCTCCGGAGTCCTGAAATTTGCAGCTAAACTCATACCATTGAATCTTGCCTCGTATTCAAAATTTTGGTTTTGAAGATCATAAACTTGGCCTGGAGATAATCCATCCATTCATGGAGCTTGAAGACGATATCCTTCATTGACAGCCCATCCACCTTGCTGTCACGGGTGAATTCTGTGATCTTGGAGTGGTTGGCACTTAGTCCTTGTTCCACAATCCCTTGGCACTTGAAGATCTCCTGCTCCACCGCCTCGAGCCTGTCCTCCACGCTCCCTATCTTCTTGGGCCCTTGAACATCCCGGATGTGGAGCACCCCCTCACGCATCTTAATGGCTTGAGGGTTCTTATCACCTCTGGTAGGTAGGGGTTGATGACCTTCTCGTAGAACTTGTCCTTGGAGGAGCTTGGTAGAGCCATGATGATCTAGATCTGTCAGAAAAATAGCACGAAACAAGAACAAAGGATATTTCCGCGATACGGTGGTCAAAACTTCTAAGGGTATATATGAAGAATTTTTGTCTTGCAAAACACGTAAACTAGAGGAAAACGGAGACGAGAAGGCTCCCGAGGGGCCCACTACCCACCAGGGTGCGCCAGGGAGGGCAGGCGCGCCCTGGTGCCTAGTGGGCACCTGGGTTGCCTTCTCGGCTGTTTCTTGTTTTTTTATTTTTTCTAATATTCCAAAACCGACAGAAAATATTTTTATGGAACTTTTTGAGTCAATTTACTTACAGTATCGCGTACCTCTTCCCTTTCAGGGTCTGGCGTGTTCTGGAAGGTCTCTTTTATGTATTCCTCTAGTGTCATGGTTTGAATAATGTTAGTTTCAACATTAATAGGCGTACCTGAGATATAGTGCTTAAATCTTTGTCCATTGACCACCTTCAGATTTGTGCCTACGGCATTATTGATCTTAATGGCTTCAGAGCAATAAACTCCTTCAACGATATATGGTCCTTCCCATTTAGAGAGAAATTTTCCTGCAAAAAAATCTAAAACAAGAATTGTACAATAGAACATACTCACCCACCTTAAATTCCCGCTTTTGGATTCTTTTGTCATGCCATCTTTTAACTTTTTCTTTAAATAATTTCGCATTCTCACAAGCTTGGGTTCTCCATTCATCTAGTGAGCTAATATCAAATAACCTCTTTTCACCGGCAAGTTTGAAATCATAATTGAGTTCGTTAATTGCCCAATATGCTTTATGTTCTAACTCAAGAGGCAAATGACAAGCTTTTCCATAAACCATTTTATACGGAGACATACCCATAGGATCTTTGTAAGAAGTTCTATAGGCCCATAATGCATCATCTAATTTCTTGGACCAATTCTTTCTAGACCTATTGACAGTCTTTTGCAATATTAACTTTATTTTTATTGCTCAACTCAACTTGACCACTAGATTGAGGGTGATAAGGGGATGCAATTATATGATTGACATCATATTTAGCAAGCAATTTACGAAAAGCACCATGAATAAAATGTGAACCACCATCAGTCATTAAATATCTAGGGACTCCAAACCTCGGAAAAATAACTTCTTTAAGCATTATAATGGAAGTGTTATGATCAACACTACTAGTTGGAATAGCTTCTACCCACTTAGTAACATAATCAACAGCAACCAAAATATGTGTATACCCATTAGTGGAAGGAACAGGTCCCATATAGTCAAATCCCCAAACATCGAATGGTTCAATAACAAGTGAATAATTCATAGCCATTTCCTGACGTCTACCAATATTACCAATTCTTTGACATTCATCACAAGATAAAACAAACTTACGAGCATCTTTGAAAAGAGTAGGCCAATAAAAACCAGATTGTAATACCTTGTGTGCAGTTCTGTCTCCTGCACGGTGTCCTCCGTAAGCCTTGGAGTGACACTTCCATATGATTTGTTCCTGTTCATGCTCAGGTATACAACGTCTAATAATACCATCTATTTCTTCCTTTTAAAGATGTGGGTCATCCCAAAAGTAATGTCTTAAATCATAGAAAAACTTTTTCTTTTGTTGGTATGTGAAACTAGGTGGTATAAATTTAGCAACAATGTAATTAGCATAGTCTGCATACCAAGGAGTATTACGAGAAGCATTTATGATAGCTAGTTGTTCATCAGGGAAGCTATCATCAATAGGTAGTGGTTCATCAAGGATATTTTCCAACCTAGACAAGTTATCAGCTACAGGATTCTCAGCTTCCTTCCTATCAGTAATATGCAAGTCAAATTCTTGTAACAATAGAACCCACCTAATGAGTCTAGGTTTAGCATCTTTATTTTCCATAAGATATTTAATAGCAGCATGATCAGTGTGAACAATTACTTTAGAATCAACTATGTAAGATCTGAATTTGTCACAAGCAAACACAACTGCTAGAAATTCTTTCCCAGTAGTGGCATAATTTCTTTGAGCATTGCCTAGAGCTTTGCTACCATAATGGATAACATTTAATTTCTTATCAACTCTTTGTCCTAGAACAACACTGACAGCATAATCACCAGCATCACACATAATTTCAAAGGGCAAGTTCCAATCAGGTGGTCGAACAATAGGTGCAGAAGTTAAGGCTTTCTTAAGTGTTTCAAAGGCTTCTACACAATCATCATCAGAAACAAATGGAACATCTTTTTGCAAGAGATTAGTAAGAGGCCTAGAAATTTTAGAGAAGTCTTTAATAAACCTCCTATAAAAACCAGCATGACCAAGGAAACTTCGGATACCTTTAATATCTTTAGGACATGGAATTTTCTCAATTGCATCAACTTTGGCCTTATCCACTTCAATGCCACGCTCAGAAATTTTATGCCCTAAGACAATACCTTCATTGACCATAAAGTGGCACTGCTCCCAATACAACACAAGATTAGTTTGTTCACATCTCTGCAAAACCCGATCAAGGTTGCTTAAGCAATCATCAAAAGAAGTTCCATAAACGGAGAAATCATCCATGAAAACCTCAACAATCTTTTCACAAAAGTCACAGAATATAGCAGTCATGCATCTTTGAAAGGTAGCAGGTGCATTGCATAAACCAAAAGGCATACATCTATAAGCATAAGTTCCAAAAGGGCAAGTAAAAGTGGTTTTCTCTTGATCGGGTTGTGATACAGGTATTTGAGAGAAATCGGAATATCCATCAAGGAAACAAAAGTGTGTGTGCTTAGACAACCTTTATAGCATTTGATCAATAAAAGGTAAGGGGTAATGACCTTTTCTAATAGCTTTATTTAGTTTTCTAAAATCAATTACCATCCTATAACAAGTTACAATTTTTGTGGAATAAGCTCATTCTTATCATTAGGAACAACAATAATACCTCCCTTCTTAGGGACACAATGAACAAGGCTTACCCATCTAGTATCAGCTATAGGATAAATTATACCTGCTTCCAGAAGCTTTAATATTTCAGTTCTTACCACTTCCTTCATCTTAGGATTTAATCGTCGTTGGTTGTAACACCCTATGTAATAAGCACTGTGATCATCGGCTAATAAAGCCAAGTCATCCTCATTTGCAAAGCTAGATCATAGTGGTTATTCAAATCAATTCAAATACTTCTCTGAAAATCAACTCAAATTCAAAAGTGCAAAATGAAGTTGCTCAAAACTTGATGGAAAAATGTTCACATTATAGCAAATAATCCAAAACTATTTGCTGTTAAGGAACACAACATCATCATCAATTCTAACTGGGCCTAATGCATTTTAGCAGAGTCAAAACAGCACTTAAATGCCCTATTCATTTTTGAATAAATTCAAATGGGTTCCAAAAATGCCCAAACTTTTTGTGGCAGTGCTGGATAATGCAAAGTACTTATGTAAGCAAGTTTCACATTTTTGCAAATTCATTTGGTGGCCCAAATATTACCAAACCCTCTCTGTAAAAAGAAAACAAAAACAAAAAATAGAAAATAGAAAAAAAAACCTAACTACACTGTGCACTTACTGGCCCAGTGCTACAGTGCCTGGCCCAGCCCACCACGCAGTCATCGTCTTCCATCGTGCGCTATCACGCGCGCTCGCTGACACGGCGTCGCTCGTCGTGCTGTCGCGCATCCGCCGGCTCTCTGGCGCCGTTAAGACCCCACTGGTCGCCTCCCTCTCCTCCCGAAAACCCTAGCGCCCACGAATTCCCCTCCCTCGCTCGCTTTCTTCCTCTCGTGCGAGCAACAGAAGCCGCCGCCGCCATGGCCGTGGACTAGCACGGCCACGGCCTCCCATTCGTCGCCCCGTTGAGCCCATCGTCTCCGCCGCGCTTGACTCCTTCAGCTGCACCTCACCATCGAGCTGGGGGAGGACCGCAGAGACGAGATCGACCTCGACTTCACCTTCTCTATCGCCGGCGATCCTCGTCGACCGCGAGCTCCTCTGCAGCTCCTAAGCCATCGAGGGCCTTTCTTGGCCGCCCGGTGAGCCTTCCCCTTCATTCCCCCCCACTCTATGCTGCCCTGCGCCGCCCGTAGCCACCATGCCCGCCATGGCCGAGCTCGGCTCTGCCGCAAAGCTCCCCGCCATCGCTGTAGACCTTGCCATGGCCGTCCGAGCACATGGACGTGCTCGGGGCACTCCTGTGGTGCGGCCAGCACCTTCCGTTTGCCCCGCTCGAGTCGCTGCGTCGTCCCGTCGAAGCTCCCACATGCGCTGGTGTCCGCCGTCACTGCTCCGGCCACTTCTGGCCTTCCCTGCTGCTTCCACCGCCGCAGTTCGAAGCGCGGCTCCGCCCGCGTTTGATTCTGCCCATCCGCGCACCATATGGTCGCCGGACGACGGATCCCGAAGCCCTCCGCCGTCTCTGTGGTCGCCACCGGCGCGCCACCGCGTTTAAACGCCGGTGTGACATGGCCAGGTGGGTCCCCCGTGTTAGGGGATTAGTTGGCTGCTAATGACCCTATGACGTGTGGGGCTCGTACTATAGCAGTTAGATTAGTTAGATAATCTATTACTAACTGAGCCACTGACAGTGGGGCCTACCCCTTAATTAATATCTGTTAAAACTAAAGCACTAATTAACACTGATGAGCCACTGACATGTGGGGCCCTTCCACTGTTCTAGTGGATAAGGTTGACCCAGTCAGCAGGCTGGCCCACATGTCAGTCTCTGCTGACTGGATCTTTGAACCAGTCAATGGGCCCACTGGTCAGCCTCTGTGCTGGTCAGTTGGGTATAAAACTGGGTACCCATAGCATTTGCACTTACTGTTTAAATTCGAATTTGCTAATTAAAATAAATTCCAGAAAATACTTTAATCTTTGAAAATTCATAGGAAATAATCCGTAGCTTCGATCGAAAAACTTTATACATGAAAGTTGATCAGAATGACAAGACGAATCATACCGTGCCATCTGTTTCCGTGTCGGTACCCTCTACGGAGGTGAACCCGTAACTTTTAGCCTGATTCCAGTAGTTGAATAGTGCATATATACCGGTTAATAAATCCAACTTTAATCCTAAAATAACTAAAATGATTTAGACATGTCTTTAGGAAACCCTGCACTGCACGTTAGCATAGCATACTCTGTGTTGCATATGTTTGATGTGTATTTATTTGTTTCCTCCCCCTCTCCCCTCTCGATAGACCCCGACACCGACGTAGTCCCCGAGGCCGACGCAGCTCCAGAGGTCGACTACGCCCCTGACGACCAGACCCTTGCCACAGAGCTTCTAGGCAAGCACCCCCCTTTGAGCATACCGATATCGCCTATTCTTCTCTCTCTTATGCTTGCATTAGAAGTTGCTGCTGTTACTGTTATCCTATTTCTGCTGCATAGCCTATTTATTGTAACCTGCTGTTGTTACCTACCTTCTTATCCTAAATTGTTTAGTATAGGCTGGGTAGAGACCCATCAGAGACCCCCACTTTGTCCCGACTGCCCCGCTGGATTATCAGAAGACCCGATCAATGGGATCGAAGACCAGGCCCCGGCACCGCACATCACTTCCCCCTTAGTTGCTCGACACTATTGGGTTACTATCGAGTGCCGAGGGTGATACCTCGTCAGCACTTCTGATGTTATCCTTGTAGGTTAGTTCATCGGTTGTGGTCATCAAGGGTGATTCCTCCATCTCCACTCCCGATAACGACACTATCATGCAACTCCTCAAGAGTGGACCTCGAGGGTGATTCCTCCTTCGTTCACCTTGACGATTACATCAGGTGGAATTCCATCGAGGGTGATTCCTCAGGATTCCCCCTTGGTGTTCTGGACACACGGATACTATGACTTTACCACATAACCATGATACTAAAGTCGGGTCGGCCCTGAAGGGTACCCGCGCGAGCTTGTGATGCGATTGATGTGTAGTCGGGTGACCAGAGAGAGTACCCGCGAGATAATTACGAGGCGTGGCCGGGCATTCTTAGCCCTTGCCGCAAGTCCTCGAGACGGGGCGACGGGGTCACATCGATCATGAGTCTCTGCTTGTTAGCGCGCGCTCCCAATTCATTAACAGTTTGGATATTTGATCCGAGTGGGCCTCTGGCCTGATAGCACTAACCATCATGTGCGAAGAGTAATGGGCACTCTGCGTCGTGGCATCAGCCAAAGCTTACTGGACGTCAGCAAGGAGCGGCACGCGCCGGGTTGGACCGCATTAAGCATCCTCCATTGTACTGGAGGCTGCTAGGTCTGCTCTCGGCTGTGAATGTAACATGCAGGAGCGCCCAGGGCGAGGGGCCCAGCCCCCTGGGCGCATAGGTTTAGCCCGGCGTGCTGACCTCTCTGATGAGCCTAGGTCGGGTTGCGGCGTATCGTTTGGCCGAGGCCGGGCATGACCCAGGAAAGTTTGTCCGGCCGGAGTTAATCGAGCGTGGTGGGTAAGTTGGTGCACCCCTGCAGGGAAGAACTAATCTATGCATAGCCGATCCTCGGTAACGGACGCTCGGAGTTGTATCCCGATCGATACAACTAGAACTGGATACTTGTGATGAGAAATGGATACTAGGGCTCTGGGATCTCTTTCTCGCAGGGAGTCGAGGAAGGATCTCTGGCCGAGGTTGATGACACTACTATTACTACTTTACATTATGCTATTCTGAACTCTTCTAACGCTGCAAGATCGTTGAAGATGATTCCGCAGGACCGCTGAAGATGCTAGTCTTCGATAGGACTAGGCCTTCTCTCTATTCTGGCATTTCTGCAGCCCAGTCCACATATACAGCCTTTCCTTGATAATGTTGCATATGTAGTGTAGATCCTTGCTTGCTGAGTACTTCGGATGAGTACTCACGGTTGCTTTGCTTTCTCTTTTTCCCCATTTATCCGTTTGATGCAACCAGACGACGGAGCCCCGGAGCCAGCTGCCCCCGCCGACGACTACTACTACCACCCCGAGGGTGGTTACTACTACGAGCTTGCCGACGACCAGGAGTAGGATTGGAGGGTCCCAGGCAGGAGGCCTGCGCCTTTCGATCGTAGTGTTTTATTTTGCCCCGCCTTTCTAAAGGCTTATCTGTTTTATCTTTTATATCTGTACTCAGATATCTAACGCTTCCGCTGATGCTTGTTTGTCATCTAGCTTATGTATTCGAGCCCTCGAGGCCCTGGCTTGTAATATAATGCTTGTATGACTTTATTTATGTTTTAGAGTTGTGTTGTGATATCTTCAAGTGAGTCCTTAGGCTTGATCATGTGCATTTGCGTGTATGGTTAGTTCACGATTGAGCCGGGGGCGTCACAGGTTGGTATCAGAGCCGACAGCCTGTAGGAGTCCCCCTTTCCAACTCCTTGGCCGAAGTTGAGTCTAGTGGTCCAAAACTGTTTTACTAACTTGGCTGTGTGGCTTACGGGCCCACGTGGCCAACTGGGAGGTACTAGGATCTTTTATTCCTCGTCTTTACTCTGGGACTCTGATCTCTCTTCCTTTCAGGTTAAAATTTTACTAACTCCAACATTAGGTTCTCGTGATCACATCCACCCGGAGTTCTGAAATTATCCCCCCTTTGTTCAAGATTGTGGGCCAGGTTCTGCTTGCAGGATCCCTTTTATCGAGGGCACCCTATCTTGTCACTTGCAGATTCCTCGCTCCATCAATTTCTCCGACATTGATGTAGACTTTGCTATGTCTCGCTGTGTACTTCCTTACCGCGTGCCTGCGCGCCGCCTAGCATGTCTATCTTCAAAATTGCGCCGTTATGCTGTTCGCATGTAACAGACTCAGTGTATGGATCGGTACGTCTTAATTGACTACAGTTAATCATCTATTACACTGCTTAATTATTGTTGAGTTACATCATGCTTGTCGCTATACAATCGCAATTCCTTTTACTAAAAACTACCCCTGTTGATACTTAGCAGGAAGGTTAGACCAGGTGGTCGTGGTCGTGCCCCTGAACATCCACCACCGCCAGATTACATGGCAGCTATGGTGCAGCAATTCGAGCTCAACCGTCAGTTCATGACTGGGATTATGGCTCAGTTCCCGCATCAGAACAACCAAAACCAGGACCGTGCTGCAATAACTCTCTCAGAATTTGTGCGGCTTAACCCCACTCAGTTAGGCAACACTGATAAGCCACTGGATGCTGATGACTGGATTCGCGACATCACTCACGAGATGGAGTCTGCTAATTTCTCCCCTTCCAACTTTGTCACCTTCGCGTCCTTTTTCTTAAAGGGTCCCGCTGCTCAATGGTGGGACACTCACAAGTGTACACTGCCTGCTGGAACAGTCATTACTTGGCCTGAGTTCCAGGCTGCTTTTCGTGCCCGATATATTCCTCAGGGAATCATGGACCGGATGAGAACCTAGTTCCGCAACCTCACACAGGGCAACAAGACTGTCGAAGCCTATCAGCGGGAATTCCTTGACCTGTTCTGCTATGCTGAAGAAGATATCACCACAGATGCTCGTAGACAAGAGAAGTTCCGTAGTGGACTCCACCCAGACATCGAGCTTGCACTTGTTGCTCAAGACTTCCCTGACTTTGCTACTCTTGTGAACAAGTCTATTCTGGTTGAGACTGCTCAGATCAAGCACAAGGAGTTACAGAAGTGCAATCGTGATACTGGCTCATCCTCGGGCTCGTCTTCACAGAAGCGTCGTATCTGGATTCCCCACAGCATGTATCGTCCAACTGCACCTGCACCAAGACCGTACCATGCTACACCACGTCTACCTCCTCCACCACCGAGGCAGCCTCTGCGAGCTGCACCACCCCGAGCTCCTGCAATTCATCCGGATAGTGGGCTCTGCTACAAGTGTGGCAAGCCAGGTCATCTTGCCAGGAACTGTTATCAGAATCAGAAGCAACTGGCTCCGCCTCCTAATGCCCGCAACAACAATGCCAGGCCTTATGGTCGTGGTCAGGCTTATCATGTCAACATGAGTGAAGACTCGGACCAGCCAGCTACTGTGATGGGTACACTTCCTGTTAATTCAGTACCAGCTTCTGTTTTATTTGATTCAGGTGCATCACATTCATTCATGTCAGCACATTTTGCACTCATGCATGACGTTAAATGTGAAACGCTACACCATACCTTAAGGGTAAACACTCCCACGGGTCAGTGCCAAACCTCTTTGTTCAGCCCCGATGTCATAATTGATATTGAAGGATTGGAGTTTCGTGCATCTCCCATTATCCTGAACTTGTCCGAAATTGACCTTATTCTGGGAATGGACTGGTTGAAAGCTCATACTGCCGCGATATATTGTGCCCCTAAAGTTGTCCAACTCCTGCACCCCTCGACTGAGATAGTGAATTACCATGCTCATATCGTTCAAAATGCCGAGGCTCAAATCTATGCCTTGAATGCATTGAACGCTTCTCCGCCTGAGGGAATCAAAAACATTCCAGTCGTTCGTGATTTCCAGGATGTTTTTCCAGAAGAACTTCCAGGAATACCCCCTGTTAGAGCTGTCGAGTTTGTCATCGACTTGAAACCAGGCACAACTCCTATTGCGAAGCGTCCTTATAAGATGCCTCCGCACCACCTTCTCGAGCTTAATGAGGAAACCGACAAATCCCTCCGCAAAGGATTTATCCGTCCTAGTTCCTCTGCCTAGGGAGCACCTTCTCTCTTTGTCAAAAAGAAAGATGGTACGAATAGGTTGGTTCAAGATTACCGTCCTATCAACCAGGCAACCATTCAGAATAAATATCCGCTTCCTCGGATCAATGACTTGTATGATCAACTTGCTGGATCATCGGTGTTTTCTAAACTCGACTTGAGGTTGGGTTATCACCAGATCTGTGTCCGCGAAGAGGATATTCCAAAGACTGCCTTCATTACTCGTTATGGCTCCTATGAGTACACGGTCATGTCATTTGGCTTGACAAATGCTCCAGCTACGTTCTCCCGCCTGATGAATTACATCTTCATGGATTACCTCGACAAGTTCGTCGTGGTATATCTAGATGATATTCTGGTTTATTCAAAGAATAAGGAAGAGCATGCTGAACACCTTCGTCTTGTTCTGGAAAGGCTCCGAGAACACCAGCTCTATGCCAAGTATTCCAAATGCGAGTTCTAGCTTTCTGAAGTAACCTACCTTGGTCATGTGATTTCCATGGATGGAATTGCTGTTAACCCAGAGCGAGTTCAGGCTATTCTGGACTGGACTCCTCTGAAGAATGTCAAACAAGTGAGAAGTTTTCTCGGCCTTGCAAGCTATTGCTGTCGATTTGTTAAGAACTTTTCTAAGATTGCCAAGCCCCTGACTAACCTGCTTCACAAAGGCGTTAAGTTTGAGTGGACAGACAAATGTCAAGAAAGTTTCCAGACCCTCAAGGACAAGCTGACTTCTGCTCCAGTGCTTGCTCCTCCCGATTCTCGCAAGGACTTTGTGATATATTGCGACGCCTCTCGTCAAGGATTAGGCTGTGTCCTAATGCAAGAACGAAGAGTAATTGCGTATGCTTCACGTCAATTGTGTTTGCATGAAGAAAACTATCCAGTGCATGATCTTGAACTTGCTGCTGTGATTTATGCATTGAAGCTGTGGCGGCATTACCTTCTGGGTAACCGGTGTGAGGTATATACTGATCATCAAAGCTTGAAGTATTTGTTTACTCAGCCGGATGTTAATCTCCATCAACAGCGATGGATGGAAACAATTACGGACTATGACTGTGGTATTTCATATACCCCTGGCAAGGCTAATGTGATGGCTGATGCCTTAAGACGCAAGTCCTATTGAACAACCTCATGGTTAGGCGAGCTCAACCTCGTCTTTATGAAGAACTGAGCAAGCTGAATCTGCGTATTGTTCCCCAGGGTTCTCTTAATAAGCTTGTGGTACAACCAGATCTTGAGAAAGCTGTTAAGAATGCGCAAGCTAAAGATGCCGAAATTGATCTGATGAAGAAAGATCTTCACCTGGAAAAGTACAGGGATTTCTCGCTGTCTGAAGATGGAACCTTGTATTTCAGAGACCGCATTGTGGTACCTCGCTTTGAGCTTATGACTGACAAGGTCATGAAGGAGGCACATGATACACCGCTCTCTATCCATCCGGGTAGTACCAAGATGTATCATGATCTCCGACAAAGGTACTGGTGGTCTAGAATGAAGCAGGATATTGCTCGCTATGTTGCTGAATGTGACGTTTGCCGTCGCGTTAAAGCAGAATGTCAGAAGCCTGCTGGATATCTGCAACCGCTCCCCATTCCTCTATGGAAATGGGATAAAGTGCAAATGGACTTCATTACTGGCCTTCCCAAGTCACAGAAGGGTCACGATGCTATTCTTGTCGTTGTCGACCAACACTCTAAGGTTGCACACTTTCTGCCTGTCAAGGAGACTATCACTGCTAGCCAGTTAGCAGAGCTTTATATCTCCAGAATTGTTTCACTCCATGGTATTCCGAAGGAGATCAGTTCGGACAGTGGTGGTCTTTTCACCTCCAAGTGCTGGGAAAGTTTCCAAGAAGCTATGGGAACTCACATTACCTGGAGTTCAGCTTATCATCCCCATCCCAAGGCCAAGTCGAGCGAGTAAATCAAGTGCTTGAAGATATGCTTTGGGCTTGTGTTATATCGTTCGGTAAGAAATGGGAAGAATCTCTCCCGTATGCCGAATTCTCTTATAACAACAGTTATCAAGCCAGCTTGAAAATGGCCCCCTTCGAAGTGCTTTATGGATGTAAGTGTTGAACCCCTCTGAATTGGTCAGAAACTAGGGAACGGCCACTTGTGGGTCCAGACATTATCCAACACACCGAAGAACAAGTCCGTATCGTTCGAGAAAATCTCAAGGCGGCTCAGGACCGCCAGAAGAGCAACCATGATCGCAAACGATGGGGTTTCACTTATCAACCTGGAGATCAAGCTTATCTGCGTGTCACTCCTATGAAGGGCACTCGTCGTTTCGGAATCAAGGGCAAGCTAGCTCCATGCTACATTGGTCCTTTCCGCATTGTTGCAAGACGTGGTCAGGTGGCATATAAACTGGAGTTGCCACCGCAATTCTCTCATATCCACGACGTCTTCCATGTGTCGCAACTTCGCCATTGCTTCAAGGAATCTCCGCACCGCGCAGTGGATCATGAGATGCTCGAATTGCAAGATGATCTTTCTTATAAGGAGCACCCGATCCGCATTCTCGATGAGGCTGAACATCGGACTCGTCAGAAGATGACCAAGTTCCTGAAAGTGCAGTGGTCGAATCGTACTAAAGATGAAGCCACTTGGGAACGCGAGGATCATCTTCGCAAGGAATACCCCGACCTATTTCCTTCTACCTCCTAAATTCTCAGGACGAGAATTTCTTTTAGAGGAGGAGAATTTGTAACACCCTATGTAATAAGCACTGTGATCATCTGCTAATAAAGCCAAGTCATCCTCATTTGCAAAGCTAGACCATAGTGGTTATTCAAATCAATTCAAATACTTCTCTGAAAATCAACTCAAATTCAAAAGTGCAAAATGAAGTTGCTCAAAACTTGATGGAAAAATGTTCACATTATAGCAAATAATCCAAAACTATTTGTTGTTAAGGAGCACAACATCATCATCAATTCTAACTGGGCCTAATGCATTTTAGCAGAGTCAAAACAACACTTAAATGCCCTATTCATTTTTGAATAAATTCAAATGGGTTCCAAAAATGCCTAAACATTTTGTGGTAGTGCTGGATAATGCAAAGTACTTATGTAAGCAAGTTTCACATTTTTGCAAATTCATTTGGTGGCCCAAATATTACCAAACCCCTTTGTAAAAAGAAAACAAAAACAGAAAACAGAAAATAGAAATAAAAAAACCTAACTACACTGTGCACTTACTGGCCCAGTGCTACAGTGCCTGGCCTAGCCCACCAGGCAGTCATCGTCTTCCATCGTGCGCTGTCACGCGCGCTCGCTGACACGGCGTCGCTCGTCGTGCTGTCGCGCATCCGTCGGCTCTCTGGCGCCGTTAAGACACCACTGGTCGCCTCCCTCTCCTCCCGAAAACCCTAGCACCCATGAATTCCCCTCCCTCTCTCGCTTTCTTCCTCTCGCGCGAGCAACAGAAGCCGCCGCCGCCATGGCCGTGGACTAGCGCGGCCACGGCCTCCCATTCATCGCCCCGTTGAGCCCATCGTCTCCACCGCGCTTGACTCCTTCATCTGCACCTCGCCATCGAGCTCGGGGAGGACCGCAGAGACGAGATCGACCTTGACTTCACCTTCTCTATCGCCGGTGATCCCTGTGGGCCGCGAGCTCCTCTGCAGCTCCTATGCCGCCGAGGGCCTTTCTTCGCTGCCCGGTGAGGCTTCCCCTACATTCCTCCCCACTCTGTGCTGCCCTGCGCCGCCCGTAGCCACCGTGCCCGCCATGGCCGAGCTCGGCTCCGCCGCAAAGCTCCCCGCCGTCGCTGTAGACCTTGCCATGGCCGTCCGAACACATGGACGTTCTCGGGGCACTCCTGTGGTGCGGCCAGCACCTTCCGTTTGCCCCCGCTCGAGTGGTTGCGTCGTCCCGTCGAAGCTCCCGCATGCGCCGGCGTCTGCCGTCGCTGCTTCGGCCACTTCTGGCCTCCCCTGCTGCTTCCACCATCGCAGTTTGAAGCGCGGCTCCGCCCGTGTTCGATTCCGCCCATCCGCGCACCGAATGGTCGCCGGACGGCGGATCCCGAAGCCCTCTGCCGTCTCCGTGGTCGCCGCCAGCGCGCCACCGCATTTAAATGCCGGTGTGACATGGCCAGGTGGGTCCCCCGTGTCAGGGGATTAGTTGGCTGCTAGTGACCCTATGACATGTGGGGCCCGTACTGTAGCAGTTAGATTAATTAGATAATCTATTACTAACTGAGCCACTAACAGTGGGGCCTACCCCTTAATTAATCTCTGTTAAAACTAAAGCACTAATTAACACTGATGAGCCACTGACATGTGGGGCCCTTCCACTATTCCAGTGGATAAGATTGACCCAGTCAGCTGTTGAGTCAGCAGGCTGGCCCACATGCCAGTCTCTGCTGACTGGATCTTTGACCCAGTCAATGGGCCCACTGGTCAGCCTCTGTGCTGGTCAGTTGGGTATAAAACTGGGTACCCATAGCATTTGCACTTACTGTTTAAATTCGAATTTGCTAATTAAAATAAATTCCAGAAAATACTTTAATCTTTGAAAATTCATAGGAAATAAGCCGTAGCTCCGATCAAAACACTTTATACATGAAAGTTGATCAGAACGACGAGACGAATCCAACCATGCCATCTGTTTCTGTGGCGGGACCCTCTACGGAGGTGAACCCGTAACTTTTAGCCTGATTCCAGTAATTGAATAGTGCATATATACCGGTTAATAAATCCAACTTTAATCCTAAAATAACTAAAATGATTTAGACATGTCTTTAGGCAACCCTGCACTGCACGTTAGCATAGCATACTCTGTGTTGCATATGTTTGTTGTGTATTTATTTGTTTCCTCCCCCTCTCCTCTCTCGATAGACCCCGACACCGACGTAGTCCCCGAGGCCGACGCAGCTCCGGAGGTCGACTACGCCCCTGACGACCAGACCCTTGCCGCAGAGCTTCCAGGCAAGCACCCCCCTTTGAGCATACCGATATCGCCTATTCTTCTCTCTCTTATGCTTGCATTAGAAGTTGCTGCTGTTACTGTTATCCTATTTCTATTGCATAGCCTATTTATTGTAACCTGTTGTTGTTAACTACCTGCTTATCCTAAATTGTTTAGTATAGGCTGGGTAGAGACCCATCAGAGACCCCCAGTTTGTCCCGACTGCCCCGCTGGATTATCAGAAGACCCGATCAACGGGATCGAAGACCAGGCCCTGGCACCGCACATCACTTCCCCCTTAGTTGCTCGACACTACTGGGTTACTATCAAGTGCTGAGGGTGATACCTCGTCAGCACTTCTGATGTTATCCTTGTAGGTCAGTTCATCGGTTGTGGTCATCAAGTGTGATTCCTCCATCTCCACTCCCGATAACGACACTGTCGTGCAACTCCTCAAGAGTGGACCTCGAGGGTGATTCCTCCTTCGTTCACCATAACGATTACATCAGGTGGAATTCCATTGAGGGTGATTCCTCAGGATTCCCCCTTGGTGTTCTGGACACACGGATACTATGACTTTACCACATAACCATGATACTAAAGTCGGGTCGGCCCTGAAGGGTACCCGCACGAGCTTGTGATGCGATTGATGTGTAGTCGGGTGACCAGAGAGAGTACCCGTGAGATAATTACGAGGCATAGTCGGGCATTCTTAGCCCTTGCCGCAAGTCCTCGAGACGGGGCGACGGGGTCACATCGATTGTGAGTCTCTGCTCGTTATTGCGCTCTCCCAATTCCCTAACGGTTTGGATATTTGATCCGAGTGGGCCTCTGGCCCGATAGCAGTAACCATCACGTGGGAACAGTAATGGGCACTCTGCGTCGTGGCATTAGCCGAAGCTTATTGGACGTCAGCAAGGAGTGGCACGCGCCGGGTTGGACCGCGTTAAGCATCCTCCGTTGTACTGGAGGCTGCTAGGTCTGCTCTCGGCCGTGAACGTAACGTGCAGGAGCGCTCAGGGCGAGGGGCTCAGCCCCCTGGGCGCATAGGTTTAGTCCGGCGTGCTGACCTCTCTAATAAGCCTAAGTCGGGTTGCGGCGTATTGTTTAGCCGAGGCCGGGCATGACCCAGGAAAGTGTGTCCAGCCGGAGTTAATCGAGCATGGTGGGTAAGTTGGTGCACCCCTGCAGGGAAGAACTAATCTATGCAAAGCCGATCCTTGGTAACGGACGCTCGGAGTTGTATCTCCGTCGATACAACTAGAACTGAATACTTGTGAGAGAAATGGATACTAGGGCTCTGGGATCTCTTTCTCGCAGGGAGTTGAGGAAGGATCTCTGGCCAAGGTTGATGACACTACTTCCAATGTTGCAAGATCGCTGAAGATGATTCCGCAAGACCGCTGAAGATGCTAGTCTTCGATAGGACTAGGCCTTCTCTCTATTCTGGCATTTCTGCAGCCCAGTCCACATATACAGCCTTTCCTTGATAATGTTGCATATGTAGTGTAGATCCTTGCTTGCTGAGTACTTCGGATGAGTACTCACGGTTGCTTTGCTTTCTCTTTTTCCCCATTTATCCTTTTGATGCAACCAGACGACGGAGCCCCGGAGCTAGCTGCCCCCACCGCCGACTACTACTACCACCCCGAGGGTGGTTACTACTACGAGCTTGCCGACGACCAGGAGTAGGATTGGAGGGTCCCAGGCAGGAGGCCTGCGCCTTTCCATCGTAGTGTTTTATTTTGCCCCGCCTTTCTAAAGGCTTATCTATTTTATCTTTTATATCTGTACTTAGATATCTAACGCTTCCGCTGATGCTTGTTTGTCATTTAGCTTATGTATTCGAGCCCTCGAGGCCCTGGCTTGTAATATAATGCTTGTATGACTTTATTTATGTTTTAGAGTTGTGTTGTAATATCTTCAAGTGAGTCCTTAGGCTTGATCGTGTGCATTTGCGTGTATGGTTAGTTCACGATTGAGCCGGGGGCGTCACATTGGTGATCAACAACTGGTTAAGCATCAGGTTCCATATTAATTTTATGTTGAACATAGAGTGGGACTAATGCCCTTAAGATCATCAAGAGTATATCCAATAGCAGCACGGTGCTTCCTCAGAGTTTTTAATAATCTCTTTTCTTCATGCTCTGAAAGGTTAGCACTAATAATAACAGGATATATCTTCTTTTCATCAAGATAAGCATATTTTAGTGTATCAGGCAATTGTTTTAATTCAAACACATGATAACCTTTAGGTGGAGGAGGGTCTCCAAGAATTTCAACAGGAAAATTGTGTTTAATAATAGGTTGTTAATTAAATAACATAATATCTATTTCATATCTTTCATTCAAGTTCATATCATTTTCATGGTCTAGCAAATATTGTTCTAACGGATTAGTAGGGGTTACGGCAATAGAAGCAAGACCAATAATTTCATCTTTACTAGGCAATTCTTTATCATGAGGTTGTCTACAAAACTTAGAGAAATTAAACTCATGAGACACATCACCAAAGTTGACACTGACGGTTTCTTTAGCGCAATCAATCTTTGCATTAACAGTATTCAAGAAAGGTCTACCAAATATTATGGGACAAAAATAATCTTGTGGAGAACCAAGGACTAGAAAATCACTAGGGAATTTTATTTTTTCACACAAGACTTCAACATTTCTAACAATCCCAAGTGGTGTAATAGTATCTCTATTAGCAAGCTTAATAGTAACCTTAATGTCTTCTATTTCAGCAGGTGCAATATCATTCATAATTTCATGATATAAACTAAAAGGGATAGCTCTCACACTAGCACCCAAATTAGATAAACCATGATAACAATGATCTACTATTTTAATCGAGACAACAGGCATGCCAACAACTGGCTTATTCTTATCTTTAGTATCGGGTTTGTTAATTCTAGCAGCCTCATTACAGAAATAAATAACATGCCCATCAATATTATCAACCAAGAGATCTTTAACCATAGCAATACTAGGTTCTACTTTAATTTGTTTAGAGGGTCTAGGTGCTTTAATATTACCTTTGTTAACCACAGTTGAAACCTTAGCATGTTCCTTTATCCTAACGGAGAAAGGTGTTTTTTCAATGTAAGAAGTAGGCACGACTCGATCAACATTATAAATGATAGTTTCATCTTTAACTATAACGGGCTCCTCAATCTTTTCTTTAATAGGTGGATGATATTTAAACCACTTCTCCTTAGGGAGATCAACATGAGTAGCAAATGATTCACATAAGGAGGCTACTATCTCAGAGTCAAGTCCATATTTAGTGCTAAACTTGTGAAAGGCATCGGTATCCATAAAAGATTTAACACAATCGAACTTAAGTGTTATACCTAACTCATTACCTTTGTCGAGGTCCCAATCTTCAGAGTTGCGTTTAATTTTTTCAAGAAGGTCCCACCTGAATTCAATAGTTCTCTTCATGAAAGAGCCAATCGAAGAAGAATCGATCATGGTTTGATTATCATGAGAAAGCCGAGCATAAAGATTCTGTAAGATAATTTCCTTTGAGAGATCATGATTGGGGCATGTATACATCATATACTTAAGCCTCCCCCAAGCTTGAGAGATACTTTCTCCTTCACGAGGCCAAAAATTATATATATAATTCTGATTACAATGAACTAGATGCATAGGATAATTTTTTTGATGAAATTCCAGTTTCAACCGATTCCAATCCCAAGCTCCAATATCATCACAAAGCCTATACCATGTCAATGTTTTCCCCCCAAAGATAAAGGGAAAAACTTCTTCTTAACTTCATCTCCAGGTAAACCTGCAAGCTTAAATAATCCACAAACTTCATCCAATTAGGTGCATATCAGGATGTAATGTTCCATCTCCTGCATAAGGATTAGCTAGCAGTTTCTCTATCATACCCGAAGGAATCTCATAACCAATATTTTCAGTGGGTGTAGTAGGTTGAGGGGCAACTCTTTGTGCTTCCGGTTGAGGTGAAGATACCCCAAACAAACCCCTCAAAGGATTGTTTTCCATAGTAACAAGTAACAGTAAATTTCAGCACGTAATATCAGTTTTTCCTTACCAAATTCCACTCACCAAAGCGCTTCACTCCCCGGCAACGGCGCCAGAAAAGAGTCTTGATGACCCACAAGTCTAGGGATTAATCATAGTCCTTTTGATAAGTAAGAGTGTCGAACCCAACGAGGAGCAGAAGGAAATGACAAGCGGTTTTCAGCAAGGTATTTTCTGCAAGCACTGAAATTATCGGTAACAGGTAGTTTGATAGCAAGATAATTCATAACAAGTAACAAGTAACAATAGTAACAATAAGTGCAGCAAGGTAGCCCAATCCTTTTTGTAGAAAAAGACAGGCCGGAACGGTCTCTTCCAATAAGTAAAACGTTCTCGAGGACACATGGGAATTTCATCTAGTCACTTTCATCATGTTTGTTTGATTCACGTTCGCTACTTTGATAATTTGATATGTGGGTGGACCGGTGCTTGGGTGTTGTTCTTACTTGAATAAGCCTAATTATGTTTAACCCCTCTCGCAAGCATCCGCAACTACGAAATAAGAATTAAGACAAAATCTAACCATAGCATTAAACATATGGATCCAAATCAGCCCCTTATGGAATAGCGCATAAACTAGGGTTTAAGTTTTTGTCACTCTAGCAACCCATCATCTAATAACTACACCACAATGCATTCCCTTAGGCCCAAAGATGGTGAATTGTCATGTAGTCGACGTTCACATAACACCACTAAGGGAATCAACAACATACATATTATCAAAATATCGATCGAATACCAAATTCACATGATTACTTATGACAAGACTTCTCCCATGTCCTCAAGAACAAAAGAAACTACTCACAAATAATATTCATGCTCAAGATCAAAGGGATATTAAATAGCATAATGGATCTGAACATATAATCTTCCACCAAATAAACCCACTAGCATCAACTACAAGATGTAATCAACACTACTAGTCACCCACAGGTACCAATCTGAGGTTTTGATACGAAGATTGAACACAAGAGAGGAACTAGGGTTTTGAGATGAGATGGTGTTGTTGAAGATGTTGATGAAGATTGGCCCTCCCACGATGGGAGGGTTGTTGGTGATGACGATGGCTTCGATTTCCCTCTCCTAGAGGGAAGTATCCCCGGCGGAATCGCTTCGCCGGAGAGCAAAAGTGCTCCTGCCCAGGTTCTGCCTCGAGACGGCGGCGCTCCGCCCCAAAAGTCTTATCTTGATTTTTTTTCTAGGGAAAATGGGCTTCTGTACCATAAGATGGACACCGGAGGCTGGCCAGGGGCCCCACTACCCACCAGGGCGCGCCAGGGGGGCGCTTCCTGGTGCCTAGTGGGCACCTGGGTGGCCCCCTCTGGTATTTCTTTTCTCCAATAATTTTTATATATTCCAAAATAAATCTTCGTAAAAGTTCAGCTCATTTGGAGATGTGCAGAATAGGTATCTCTGACATAGCTTTTTCAGGTTCAGAATTCTAGCTGCCGGCAATCTCCCTCTGTGTGTAAATCTTGCATATTATGAGAGAAAAGGCATTAGAATTACTCCATAAAGTGTTATATTGACTAAAAACACTATAAATAACAGTAGAAAAACATGATGCAAAATGGACGTATCACCAGCCGCCTCCTGGACCAATCTTCTCGGCCATCTTCCCCTAACTTGCCGACGGTAGCGGCGGCCTAGATCCCATGCCTAGCTGGGCGAGTACACCCAATGGAGGTGCCATTCCAGCTCCTATTTGTCTCGTTGCCTCGGTCTGACTGCACCAGCGGATCACACTCTGTCATAAGCGAACAAGAACTTGAGGGTACTCTGATCTGGTGTCCAAAGGTCAACCTCGCCCCATCCTTTTTTCTACACCAACCCTCCATTCTCCACATGTCGCCCCACCCCGTCGACGTTGGAGAAGAAAGCTTTAATACGAAGGTATGCTTATCTGTGAGTCTGCTACCAAATCCAAAGTTAATTCTGTGGCCTTTTATTTAGCAAGTATATTGGTTCAGATTTTACTACACTGTCCATATCACATGAATAATATTTTGGTCGGAAATAGTTGCTTGAGTTCCTCCACTCGAGACGAGATTTAGAAACTCTGGATGTTTGGAAGTTATATGAATGGCTACATTTTTAAAATTTGAACATATGCACAAATAGTGTAGATGATATAATTTGATCGTCGCTAATAGCAGCTTGAAGCTTAGAACGTTTTTTTGAGCAAATGTTATATTCAGATAGAAATGTCTGAGCAGTGTAGTAGTTAACCCACTAGCAGCACACTATGTTATACATACAAGAACTAAAGGAAATTGCTTTAGGACAGAAAAACCATCAGTCCAATGGATAACTATATTGCCAGCATAATGCTAAAAATCACAGCTGATACATGTCAACTATAGTGCAAATCCCAGTTTAGTATGTACTCACACTTTTCTGAGCCAAATTCAGTTAATTTGGAGGTACCTTTATCCAGTGTTCATTTGCCATAACAAAAACCGAAATTCTGCCAACTTACCAAATACTATACATGAGAAGAAAATAATCTCATCTACCTGTTAAAGTACCTGAACATGAAGTGCACGTTGGCACAAGACTGAAATTTATTACACACATGCAAATGTGTGGTACCTCACTGATTTCTAGGAATTCAATATCATTTTGGATAATGGGGACACAATTTCTGCTCTCAGCATGATGGATAGATCGGAGCTCGTCGACTAGTACTAAGCACAACCCCTGACATTCTGTTGCTGCATCTCAATCCGAAATGGAGGGACGTAGTGCGACGTCGCCTTTAGGAGACCCTATAATTCCAATAATCGTAAACTGTGTACCAACACTATCTGGTGAGAACACATAATCCAAAAAGGTCATAGTATCTTGTCATTAACTAATATTCTGTTAATTCCTTCTTTGATGTTGTTTGCCAATTTATTTTTGTTGTCGTGGAATCGGTCAACGGTGTTCAAAATCAAGATTTCAACAATGCTACCTCATATGCAGAGATTAATTCTCCTATGCTTCTCATTGATGATTCTAGTACACCGAAAAAGAAACAATCTTTCTCTCAAGAGGTACCCACACTGGTCGCAGCTGGTAATAGTCATTAAATGGCCTTGAATAAGGCCAATAGTAGTTGAATTATTTCTGTTTCGAATGTATTATTTTTTGTGATAGAAAATGAGATCTCATAAGGGAATATCATGCAACATCTGTAAGGAAGTGGTGTTCCATGATGCATGAACATGCTCTAAGAAACAAGCAACACAACAATAAAGGTTTGTGCCTTTTTTGCTTCGAAGACTACCACCTCTTTGGTTTGCTTTGACTGTTCAACTACGTTGACTGAACCTATCATGCTTAGATACAACATTTACCCAATATATTTAAGCCTTTCATTTTGATTGGCCTCTAGTATCGCTAAAGATGTATGTTTGTGATTTAGTATCAATCCTTCTTGGATGATGTTAGCCTATCTGGCATCTTGTTCATTATTATTTTCCTGTGCTATTGTAGTTTCCTTCTTATTACAAGACATAGTACTATAATGCATGTCATCTAATTCTTTGTTTATAATCTACATATGTAAGATTGCCTTAAAACTCACTTTAAATTGCTCGATGTCTTTTTTCCCTTATCATTTATGTTTTTACCAATTCCTTGAAACTATAATCTATTGATTGGAAGTCTATGCATGGTTGTGCAAGCTTTCACCCCCTGTGAATCTGGAACCTATGTTTCATATTTTCTCAAGGTATCCAGATAGATTTTTTTTCATGCCCATTTTGTTTGTATCTAATTTTCCAAGGTATTTTACATGTGCCATGGCCTATTGGAGTATCCGAACAATGACTATTGAGCTATTTTTCAGTAAAAAAAAGCTTTTGTTGATGTCTTTCTTAAGTTAGTTGTGGCAAATGGCTTAAAGTACAGTCTGTTCCTTCTATATGTTTTGACTTTATTTTGGTTGGTTACATGTGTATTGATATGTTTGAGGAATTTCATCCTAAGTTGACATCTAGGTTATATATCCTGGGTTGGAGCGGCGAACAAAGCTGGACATACTGACTGCATCTCTTCTCAAAATGTGTTGTTTGCAATTCATGTATGTTTGTATCAGACACTTATTTATTTGTTGTGCTTAACTAGGTGTATTGAGCCGATGAAGTGTATATAGAGTCCATGGAGATTGTCATATATTCCAGGCTTCCACCAGATGAAACTTGATTAGCAAGAAGCACTAAAATAGGAGGCAAAATGATTGATCGCTTCTGGCATGTACCATCAGTCCTTAAAACTCGGTCTTCCCGCAAATGCACTAAAAAGATCTATGTATGCCTCTTGTGTTGTGTTTTCATGTACTCGAATACTCAAATGCTTGTTGAGCAGTGATAACTTCAGTCCTTTATTTCCTCATGCACTCAGATGCTTCAAGTTCGACATGTACGATGTACATAGTTTTGCTTGATCTGGGATGGATTAATTTCCTCATGTGCTTAAATATTTGTGATATATATTGGGGGGGGGGGGGGGGTTGTGGCTAACATGTTCAACTATCTTGAATAATTAGGACTTTATATTATAAACTAAGAGTTGAGGGGCATCAACGTTGTGCATATATGAAAATGGTCTTATTTTACAAAGACTCGAGATTCTACTGCAAAAAATGAGACATCATCGATGTCAGGTTTGAAACAGTCTTGTTACCAAAGACAAAACTGCTGAAGGTGAGCAAGTTGAGGTGGTTACTGCAAAAGTCAAGTTTTATATCTAACTAGTATTAGGGGGGTTTTCATGAATTGTACATTAAGTGGCCTAGATGTCTCCACTAGAATCTGTACCATCCATGCTTGATCCGATGGCTCAGATTCATTTTTTCTATTCTTCTACCATATGCCCAGATTTTATACTAGTTGTTCCCTACTCATACCCTTTTCCAAAAAAGTTTCCACACTCAGACACTACAACCTTATTGGACTCAAACATCGGTTTATAACAATTTCTACATAAGAGAGAGCCGCTGACAAGATTTTTATTTTTCATAGGGACATGCTACACATTCTTCAGTCGCACTGTCTTTCCCAAAGTAAACTTCAGATCAACCATACCAACACTATGAATAGTAGCATGTTTCCCATTTCCCATCAGCATGTAAGTAGTCCTTCCGACCTGATAAGATTTTTTTTAGAAATATCAGCACACACATGTATATTGGCACCCGTGTCAATCCACCATTCAGATGAATGACATACCGAAAGAATAGTAGAAACATTACCATCCCCGCCACCCTTCATCTCAGTATCACCAATAAAGAGATTAGTGGACTTTTTGTTGTTCTCTTGCTGACACATGTGAAAATGGTTCTTGTAATCCCAATGATCATCTGCACCACAAACATTCCTTACTTTTTTCTTCTTACCAGTCCCCTTCTTCTTGAAGTTGGTTGATATTCTCCAACGTATCTATAATTTTTGATTGTTCCATGCTATTATATTATCCATCTTGGATGTTTTATATGCATTATTATGGTATTTTATATCATTTTTTGGGACTAACCTATTAACCTAGTGCCCAGTGCTAGTTGCTGTTTTTTCCTTGTTTTTGTCTTTTAGAGAAAATCAATACAAACGGAATGAAACTTTTTGACGATTTTTCTTGGACCAAAAGACACCTAGGAAGCTTCGGGAGGAGGCCAGAAGGGCCATGAGAGAGCCACAAGCTTGGGAGGCACGCCCTAGGGGGCTCCCCCAAGCTTGTGGGCCCCTCGAGGCTCTCCTAACCCTAATACTTGCTCCATAAATACCCAAATATTCCCTGGATACCAGAGGGCACACCAAAAATACTTTTCCGCCGCCGCAAGTTTCTGTCCTCGTGAGATAACATCTGGAGACCTGTTCCGGTACTCTGCCGGAGGGGGGTTCGATCACGGAGGGCCTCTACATCAACCTTGCTGCCATTCCGGTGATGTGTGAGTAGTTTACCATAGACCTACGGGTCCATAGCTAGTAGCTAGATGGCTTCTTCTCTCTCTTTGATCTTCAATACAATGTTCTCCTTGATGTTCTTGGAGTTCTATTCGATGTAATCTTCTTTTGTGGTGCGTTTGTTGAGATTCGATGAATTATGGATTTATGATCAGATTATCTATGAATATTATTTGAGTCTTCTCTGAACTCTTTTATGCATGATTAAGATAGCTTTGTATTTGTCTCCGGTCTATTGATTTGATTTGGCCAACTAGATTGATCTATCTTGCAATGGGAGAGGTGCTTTGTTTTGGGTTCAATCTTGCGGTGTCCTCACCCAGTGACAGAAGGGGTAGCCAGGGACGTATTTGTATTGTTGCCATTAAGGATAAAAAGATGGGGTTTTTTACCATATTTATTAGATCTATCCCTCTACATCATGTCATCTTGCTTAAGGCATTACTCCATTCTTGTTAACTTAATACACTAGATGCATGCTGGATAGCGGTCGATGTGTGGAGTAATAGTAGTAGATGCAGGCAGGAGTCGGTCTACTTGTCACGGACGTGATGCCTATATTCATGATCATTGCCTTAGATATCGTCATAACTATGCGCTTTTCTATCAATTGCTCAACAGTAATTTGTTTACCCACCATATGTGTTCTTTCAAGAGAGAAGCCTCTAGTGAAAACTATGGCCCTCGGGTCTATTTTTATCATATTATTTTCATATCTATAAAACAAAAAACCCAAAAATACCTTGCCAATTTATTTACTTTTATTTAGTTTTGCACTTTTATTTATCTTTTATACCTATCTCTATCAGATCTCATCCTTGCAAGTAACCGTGAAGGGCTTGACAACCTCTTTATCGTGTTGGGTGCAAGTATTTGTTTGTTTGTGTAGGTGCAACTATTGGTGACTTGTGTATTCCTCCTACTGGATTGATACCTTGGTTCTCAAACTGAGGGAAATACTTATCTCTACTTTGCTCCATCACCCTTTCATCTTCAAGGGAAAAACCAACGCAAGCTCAAGAAGTAGCATTGGTAGACAGAGAGGTCTTGTTCTTTCCTTCGAACTTATTCTTTCCCTCATGCTTATTCTTGTTCTTGAAAATGTGGGGATGAAAATTCTTCTTGTGCACCAAATTGGCGGTACAATTTCCCTTGTAGACTCGAGCACATGTATCTTTTGTCTCGACTTCTCTTCTTTATCAAGAGTGCCAATTAGATTGACAACGAAAAACTCTTGTCTCTTGTGTTTTAGGGATGTGGAGAGGTTCATCCATAAAGGAGGAAGTTTGGCAATACTTCCTCCGACAATAAACTTGTCCGATAATGAACAGTTGAAATGCTCAAGTTCCTTAGTGAGCGATTGAATATCTTGTATCATGATATTTCTCCATGACATACAACTCACTTCCGGCGTCTGAGACCCCAAACATGGCCTCAAGAGCATCCCAAACATATCCTTGTGAACCTCAATGGTCATTAAAGTATCGACGATCTTGCCGCCAAGAGCACTCAGAATAGCACCTCTAAAGAGGGTGCCAGTTGTAACACCCCTATGTAACCTAGCACTGTGACTCTCTATTAAACATGCCAAGTCATCATCTATGCAATGCTTGATCACAGTGTTAGCTCAACTCAATTCAAATTTCACTCTGAAAATCAATTCAAATTCAAGTGCAAAATAAAGTGGTTCAAAAATTGCTGGAAAAATGTTCACCTTCTAGCAAATATTCCAAAATCATTTGCTGTTAAGGAATACAACATCATCATCAAGTCAAAGAGGGCATAAGCATTTTAAAACAGTGCCAAAACAGCACTTTAAATGCCATATTCATTTTTGAAAAATTCAAAAGGATTCCAAAACTCCTCAAACTTTTTGGGGCAGTGCAGAATATTCCACTGTATTTTTGTGACCAAGTTTCACATTTTTACAAAAGCATTTGGTGGCTCCAAATATTGCAAAACCCTCTCTGAAAAAGAAAAAGCAGAAACAGAAAAAGAAAAAGGAAAAAGGCCACTGTGCACTGGGCCTAAGTGCACAGTGCCTGAGGCCGGCCCATCTCCCTCTCCTCCTGCTCTCTCTCCTTGCGTGTCACCACGCCCATGGCCGCGCCGGCGAGCGCCGGTGAAACAGCGACAGCGCGACGCCACCGATGCGCACCGACGCGAGGGGATAAGGCCGCGGCCTTGTCCACTCCCCCTGGACGCTCTCTGTCACTCTCCCCCTCTCTCCCTCGCTCCGCTGAGCTCTCTCTCCCTCTCCAGTATGCCACCACCACCGCAGCTCCGACGCCACCGCGGCCACCATCACCGCCTCGACTCGTCATGATACCGTAGGGGACCGCCGTCGTCCCCCACGTCGATCGGAGCAAGCCGTTGGGGCTGGGGAGCACCACGTCGAGCGCCTCGAGACCATCTTCTTCCTCGGTTTCGGCGAGATCCTCCATCGATTCGCCGCCGCTGCAGCTCCTAAACTTCCACCGGACCATCGTGCATCCCCGCTGTGAGCTCCTCCCCGTTTCCCCTCTACTCTCTGCTTTGCGCGCGTCCCCTACGCTGCTCGCCGCCATTGCCGTAGCTCGCCTCCGCCGTCGAGCTTGCCTCCAGCGCCGTAGTCCATGTCGTAGTCAGGCGAGCACGTCCTCGTGCTCAGGGCAGCCTTGCGGAGCCCCCTGTAGCTTTAGTTCGCGTGCTAGCATGCGGGAACGCGGAATGCGCCGAGCTCAGATTCCGGCCGCCACCTGCGCTCGCCGTAGCCGTCGTTTTCGACCACCGGAGCCCGCGCCATTTGCGCAGATCAGCACGGCATCGAGCGCTCGTTCGAACGCAAGTGGAACCACGCCGAAAGATGCACCACAGCGGTTTTCGGACGCTCGCCGGCGTTCGGCCACCGCGCGCGAGCCCGCCGAAGCTAGCTCCGGCGCCGCCGCTGACCTGGCGCATGTGGGGCCCGCCTAGTGTCGCTGACAGTGGGCCCCTGCACCTCTGTTGACCGCGTTGACCACGGTCAATGTGGGTACTGTTCATTCTTTCGCTGACGTGTGGGTCCCCTACGCTAATTAAGCTAATTAAGTTTTTAAACTAATCTATTAATTAATTAGTAATTAGTTAGCTCACTGACACCTGGGGCCCACCCCACTAATTAGCTCTGTTATATTAAGTTAATCCACTGTTAGACACACAGAGGCTGACAGGTGGGACCCACTAGTCAGGTTTGACCTGGTCAGCGTGGCTGCTGACCGCTGACGTCATTCCCACATCATGCTGATGTCATAATTAATTTATGTTAATTTGAATAATTTCAGAAAATGTTTTAATCTTTTAAAATTCGTAGAAATTAAACCGTAGCTCAGATCGAAAAACTTTCTACATGAAAGTTCATCAGAACGACGAGACGAATCCAGCCGTGCTATCTGTTTCCGTGACGGGACCCTCTATGAAGGTGAACCCGCAACTTTTAGCCTATTTCCGGTAGAGGAATAGTGCATATACACCGGTTAAAAATCCAACTTAAATCCTAAAATAACTAAAATGATTTAGACATGTCTTTAGGCAACCCTGCACTGCACGTTAGCATAGCATGCTCTGTGTTGCATATGTTTGCTGTATATTTATTTGTTTCCTCCCCCTCTTCTCTCTCGGTAGATCCTGGTACCGATGTAGTCCTCGAGATCGACGCAGCTTCGAAGACGAACGACACCACTGACGACCCTGCCCTTGCCGCAGAGCAACCAGGAAAGCACCCCCCTTTGAACATGCCTATACCGCCTATTCTTTCTCCCTCCTGCTTGCATTAGAATTTGCTACTGCTTTGAGTTATCCTATTCTGATGCATAGCCTGTTTATTGTAACCTGCTATTGATAGCTTACCTGCTTATCCTAAACTGCTTAGTATAGGCTGGATAGAGACCCTAGTGACCCCACTTGTCTCAGTTTCCCCCGCTGGATCATCGGAAGACTCGACGACCAGGCCCCAGCACCTCACATCACCCCCCTTAGTTGTACGACACTGCAGCGTTACTATCGAGTGCCGAGGGTGATACCTCGTTTAGCACTTCTGATGTTAACTATGTAGAGTAGCTATTTGGACGTGGTCATCGAGGGTGATTCCTCCTTCACCACTCCCGATAACGACGCCGTTGTGCAACACCTCAAGTGTGAACCTCGAGGGTGATTCCTCCTAAGTTCACCTTGACGACTAAATCATGTGGGATCCGTCGAGGGTGATTCCTCAGGTTTTCCCCCTGGTGTTTGGACACACAGTTACTATGACTTTAACCATGAACCATGATAAAGTCGGGTCGGCCATGAGGGGTACCCGCGCGAGCATAAGATGCGACTGATGTGTAGTCGGGTGACCAGAGAGAGAACCCGCGAGATAATTACGAGGCGTGGCTGGGCATTCTTAGCCCTTGCCTCAAGTCCTCGAGACGGGGCGACGGGGTCACATCGATCGTGAGTCTCTGCTCGTTATCGCGCGCTCCTAATTCACTAACGATTTGGATATTCGATCCGAGTCGGCCTCTGGCCTGATAGCACTAACCATCACGTGGGAACAGTTATGGGCACTCTGCGTCGTATGCATCAGCTGAAGCTTAATGGACGTCAGCAACTGAGCGGTGCACGCCGGGTTGGACCGTGTAACGCAACCGCCTTGATAGTGTGGCTTGCTAGGTCTGCTCTCGGTGGCCCCGCAACGTGCAGGAGTTCCCGGGGCGATGGCCCAAGACCCCTGGGGGCATAGGTTTAGTCCGGCATGCTGACCTCTCTATTAAGCCTAGGTCAGGTTGCGGCGTATCGTTTGGCCGATGCCGGGCATGACCCAGTAAAGTTTGTCCGGCCGGAGTTAATCGAGTGTGGTGGGTAAGTTGGTGCACCCCTGCAGGGAAGAGCTAATCTATGCTGCCGGATTCTCGGTAACGAACGCTCGGAGTTGTATCCCGATCGATACAACTAGAATTGGATACTTGTGATGAGAAATGGATACTAGGGCTCTGGGATCTCTTTCTCGCAGGGAGTCGAGGAAGGATCTCTGGCCGAGGTTGATGACACTACTATTACTACTTTACATTATGCTATTATGTACTCTTCTAATGCTGCAAGACCGCTGAAGATGATTCCGCAAGACTGCTGAAGATGCTAGCCTTCAATAGGACTAGGTCTTCTCTCTATTCTGGCATTTCTACAGCCCAGTCAACATATACTACCTCTCTTTGATAATGTTGCATATATAGTGTAGATCCTTGCTTGCTGAGTACTTCGGATGAGTACTCATGGTTGCTTTGCTTCCTCTTTTCCCCATATCCGTTTGATGCAACCAGATGATGGAGTCCCTGAACCAGCTGCCCCCACGATGACTACTACTACCACCCCGAGGGTGGTTACTACTACGAGCTTGCCGATGACCAGGAGTAGGATTGGAGGGTCCCAGGCAGGAGGCCTGCGCCTTTTCGATCGTAGTGTTTTCTTTTGCCCTGCCTTCTTAAAGGCTTATCTGTGTTTTCTTTTATATCTGTACTCAGATATCTGATGCTTCCGCTGACGCTTGTATGCGAGCTTATGTATTTGAGCCCTCGAGGCCCCTGGCTTGTAATATAAAGCTTGTATGACTTTATTTATGTTTTAGAGTTGTGTTGTGATATCTTCAAGTGAGTCCTTAGGCTTGATCGTGTGCAATTGCGTGTCTGATTAGTCCACGATTAAGCCGGGGGCGTCACAGGTTGCTATCAGAGCCAACTGCCTGTAGGAATCCCCCTTTCCAACTCCTTGCTTGAAGTTGAGTCTAGTCGTCCAAAACTGTTTTACTAACTTGGCTGTGTGGCTTACGGGCCCACGTCGCCGAATGGGTGGTATTAGGATATTTTATTCCTCGTCTTTACTCTGGGACTCTGATCTCTCTTCTATTCGGGTTAAAGATTTTACTAACGCCGACACTTAAGATCTCGTAAATCTCATCTACCCAGAGAGCTGGATATCTGTGCTTATTCCTTACCATTGATCTGATTAGTCTAATAATCATTTTCCTTTCCATTGGTTTGTTTAACCTCTCTCACCGAGTTGAATTGTACTTCTCATTGTCATCTGATAATCCTGAATTTCCTCTATTTCAGATGGATCATTTGTTTCCACCACGCCCTGCGATGCAGCTTGTGCTTTGCACTTGGGCTCGTGATGCCCCTGGTTTTCCAGCTGTCCTGATTGCCCTCCTGACCAGACTGGGCTACCGCTAGTACCCCGAGTACATGGTCTATGAGGATTACCACGAGTTCAACCAGGAGCAGTACCATGCTGACGTTCGTATCTATGATCAGCACGATGACTCAGACACTGAGCTGCATCTTTTCCACGGTATCGGCGTGACGATTGAGATGGCAGTCCATGATGCCGCCTACTCTGCTATCGCACGTCTCCGAGGAGAGCTCAACATTAGCTTGGATGACTCTGAGTTCCGATACATTCCGTATGCCCCTGCTGGAGATGCTACTGGGTACTACACAGCTATCTGTGCCCCGTACGAGCGTCGTCGTTATGACCCGCAGGTTCTGATTCAGTGCACTCAGGCTCTGGATCACACTGTTTGGGCTCTTGCTGTCGAGTTGTTTGCCACTAGAGCACGTCTCTATGACGCTATGACACAGTTACTACCAGCTGTTCATGCAGGGATACATCCGGAGTACATCCTTTACCCGCGCAGGACTCAGATGTATGCTGGTATTGATTGGCCTGTTGTTGGAGGTCACACACTTGCACGCGGACCTCTTCTTCCAGCTCGAGACCGGATTCTGCATCAAAGTGCACATGGAGAGCAGGATTTTCCTACGACGAATATTCGTCGTCCGCACTTGCAGTTACCCCGTTACAGAGGTTTTCCTCGATGTTGATGTAGCATGTTGCTATGTCGCGTTGTTGTATCCCTCCACCGCGTGCCTGCGTGCCGCCTAAGTTGTCTAGCTTACCTTCATGCTGTTATGATGCTAGTCTGTAACCGAACTTATGTATGGATCTGTATGTCATGGTGACTGTGATGTTGTATCTACTGCGCTTCCTTCTGTTGTGCATGAGTACTTCATGAATGATTCCATACAATGCCAATGCTTGTTGCTGAATGTGACGTTTGCCATCACGTTAAAGCAGAACATCAGAAGCCTGCTGGAATTCTGCAACCACTTCCTATTCCTCTATGGAAATGGGATAAGGTTCAGATGGATTTCATTACTGGCCTTCCCAAGTCACAGAAGGGTCACGATGCTATTCTTGTCGTCGTCGACCAACTCTCTAAGGTTGCACACTTTCTGCCTGTCAAGGAGACTATCACTGCTAGTCAGTTAGCAGAGTTGTATATCTCCAGAATTGTTTCACTCCACGGTATTCCGAAAGAGATCAGTTCGGATCGTGGCGGCCTTTTCACCTCCAAGTTCTGGGAAAGTTTCCAAGAAGCTATGGGAACCCATATTACCTAGAGTTCAGCTTATCATCCCCAATCCCAAGGCCAAGTCGAGCGAGTCAATCAAGTGCTTGAAGACATGCTTCGGGCTTGTGTTATATCGTTCGGTAAGAAGTGGGAAGAATCTCTTCCTTATGCGGAATTCTCATATAACAACAGCTATCAAGCCAGCTTGAAAATGGCCCCCTTCGAAGTACTTTATGGACGTAAGTGTCGAACCCCTCTGAATTGGTCAGAAACTGGGGAACAACCACTTGTGGGTCCAGACATTATCCAACACGCCGAAGAACAAGTCCGTATCATTCGAGAAAATCTCAAGCCGGCTCAGGGCCGCCAGAAGAGCAACTATGATCGCAAATGATGGGGTTTGACTTATCAACCTGGTGATCAATCTTATCTGCGTGTCACTCCTATGAAGGGCACTCACCGCTTCAGAATTAAGGGTAAGTTTGCTCCATGCTACATTGGTCCTTTCCGCATTGTTGCAAGACGTGGTCAAGTGGCTTATAAGCTGGAATTGCCACTGCAATTCTCTCATATCCACGACGTCTTCCATGTGTCACAACTTCATCGTTGCTTCAAGGAGTCTCCGCACCGAACAGTGGATCACGAGATGCTCGAATTGCAAGATGATCTTTCTTATAAGGAGCATCCAATCCGCATCCTCGACGAGTCAGAACGTCGAACCCGTCAGAAGACGACAAAGTTCCTGAAAGTGCAATGGTCAAATCATACAGAAGATGAAGCCACTTGGGAACGCGAGGATCATCTTCGAACGGAATACCCCGACCTCTTTTCTTCTACCTCCTGAATTCTCGGGACGAGAATTTCTTTTAGAGGAGGAGAATTTGTAACACCTCTATGTAACCTAGCACTATGACTCTCTGTTAAACATGCCAAGTCATCATCTATGCAATGCTTGATCACAGTGTTAGCTCAACTCAATTCAAATTTCACTCTGAAAATCAATTCAAATTCAAGTGCAAAATAAAGTGGTTCAAAAATTGTTGGAAAAATGTTCACCTTCTAGCAAATATTCCAAAACCATTTGCTGTTAAGGAATACAACATCATCATCAAGTCAAAGTGGGCCTAAGCATTTTAAAACAGTGCCAAAACAACACTTTAAATGCCATATTCATTTTTGAAAAATTCAAAAAGGATTCCAAAACTCCTCAATCTTTTTGGGGCAGTGCAGAATATTCCACTGTATTTTTGTGACCAAGTTTCACATTTTTACAAAAGCATTTGGTGGCTCCAAATAATGCAAAACCCTCTCTTAAAAAGAAAAAGCAGAAACAGAAAAAGAAAAAGGAAAAAGGCCACTGTGCACTGGGCCTAAGTGCACAGTGCCTGAGGCCGGCCCATCTCCCTCTCCTCCCGCTCTCTCTCCTTGCGTGTCGCCACGCCCATGGCCGCACCGGCAAGCGCCGGCGAAACAGCGACAGCGCGACGCCACCGACGCCCACCGACGCGAGGGGATAAGGCCGTGGCCTCGTCCACTCCCCCTGGACGCTCTCTATCACTCTCCCCCTCTCTTCCTCACTCCGCTGAGCTCTCTCTCCCTCTCCAGTACGCCGCCGCCGCCGCAGCTCCAACGCCACCGCGGCCACCGTCACCGCCTCGACTCATCACGATACCGTAGGGGACCGCCGTCGTCCCCCACGTCGACCGGAGCAAGCCGTTGGGGCTAGGGAGCACCACGTCGAGCGCCTCAAGCCCGTCTTCTTCCTCCGTTCCGGCGAGATCCTCCGTCGATTCGCCGCCGCTGCAGCTCCTAAACTTCGACCGGACCATCGTGCGTCCCCGCTGTGAGCTCCTCCTCGTTTCCCTCCTACTCTCTGCTTTGCGCGCATCCCCTACGCTGCTCGCCGCCATTGCCGTAGCTCGCCTCCGCCGTCGAGCTTGCCTCCGGCGCCTTAGTCCATGTCGTACTCAGGCGAGCACGCCCTCGTGCTCAGGGTAGCCTTGCGGAGCCCCTGTAGCTTTAGTTTGCGCGCTAGCGTGCGGGAACACGGAATGCGCCGAGCTCAGATTCCGGCCGCAGCCCGCGCTCGCCGTAGCCGTCGTTTCCGACCATCGGAGCCCGCGCCGTTTGCGCAGATCGGCGTGGCATCGAGCGCTCGTCCGAACGCAAGTGGAACCACGCCGAAAGATGCACCACTACAGTTTTTCGACGCTCGCCGGCGTTCGGCCGCCGCGCGCGAGCCCGCTGGAGCTAGCTCCGGCGCCACCGCTGACCTGGCGTGTGTGGGGCACGCCTAGTGTCGCTGACAATGGGCCCCTGCGCCTTTGTTAACCGCGTTGACCACGGTCAACGCGAGTACTGTTCATTCTGTCGCTGACGTGTGGGTCCCCTGCGCTAATTAAGCTAATTAAGTTTTTAAACTAATCTGTTAATTAATTAGTAATTAGTTAGCTCACTGACACCTGGGGCCCACCCCACTAATTATCTCTGTTATATTAAGTTAATCCACTGTTAGACCCACAGAGGCTGACAGGTGGGACCCACTGGACAGGTTTGACCTAGTCAGCGCGGCTGCTGACCGCTGACGTCATTCCCACGTCATAATTAATTTATGTTAATTTGAATAATTTTTGAAAATGTTTAAATCTTTTAAAATTCGTAGAAATTAAACTGTAGCTCAGATCGAAAAACTTTCTACATGAAAGTTGATCAGAACGACAAGACGAATCCAGCCGTGCTATCTATTTCCATGACGGGACCCTCTACGAAGGTGAACCCACAACTTTTAGCCTGTTTCCGGTAGATGAATAGTGCATATACACCGGTTAAAAATCCAACTTAAATCCTAAAATAACTAAAATGATTTAGACATGTCTTTAGGCAACCCTGCACTGCACGTTAGCATAGCATGCTCTGTGTTGCATATGTTTGATGTGTATTTATTTGTTTCCTCCCTCTCTTCTCTCTCGGTAGATCCCGGTACCGACGTAGTCCTCGATACCGATGCAGCTCCGGAGACCGACGACACCACTGACGACCCTGCCCTTGCCGCAGAGCAACCAGGAAAGCACCCCCCTTTGAACATGCCTATACCGTCTATTCTTTCTCCCTCCTGCTTGCATTAGAATTTGCTACTGCTTTGAATTATCCTATTCTGATGCATAGCCTGTTTATTATAACCTGCTATTGATACCTTACCTGCTTATCCTAAACTGCTTAGTATAGGCTGGATAGAGACCCCAGTGACCCCACTTGTCTCAGTTGCCCCCGCTGGATCATCGAAAGACTCGACGACCAGGCCCCAGCACCGCACATCACCCCCCCCCCACCCCCCCCCCCCCTTAGTAGTACGACACTGCAGCGTTACTATCGAGTGCCGAGGGTGATACCTCGTTTAGCACTTCTGATGTTAATTCTGTAGAGTAGCTATTGGACGTGGTCATCGAGGGTGATTCCTCCTTCACCACTCCCGATAACGACGCCGTCGTGCAACACCTCAAGTGTGAACCTCGAGGGTGATTCCTCCTAAATTCACCTTGATGACTAAATCATGTGGGATCCGTCGAGGGTGATTCCTTAGGTTTTCCCCCTGGTGTTTGGACACACAGTTACTATGACTTTAACCATGAACCATGATAAAGTCGGGTTGGCCCTGAGGGGTACCCGCGCGAGCATAAGATGTGATTGATGTGTAGTCGGGTGACCAGAGAGAGAACCCACGAGAAAATTACGAGGCGTGGCCGGGCATTCTTAGCCCTTGCCGCAAGTCCTCGAGACGGGGCGATGGGGTCACATCGATCGTGAGTCTCTGCTTGTTATCGCGCGCTCCTAATTCACTAACGATTTGGATATTTGATCCGTCTGGGCCTCTGGCCTGATAGCACTAACCATCACGTGGAACAGTTATGGGCACTCTGCGTTGTATGCATCAGCTGAAGCTTAATGGACGTCAGTGACTGAGCGGCGCACGCCTGGTTGGACCGCGTAACGCAACCGCTTTGATAGTGTGGGTTGCTAGGTCTGCTCTTAGTGGCCCCGCAACGTGCAGGAGTTCCCGGGGCGATATCCCATGACCCCTGGGGGCATAGGTTTAGTCCGACGTACTGACCTCTCTATTAAGCCTAGGTCGGGTTGCGGCGTATCGTTTGGTCGAGGCCGGGCATGACCCAGTAAAGTGTGTCCGGCCAGAGTTAATCGAGCGTGGTGGGTAAGTTGGTGCACCTCTGCAGGGAAGAACTAATCTATGCATAGCCGGATCCTCGGTAACGAACGCTCGGAGTTGTATCCCGATCGATACAACTAGAACTGGATACTTGTGATGAGAAATGGATACTAGGGCTCTGGGATCTCTTTCTCGCAGGGAGTCGAGGAAGGATCTCTGGCCGAGGTTGATGACACTACTATTACTACTTTACATTATGCTATTCTGTACTCTTCTAATGCTGCAAGACCGCTGAAGATGATTCCGCAAGACCGCTGAAGATGCTAGTCTCCAATAGGACTAGGTCTTCTCTCTATTCTTGCATTTCTGCAGCCCAGTCCACATATACAGCCTCTCTTTGATAATGTTGCATATGTAGTGTAGATCCTTACTTGCTGAGTATTTCGGATGAGTACTCACGGTTGCTTTGCTTCCTCTTTTCCCCATATCCGTTTGATGCAACCAGATGACAGAGTCCCTGAGCCAGCTGCCCCCGCCGACGACTACTACTATCACCCCGAGGGTGGTTACTACTACGAGCTTGCCGATGACCAAGAGTAGGATCGGAGGGTCCCAGGCAGGAGGCCTGTGCCTTTTCGATCATAGTGTTTTATTTTGCCCCGCCTTCTTAAAGGCTTATTTGTGTTTTCTTTTATATCTGTACTCAGATATCTGATGCTTCCGCTGACGCTTGTATGCCGGCTTATGTATTTGAGCCCTCGAGGCCCCTGGCTTGTAATATAAAGCTTGTATGACTTTATTTATATTTTAGAGTTGTGTTGTGATATCTTCAAGTGAGTCCTTAGGCTTGATTGTGTGCAATTGCGTGTATGATTAGTGCACGATTAAGCCGGGGACGTCACACTAGTAGCCTAGAATACTTGCTCCTGTTCAAGAGCAAGTGTTCCCTCTGGTTTGTCCTTCAAGGTGTGAAAACAGTTCATGGTGATTAGCTAATGAACTGCCCTCGCACACCATCTCTTGTAATTCACACTCTTAAACAGAGGAGGTTTGAGGGTAGCGGCGAAAGCAATTGAAGAAAATTGTTTGCACATATTAGATTTTTGGATTATTGAATATTTGATCAATTTTCCATATGATCTAATCCAAAATTGTGACAAATAAATCATGACAAACAGAATGAACATGATGATCAAACGAACAATAGTTGCACGCATAGTAGACATGATGAAAGCAACATGTCCAGATCAATTGGTGGTGCTAATAATTCAGAAGCAATAAGAACACATATGCAGCGGTACCATAACCAGCGAGCGACATGTTGATGAAGAGGTCATTGACGTCGAGGAAGTAGTCGCGTGTAACCACCGGAGAAAAAATCGAGTAGTCGTGCCACCCAAAAAAACTGATCGGCCCTCTCTCCTGTATAGGATCACAAGAGGCGGAGTTCGGCATAGGTCCTACCGCGCCTTGGCTTGATCGCGAGGCGTGGCGAGGTGGGTGGCGAAGGAGGAGCATGATTGTATATGCCCTCTTGTCAAGCTTTTAGTGATGTGTGAAACAACCCACCTTATATGTTGGTCCCCAAGACCTTCACTAGTATGATGAGACTAAACTTTACACTCTCTCTTATCATGCATGAATGGATCATGCGGGCCTCTCGAATTTTCCCCTATGAAATATTAAAAATAATAATGGGCCAAATCACAATAATTCCAACATTTTTGGTTTTTAATGTAGTAGTGCAGAGAAATAGTCATGCATTTAGGCCAAATCTTAAAAGGCCGTTGACATATGAATTTCCAATACATTGGGCACGTAAATGCAAAAAAAAAGGGAGATGGATCCGTTAGCTTTTGCCTCCACACGCAAATCTCGGTAAATTCCCGCTAAATCCACACGTTCAAATTAAAAACCTAGTAACGTTCCTTGGAGACCACTCTAGGTACGGTATACAAGTTAACTGATTAGTACACCGATTGATTTGGTTAACTATTGGAGGAGGGGAAGAGTTGGACGTGGTAAAAAGTTGACATGTTTCACGATGTTGTTAATCCGTGGATAGATAAAATTATCATGCAAAGACGCGTCCACGTGCGTGTACTCTTCTAGCTGCTGTCGTCTTAGGAGAATAGTAGCTGCATCAACCTCATCTTCATCTATCTGATCGATCAATCAATGTAGCTACAGGGGATATAATGTCACGAGTTTTGACTAATGTGCATGAAAGCTCAAATGTAAGCGAAGACAAAAGAGATCCACTCATAAACAATTCGTATCACTACATACAAGGGCGAAACTTCTTGGAAAAGAAAATCATAAACAGTTGGTGTAGATCTAATGCGACTTTTGCCTGCCCCGGTCGTGAATGCATCCATCGCCAGTAAAGAGACCGTGTCTAGAATTAGTCTCAAAAGCTTTCTGTTTTGCTGAAGAACTAAACAGATACTAACAATTATTCCCACATTGCGCGGAAGATGACTGTGTAACTAATGCAAGGTTTGGGGGGTAACATTAAGTAGATAGTGACATACATGCATTGATGACCACAATATATACTGTAAAGATTATATTATATTTGCAAGCATACACATTGACGAATCCAGGAAGTTAGCCAGGCCGAACATTTAAGCACTCGAAATTTTTAGGTACAAATGCAAGACTGACCTACCAAAATTTATGACATTTAACTACTAAAAACGTGAAAAGGCATATCTACTAACATGGACTCTTGCCATGTGAAACGTTCACTTGATGCCATTTTACTAAATTGATTCATCAATTTGCACTGTGTGTTCAACGCACTGCCTTGAGCTACGCGAAACTTGCCGTCACGAATGGATGTCGGTTATAGATTCACTTTTCTCAGGATGACCCATAACTTCCTCTCGTTTCTTCCTTACCCAAGGCGGTTAGGGCAGACTTTTCACTCCAGACTTCATCGGCGAGTCTATGGATTCGTTTCCCCTCTGCCTGCCGCTCCAGCAGCCGGTGGCGGGGAGGGTAATCCCGATGTCTCTGCTCCAGTTAGTAGTCTAGGTTAGGGTTTTTTAGTCCTCCCAAGTGCAGCGCTCGGACGGATGACGGTGCTTCTTCTTCTATAAGTTTGTCTTCCGGGTTTTGATTCTCCTCGAGTTTGTTCGCTTGGACTAGGAATCTTAAAGTGTGGTAGAAAGAACTACATATAGTTTTTTCTGCGACACTTTAGAGTCTTTCTATTATATTATCTTTGAATCTACATAGAATAGATTAGTAGATTGAAATAGTTAAGTAGTGTAATTCAATTTCTTTTTTCATTGCATCCACTTAATTTCAATCAGGTCAAAATAAAAAATCTAAGACAATTCTTCACCAAACAATCCATGGAAGGAAAGAAAAATAACACTCCCTCCTTCCCAAAATATAAGGCGCGGTTTGATTTTTCTGGTCTTCGTTGCACAACTTGTTTATAATTTTCATGTATTGTATGTCTATAAAATTAGTATACATACATATGAAATAAAATTGCTTTGCAAGACAAATACGATGATGTCATTTATACATGTTCAATCCATATACTTTGATATATATTGGTGGTCAAAGTTGTGCATCAAAGACCGTAAAAAGTCAATTGCGCCTTATATTTTGAGAAGGAGGGAGTATTAAGAATAGACTATAGTAAAAAGTAAAAGGAAAAGAAAAAAACCAGCAAATCTTTCATGCTTAAATATCCCACGAGATGCTTCAAAAGAGCATAAAAATTATTCTAAGAATAAGGAAAGAGTATAAAACAAATGGAAAATGTGTGATATGCCGTGAATAGTTCCGTGGAAGAAAGTCTAATTTTCGTATGTATAGAACTTTTTTTACGGTTTTGCTATTTCACATCTAGATGTGAAATAGTTATCTCACATCTAAGTCCATCACCATAAGATAAACTCAAACAACAGATTTGCTAACATATCTAAGTGGAATTCAGTGACGTCTCATCTTAGTCCCTAGCGTAATTCTTGTGTGAACTATAGATCTCGTTTCTTTTAGTCGCTCGCGTTGCTCGTTGCATCGCACGTTGTTTCAATATATTTTTTTGTTTGCCCATCACGTTGGGGAAGGATTGGGCTGTTTTATTTGCTTTCTTTTTGTGAGCAGCGCGGTGTGCAGCCTGACACCACGTGTTCGTGTGTGTTCTCCTCACACACAAAAAAAACATGCATGTGTGTGTCCCTTTTTATTCATGTGCGTGCCTTTTCAAAGTTTCATTTTCTTGTCTATTATTTGAGTTGTGTCCTTTCATTCCAGCAATTTCATTTGTGAACGTTTTTGACAATATATTTTCTTCTTTTTGTCTTCCAGTGCAATTCTATGCTTTGTGCCCTCGCAAAAAACTATATGCTCTGTGTATATACACGGCGTCGATGCATGTTTGTCGTTGTGAGTCAGGTCATGTTTTTTTCGATTTTTTCACTCTTCTTTATTTTTTTTCCTTTTTTTTAGAATTCAATGCTTTTACATTCATGATTTTTTTTAAATGATATTTTTTATTTTGTTTTATTTTTTATGTTTTTACTTTTCCCTTTATTATTTAATTGTTTTAAATTCATGATTTAAAAAAAACTCTTTTCCTTTTCTTTTTTTCTTTTTTTATTTATTTCTTTAAATCCAAGAACTTTTATATCTACGTGAGATTTAGAATGTCTCGTCAAAGTTCATGATTTGTTCGCTTTAAATGTCGTGCATATCTTGACTTGTTTTGTCGTGCATGTTTCGTGTCACACCATGCATCCGGTGTCCACTTGTTGGCCCGTTCGCGAGTACGTCTTTCGTTGGGCCGTTTTCGTGATGCGATCGATGTCACGTTTCAGTCTGTTTATTCTTTTTTGGTCGACCTTTTTTTCCAGTTGCATGTCCATCTCCGACATGCAACTGGGTCCAACCTTTTTTCAGCTATAAGTCCATCCTCGACATGCAACTAGGAGCCCACCCATCTTGTCCTAGTTGCAAGTCCACCCTCATCATGCAAATGTGTCCGCCTCATTTTTTGTCCTAGTTGTAAGTTCACCCTTGACACGCAACTGTGTTTGACTTTTTTTCCTAGTTGCAAGCCAACCCTTGACATGCAACTGGGGACCCCTTTTTGCCCTAGTCGCAAGTCTACCATAAACATGCAACTGAGCCTATATCTTTTTTGTCCTAGTTGCGAGTCCACTCTCGATACGCAACCGGGACTAGCTCAATTTTCTGTTCCAGTTTCAAGCCAGCCCTCGACACGCAACTGGGGGAACCCTTTGTCCCAGTCGCAAGTCCACCCAAACACATGCAACTGGGCCAATATTTTTAGTCCTAGTTGCGAGTCCACCCCTGTCATGCAACTGGACCCAACCCATTTTTTGTCCCAGTTGCATGTCCACCCTTGACACACAACTAGGTGCCAACCCATTTCGTCTCAGTTGCAAGCCCACACCCAAATCCAAATAGGGTTGCCTCTTTTTTGTCCTAATTGCATGTTGCAAGTCCACCCTCGACGTGCAACTGGTTGGGCGTGGGGCGACCCTTTTTGTCCCAGTTGCAAGTTCATCCCCGACTTGCAATTGGGTTGCGCGACCCTTTTTTGTCCCAGTTGAAAGTCCACTCCCGACATGAAACTGAGGACCCATGACTAGCTACTGGGTCTGACCCTTTTTTGCAAGTTGCAAGTCCATACTCAACTCACAATTGGATCGACGGTTTTATGTTTGTCCTAGTTGCAAGTCCATCCTTAACTTGCAACCGGGCCCTGGTTTTTTTTTTGCCTCAGTAGCAAGTTCACCCTTAGACTCACAATTGGGTCTAACCTTTTCTTTTGCCTTAGTTGCAGGTCCACCATTGACTCGTAACTGGGCTCGGTCTGGGACATACCATTCCTCAGTTGCAAGTCCACCCTTGACTTGCAAGTGTACCCGACCTTTTTTCCCCGCCTCAGTTGCAAGTCCATCCTTGACTTGCAACTACGCCCGATATTTTTCCCCCGCCTCAGTTGCAAGTTCATCCTTGACTCGCAACTAGGCTCGACCTTTTTTTCCTACCCCAGATGCAAGTCCATCCTTAACTTGCAATTGCACCTGATATCTTTTTCTGCCTCAGCTGCAAGTCCTTTTCTTTTCAGGCTCAGTTGCAAGTCCTTTTCTTTCAGGCTCAATTGCAAGTTCATTCTCGACTCGCAACTCGGGTCAAACTTTTTTTTTCCACCCCAGTTGCAAGTCCACTATGAACTTGCAACTAGGCCCAACTTTTTTCGCCTTAGTTGCAAGTTCACCAACAACTTGCAACCGGGTCGACCCTTTTTTGCATGAATTACATGTCCACCCTCATCTCGTAACTGGGTCCATAGTTTTTTCCTGTCTCAATTGCCTAGTTGTGAGTCCACCGTTAACTTGCAACTGGGACCAACCTTTTTTTTACATTGCGTAAACATTTTTCTAAAATGTCACAAACATATTTTTAAAACACTTGAACAATTTTTTAAATGGCACAAACCATTTTTTGAATGGTACAAAATATTTTTGTAAATTACGCAAACTTTTCTTACATTGCTTAGACATTGTCCTGTCCATTTTTAAAAGCTTTTTAAAAAAATGCATGAACATTTTTCAAATGTCTCCATCATTTTTTAAATGGCATGAATAAATTTTTTTATTTGAAAATTTATGATGAAGAAATGAAAAGAAACAAAATGAAAAATGCAAAAATAAATAAATTAAGATGGCTGCATGAAAACACACAACAAAAACCAAAAATAACAATAAAACAAAAAGTGACCTTGGCCCTGTCCTGACGAGTCGGATACTTACGACAATGGCGAAAGCGACGACGACGACTACGAGAGCAGAGCCGACTAGTTGCATACGAGTACAAGCTAGCTACAAACAGGCTGATCGATTCTTTGACAGGACGTACTAGTACTAGTTGCTCAATGGCCGAAGCTAGCCTAGCCAAGTGAGGCCTTGTACAATGCAAGGTGCTTAGGGGAGATGCTTAAAAAAATAAACCAGGTTATCCTTAAGCACCGGTGCTTATTTGTACAGGGTAGACGCTTAATTAGGCGTCTCTCTTGTAGAAATAGGCGAAATAGGCACTGGTGCTTCAGAAAAACCGGGTTTATTTCTCTAAGCACCTTCCTAAGCACCTATCATTGTATAAGGCCTGATAAACTTGATCGATTCTAACCAGCGGCACCTCACCTACACACGAGCAACGGCAAACGACTTGATCGCCACAAACACGTCCGATCGCGGGACTGTGGCCAACAAGCACGTCAACAAAAAAACGCAAACAAACAGGAAAATTAATGGAAAAAATGAGGTGGCGCTGACATCATATTTAGATATGAGATATTATCTCACATCTAGATGTGACATATACGGACCCATGTAAAAATACATATGCTTGTGTGTACGTCGATCGCAGATCATACTATGAAGTGGCGGAGACGGGGGGGGGGGGGGCGGCCCTGGGCCCCCCCCCCCCCCCCCCCCTAACGATCGAACGATGCTATGTATTAGCGATAGGAAGACCACGTATTCCCTACGCATATACGTACTTGCCCCCCCTATCTCACAGCCTTACTTAATTTAAGAAAGAAAAGAGGGAAAAGGCCCATGTGAAGCCCACTAGCGGTCAGGTTGGGTGATTCGCTCTAGTCTCTCGGCCTGGGCACTGCGTTCTGGCGTGATTTTCCTCTCGCGTGATTAGTACACAGAAATTAGTCGCCGCCATTCCGTGCCCTAGAGCGCCCGCCTCTTCTCCCTGCCCTGCTGCTCCCGATTCTATTCATAAGGCGTAACGGAGACGGCGCGACACAGCCTTCATTTCCAACCAACGGAAACTAGCCAAGGACCCAAGGTTTACATCAGCACATCACACCATGCATCTACTAATCTCAATTCTCATCTTGTATCATTGTTGAACATATACATCAGATTTTACTTGTTTGAGTTGTCTGATTTGTAATGCTATGATTCTATGAAGAAATCCTATCCTGTACATGTCCTAATAATTATTGTGATCGTGATTCGTGATGCAAATTATCTTGTACTCCATATGAGTTATTATTTGTTATGCAAATTTTTCTATGTGAAACTTATCCAATATAGCTAATTGTGATAAAGTAGTTCAGCAGGTATGAGGAGAAAAAAGCGTTATCAAACACTGTTAAGATTAATTCAGTTTATAAGCCGGTTGCTTCAAGTTCTCTGCTGAAATTGTTAATGAGGCTCATGTGCAAGTCACAAATCCGGTCCAATTAACACTCATGATCAGGATATGCCGGACATGGTAAATGTTGCAGAACAAGCAGAAAAATGTCACATTGGGAGCTGCCACCGGACAAGCAAGATGAAGCTCAACATTTTTATATATCCGAGGGACTATATTAGCTTGGAAGTGCCTGCAAACACTCTAAATATTGATTTAACTTTTCAACGCCCAAGGAGAGACTTACTTCGGTTGTGCATGATCATAAAACGTCGAAAAAAAATTAGCAGGTAAGTTCTCTTCCAATGAAATTGTTAAATTTTTGTCATCTTACTGTCAATTGTAAAGGTAAATTTAAACTTATACAACTGTATCAATGTTTTGTATTGTGTAGCACATATTATAGTATGATGATAGTTATTTTTTGGTCTAGAAAAAGTTTAGGAACTTGACTTGGCCTCCCCTATACTAAAATCCTGGCTCCGCCCCAGATACTATGTATGTTGTTTTTGCATGTGATATCATTTTCTAAAGTGGTTTTCTTGTTAGTTCTTTGTGTACGTCAAAAAGAATAATACAACATCGCAAAAAATATTTCTTATGTATATGGGTAATAAATTTGGAAGTGAATTACTCTTTTTTTTGCGGGGAAAAGCAATTTACTGGGTTTTTTTTGCGACAGAAATTTTTAATCTATTCATCAATCATAGCAGTACAGAGAACACTAGAGATAATAAAAATTACAACCAGGTTCATGGAACACCTATCAACGTCTACAAGCACTGGAGCGAGGCGAAGGCACCACCGTCATCGCCCTTCCCTCACCGGAGCCGGGCAAACCTTGTTGTAGTAGACAGTCGAGAAGTCGTCGTGATTTACTGTTAGTGTATGTCAAAAAGAGTATGTAGTACTACATCAGAAAGAATAATTGTTTTGTATGGCTAAGATTTGTTTTTTGCTTTATTTACATGCTAGAAGTATCACCTACAAAAAATAGTAGAAGTGTCCAATGCTCCACAGGGGTTTCTATTTACGGCGGTTTGGAATGGGGCCAGTAGTCGGCGGTTTCTATTTACCACCCGGGCCGATAGATATCGATGCTACACAGGCCGGCCCATTACGGGGTTTGTTCTATGTCTTTTCCCAGCCGATTTTGAGAATGGTCTAGAACCTTGCCTACAGCCATTTTTCTCTTTTCTCTGTCTACCTTTTTTCCAGATTTTTATTCCATTTTATTTTTTTCCTATTTTTTAGTTTTTCTTTCGTGAACATTTTAATATGTTTTTTATTTTAGTTTTCTTATTTATCGTTTCTCTTTTAAATTTTTATTTTTCCATTATCCATTTTAAAATTAGGGAATAATTTCAAGAAATTGCAAACATTTTTTATTCGTGAGTATTATTTGATTTTATGAACATTTTTTTAATAGGTAAACATTTTACTTAATTACGAACATTTTAAAAATTAATGAACATTTTTTCAGGAATATTTAAAAATAAATAACATTTTTCGAAATTCCTAACTTTATTTTCAATTCATGGACATTTTCTCAATCGGCGAAAAATTTCTGAATCCATGAACAGTTTTTGAAATTCATGAACATTTTTCAAATACGTGATTAGATTTTGGGATTCAAAATAATTTTCAAATTTGTGAACATTTATAAAAGTCATGAAAATTTTCAGGAATCCAGAACCTTTTTCAAATTCATATATTATTTTGAAATACGATTTTTCATAAATCCTTGAATGAGAAAAATATGTGGTTTTTGAAATTCAAAATATTTTTTCAAATTCGTATTTTTTAAATTCATAACTTTTTAAAATCCCAACACTATTTAAATAAGCAAACAAGAAAAACCAAAAAGAAACAAAAAATAAAAATAAAAAACAGGGGCGCATTCGGGCCCAAAATCGCCTATCGGGCCGTATGGATTGCGTGTTAGCTCACTTTCCACCGCATGGATCGGGGAATAGGAGCTCCCCTTGCAATCATAGGGCCCATGCACACTTGAGAGTGATGGCCTCATCTAAAAAAGTACCAATGAGTGATAGCCTAACGTGGCTCATAAGTGTAATGCAATACGGCCCAAAGAGAGAAGCGAAACAAAAATACTATGCACTAATATGCGAGTGGTGAAATTCCGGTCAGTCGGCTTATTAGCATGGTATGGGTGGTGATCTAAATCAGTTGCCAGAGGAACGGGTTGCCTTGTTGTAAATCTTTAGTACTTTCTAATTCCGGCGGCGGTGCTTCAAGGCGCTGATGAGTCTTTTTAGCATAACCTTTCACCTTTTTGTTTCGCACTGTAGTGATAGGATTATCGGAGTTTACTACTCCCTCCGTCCCATAATATAAGAATGTTTTTAACACTACTAGAACAATGCCCGTGCGTTGCAACATGATATAAATATTCTAGTACGTTAGCTTGTGATTTACCTGTCAGTAATAATGCGATTGTGTAAATAAATGTTCATCAAACTGTTCCCGTGAATTACCTTATATTTTGATTAGAAATTTGGTAAGTAAATTAAAGTGAAATTGGTTCAGAAGGTAAATAAATTAAGGTGATTGATTATCATATACATGGAATGCTGGACGAAGGGGTGGTGGGAAGAAAAGTGAAACGAAAACCTTACGTTCTTTTTAAGTAGTAGAAATAAGAGAATATTATGGGACGGAGGGAGTACGTTCCGTGCACCTCTTTCTGGCTGATTTCATCACGACTCTAAAAGGAAGGATATTTGGAGTATTTATTGGAAAACACCATTTATGAGAGAAAATCCTGTCAATTGAGAAAAACTACCATACGAAGCGTTGATCAATTGGGATCAAAACCAGGTGCGCACCAGGATAGAAGAAGGTGTGTGCTACGACCATACCCGCTAGTATTAGTGGTCGTACCGCACGACACTGACTCCCCTTGGTCAACTACTTTAACCTCGCATGATCGGATCTCAAAAAGGACAAACAGAGATACCACAACCATGACTTGAATCAGAAACCAGTAATCCTCGCCTCCGAGAGGGATCCAGAGGGGGTATTAGTAGAAAGGCATCGCCGCACCATCACCTCAATCAAAGAGACTTCAGGGGCGATCTTCATCATCATCCACATCCTTATTATATCCATTCATCTCTTTGTAATACCAAACCCTAGCATGAATACATATGTCTGTTACATTAATCATTCATCGGCCATTACCCTGAGTACTTTGATGATGCCTGATATCTCTATGCTTGAGTAATTTACCTAGTTCTCGAGAACATGGAGGGGAACCCTATTAAGTTTAGAATCTGAATGTCGACTGGATACAAGATCCTCTTTGTCTTTATAACACTCGCAGCTCACTCGTGGGTTGCGACCCAATACTGCGCTAACTCGTTTGCTCACCCAAGCTGGCATGCTCTTTTTTTCTGCTACTGCTTTGCTTTCTCAGGGAAAAAACCAATTACCTATTTTCAATTTTTAGCCAATAGTTAAATATATGGATTTAATCGAACAATTATTCTCAATTTTTATCTTGTTCTATCACATGTAGTTCCACCGCAACGCGACTATCGCCTCGTACCGACACGACATGATGGCTTGAGCCAGCAAGGACTCCACACACAAGGTCATATGAACTCACCATGCTGCAAGGAATCCAGATCCATGAGCCCGATGGTCACATCTTCGGTCATCAATCGGTTGTCGCACACTGTCTCCACCATGACACACCATTTTCGTTGATCTCCGCTATCGTCGGCGCTACGCATCACGCCACTTACATGCCTTGTACTGTCGGTGCATACGATGACCATCCCTCCAAGCGCTACCCGGCTACCTCCACCACAAGAAGACCCACTACCTTCTACATGGCAACCGAGAGGCTTCCCCCGGCAGCTGCCTCTATAGGTAGCGAGCAGAGGGAGTAGGCGAGGAAGGTGGCGGTGGCTACGACCTAAGGTTCACTCCCCCAAGACGCTTGGACGGGGTTGTTCCGACTTTCAGTGCTTCCCTAGCAAAATCGATCAAACGTTCTCACTGATGACGATGACTACCGTAAATTTGCGATTATCTCGAAGTTGTGTTTGTGGGATGGGAAGATCCAATTCTCTCCTAGCGCTAGCATGTAGTTTAGCACAGAACTAGAGGGCGGTATATCCCGCACGTAATAATATTTGTATATGTGTCGGCTCAGAATCTCAGAGAAGCTCATAGAAATAGGATGTGCGTGCGTGTGTTTATAAGGATCCATATGTGAGCATCTTTGACTGTATTGTGTTTCAAAAAAATATTTGTTCATGTCACGCGCGCATGCGCTTGGTTTGACACCTGCGCGCCCAAGGTAGCGTATAACAGCCACGTACCCTGGTCGATGAAAACCACCGGTGCACACCAAACTGGTTGCTGCATTTCCAGGGATGATAGTCATGGGTTTATCATATCGTAGTGGCAATGTCAGTGGCAGCGTGGAAAATGCGACCAGATCTCACATACATGGCCGGCGAAAGCTACGCACCAACGCATTGTGTATATTGAGCTCAAAGATTTAGCTAGCTTGATCGACGGCGACCTCCCGACCGTGCGTGTGCACAGGTGGTTGCTCTCTGCGCCGTTGGATAGCAGAGTAGGGTGAACCTGGTCGTCGATATTGCCCCATGTGTGCATGTCCTTCTCTTCCATTCTTACTCGATGAGAGCATTAGATTTTGTTTGTACTTCTCACATAAGTCTTGCCAGTTGGAAAGGGGAGATGCCAATTAAGCTGGTGGTGCAATCCGGCCCTTTAAGCTAGCTATCTCTCGAAGTTACACTATACATGCATGAAACATGCGTCACACTTCATCAAATTCAGAGTACCGAATCTATGTTTGTTGAGGTGTATTTTTCTAACTTGACCCCACTGGTAAGTGTAGGAACAATTAGTGCAATGTATCTTAATTACGGTCTCCAAAAATGTGACGTTTTAGACATGTCTCGGGTCATATTTGAGAACTTTGACCACCTGTACTGTCTTAAAATTTTAGACTAACATGAAAATCATACATATAGGTTCTGTCTCGAGAATTATGTTTAGAATATATTTTTTACTGGTTATTTGTTACACATATGCTGCGATTAAAACCAGTGGTCAAGTTACATTCTCTTTTTCGTGTTTTTTAGAAGATAAAGTTACATTCTCTTTGTCTTGTTTTTGAGAAGATAAAGTTAAATTCCCGAAGCGATACTCTTACGTGAATTAGAGAGTGACACGGGGTATAGCCGTAACTATAAGACTAGCCACAGTGGGAGTAACTTCAGAAATAACATCGAGTCCAACTCAGCAAATTTGCTTATGTGGCAATGAATTAATGAGGAGAGAGGTAGCTTTAGTAACTTAGCTAGTTACTGTAACATCACATGTCCCAATGCAATATGAGTCTATAACCTAATAAATGAACCTTTGCATGACACCACGCTTATGTTACTACCCACTATGAAGGTAGTAATATAGTCTAGGGATATGTGTATGTTACTCTCCACTGTGGCTAGTCATTCAGAACAGGAACATCATCTCATCTGTTTATGTAACAGCTGTTGGGTAAGCCAATGGGTGACCCAGAGTTTAAAAACATCATACCATCTGTTTACGTAATATACTCCCTCCATTTCAAAATATAGTGCGCCCGCACTTCCCGAGGTCCAACTTTGACCATAAATTTAACCAACGAGACCGACTGCGGCGGGAGAAAAAATTATATAATTGAAAACTTCTTTTGAATACGAATTCACTGGTATAACTTTTGCTCCCGCCACAGTCGGTCTCGTTGGTTAAATTTATGGTCAAAGTTGAAGCACGGGAATAGAGGAAATGAAGGAAATATGCCCTACAGGCAATATAAAGTTGTTATTTCCTTATTCATGATAAATGTTTATTATTCATGCTAGAATTATATTGATCGGAAACTTAAATACATGTGTGAATACATAAACAAATACCGTGTCCCTAGTAAGCCTCTATTAGACTAGCTTTGTTGATCAAAGATGGTTAAGGTTTCCTAACCATAGACATGTGTTGTCATTTGATAACGGGATCACATCATTAGGAGAATGATGTGATGGACAAGACCCATCCGTTAGCTTAGCATATGATCGTTCAGTTTATTGCTACTGCTTTCTTGAATGTCAAATACATGTTCCTCCGACCATGAGATCATGCAACTCCCAGATATCGGAGGAATACCTTGTGTGCTATCAAACGTCACAACGTAACTGGGTGATCATAAAGATGCTCTACAGGTATCTCCGAAGGTGTTTGTTGACTTGGCATGGATCGAGATTGGGATTTGTCACTCCGAGTATCAAAGAGGTGTCTCTGGGCCCTCTCGGTAATACACATCATAACAAGTTTACAAGCAAATGACTAAGGAGTTAGTTACGAGATGATGTATTACGGAACGAGTAAAGAGACTTGCCAGTTACGAGATTGAACTGGGTATGGAGATACCGACGATCGAATCTCGGGCAAGTAACATACCGAGAGACAAAGGGAATTACGTATGTTGTCATAACTGTTCGACCGATAAAGATCTTCGTAGAATATGTAGGAACCAATATGGGCATACAGGTTCCGCTATTGGTTATTGACTGGAGAGGTATCTCGGTCATGTCTACATAGTTCTCGAACCCGTAGGGTCCGCACGCTTAACGTTCGTTGACGATATCGTGTTATATGAGTTATATGATTTGGTGACTGAATGTTGTTCGGAGTCCCGGATGAGATCACGAACATGACGAGGAGCTCCGGAATGGTCCAGAGGTAAAGATTGATATATAGGACGATGATATTCGGACACCGGAAGAGTTTCATAGTGTAACAGGTAGTTATCGGATCACTGGAAGGGGTTCTGGGCACCCCCGGGAGGTTAATGGGCCACATGGGCCAAAAGAGGGGAGCACACCAGCCGGCCTTGGGGAGAAAAGGAAACGGGGGATTCGGCCCCCTTGCCTTCCTCTCCTCCCCTTTCCCTTTTCCCCGGAGCAAATAAGGAAGGGGGGGTGCGGCTAGGGCAGGAGCCCAAGTGGGATTCGGCCCCACTTGGGGCGCCTCCTGGCTGCCTCCCCTCTCCCCCCACCTATATATATGAGGGAGGGGGCGCCACACATAACCATGACAATCTCTTAGGCGTGTGCGGCGCCACTCTGTAACACCCCTGTGTAATTACCACTCTGATCAACTGCTAATAATGCCAAGTCATATCATTTGCAGTGCCTAGTCATAGTGGTTAACCAAAACAATTCAAACTCTATTCTGGAAATCACCTCAAATTCAAAAGTGCAAAATAAATTTGCTCAAACACTGTTGGGAAAATGTTCACTAAATAGCAAATATTCCAAAAGCACTATTAAAAATATAACCAAGGATACTTGGATTAGTTTAATGACTCCAACAACATGAAACAGCGCCAAAACAGAATTATTTAGTCCAATTAAATTCATATCAAATTCAAATAAAGTCATACTTTACCCAAACCAGTTTTTGGTGAAGGTTAACATTGCACTGTAATATTTGGGCCAAGTCCCACATTTTATAAAAGAGCACAAGTGGCCTAACTATTTCAAAACAGAAAATAAATAAAGAAATAGAAAAAAAAAACAGAAAAATAAAACGAGGCACTGTGCACTGGGCCTAAGTGCACAGTGCCCCGATCCGGCCCAGCTAGCCCATCTCCTTGTCTCCCCTCGCGCGTGTCGGCACGGCCGTGGACTCGCCGGCACGCGCCGACGAGACGCCGACACGGCGACACTACAGAGGCCGCGGAGGGGATAAGCTCGATCCCTCCACCTCTCCGCCATCCTCATCCGCTCATTCTCCCCCTCTCTCCCTCGCTCATCCGAGCTCTTCTCCCTCTCCAGATCCATCGTCCGAGCGCCACCGTAGCCACTCGCCGTCGTTCCCGTGGCCACCAGCCTCGCCGCGCCTCGCCGTGATGCCGTAGGAGTTCCTCGTCGACCGCCTCGTCGCCTGGTGCCTGCGGTTAGAGCCGGGGAGCACCCCAGGCAGCGCACGACGCCGCCCCCTTCCGCTTCGGCTCCGGCGAAGTCAGTCGTCTCCTTTCTAATGGCTTATCTCTATTTCTGTAATATATCTGTACTCAGATATCTGATGCTTCCGCTGACAGTTGTATGCCATCGAGCTATGTATTCGAGCCCTCGAGGCCCTGGCTTGTAATATTAAGCTTGTATGACTTTATTTATGTTTTAGAGTTGTGTTGTGATATCTTCAAGTGAGTCCTTAGGCTTGATCGTGTACATTTGCGTGTATGGTTAGTGCATGATTAAGCCGGGGTCATCACAGGTTGGTATCAGAGCCGACTGCCTCTAGGAGCCCCCCTTTCCAATTCCTTGGCCGATGTTGAGTCTAGAAACCAAAAACTGTTTTACTAACTTGGTTGTGTGGCTTACGGGCCCACGTCGCCAATTGGGTGGTATTAGGATCTTTTATTCCTCGTCTTTATTCTGGGACTCTGATCTCTCGTCTATTCGGGTTTAATAAATTTACTAACACCGACACTTAGGATCTCGTAAATTCTGTCCACCCGGAGAGCTGGATTTCTGTGCGATTTCCCTGTCTTTGATCTGATTAGTCTGATAATCATTTTCCTTTCCATTGTTTTGTTTAACCTTTCCTTCCGAGATTTGTTATATTTCTCATCGTCATATGACAACCCTGAACTCATTTATTTTAGATGGATCGTCTGTTTCCACCGCGCCCTACGACCCAGCTTGTGCTTCGCACTTGGGCTCGTGATGCCCCTGGGTTTCCAGCTGTTCTGATCGCTCTCTTGACCAGACTGGGTTACCGCTCGTACCCTGAGTATATGGTCTACGAGGTATACCGCGAGTTCAACCAGGAGCAGTACTATGCTGATGTTCGCATCTATGATCATCAGGATGACTCGGACACCGAGCTGTACCTTTTCCACGGTATCGGCATGACGATTGAGATGGCAGTCCATGATGCCACCTACTCTGCTGTCGCACGTCTCCGAGGAGAGCACAGTGCTAGCTTGGATGACTGTGAGTTCCGATACATTCCGTATGCCCCTGCTGGGGATGCTACTGGATACTACATGGCTACCTATGCCCCGTACGAGCCTCGTCGCTATGATCCGCGAGTTCTGATTCAGTGTACTCAGGCTCTGGATCACACTGTTCGGGCTCTGGCCGTCGAGTTATTTGCCACTCGAGTACGACTCTACGAGGCTCTGATGCAGTTGCTACCAGCTGTTCGTGCAGGGATACATCCGGAGCACATTCTTTACCCGCGCTGGACCGAGATGCCACCAGGGATCGATTGGCCTGCTGTGGGAGGTCACACGCCTGCACGTGGACCTCTTCTTTCAGCTCGAGATCGGGTTCTGCATCAGAGTGCACATGGAGCGCAGGATCCTTCTGCGACGAACGTCCGTCGTCCGCACTTGCAGCTACCCCGTTTCAGTGGTTTTCTCCGACGTTGATGTAGCCTTCGCTATGTCTCGTTGTGTACTTCCTTACCGCGTGCCTGCGCGCCGCCTAGTATGTCTAGCTTTTTAATTTGCGCCGTTCTGCTGCCCGAATGTAACCGACTCTGTATGGATCTATATGGCTTAATGACTACTATTAAGCATCTGATGTACTACTTAAATTCCATCGCGTTACATCATGCATGTCGCTAAACACTCGCATTGGCTTCTGCTAAACTACCCTTGTTGAATTTAGCAGGATGGGTGATAACAATCCACCTCCGCCGCCACCGCCTGACTATATGGCTGCGATGATGCAACAGTTTGAACTCAACCGTCAGTTCATGACGGGGATTATGGAACAGTTCCCTCGTCCAAATGCCGACCAGCAGCCACCTTCAATCACACTGCCAGAGTTCGTGCGTCTCAATCCATCAATATTCCGCAACACTGTTAATCCGCTGGATGCTGATGATTGGCTGGGTGACATCTTCTATGAGATGGAGTCAACTGATGTTCTCCCTGTCAGCTATGTCACCTTTGCGACATACTTCCTGAAGGGTCCCGCAGCACAATGGTGGGCCACCCACAGACAGACCCTACCTCCTGGAACTGTCGTTACCTGGGTGGAGTTCAAGACTGCTTTTCACGCCCGCTATATTCCTCAAGCTGTTATAGCTCGCAAGAAGGCCGAGTTCCGCAGCCTCGTTCAAGGCAACAAGACCGTGGAAGTCTATCAGCGCGAGTTCCTTGACTTGTCTCGCTACGCTGAAGAAGACATCCCCACTGATGCCCGAAGGCAAGAGAAGTTCCGTAAAGGGCTACACCATGACATTCAGTTAGCCCTGCTCATCCAAGACTTTCCTGACTTCGCCACCTTGGTGAATAAGGCTATCATGGTCGAGTCTGGTCTGAAGAAACACAAGGAAGCTACCAGACGCACTCGTGAAGCGGGCTCATCTTCGGGCTCGTCTTCCTAGAAGCGCCGCATATGGATTCCACAGAGCATGTACCGTCCAGCAGCTCCAGTGTACAAGCCAGCATATGCTGCACCTCGTCTGCCTCCACCACCACCGAGGCAGCCTCTTTGAGCTCCACCACCTTGAGCTCCCGCACCACATCCTGACAGTGGACTATGCTTCAAGTGTGGCCAGCCAGGTCACCGCGCCAGAGACTGTTCTCAGAATCAAAATCAGTTAGCTCTTCCTTCTGCTGGCCGTGGTATTCCTCAGCAACGTAACAACAATGCCAGACCTTCTTATGGTCGTGGACAGAACTATCATGTCAACATGGCTGAAGCTCAGGATCAACCTGAAACCATGATGGGTACACTTCTTGTTAATTCAGTACCTGCATCTATTTTATTTGATTCGGGAGCATCGCATTCATTCATGTCGGAAGAATTTGCATTCATGCATGGCATTAAATATGAAAGCTTGCAATATCCACTAGCAGTTAACACTCCCGCGGGCCAATGCCGAGCCTCCTTATTCAGCCCCGAAGTCACAATTGAAATTGAGGGGTTGAAGTTCCAGGCATATCCCATTATTCTGAAATCCTCCAAGATTGACCTTATACTGGGAGTGGATTGGTTGAAGGCTCACTACGCCTCAATTAATTGTGCCAGTAAAGTTGTACACCTCCTTCATCCATCAGATGAGTTAGTAAAATACCGAGCTCATATCACTCAGAACGCCGAGGCTCAGATTTATGCCTTGAATGTGTTGAACGCTTCTCCACTTGAGGGGATCGAAAACGTTCTAGTTGTCTGCGAATTCCAGGATGTTTTTCCAGAAGAACTTCCAGGAATACCCCCTGCTAGAGCTGTCGAGTTTGTCATTGACTTGAAGCCTGGCACCACTCCTATTGCGAAGCGTCCATACAAGATGCCACCGCACCATCTTCTCGAGCTTAAGGAAGAAATCGATAAATCACTTAGGCAGGTCTTCATCCGTCCTAGTTCCTCTGCCTGGGGAGCACCGTCTCTCTTTGTCAAGAAGAAAGATGGTACGAATAGGTTGGTTCAAGATTACCGTCCTATCAACCAGGCAACCATTCAGAATAAATATCCGCTTCCCCGGATCAATGACTTATATGATCAATTTGCTGGATCTTCGGTGTTCTCTAAACTCGACTTGAGGTTGGGTTATTGCCAGATCCGTGTCCGTGAAGAAGATATTCCAAAGACTGCATTCGTCACTCGTTATGGTTCTTACGAGTACACCGTCATGTCGTTTGGCCTAACGAATGCTCCCGCTATGTTCTCCCGCCTGATGAATTATATATTCATGGATTACCTCAACAAGTTTGTCGTGGTATATCTGGATGATATTCTGGTATATTCGAAGAATAAGGAAGAACATGCCAAACATCTTCGCCTTGTTCTAGAAAGGCTTCGAGAACACAAGTTGTATGCCAAGTACTCCAAATGCGAGTTGTGGCTTTCTGAAGTAACCTACCTTGGACATGTGATTTCCAAGGATGGTATTGCCATTAACCCGGAGCGTGCTCAGGCTATTCTTGACTGGACTCCTCCGAAGAATGCCAAGCAAGTCCGAAGTTTTCTCGGCCTTGCAAGTTATTGCCGTCGATTCGTCGAGAACTTTTCCAAGATTGCCAAACCCCTGACTTATCTGCTCCACAAAGGCGTTAAGTTTGAGTGGACAGACAAATGTCAGGAAAGTTTCCAGACCCTCAAGGACAAGCTTACTTCTGCTCCAGTGCTTGCTCCTCCCGATTCACGCAAAGATTTTGTGATATATTGTGATGCCTCTCGGCAAGGATTAGGCTGTGTCCTAATGCAAGAACGAAAGGTAATTGCATATGCCTCGCGAAATTGCGTCCGCATGAAGAAAACTATCCAGTGCATGATCTCGAACTCGCTACTGTGATCTATGCTTTAAAGTAGTGGCGACATTACCTTCTTGGTAATCGGTGTGAGATTTATACCGATCATCAAAGTCTGAAGTACTTGTTCACCCAACCGGATCTTAATCTTCGTCAACAGGGATGGTTGGAAACAATTACGGACTATGACTGTGGTATTTATTATACTCCTGGCAAGGCTAATGTGATGGCTGATGCCTTGAGCCACAAGTCCTATTGCAATAACCACATGGTTAAGCAAGCTCAACCCCAGCTATATGAAGAACTGCGCAAGTTGAACGTTTGTATCATCCCGCAGGGTTCTCTTAATAACCTTGTGGTACAGCCAGATCTTTAGAAAGCTGTAAAGATTGCGCAAGCCAAGGATGCTGAAGTAGATTTGATGAAGAAAGAACTTCACCTCGAGAAGTACAGGTATTTCTCGATTGCTGAAGATGGAACCTTATATTTCAGAGATAGGATTGTCGTTCCTCGCTTCGAACTGATGACAGACAAAGTTATGAAGGAGGCTCATGATACACCGCTGTCCATCCATCCGGGAAGCACCAAGATGTATCGTGATCTTCGACAGAGGTACTGGTGGTCTAAAATGAAGCAGGACATTGCTCGCTATGTTGCTAAATGTGACGTATGTCGTCGCGTGAAAGCAGAACATCAGAAGCCTGCTGGAATTCTTCAACCATTCCCTATTCCTTTGTGGAAATGGGATAAAGTGCAAATGGATTTCATTACTGGCCTTCCCAAGTCTCAGAAAGGTCACGATGCTATTCTTGTCGTCGTCGACGAACTTTCCAAGGTTGCTCATTTTCTGCCTGTCAAGGAGACTATCACCGCTAGCCAGTTAGCAGAATTGTATATCTCCAGAATTGTTTCACTCCACGGTATTCCGAAGGAGATCAGTTCGGACCGTGGTGGTCTTTTCACGTCCAAGTTCTGGGAAAGTTTCCAAGAAGCTATGGGAACTCACATTACATGGAGTTCAGCTTATCATCCTCAATCCCAAGGCCAAGTCGAGCGAGTAAATCAAGTGCTTGAAGATATGCTTCGTGCTTGTGTTATATCGTTCGGTAAGAAGTGGGAAGAATCTCTCCCGTTTGCCGAATTCTCGAATAACAACAGCTATCAAGGCAGCTTGAAAATGGCCCCCTTCGAAGTGCTATATGGACGCAAATGTTGAACCCCTCTGAATTGGTCAGAAACTGGGGAACGACCTCTCGTGGGACTGGACATTATTCAACATGCCGAAGAACAAGTCCGAATTGTCCGAGAAAATCTCAAGGCGGCTCAGGACCGCCAGAAGAGCAATTATGATCACAAGCGATGGGGTCTAACTTATCAACCAGGTGATCAAGCTTATCTTCGTGTCACACCTATGAAGGCACTCGTCATTTCGGAATCAAGGGCAAGCTAGCTCCTCGCTATATTGGTCCTTTCCGCATCGTGGCTAGACGTGGACAGGTGGCATATAAATTGGAGTTGCCACCACAATTCTCTCATATCCATGATGTCTTCCATGTGTCGCAACTTCGTAAATGCTTCAAGGAATCTCCACACCGCGCAGTGGATCACGAGATGCTTGAATTGCAAGATGACTTATCTTATAAGGAGCATCCGATCCGCATCCTCGATGAAGCTGAACGTCGAACTCGTCAGAAGACAACTAAGTTCCTGAAGGTGCAGCGGTCGAATCATACTGAAGATGAAGCCACTTGGGAATGCGAGGATGATCTTCGGGAAGAATATCCCGACCTCTTTCCTTCCACCTCTTAAATTCTCGGGACGAGAATTTCTTTTAGAGGAGGAGAATTTGTAACACCCCTGTGTAATTACCACTGTGAGCAACTGCTAATAGTGCCAAGTCATATCATTTGCAGTGCCTAGTCATAGTGGTTAACCAAAACAATTCAAACTCTATTCTGGAAATCACCTCAAATTCAAAAGTGCAAAATAAATTTGCTCAAACACTGTTGTGAAAATGTTCACTAAATAGCAAATATTCCAAAAGCACTATTAAAAATATAACCAAGGAAACTTGGATTAGTTTAATGACTCCAACAACATGAAATAGTGCCAAAATAGAATTATTTAGTCCAATTAAATTCATATCAAATTCAAATATAGTCCTACTTTACCCAAACCAGTTTTTGGTGAAGGTTAACATTGCACTGTAATATTTGGGCCAAGTCCCACATTTTATAAAAGAGCATAAGTGGCCAAACTATTTCAAACAGAAAATAAATAAAGAAATAGAAAACAGAAACAGAAAAATAAAACGAGGCACTGTGCACTGGGCCTAAGTGCACAGTGCCCCGATCCGGCCCAGCTAGCCCATCTCCTTGTCTCCCCTCGCGCGTGTCGGCACGGCCGTGGACTCGCCGGCACGCGCCGACGAGACGCCGACACGGCGACACTACAGAGGCCGCGGAGGGGATAAGGTCGATCCCTCCACCTCTCCGCCGTCCTCATCCGCTCATTCTCCCCCTCTCTCTCCCTCGCTCATCCGAGCTCTTCTCCCTCTCCAGATCCATCGTCCGAGCGCTACCGTAGCCACTCGCCGCCGTTTCCGTGGCCACCAGCCTCGTCGCGCCTCGCCGTGGTGCCGTAGGAGTTCCTCGTCGACCACCTCGTCGCCTGGTGCCTGCGGTTGGAGCTGGGGAGCACCCCAGGCAGCGCACGACGCCGCCCCCTTCCGCTTCGGCTCCGGCGAAGTCCGTCATATCCGGCGAGCCCCTGCTGCTACTAAGCCACCAAGGGCCTATGTGAATGCCGCACGGTGAGCCACAACGCCTCCCCACCTTCTTTCTTCGCTCCGGCTAGCCAGTAGACGCCGCTCCGCGCAAGCCCGAGCTGTTGCCGCGGAGCTTGTCGCCGGCGAGCCCCCGGTGAGCCAACGAGCTCGGGGCCGTGTCCCACGCACTCACCGCATCGCGTAGAGCATGCCTAGGCCTCGCGCTCGAGCTGTTGCACACCGTAGCTCCGTTTCCGTCGAAGGCCCGAACGCGTCGCCGCTTTTGCTCGTCGCCGGCGAAGTTTCCTGCCAAGTCCGGCCATGCAGCTGCCACAGTTCGACGCGGTTTGCTCTGCTCGTTCGAACGCACCCTCACACGCGCGAAATGGACGCCTGTAGACAAAATCTGAGGCGCACCCGTGCCTCCGCCGCGTCAGGAGGTCGCCGGCATTGAGCCGCCGGCCACCACCGACGTGGCGCTCGCGTGGTAACGCCTGGGCCACTGACTGGTGGGCCCAGAGGCCCCGGTTGACCAGTTGACCTGGTCAACTGTGGTGACGTGGCATTCACTGTCGCTGACACGCGGGCCCCACTGCTTATTAGGTTAAATAAACCATTTTATTAAATAAAACTAATTAGATTAACTAAGCACTCGCTGACATATGGGACCCACCACCTAATTAACCCTGTTACTTAGATTAACTCACAGTTAGTCTTAACAGAGACTGACATGTGGGTCCCATTGGACCCACATGTCAGGTTTGACTCTGGTCAACCGCTGTTGACCGCTGACATCACAGTGACATCATGCTGGCATCATATATCATTTTCTGTAAATGAAAATAATTCCAGAAAATCCATTAACCTTTGAAGATTAATAACTTTTAAACCGTAGCTTAGATCGAAAAATTTAAAACATGAAAGTTCCTCAGAACGACAAGATGAATCTGATCGTGTCGTCTGTTTCGATGCCGGAACCACTACGTAGGAGAACCCATAACTTTCCCTCCGATTCCGGTAGATGAATAGTGCATAATCACCGGTTAATAAATCCAACACTAATCCTAAAATAACTAAAAATGACTTAGACATACTTCAGGCAACCTTGCACTGCATCCTAGTCATGACATGTTCTGTGTTGCATCGTTTGCTATGCATTTATTTGTTTCTTCCCCCTCTTCTCTCTCGATAGACCCTAACGTCGATGTAGCTCCTGAGGCTGACGCAGCTCCGGAGTATGACTACGCTCCTGACGATCAGACTCTTGCCGTCGAGCAGACAGGCAAGCACCCCCCTTTTGAGCATTTCGATATCGCCCATTCTCTTCTCTCTTATGCTTGCATTAGAATCTGCTGTTGTTTCTATATCCTATATCTGATGCATAGCCTGTTTACTTGTAACCTGCTGTTGATACTTACCTGTTATCCTAAACTGCTGAGAATAGGTTGGGTAGAGACCATCAGAGACCCCCACTTATCCCGACTGCCCCGCTGGATGATCAGAAGACCCGAGCAACGGGATTGAAGACCAGGCCCCGACACCGCACGTCACTTCCCCCTTAGTTGCCGACACTACTGGGTTACTATCGAGTGCCGAGGGTGATACCTCGTCAGAACTTCTGATGATAACCTTGTAGGTTAGTTAATCGGTCGTGGTAAGCGAGGGTGATTCCTCCTACACCACCCCCGATAACGACGTCGTCGTGCAACACTTCAAGTGTGGACCTCGAGGGTGATTCCTCCTCCGTTCACCTTGACGGTAACATCAGAGGGAATTCCATCGAGGGTGATTCCTCAAGGTTCCCCTTGGTGTCAGACACACAGATACTTTGGTTACTATGACTGAACACTGAACCATGATACTAAAGATGGGTCGGCCCTAAGGGGTACCCTTGCGAGATTAATAGCGAGTAATGTGGAATCGGCTGGACCTGGATGGTGCCCGAGGGTTGAACACGAGGCGTGGCCGGGCCTTCCTCGCCCTTGCCGCAAGTCCTCGAGACGGGGTGACGGGGTCACATCTTTCGTGAGTCTCTGCTCGTTACCGCACTACCAACACACTAACGGTTTGGATATTTGATCCGAGGGGCCTCTGGCCTGATAGCACTAACCATCACGTGGGCATAGTATGGGCGTTCTGCGTCGTATACTTCAGCCGAAGCTTAATGGACGTCAGCGACTGAGCGGCGCACGCCGAGTTGGACTGGTTACGCAACTGCGCTTGTATTAAGGTGTTGCTAGGTCTGCTCTCGGCCGCCCTCGCAACATGCAGGAGTTCCCGGGGCGATGGCCCAAGACCCCTGGGGGCATAGGTTTAGTCCGGCATGCTGACCTCTCTGTTAAGTATTTGGTCGGGTTGCGGTGTATCGTTTGGCCGAGGCCGGGCATGACCCAGAAAAGTGTGTCCGGCTGAAATTAATCGAGCGTGGTGTGTAAGTTGGTGCACCCCTGCAGGGAAGAAACAATCTACCGATAGCTTGTCCTACGGTAATGGACACTTGGAGTTGTATCCCGATCGGTACAACTAGAACTTGAGATGATAACTGGATAGTATGGCTCTGGGATTGCTTTCTCGCGGGGAGTCGAGGAAGAATCTCTGGGCGAGGTTGATGATATTACTACTACTTTACATTATGTTAATCTGTACTCTTCTAATGCTGTAAGACCGATGAAGATGCTGAAGATGCTAGTCTTCGATAGGACTAGGCTTTCCCCCTCTACTCTGGCATTTCTGCAGTGCAGTCCACATATACAGCCCCTTAGGAAATGTTGCATATGCAGTGTAGATCCTTGCTTGCTGAGTACTTCGGATGAGTACTCACGATTGCTTTATTTTCTTTTTCTCCCCATATCCAGTTGACACCGCCAGATGACGGAGCCCCTGAGTTAGCTGCCCCCGTCGGCGACTACGGCTACTACTACTACCCTCCCGGCGAGTACTACTACGAGGAGCCGACAGACGACCAGGAGTAGGATTCGGAGGGTCCTAGGCAGGAGGCCTACGCCTTTCGATCATAGAGTTTATTTTTGCCCCGCCTTTCTAATGGCTTATCTCTATTTCTGTAATATATCTGTACTCAGATATCTGATGCTTCCGCTGACACTTGTATGCCATCGAGCTATGTATTCGAGCCCTTGAGGCCCTGGCTTGTAATATTAAGCTTGTATGACTTTATTTATGTTTTAGAGTTGTGTTGTGATATCTTCAAGTGAGTCCTTAGGCTTGATCGTGTGCATTTGCGTGTATGGTTAGTGCATGATTAAGCCGGGGTCATCACAGGTTGGTATCAGAGCCGACTGCCTCTAGGAGCCCCCCTTTCCAATTCCTTGGCCGAAGTTGAGTCTAGAAACCAAAAACTGTTTTACTAACTTGGTTGTGTGGCTTACGGGCCCACGTCGCCAATTGGGTGGTATTAGGATCTTTTATTCCTCGTCTTTATTCTGGGACTCTGATCTCTCGTCTATTCGGGTTTAATAAATTTACTAACACCGACACTTAGGATCTCGTAAATTCCGTCCACCCGGAGAGCTGGATTTCTGTGCGATTTCTCTGTCTTTGATCTGATTAGTCTGATAATCATTTTCCTTTCCATTGTTTTGTTTAACCTTTCCTTCCGAGATTTGTTATATTTCTCATCGTCATATGACAACCCTGAACTCATTTATTTCAGATGGATCATCTGTTTCCACCGCGCCCTACGACCCAGCTTGTGCTTCGCACTTGGGCTCGTGATGCCCCTGGGTTTCCAGCTGTTCTGATCGCTCTCTTGACCAGACTGGGTTACCGCTCGTACCCTGAGTATATGGTCTACGAGGTATACCGCGAGTTCAACCAGGAGCAGTACTATGCTGATGTTCGCATCTATGATCATCAGGATGACTCGGACACCGAGCTGTACCTTTTCCACGGTATCGGCATGACGATTGAGATGGCAGTCCATGATGCCGCCTACTCTGCTGTCGCACGTCTCCGAGGAGAGCACAGTGCTAGCTTGGATGACTGTGAGTTCCGATACATTCCGTATGCCCCTGCTGGAGATGCTACTGGATACTACAAGGCTACCTATGCCCCATACGAGCCTCGTAGCTATGATCCGCGAGTTCTGATTCAGTGTACTCAGGCTCTGGATCGCACTGTTCTGGCTCTGGCCGTCGAGTTGTTTGCCACTCGAGTACGACTCTACGAGGCTATGACGCAGTTGCTACCAGCTGTTCGTGCAGGGATACATCCGGAGCACATTCTTTACCCGCGCAGGACCGAGATGCCACCAGGGATCGATTGGCCTGCTGTGGGAGGTCACACGCCTGCACGTGGACCTCTTCTTTCAGCTCGAGATCGGGTTCTGCATCAGAGTGCACATGGAGCGCAGGATCCTTCTGCGACGAACGTCCGTCGTCCGCACTTGCAGCTCCCCCGTTTCAGTGGTTTTCTCCGACGTTGATGTAGCCTTTGCTATGTCTCGTTGTGTACTTCCTTACCGCGTGCCTGCGCGCCGCCTAGTATGTCTAGCTTTTAAATTTGCGCCGTTCTGCTGCCCGAATGTAACCGACTCTGTATGGATCTTTATGGCTTAATGACTACTATTAAGCATCTGCCGTACTACTTAAATTCCATCGCGTTACATCATGCATGTCGCTAAACACTCGCATTGGCTTCTGCTAAACTACCCCTGTTGAATTTAGCAGGATGGGTGATAACAATCCACCTCCGCCGCCACCGCCTGACTATATGGCTGCGATGATGCAACAGTTTGAACTCAACCGTCAGTTCATGACGGGGATTATGGAACAGTTCCCTCGTCCCAATGCCGACCAGCAGCCACCTTCAATCACACTGCTAGAGTTCGTGCGTCTCAATCCATCGATATTCCGCAACACTGTTAATCCGCTGGATGCTGATGATTGGCTGTGTGACATCTTCTATGAGATGGAGTCAAATGATGTTCTCCCTGTCAGCTATGTCACCTTTGCGACATACTTCCTGAAGGGTCCCGCAGCACAATGGTGGGCCACCCACAGACAGACCCTACCTCCTGGAACTGTCGTTACCTGGGTGGAGTTCAAGACTGCTTTTCGTGCCCGCTATATTCCTCAAGCTGTTATAGCTCGCAAGAAGGCCGAGTTCCGCAGCCTCATTCAAGGCAACAAGACCGTGGAAGTCTATCAGCGCGAGTTCCTTGACTTGTCTCGCTACGCTGAAGAAGACATCCCCACTGATGCCCGAAGGCAAGAGAAGTTCCGTGAAGGGCTACACCATGACATTCAGTTAGCCCTGCTCGTCCAAGACTATCCTGACTTCGCCACCTTGGTGAATAAGGCTATCATGGTCGAGTCTGGTCTGAAGAAACACAAGGAAGCTACCAGACGCACTCGTGAAGCGGGCTCATCTTCGGGCTCGTCTTCCCAGAAGCGCCGCATATGGATTCCACAGAGCATGTACCGTCCAGCAGCTCCAGTGTACAAGCCAGCATATGCTGCACCTCGTCTGCCTCCACCACCACCGAGGCAGCCTCTTCGAGCTCCACCACCTTGAGCTCCCGCACCACGTCCTGACAGTGGACTATGCTTCAAGTGTGGCCAGCCAGGTCACCGCGCCAGAGACTGTTCTCAGAATCAAAATCAGTTAGCTCTTCCTTCTGCTGGCCGTGGTATTCCTCAGCAACGTAACAACAATGCCAGACCTTCTTATGGTCGTGGATAGAACTATCATGTCAACATGGCTGAAGCTCAGGATCAACCTGAAACCATGATGGGTACACTTCTTGTTAATTCAGTACCTGCATCTATTTTATTTGATTCGGGAGCATCGCATTCATTCATGTCGGAAGAATTTGCATTCATGCATGGCATTAAATATGAAAGCTTGCAATATCCACTAGCAGTTAACACTCCCGCGGGCCAATGCCGAGCCTCCTTATTCAGCCCCGAAGACACAATTGAAATTGAGGGGTTGAAGTTCCAGGCATATCCCATTATTCTGAAATCCTCCAAGATTGACCTTATACTGGGAGTGGATTGGTTGAAGGCTCACTACGCCTCAACTAATTGTGCCAGTAAAGTTGTACACCTCCTTCATCCATCAGATGAGTTAGTAAATTACCGAGCTCATATCACTCAGAACGCCTGGCTCAGATTTATGCCTTGAGTGTGTTGAACGCTTCTCCACTTGAGGGGATCGAAAACGTTCTAGTTGTCTGCGAATTCCAGGATGTTTTTCCAGAAGAACTTCCAGGAATACCCCCTGCTAGAGCTGTCGAGTTTGTCATTGACTTGAAGCCTGGCACCACTCCTATTACGAAGCGTGCATACAAGATGCCACCGCACCATCTTCTCGAGCTTAAGGAAGAAATCGATAAATCACTTAGGCAGGTCTTCATCCGTCCTAGTTCCTCTGCCTGGGGAGCACCGTCTCTCTTTGTCAAGAAGAAAGATGGTACGAATAGGTTGGTTCAAGATTACCGTCCTATCAACCAGGCAACCATTCAGAATAAATATCCACTTCCCCGGATCAATGACTTATATGATCAATTTGCTGGATCTTCGGTGTTGTCTAAACTTGACTTGAGGTTGGGTTATTGCTAGATCCGTGTCCGTGAAGAAGATATTCCAAAGACTGCATTCGTCACTCGTTATGGTTCTTACGAGTACACCGTCATGTCATTTGGCCTAATGAATGCTCCCGCTATGTTCTCCCGCCTGATGAATTATATATTCATGGATTACCTCGACAAGTTTGTCGTGGTATATCTGGATGATATTCTAGTTTATTCGAAGAATAAGGAAGAACATGCCAAACATCTACGCCTTGTTCTAGAAATGCTTCGAGAACACAAGTTGTATGCCAAGTACTCCAAATGCGAGTTCTGGCTTTCTGAAGTAACCTACCTTGGACATGTGATTTCCAAGGACGGTATTGCCGTTAACCCGGAGCGTGTTCAGGCTATTCTTGACTGGACTCCTCTGAAGAATGCCAAGCAAGTCCGAAGTTTTCTCGGCCTTGCAAGTTATTGCCGTCGATTCATCGAGAACTTTTCCAAGATTGCCAAACCCCTGACTTATCTGCTCCACAAAGGCGTTAAGTTTGAGTGGACAGACAAATGTCAGGAAAGTTTCCAGACCCTCAAGGACAAGCTTACTTCTGCTCCAGTGCTTGCTCCTCCCGATTCACGCAAAGATTTTGTGATATATTGTGATGCCTCTCGGCAAGGATTAGGCTGTGTCCTAATGCAAGAACGAAAGGTAATTGCATATGCCTCGTGAAATTGCGTCCGCATGAAGAAAACTATCCAGTGCATGATCTCGAACTCGCTACTGTGATCTATGCTTTAAAGTAGTGGCGACATTACCTTCTTGGTAATCGGTGTGAGATTTATACCGATCATCAAAGTCTGAAGTACTTGTTCACCCAACCGGATCTTAATCTTCGTCAACAGGGATGGTTGGAAACAATTACGGACTATGACTGTGGTATTTATTATACTCCTGGCAAGGCTAATGTGATGGCTGATGCCTTGAGCCACAAGTCCTATTGCAATAACCTCATGGTTAAGCAAGCTCAACCCCAGCTATATGAAGAACTGCGCAAGTTGAACATTTGTATCATCCCGCAGGGTTCTCTTAATAACCTTGTGGTACAGCCAGATCTTGAGAAAGCTGTAAAGATTGCGCAAGCCAAGGATGCTGAAGTAGATTTGATGAAGAAAGAACTTCACCTCGAGAAGTACAGGGATTTCTCGATTGCTGAAGATGGAACCTTATATTTCAGAGATAGGATTGTCGTTCCTCGCTTCAAACTGATGACAGACAAAGTTATGAAGGAGGCTCATGATACACCGCTGTCCATCCATCCGGGAAGCACCAAGATGTATCGTGATCTTCGACAGAGGTACTGGTGGTCTAAAATGAAGCAGGACATTGCTCGCTATGTTGCTGAATGTGACGTATGTCGTCGCGTGAAAGCAGAACATCAAAAGCCTGCTGGAATTCTTCAACCACTCCCTATTCCTTTGTGGAAATGGGATAAAGTGCAAATGGATTTCATTACTGGCCTTCCCAAGTCTCAGAAAGGTCACGATGCTATTCTTGTCGTCGTCGACGAACTTTCCAAGGTTGCTCATTTTCTGCCTGTCAAGGAGACTATCACCGCTAGCCAGTTAGCAGAATTGTATATCTCCAGAATTGTTTCACTCCACGGTATTCCAAAGGAGATTAGTTCGGACCGTGGTGGTCTTTTCACGTCCAAGTTCTGGGAAAGTTTCCAAGAAGCTATGGGAACTCACATTACATGGAGTTCAGCTTATCATCCTCAATCCCAAGGCCAAGTCGAGTGAGTAAATCAAGTGCTTGAAGATATGCTTCGTGCTTGTGTTATATCGTTCGGTAAGAAGTGGGAAGAATCTCTCCCGTTTGCCGAATTCTCGTATAACAACAGCTATCAAGCCAGCTTGAAAATGGCCCCCTTCGAAGTGCTATATGGACGCAAATGTCGAACCCCTCTGAATTGGTCAGAAACTGGGGAACGACCTCTCGTGGGACCGGACATTATTCAACATACCGAAGAACAAGTCCGAATTGTCCGAGAAAATCTCAAGGCGGCTCAGGACCGCCAGAAGAGCAATTATGATCGCAAGCGATGGGGTCTAACTTATCAACCAGGTGATCAAGCTTATCTTCGTGTCACACCTATGAAGGGCACTCGTCGTTTCGGAATCAAGGGCAAGCTAGCTCCTCGCTATATTGGTCCTTTCCGCATCGTGGCTAGACGTGGACAGGTGGCATATAAATTGGAGTTGCCACCAGAATTCTCTCATATCCATGATGTCTTCCACGTGTCGCAACTTCGTAAATGCTTCAAGGAATCTCCACACCGCGCAGTGGATCACGAGATGCTTGAATTGCAAGATGACTTATCTTATAAGGAGCATCCGATCCGCATCCTCGATGAAGCTGAATGTCGAACTCATCAGAAGACAACTAAGTTCCTGAAGGTGTAGCGGTCGAATCATACTGAAGATGAAGCCACTTGGGAACGCGAGGATGATCTTCGGGTAGAATTTCCCGACCTCTTTCCTTCCACCTCTTAAATTCTCGGGACGAGAATTTCTTTTAGAGGAGGAGAATTTGTAACACCCCTGTGTAATTACCACTATGATCAACTACTAATAATGCCAAGTCATATCATTTGCAGTGCCTAGTCATAGTGGTTAACCAAAACAATTCAAACTCTATTCTGGAAATCACCTCAAATTCAAAAGTGCAAAATAAATTTGCTCAAACACTGTTGGGAAAATGTTCACTAAATAGCAAATATTCCAAAAGCACTATTAAAAATATATCCAAGGAAACTTGGATTAGTTTAATGACTCCAACAACATGAAACAGTGCCAAAACAGAATTATTTAGTCCAATTAAATTCATATCAAATTCAAATAAAGTCCTACTTTACCCAAACCAGTTTTTGGTGAAGGTTAACATTGCACTGTAATATTTGGGCCAAGTCCCACATTTTATAAAAGAGCATAAGTGGCCTAACTATTTCAAAATAGAAAATAAATAAAGAAATAGAAAACAGAAACAGAAAAATAAAACGAGGCACTGTGCACTGGGCCTAAGTGCACAGTGCCCCGATCCGGCCCAGCTAGCCCATCTCCTTGTCTCCCCTCGCGCGTGTCGGCACGGCCGTGGACGCGCCGGCGCGCGCCGACGAGACGCCGACACGGCGACGCTACAGAGGCCGGAGAGGGGATAAGGTCGATCCCTCCACCTCTCCGCCGTCCTCATCCGCTCATTCTCCCCCTCTCTCTCCCTCGCTCATCCGAGCTCTTCTCCCTCTCCAGATCCATCGTCCGAGCGCTACCGTAGCCACTCGCCGTCGTTCCCATGGCCACCAGCCTCGCCGCGCCTCGCCGTGATGCCGTAGGAGTTCCTCGTCGACCACCTCGTCGCCTGGTGCCTGCGGTTGGAGCCGGGGAGCACCCCAGGCAGCGCACGACGCCGCCCCCTTCTGCTTCGGCTCCGGCGAAGTCCGTCATCTCCGGCGAGCCCCTGCTGCTACTAAACCACCAAGGGCCTACGTGAGTGCCGCACGGTGAGCCACAACGCCTCCCCATCTTCTTTCTTCGCTCCGGCTAGCCAGTAGACGCCACTCCGCGCGAGCCCGAGCCGTTGCTGCGGAGCTCGTCGCTGGCGAGCCCCCGGTGACCCAACGAGCTAGGGGCAGTGTCCCATACACTCACCGCATTGCGTAGAGCACGCCTAGGCCTCGCGCTCGAGCTATTGCACATCGTAGCTCTGTTTCCGTCGAAGGCCCGAACACGTCGCCGCTTTTGCTCGTCGCCGGCGAAGTTTCCGGCCAAGTCCGGCCATGCAGCTGCCACAGTTCGACGCGGTTTGCTCTGCTCGTTCGAACGCACCCTCACACGCGCGAAATGGACACCTGTAGACGAAATCCGAGGTGCGCCCGTGCCTCCGCCGCGTCACGAGGTCACCGGCGTTCAGCCGCCGGCCACCACCGACGTTGCGCTCGCATGGCAACGCCTGGGCCACTGACTGGTGGGCCCAGAGGCCCCGGTTGACCAGTTGACCTGGTCAACTGCGGTGATGTGGCATTCACTGTCACTGACACGCGGGCCCCACTGCTTATTAGGTTAAATAAACCATTTTATTAAATAAAACTAATTAGATTAACTAAGCACTCGCTGACATATGGGACCCACCACCTAATTAACCCTGTTACTTAGATTAACTCACTGTTAGTCTTAACAGAGACTGACATGTGGGTCCCATTGGACCCACATGTCAGGTTTGACTCTGGTCAGCCGCTGTTGACCGCTGACATCACAGTGACATCATGCTGACATCATATATCATTTTCTGTAAATAAAAATAATTCCAGAAAATCCATTAACCTTTGAAAATTAATAACTTTTAAACCGTAGCTTAGATCGAAAAATTTAAAACATGAAAGTTCCTCAGAACGACAAGATGAATCTGATCGTGTCGTCTGTTTCGATGCCGGAACCCCTACGTAGGAGAACCCATAACTTTCCCTCCGATTCCTGTAGATGAATAGTGCATAATCACCGGTTAATAAATCCAACGCTAATCCTAAAATAACTAAAAATGACTTAGACATACTTCAGGCAACCATGCACTGCATCCTAGTCATGGCATGTTCTGTGTTGCATTGTTTGCTGTGCATTTATTTCTTTCTTCCCTCTCTTCTCTCTCAATAGACCCTGACGATGACGTAGCTCCCGAGGCCGATGCAGCTCCGGAGGTCGACTACGCTCCTGACGATCAGACTCTTGCCGTCAAGCAGACAGGCAAGCACCCCCCTTTTGAGCATTCCGATATCGCCCATTCTCTTCTCTCTTATGCTTGCATTAGAATCTACTGCTGTTTCTGTATCCTATATCTGATGCATAGCCTGTTTACTTGTAACCTGTTGTTGATACTTACCTGTTATCCTAAACTGCTTAGAATAGGTTGGGTAGAGACCATCAGAGACCCCGACTTATCCCGACTGCCCCGCCGGATGATCAGAAGACCCGAGCAACGGGATTGAAGACCAGGCCCCGACATCGCACGTCACTTCCCCCTTAGTTGCCGACACTACTGGGTTACTATCGAGTGCCAAGGGTGATACCTCGTCAGCACTTCTGATGATAACCTTGTAGGTTAGTTAATCAGTCGTGGTAAGCGAGGGTGATTCCTCCTACACCACCCCCGATAACAACGTCATCGTGCAACACTTCAAGTGTGGACCTCGAGGGTGATTCCTCCTACGTTCACCTTGACGGTAACATCAGAGGGAATTCCATCGAGGGTGATTCCTCAAGGTTCCCCTTGGTGTCAGACACATAGGTACTTTGGTTACTATGACTGAACACTGAACCATGATACTAAAGACGGGTCGGCCCTGAGGGGTACCCGCGCGAGCTTAAAAGCGAGTAATGTGGAATCGGGTGGACCTGGATGGTGCCCGAGGGTTGAACACGAGGCGTGGCCGGGCATTCCTCGCCCTTGTCGCAAGTCCTCGAGACGGGGCGATGGGGTCACATCTTTCATGAGTCTCTGCTCGTTACCGCACTACCAACACACTAACGGTTTGGATATTTGATCCGAGGGGCCTCTGGCCTGATAGCACTAACCATCACGTGGGCATAGTATGGGCGTTCTGCGTCGTATACTTCAGCCGAAGCTTAATGGAGGTCAGCGACTGAGTGGCGCGCGCCGAGTTGGACTGGTTACGCAACTGCGCTTGTATTAAGGGGTTGCTAGGTCTGCTCTCGGCCGCCCTCGCAACGTGCAGGAGTTCCCGGGGCAATGGCCCAAGACCCCTGGGGGCATAGGTTTAGTCCGGCGTGCTGACCTCTCTGTTAAGTATTTGGTCAGGTTGCGGTGTATCGTTTGGCCGAGGCCGGGCATGACCCAGAAAAGTGTGTCCGGCCGGAATTAATCGAACGTGGTGGGTAAGTTGGTGCACCCCTGCGGGGAAGAAACAATCTATCGATAGCCTGTCGTATGGTAACGGACACTCGGAGTTGTATCCCGATCGGTACAACTAGAACTTGAGATGATAACTGGATAGTATGGCTCTGGGATTGCTTTCTCACAGGGAGTCGAGGAAGAATCTCTGGGCGAGGTTGATGATATTACTACTACTTTACATTATGTTAATCTGTACTCTTCTAATGCTGCAAGACCGATGAAGATGCTGAAGATGCTAGTCTTCGATAGGACTAGGCTTTCCCCCTCTACTCTGGCATTTCTGCAGTCTAGTCCACATATACAGCCCCTTTGGAAATGTTGCATATGTAGTGTAGATCCTTGCTTGCTGAGTACTTCGGATGAGTACTCACGTTTGCTTTATTTTCTTTTTCTCCCCATATCCAATTGACGCCGCCAGATGACGGAGCCCCTGAGTTAGCTGCCCCCGTCGGCGACTACGGCTACTACTACTACCCTCCCGGCGAGTACTACTATGAAGAGCCGACAGACGACCAGGAGTAGGATTCGGAGGGTCCTAGGCAGGAGGCCTACGCCTTTCGATCGTAGAGTTTATTTTTGCCCCGCCTTTCTAATGGCTTATCTCTATTTTTGTAATATATCTGTACTCAGATATCTGATGCTTCCGCTGACACTTGTATGCCATCGAGCTATGTATTCGAGCCCTCGAGGCCCTGGCTTGTAATATTAAGCTTGTATGACTTTATTTATGTTTTAGAGTTGTGTTGTGATATCTTCAAGTGAGTCCTTAGGCTTGATCGTGTGCATTTGCGTGTATGGTTAGTGCATGATTAAGCCGGGGTCGTCACACCCTCTCCACAGTTTCGTCCCTCGGTCATATTTTCGTAGTGCTTAGGCGAAGCCCTGCGGAGATAGTGTCACCATCACCGTCACCACGCCGTCATGCTGCCGGAACTCATCCACTACTTCGTCGTCTTGCTGGATCAAGAAGGCGAGGACGTCACCGAGCTGAACGTGTGCTGAACGCGGAGGTGCCGTACGTTTGGTACTTGATCGGTTGGATCGCGAAGAAGTTCGACTATATCAACCGCGTTACTAAACACTTCCGCTTACGGTCTACGAGGGTACGTAGACACACTCTCCCCTCTCGTAGCTATGCATCTCCATGGATAGATCTTGCGTGTTCGTAGATTTTTTTTGTTTTCCATGCAACGTTTCCCAACAGTGGCATCATGAGCCAGGTCTATGCATAGATGATATGCACGATTAGAACACAAAGGAGTTGTGGGCGGTGATGTTCATACTGTTTACCACCAACATCTTATTTTGATTTGGCGGTATTGTGGGATGAAGCGGCCCAGACCAACCTTACATGTCCACGTACATCAGAACGGTTCCACCGACAGACATGCAACTTGTTTTGCATAAAGGTGGCTGGCGGGTGTCTGTTTCTCCTACTTTAGTTGAATCGAATTTGACTACGGCCGGTCCTTGAAGAAAGTTAAAACAGCAAACTTGATAAATCACCGTTGTGGTTTTTTCGTAGTTAAGAACAGTTTAGTTTCGGGATTAGTTTCGGCACGCTACCTCTATATCTACCTTCGTGATTAGTTTTAGACCTCAATAATTGTTATTTGGTGCCAGCGTTGAGCATGAACATTATATATGGATCTTGTTTATTGCGATCCGGTTATTCATTTAAGTCAGAGAATAATGGTTGTTCTATTTATATGAATAATATCTTTTATGGTCATGCACCCTTGATGAATGGTCTATTCTTGTTGAATCTCGATCGTAGTGATACACATATTCATAATATTAATGCCAAAAGATGCAAAGTTGATAATGATAGTGCAACATACTTGTGGCACTGCCGTTTAGGTCATATTGGTGTAAAGCGCATGAAGAAACTCCATGCGAATGGACTTTTGGAATCACTTGATTATGAATCATTTGATACTTGCGACCCATGTCTCATGGGCAAGATGACTAAAACTCCGTTCTCCGAAACAATGGAGCGAGCTAATGACTTATTGGAAATAATACATACCGATGTATGCGATCCGATGAGTGTTGAAGCATGTGGCGGGTATCGTTATTTTCTCACCTTCACATATGATTTGAGTAGGTATGGGTATATCTACTTGATGACACACAAGTCTGAAAACATTTGAAAAGTTCAAAGAATTTCAGAGTGAAGTGGAGAATAATTGTAATAAGAAAATAAAGTTTCTATGATCTGATCGCGGAGGCGAATATTTGAATTACGAGTTTGGCCTTCATTTAAAACAATGTGGAATAGTTTCACAGCTCACGTCACCTGGAACACCACATCATAATGGTGTGTCCGAACGTCGTAACCGTACTTTATTAGATATGGTGCGTTCTATGATGTCTCTTACCGATTTGCCACTATTGTTTTGGGGTTATGCATTAGAGACAACTGCATTCACGTTAAATAGGGCACCGTCTAAAACCGTTGAGACGACACCGTATGAACTATGGTTTGGCAAGAAACCTAAGCTATCGTTTCTTAAAGTTTGGGGATGCGACGCTTATGTCAAAAGGCTTCAGCCTAATAAGCTCGAATCTAAATCGGAGAAGTGCGTCTTCATAGGATACCCTAAGGAAACTATTGGGTACACCTTCTACCACAGATCCGAAGGCAAGATCTTTGTTGCCAAGAATGGATCCTTTCTAGAGAAGGAGTTTCTCTCGAAAGAAGTGAGTGGTAGGAAAGTAGAACTTGATGAGGTAATTGTACCTTCTCTCAAATTGGAAAGTAGCACATCACAGAAAACCGTTCCCGTGATGCCTACACCAACTAGAGAGGAAGCAAATGATCATGATCATGAAACTTTAGATCAAGTTACTATTGAACCTCGTAGGTCAACCAGAGCACAATCTGCACCAGAGTGGTACGGTAATCCTGTCCTGGAAGTTATGTTATTAGACCATGGCGAACCTACGAACTATGAAGAAGCTATGATGAGCCCAGATTCCGATAAATGGCTTGAGGCCATGAAATCTGAGATAGGATCCATGTATGAGAACAAAGTATGGACTTTGGTGGACTTGCCCGATGATCGGCAAGCCATAGAAAATAAATGGATCTTCAAGAAGAAGACTGACGCTGATGGTAATGTTACTGTCTACAAAGCTCGATTAGTCGCGAAAGGTTTTCGACAAGTTCAAGGAGTTGACTATGATGAGACTTTCTCACCCGTAGCGATGCTTAAGTCTGCCCGAATCATGTTAGCAATTGCCGCATTTTATGATTATGAAATCTGGCAAATGGACGTCAAAACTGCATTCCTTAATGGATTTCTTAAAGAAGAGTTGTATATGATGCAACCAGAAGGTTTTGTCGATCCTAAAGGTGCTAACAAAGTGTGCAAGCTCCAGCGATCCATCTATGGACTGGTGCAAGCATCTCGGAGTTGGAATATACGCTTTGATGAGGTGATCAAAGCATATGGTTTTATACAGACTTACGGTGAAGCCTGTATTTACAAGAAAGTGAGTGGGAGCTCTGTAGCATTTTTGATATTATATGTGGCTGACATATTGTTGATTGGAAATGATATAGAATTTCTGGATAGCATAAAAGGATACTTGAATAAGAATTTTTCAAAAGACCTCGGTGAAGCTGCTTATATATTGGGCATCAAGATCTATAGGGATAGATCGAGACGCTTAATAGGACTTTCACAAAGCACATACCTCGACAAAGTTTTGAAGAAGTTCAAAATGGATCAGTCAAAGAAAGGGTTCTTGCCTGTGTTACAAGGTGTGAAATTGAGTCAGACTCAAAGCCCGACCACTTCAGAAGATAGAGAGAAAATGAAAGTCATTCTCTATGCCTCAGCCATAGGTTCTATCATGTATGCTATGCTGTGTACCAGACCTGATGTGTGCCTTGCCATAAGTTTAGCAGGGAGGTACCAAAGTAATCCAGGAGTGGATCACTGGACAGCGGTCAAGAACATCCTGAAGTACCTAAAAAGGACTAAGGATATGTTTCTCGTTTATGGAGGTGACAAAGAGCTCATCGTAAATGGTTATGTCAATGCTAGCTTCGACACTGATCCGGATGACTCTAAGTCACAAACCGGATACATATTTATATTGAATGATGGAGCTATCAGTTGGTGCAGTTCCAAGCAGAGCGTCGTGATGGGACCTACGTGTGAAGCGGAATGCATAGCTGCTTCGGAAGTAGCGCATGAAGGAGTTCATATCCGATCTGGGTGTAATACCCAGTGCATTGGATCCAATGAAAATCTTTTGTGACAACACTAGAGCAATTGCCTTGGCGAAGGAATCCAGGTTTCACAAGAGAACCAAACACATCAAGAGACGCTTCAACTCCATCCGTGAAAAGGTCAAGGATGGAGACATAGAGATTTGCACAATACATACGGATCTGAATGTAGCAGACCCGTTGACTAAGCCTTTTCCGCGAGCAAAACATGATCAGCACCAAGACTCCATGGGTGTTAGATTCATTACAATGTAATCTAAATTATTGACTCTAGTGCAAGTGGGAGACTGAAGGAAATATGACCTAGAGGCAATAATAAAGTTGTTATTTCCTTATTCATGATAAATGTTTATTATTCATGCTAGAATTGTATTGATCGGACTTAAATACATGTGTGAATACATAAACAAATACCGTGTCCCTAGTAAGCCTCTACTAGATTAGCTCGTTGATCAAAGATGGTTAAAGTTTCCTAAACGTAGACATGTGTTGTCATTTGATAAAGGGATCACATCATTAGGAGAATGATGTGATGGACAAGACCCATCCGTTAGCTTAGCATATGATCGTTCAATTTATTGCTACTGCTTTCTTGAATGTCAAATACATGTTCCTTCGACCATGAGATCATGCAACTCCCAGATACCTGAGGAATACCTTGTGTGCTATCAAACGTCACAACATAACTCGGTAATCATAAAGTTGCTCTACAGGTATCTTCGAAGGTGTTTGCTGAGTTGGCATGGATCGAGATTGGGATTTGTCACTCCGAGTATCGGAGAGGTATCTCTGGGCCCTCTCGGTAATACACATCATAACAAGCTTGCAAGCAAATGACTAAGGAGTTAGTTACAAGATGATGTATTACGGAACGAGTAAAGAGACTTGCCGGTAATGAGATTGAACTAGGTATGGAGATACCGACGATCGAATCTCGGGCAAGTAACATACCGACAGACAAAGGGAATTACGTATGTTGTCATAACGGTTCGACCGATAAAGATCTTCGTAGAATATGTAGGAACCAATATGGGCATCCAGGTTCCGCTATTGGTTATTGACCGGAGAGGTGTCTCGGTCATGTCTACATAGTTCTCGAACCCGTAGGGTTCGCATGCTTAACGTTCATTGACGATATAGTGTTATATGAGTTATATGATTTGGTGATCGAATGTTGTTCGGAGTCCCGGATGAGATCACGGATATGACGAGGAGCTCTAGAATGGTCCGGAGGTAAAGATTGATATATAGGACGATGATATTCAGACACCGGAAGAGTTTTGGAGTGTACCGGGTAGTCATCGGATCACCAGAAGGGGTTCCGGGCACCCCCGGGAGGTTAATGGGCCACATGGGCCAAAAGAGGGGAGCACACCAGCCCACAAGGGGCTGGCGCTCCCCTCCTATGGCAGCCGGCCTTGGGGAGAAAAGGAAAGGGGTGATTCGGCCCCCCTTGCCTTCCTCTCCTCCCCTTTCCCTTTTCCCCCGGAGCAAATAAGGAAGGGGGGGGGGGGGCGCGGCTAGGGCAGGAGCCCAAGTGGGATTCGGCCCCACTTGGGGCACCTCCTGGCTGCCTTCCCTCTCCCCCCACCTATATATATGAGGGAGGGGGCGCCACACATAACCACGACAATCTCTTAGCCGTGTGCGGCGCCCCTCTCCACAATTTCATCCCTCGGTCATATTTTCGTAGTGCTTACACTACTAGGGAAAACCTTATACACAGAGGTATATCAGTAGCGCTGGTTAGAACTAAGCGCTACTGCTACTTAGTAGTAGCGCGGGTCAAAAAAGCGCGCTACAACTATAGTTGTAGCAGTAGCGCGTCTGCACAAAAAAGCGCTACTACTATAATTCCCACACTGTTGCCGGTAGGCTAGGAATAGTAGTAGCGAGCCTGAGGAAAACACGCTATTGCTAAGTGCCTTGTAGCAGCGCGTTTCTGTCGTAGAGCGCTACTGCTAAGAAAAAGAAAATAAGTAGAAAAATAAATAGAAAAGTAAATGAAAATGAAATAAATAGAAAAAGGCGAAATGAAAAAAAGAAAAAGAAAAATGGAGCAGAAAGGCATAGCAGTAGCGCTTGTTCTCACAAAGCGCTATAGCTACGTTAGCAGCAGCGCTTTTGGCGTACCCGCACTATAGCTAAGTTCGTTAGATAAAAGGAAAAGAAAAAGGAAAATAAATAGTTACTTCCCGTAGCAGCAACGCGTTTTAGTGGAAAGCGCTATAGCTAACTTAGCTATAGCGTGTTTTTCGTACCAGCGCTACTGCTAGTTTGACTTAACCACGCTCAAAAATTTTCTAAGTCCTTTCCCCCCTCTCCCCTTCTCCCCCCACTCGATCTGTCGCCGCCGTCGCCCGAGCCTGCCCTCACCCTGCGCCCGAGCACGCCCGAGACACCGGCCGTCGCCCGAGGCCGCCCTCGCCCTCACCGCCGCCGCCCGAGGCCGCCCTCGACCTCACCGCCGCCGCCCTAGACCTCACCGCTGCAGCACTCGACCTCGCCGCCGCCGCCCGAGCCCTCCCTGGACCGTCGCCGCCCGAGCCCGCCCTTGCCGCGGACCATAAGACTCTCCCTCTCCTCTCCCCTGCCCTCCTCTCTCTCTCTCTCTCTCTGCTAGCTAGGGCAAATTTCATAGAGCGCTACTGTGATGATGTTCATATGAACCCTAGATTTGTTTAGGACAGTATGAATTTTTTTAGCATTTAGGAAAATAATTTAGCAATTTTTTTAGGAAATTAGCTAGGGCAATTTTTTATGAAAATGCCTAAACAGTAATTCCATTTAGCTTTAAATTAATAGAGGGTATATAAATAATAGTAGCATTTAGCTTTAAATTAATAGAGGCTATAAACAAAAAACAGTAGCATTTAGCTATAAAAAATTATTTGGACTATGGACCTGAATCTGGTCCAAATTTCATTCAAATGAAATTTGAATTATTTGGACTATGGACCTGAATATTTTTGAAGAAATTGGGTGTAGGTACTAAGGTCTTGCTGTGAAAATTTTGGTGAGGTCAGAAGGGTTAGAGAAAATGGAGTTCCTTTGCAATTTCTAATAAGGTCAAGTATTGTTGGAATATTTGCTCTAAAACAATTTGGATGAAAAGAAAATAATGTGTGTGTGTGAGAGAGAGGAATAGCTATAACAGAATTTGGTTTCTCTCCTAGGCAGAGAAGTGTTTAGTGAAGTCATTTTGCAAAGGTTTTTTGTTTTGAAAAGACCACTATTTTTCAAGGAAAAGAATTTAGGCAAGTTTTATTTTAAAGATGATCCCTTCCTAGACTTTTAGCATTAGACAAAAAACAAAAGTATTTAGCTATAAATAAAAAACAGTAGCTATGGCATTTAGATATAAACAAAAAACAGAATTGTTTTTCTTTTTCAAAAACTTGGTTAAAGTAATTGTTGCTATGTAAACGAAAAACAAGATTGATGTTATATGATATATGTCATTGATGTTCATTTGCATATTCCATTATTGTTGATTATATCTTTTCATTGAAGTGGTCATGTTATATGCAAATTCCTCAATAGTGTTTGCTCATGTTATATGCAACATTGAAGTGGTTCGATTGTGCCCAAGTGGCCTTTTGTTGTTTCCAGGTGAAAGATCGTGGATGTCGCCTAGAGGGGGGGGGGGTGAATAGGCGCTTTAAAATAATTACGGTTAAGGCTTGAACAAATGCGGAATAAACCTAGCGGTTAATTTGACAAGCACAAAACCTACAACAACTAGGCTCACCTATGTGCACCAACAACTTATGCTAAGCAAGATAGACAACTAAGTGATAGCAAGATATATGACAAGAAACAATATGGCTATCACAAAGTAAAGTGCATAACTAAAGGGCTCGGGTAAGAGATAACCGAGGCACGTCGAGACGACGATGTATCCCGAAGTTCACACCCTTGCGGATGCTAATCTCCGTTTGGAGCGGTGTGGAGGCACAATGCTCCCCAAGAAGCCACTAGGGCCACCGTAATCTCCTCACGCCCTCGCACAATGCAAGATGCCGTGATTCCACTAAGGGACCCTTGAGGGCGGTCACCGAACCCGTACAAATGGCAACCCTTGGGGGCGGTCACCGAACCCGTACACTTTGGCAACCCTTGGGGGCGGTCACCGGTACCCGTCAAAATGCTCGGGGCGATCTCCACAACCTAATTAGAGACCCCGATGCTTGCCCGGAGCTTTACACCACAATGATTGAGCTCCGAACAACACCAACTGTCTAGGGCGCCAAGGCACCCAAGAGGAACAAGCTCTAGGGTGCCCAAACACCCAAGAGTAATAAGCTTCTCAAACTTCACTTCCACGTATCACCGTGGAGAACTCAAACCGATGCACCAAATGCAATGGCAAGGGCACACGGAGTGCCCAAGTCCTTCTCTCCCAAATCCCACCAAAGCAACTAATGCTAGGGAGGAAAATGAGAGGAAGAACGAAAGAAGAACACGAAGAACTCCAAGATCTAGATCCAAGGGGTTCCCCTCACTTAGAGGAGAAAGTGATTGGTGGAAACGTGGATCTAGATCTCCTCTGTCTTTTCCCTCAAGAACTAGCAAGAATCATTGGGGGGATTGAGAGTTAGCAAGCTCGAAGAAGGTCAACAATGGGGGAAGAACACGAGCTAAAGAGATAAGGTCCATTGGGGAAGAAGACCCCCTTTTATAGGTGGGGAAAAATCCAACCGTTACCCTCACAGCCCGCACCGAGCGGTACTACCGCTAGGGCGGTGGAAGCCCTTTGAAAAACAACAACGAGGAGGCAAAAGGCCGGTAGAACCGACGGAGCGGTACTACCGCTCGACCTCACGGTACTACCGCTAGGGATAGCGGTACTACCGCAAAGGGTAGCGGTACTACTGCTAGCGAGCGGTACTAAAAAAATACATCCGTGCCTACCACCGCTGGACCTAATACGAGATTTTGGTCCGGAGCGGTACTACCGCTGTAGTAGCCGCGGTAGTACCGCTCTGGAGCGGTAGTAAAAAATTATATCCGCTCCAATCCGCGGTAGTACCGCTGCAGCCTTTTCAGAACACCAAAACTGCCACAACTTCTGCAAACGGACTCCGAATTCAACGAAACCAAGTTTGTTGGAAAGCTAACGACATGGGCTAACACAATCTTGGTAGAAATATCAATAAGAAGCAAATAAGAAAAGTTCCATGAGAAAATGGTGAGAACCCTTCCTCGAAAAAGACCGGTAAAACCTCCAACACTGAAAACGCGATAGAAGAAGCATATGAAATCCGTTTTTGATGTACTAGAGCTTGTCACGAACATAACCACAAGATCTAAAACCTCAAAAGAAAATACAAATAAGAATCAAGAAAGATGATGCAAGGATGCAATGGTTTGAGCTCTCGACGAACGATACGATCAAGCTACTCACTTGAGAGCCCCCCTTGATAATACGACTATCGATCCTATAACCCGGTCTCCAAACTATCACCATGAGACCGGTAAAATATAAAACCTATCAAGGGCAAACCTTTGCCTTGCATGAAGTCCACTTGAGCTAGATGATGACGATCTTGACTCCCTCAAGTTGGACCACCTTTCTTGATTGCGTTCGCTCGATGAAGACTAGTTGATTGCTCCCCCATACTCCACTATGGGTGAGCCACTCTTCGGCACATCTTCACAAGTCCATTGTCACCACAATGGACGGCAATCTTCAAGCACTTGATCTCTTCATGATGCATCACTTGAACGTGCACACCGCAACCTAACCCCACAAAGAACTCTCACGAAGACCATGGGTTAGTACACAAAGCATAATTGACAATGCTTACCATACCATGGGATCACTTGATCCCTCTCGGTACATCTTCTACGCTTTGTGTGTTGATCAACTTGATTCACTCTTTGACTTAGTCTTGATCAACCTTGAATCTTTCCAACTCTCTTCATTTGGATGATGTCTTGAAGGTAGACATGAATGATCACACACTCTTCTTCTTCAAGACATGCTTGCAATAAGCTCAACACTCATATGACCAATCTTTGGATAATTCCTTAATAGCACCTTGGTCAACTCATAAACTCCTTGAAACCAACACATGGACTTCAAGAAATGCCTATGGACAAATCCTTCAAATATAACTCAATGCAACCATTAGTCCATAGAGAATGTCATCAATTACCAAAACCACACATGGGGGCACCGCATGTCCTTTCACCAGGGAATGAAGCCGAGTGGCCTATGTTTTGCCAGAATGTTGATTCATTTCCGTTCCGGCATATTTCAGGTGCTCGATTTGTCCACTTTTTAGTAAAGGTCATGCCGAAATTTTCCGTGAATTTCGGCATGACTTGTGCTACAAACTAGGACATATCGAGTGCCCGGGATTTGCCGCACCGGGAACGAATCAATGTTCCTGCAAAACATAGGCCTTTTTTATGTCATTATTCATTTTATTAGGTCTAGAATTAATTGACTAGATTTAATCGTAGGAAACATGGCTAGCAACGATGAAGGACAGGGTTCTGGTGATTGCAACGTCTACCTGGCGGCAGACGATTATTTGAACCTTCTCGACAAGCAACGGTTGTTGCAGGGCCCACCTGTCACATCCGAGACCGACATCGAGACCGGTGCCGAGACTGGCGTTGAGACCCAGACCGACACCGAGACTGGCGAAGCCGGTATAGAACCGAAACCGAAGAGGAGACGTCGACGCCCAAACCAGCTCATCACTACTAGACTGGTGGTCACGGAGGTGGACGATGTTAATTTTGAGCCAAAAGAGCCTGGGGAAGCGTGAGCGTGCTACGGCAATCAAATAGGCTGCATCGTACGGACAACCGCCACCATCAACAATGAGAAACTAAAGAAGATAGAAAATATGAAGCACTCCCTCCTAACGAAGCTGCACCAGGTATTCTTGTTCCCGAGCCGGGTTGAAAAGAAATATACTGATCCAGATAAAGACCCAGCAATGAAGAAGATAAACAAACGCGCCATGAGTAAGTTTAGCGACGCGTTGGCCGCCTGGAAAGTAAGGGTGAAAGCAAGGATCATCGACAAAAAGGAACCCTACTCCGAGATTGTAAAGGATAATCCGACAATTACGGAAGAGCAGTTTGAAATATTCAAGGCGGCTTGCGTTGCCGAAGCTGCCAAAGAAAAGTAGAAGTACATGAACGGGCTTCAAGAGAGGAACATGGGGTGCCACCACCTCGGAAGCCGTGGTTACGTAGGAAAGAGGTCCATATGGGCCAAGGAGGATGCGGAACGCGAAAGTCTGGGCATCCCAGACCCCTTGGCGGAGTTCACCGTCCCGCAGGAGCGTGACGTTCTCAGGGCCCGGTACCGTTGGGACCCAGTGAAGAAGGTTTTCGAGACGGACGCGGTCACGACAGAGTTCATGAGACTGCTGGTAATTTTAGCTTCTGATCAATTCGACTGCATGTTTAGTCATATTTGTAAACGATCCTTGTTCCTTTTGCAGAGAGAGCAGCACAGGATTGCGGCCAAAAGCGACTCGCTGTTTGAGGCGTTGGCGAGGCCCAAGTGGGACACCCCATTCAACCGGGCCTTGAACATATTGAAAGGACTCCCGGTGGACACTCGGCCGTCGTATGGACGCGTGCACGGCGTCGGAGACGGTGCCACGTGGAAGAAGTACTACCGTGAGACCATGGAGGAGAGAAAGGAAAGACGGAGGTTAAATGAAGAAAACATCGACAAGAAGGTTGAGATTGCGGTTGAGAAGAAATCAGTTGAGAGAGTCGCAGCAGCGGTAGCTGCCGCAAAACAGGAGTTTGCAGCTTCGTATGGTGTCTTGGTTCCGGCTATCATCAGTTGGAGCAGGCAAAATCCAAATAAAGAGGCAGCGGACTTTCCCCTTTCCGACTTCTTCGGGAGCAGCTCGACTAGTGTTGCACCAGCACCTGCTCCTGCACCTGCTCATAGCAGCCCGTCCTCCGTCTCGGACATGCTCGGCGATGCTTCGTCTTTGGCTGAGCTCGACGCCCTCACGGTGCCTGTCACACCGGCCCACTTAAATAAATGTATAATCTCCCGTTTCCGTTGCCTTTCGGATGTCTCACATCGCAGACATGTCTTTGCAGGCCGACGTAACCCGTGCACCATATTGTACACTATCAGCGGCCAGAAGGTGGACGTGGGGAAGGCGATGATAGTGAAGCCGAAGGAACAATTGTTCCACAGCCGGCCGATCCCCCCTGGCGTCTTCAAGGTTTCCGTGGCCAGTGTCAAACCAGGCCATGAGAATTTGGCTCCTCCGGTACTAGGGGGAGATGACGACGAGACTCCAGTCCGGCTTGGCGATTGCAAGAGGTGGGTCCTGTTGTGGCCAAAGAGTCTGCTTCGTCTGGAGGCAGCCGGGAGCACACCCACGACCACGCATCCTCAGCAAGGTATGAAAATCAACACCCCACCTACCCAATTAGCGTCGCCTGTCATGCCGGGTGATAGCGGACGGGGTGAGGAAGAGGCTCCATTAGTCACTGATGACGTCACCGCCGTCGAAGAAGCAATGCATGATATCGATGCCATCGATGAGGATGAGGATGACGATGACACTCTACAGTATCTCAATACAGCAGCCTATGATGATGGAGGATTGATGGCTCAGCAGTATGAGTACTCAGGGTTTGAGCGTCATGAGTCGGTGCCTAAATTGCCGGAGGATGAACGTATTATAGACAACCTTCTAGTAGCAAAGAAGCATAGGAAGAGATCGAGGAAAGGCAACAAAGCTGCTTCTATGATCCAGCCGCCTCAGCAGCCTCGGGTTCAAGACCGTATAGCTATCCCCGGTGCGGCAAAATGTCATATCCCCGGTCATCCGATCCTACCTAAGGCAGCGGTAGAGGCCATATACGGCGATATAAGGAGACTTCATGACGATGTGCTGCGGAGAGAAAAAAGCCTAATCGCCTCAGAAAATCCAGGATACCCACTCTACGTGGTTAACGTGTTGCGGCAAAGGTTGTACGTCGACACATTCCCCGCGGAGAAGTTCTTCCTTCGATTCGATTACATCTTCGACATGTTTCACTTGAAAAAGCTGGATTTTACGTTTGTCCGCCTTTTTGCCTTGTACATGACTACATCATCGGGATTGAGCAGATACCTTATATCTGTGTCGCTGACCCGTACTTCATGCACGAGGGCTTCTTGGCAGTCTGCCCAGAGCACCGTGAATACGCGAGGGACTACATCGCCGATTTCATGGTCGCCAATAAGGACAAGGAGATGATTCTCGTGCCTTATCATCCCATGTAAGTCATCCGCGCGGATATCCTTCCTTCGATTTCAATCATTCATTTGCACAGTGGAGGCTAATTTGAGGTGTACTTATTTTGCGCAGCCATGGGCGCACCGTCCTCATCATCCTTTACCCCCGATTCTCCCACGCTCTTTACTTGGACTCGTCGAAGAACATGAACAAAAAGGATTACACCCACATCAAGTCTGTTCTCGACAGTGCTATCTTTATCTACGGCGTACGGGGTGGAGAGATCAAGACCAGGAAGACAAGGAACCGCAGGCCCGCCTTCGGCCATAAGACCGACTTCTGCTACATCCAGCAACCGAGTGGTACTCTTAGTGATGGATTCTATGTCCTACACCACATGCTGGAGTACAAACGGGATCAGCAGAACCTTCGCATGTCACCTACATCCGGCGATGCCCATATTCTGCAATGGGCAAAGAACCTAGGAGATATCCCGGATCATCGACTTCGAGCTGAGTTCTATCACATCCAGCGTGAACTTGCCCAAATCATCATGAAGGAGGTCGTTGAAAAAACAGGGATGTTCTACGAAGAAGGGCAAATGTCGCGGGAAGACGTCCGAACACGCGTATCTGCTCAGCGTCTCGACCTGAAGCCTTTCACTGCGCTCGGGGACTATCTCCCTGACTTGGATGGATGGCACGACATGTTGGAGTGATTGACGATATATGACAATGTGTCTATTTAGTCCATACTTTCTCTATGATGAAACTTTGAGTTATGCACGACGAAACTTTATTTGTGATGTAATTAAACCGTCCTCCTCAACTAGCGAAGATCATTCTAGTTAGGGCATTTTAGGTACAATGAACTTTGTTATTTATGCTTATGATATGTTGCTTCTATTTTTGCCAAGTCTATCTCTTTCTGTTGCTCAACTATATATGTTGCATATCATCGACTCATGTGACGATGCAAGTGCATAGATCATCGATGGCGAAGAAGTGCTACGCCAGGAGTATTCGAGGCTGCTAAGGTTCTCATGTATATCATTGTTTAGATGGATGACGATGTGGTTGCAAGTATTCGAGACTTGTATCGTTATTTTTGAGATGATGACGAGAGACCACTTTGTGTTGGATGATGATTATGATGATGACATGATTTGATGAGACTATTTATATGTGTATGCTATGATTACATTTGTATGTGTATGATGATGACATTTGTATGTGCTAAAAATTATTGTATAAAGCCTGTTCAAATACAAAACAAATATGCAGAAAAAAATCAGAAACTAATAAAACTAGCAGCAGCGCGGCTTAACCAAAAGCGCTGCAGCTATTAGCAGCAGCGCGTTGCTGCAAAGCACGCTGCTGCTACCGAAGTAGCGCGGCTCAACACAAAGCGCTGCAGCTATTAGCAGTAGCGCGTTGCTGCAGAGCACGCTACTGCTACGCATGTATAGCAGTAGCGCGGGCCATCATGCGCTACTGATACAGGTTAGCTGTAGCGCCGTATCAGTAGCGCGGGACCCCACGCTACTGATATACCTAAAACCCGCGCTACTGCTAGGCTTTTCCCTAGTAGTGTTAGGCGAAGCCCTGCGGAGATAGCATCACCATCACCATCATCACGCCATCGTGCTGCCGAAACTCATCCACTACTTCGCCGTCTTACTGAATCAAGAAGGCGAGGACGTCACCGAGCTGAATGTGTGCTGAACGCGGAGGTGCCGTACGTTCGGTACTTGATCGGTTGGATCGCGAAGAAGTTCGACTACATCAACCGCATTACTAAATGCTTCCGCTTACGGTCTATGAGGGTACGTAGATACACTCTCCCCTCTCGTAGCTATGCATCTTCATGGATAGATCTTGCGTGTGTATAGAAATTATTTTTGTTTTCCATGCAACATTTCCCAACAGGAAACACTATATTTTGTAACGGAGGGAGTAGCATTTTTGGTTAAAGAATGACGCAAACAGGATGGAAGATGATAACATATTTTGTGTGCTTGTGGCGACCTTGCATATTGCACGCTCAAACTATACCAACTCTAGACCTCATAGCCTTATGCTAGGCAATAACCTCTTGAATCTTGATTATGTTAGTAACGGTGCACGGAAAACGTGGCTATTTTGATGGTGGGTGCACACACCAACGTGTTTCCTTGGCCTCAAAGCAAGCTACTGTAGCTTAGCTTGATCATAATGACCTCAGAACTAGCTATGTCATTTTGCTTTCTTTGTAGAGGGGAGTACAACTCACTGATCTTGTCACCTTGGAAGAAAATGCCAATTGAGCAGGTACTAAAAAACTTTTTGCAATATGGCAATTTTTTTGCCTTGTAAGGTAAAGCTATCCATCAAGTTTGTTTGAAGACTGTGTTTTCTCCAAAATATGAATATGTTGAGGCATCTTTGTCCACCTTTCTTCTTTGCCCTGATGTATCACTTTTTGTAAATAAATAGTAAGAAATGACAAGGCTATCAAACTCTTCGATGTCAATTAGCTTTCTTTTCGAGCAACCGTGGGAGTTCTGTGTTGCCATTAAATACAAAATAATTGATTTTCTTGTGAGAAATATACGTCTAAAGTAAGTACGGTGGGCTCAAAACTGTCTTGATAGACTGGGCCAACAACACATACATCAAAAGCGTGGCAGAAGCAACAAATTGACATGACACCTAAACAACAAACCGGCAAACAATAGAGCATCTATAGATGCCCCTATTTCTTCTCTAAACGTATGAAACGTCCGCCTGATCAAAACCCGGTCAAAAAAGTTAACCTAACCAGACCCCTCATTTTCTTTCTAAACGCCTGGACTGACCGGCACTTCTGAAATCATGACCAAATCTGGACAATATGAGAATGCTCGGTCTGGCCCGGGCACCCCACTCCACGTCACAGGCCTCTCACACGGTCCGACCTGCAGCCACCCAGTCCTTCTTTCTCTCTCTCTCTCTCTCTCTCTATTGATTGGAGGAGGCAACGGTGCGGCAGAGGAGCCAGTGCCTCGTGGCGACGACGGTGTGGACGACCGCGAGGGAGGCCATGCCGTGCAGACTGGCTGGCCGCGCATGCTGGCCGGCCTCGCGTCCGTGGCCGAAGCCGAAGAGGAGCTCGAGCCCACCGCCTGCGCTCTCGCGCGTGCTCTGGATGGCCGCCGTGCGCCTGCTAGCTAGTTAGCCAACCGCCGCTGGCCACTGCTCGTGTGCGTGCTGCGTGCTCGCGGGGCCTCTGGATGACCCTGGTGCTGGAGCTCGTGCGCCCGCGCCGGAGCCGGTGATCGCACACCCGCGTCGGAACAGGGGTGTCACAATCCCGCGTCAGTCGCCGCTTCCCCCGGGCGTCTGTGCTAGTTTTTTCTAGGGGAAGGCGTCCGTGCTAGTGTGCGTGTGTGCTGCTGCCATGTATGTGTGCTGGTCGACGATGGGCTGGACGTGCGCGTCAACTCCAGTGCCTTCCGCACATGTGCCGCTATTGTGCATGCATGCTTGCTCCGGCCAGGCAGCACTGCATGTGCATGCGTGCTTGCGCCGGCCAGGCAGCGGGCGCTGCGGCTCCATGTGTTCTCCGTCCGGGCAGCATGTCTGGCCAGGCAGCCGTGTGCGTGTGCTTCGGCCGGCCGGCTACGACGCATTCAATTTGTTCGATAAATTGAAATGAGAGGTCTAAAGTAGGGGTTGTGATTGTATGGCATAAAAGGAAGGGGCTCAAAGCGGATGCGATTGGCCACTGATAGGGCGTGTTCAAGGACGTTTGAGGGTTCAAATCAGTACATCATGGCTGTAGATGCTCTTACGACAACCAAAAGCAACTACTGTCAAACAGTTGCCACCCCTAGCACTAAAAAAAAGGCAACATCAACTATGGGAAGAGCAAACTTGGGACATTTTAGTGATGTGAAGGAAGCATGCACGCCAAAAGAGCCCTTACGCAATCCAAGACACCGGGGGCAACCTACAATAAGAGCCCCGCTACTCACACGACAAAGAAGTGCAAGCACCAACACCTCTATGACACTCTCTCGGATGTCATCCCGATTTTGGGCAACTCCACCATGCCCTATTGACACCACTCTCCGCGACCGCCATCTTGAGATTTATTTCTTTCCCACAAGGTAAACCCACTAAGTGACTTGGTTGTGCGTAGCCTTAGTTGAGCATGACTATCATCAACAGACCACAAAAGCTGGCACATAATACTGTCAAACTTCCCCACCAAGATACGTCGACCAAGTTGATAACCCCGTTGCACCCACATGTTAAGATCAACACCGATGCCATGCCAAGCAACCGCACCGACACCAACCCATACAACCATTGTTGCCTTGTTTATTGAGCCCAACGCATCAAGGGAAATCTTCTACTTGGGCTTGCCGCCCGATGCCAGCCTTCTCAATCAAAGGGAGACACCAAACACAATAGCAAGCTCACTCTCTAAAGTGATTATTCCCCTTGGTTAGCAATGTAGATGTGGTCGTCACCCACTTTAGAAAAATAGTACTCACATTTTCACTAAGTGAACCCAAACCCCTCTCAATGGGAGAAGAAAGAGATGCATGATGCGTCCTTGAAGAAAAAACCACAACCAAAGTCACCAGTGCCAACGTGAAAACTTACCTTGTGGTTTACAGTTCAGATAGATCAGGTATCTATGTTGTTGATGTTGTCACGGCAGGGCCAAGGCTTTCCGGGAGTTTCTTCTCCGCTACAATCTAGGGACGCTGTAGAGCATCCACACGGCCGGAGCTTCGCATGTTTGCATTGCATCTCCTCATTAACCAGCAAGTGCCACACATGATAGCCATGAGTGGCACTGGCACCTCACACCACAATGGACTCTCTGATGGGCAGACAAGGTCAACCCACTCGATGATGTATCGCACACCCAAGTGACCGCAAGGACCCCCGCGTGTGGTTGCGCTTGTTCAAGGGTGGTACCTTAGCTTCTCGACCGTGCTATGGCTATGGCCAAAGTCTCAACTACGTAGACGGTCACCTAGAGTCGCAACAGGCTTTGCATCACTACCGGGCAGTAATCCTCGCCACCAACTGCCGCATTGAGCAGTTGCGCTTGCGCGATCCCCACTACGGTTGCCATAGAAACTGCGTCACGCCAGGCCAAGACGGCTAGGGCTTTCCCCTCGAGTCACCCGACGCAGAGGGACACATGTCAACGGGGTTTTTTCTGGATGCTTGAAAAAGGTCCATATACGTGACAGTTAATTGAGAATTTCACAAGCCTGGGTCAATTTCGATATAGTGCAACTTCACAATAGTTCAACTTGCGCTTTTTCTAGTATGCGTTGAATTTATTTTTTAGCATGTGTTTGGCTTAATTAAGGCGATTGCCATCTTCTGCAAAACGTGCATTCGCTTAAGGCTCAGCTGAAATGTTTTCCTTTTTTTCTGAAAAGGAGGATTTCCTATATCGGCGTAATTCGAGAAAAGGAGAGCTATAGCTCCCCGTGCAGGAAATACGCCAACCAGAAGAAAGGGACAAAAGAAAAAGCACTGTTACGTGGCTCATCAGGAAACAATCTCTCTCGAGTCTTGAGCACTGCGTTACGATCCATCTATTCAATCAACGGACGTACATTAATTGATGCGATCACGCATGTTCCTAAACCTCCTATCATGGACTTCGACCATGAGAAACCCCTGCAGTACGGGAACAAAAGCAACTTAGGACGGCCATGGATCACCAACCGGCCAGGACAAATGAACATATGATGAGTAATTAATCAGTCAGTAGTAGCAGTCGATCAGTTGATGATTAGACTAAAGCAAGGCGCGTGTGCATGCCGTGTTCATTTGTGTTTTGTTCGAAAACGAAGGGCGAGACCTTAAATCAATGTCCCGCGTCGTCGTCGACAAGCTCGCGCCACCCACTCCTCCGGCAATGGCGGCAATACCACTACACGTACAATTCCACTACAAGCTTTAGATCTTTTGCTTCTATATATATAGCCACATTGGCTTTAGTGGCTTGGCAGTACGCACTAGCCAGCCAAGCTACTCTCATTCCTTCATTCCTCCTCCCCGGCCGGCTGGTAAATTGGTCGGTCAGGCCTCGATCACCATGGGCGGTTCGTCGACGTTCATGCTGGCGCCTGCCCTGGTGACGACGGCGCTGATACTCCTCCTGGTGCTGTCCTCGTCGCCAGCGGTGGTGGCGCGGAAAGATTCCGGGCTGTCCGTCGGGTTCTACAGGGAGTTGTGTCCCAAGGCGGAGAAGGTTGTCCGGCGAATCGTCACCAAGGCCTTCAAGAAGGAGCCCGGCACCCCCGGCGACATCATCCGCCTCTTTTTCCACGACTGCTTTGTCCGCGTAAGCCGCTCACTGATGTTCACTAAGTTTGAGTAGATGCATGTGTTTTGCACGGCAGTTTTTACTTGATTTTTGCCACTGAGAGTGGACTTTATAAACCCAGTGTAGTGCACCTTTTATCTGGGTCGTCCATTTTTATGGGGAGATCCATGCTAGCTAACTAAGTTTATTCCATGCAAAAATAATACTATTTGAAGTATTTATGGCGCACCAAAAGTTCTGAAATATTTTTACACATTGTAGATATAATGATTTGAGAATAATTAATAAAGATGGTTGTATGCATCGATTAATGCAGAGGCCGGGGGTCTTAATCTCTTTTTCCAAAAAAAAAAGATATAATGATTTATTGACCTGAAAAGTTGGGATTTGTTGACCTGCAAACTTGGAAGTCTATACGTTATTTTGTTTGAGAGAAAGCAAAAAGATACGGAAAAAATGAATATGGATCTTGAGGCATAAATGGATGGCTAAATAGAGGAAGACCGTGTGCAAATTCGAACCGTCTTCCGTATGAGCATGCTAATCATGGAATAAATATTTGCACCAATAACATTCATACTTTGGTCGTGCTTTCAAACTGTACATACAAAGACTAACTGGAATATACTTTTTGGTATTACTACGATGTTGACACTGTATTTAGTTATTTGAATTATGAGAGTTTCTTATGTAATAGATTGTGATTTTTATTGCTTCCCTTTAAAAAAATTGTGATGTTTATGACGACAATTGAATTTTGTGCATGAAGTGCAATGCCTCCAACGGTAAATTCTGAAATCTTCCACTTGTGGTATAAAAAAATCAATATTTAATATTTTATTACAAATCATTGGGAGGCTGCTTGTTATGCAGTTTATTGCCTTTTGGGGTTAACTTGCAGTCAGTATTCTAGGTTTCGTCTCGTGGAAAAATATTAATACAACCATATTCTATAAATAAGCTATGAATGTAATAAACAAGTGCACAAAACACAAAACGAAATGCAAAACGGAAGTTGCACTGAAAATGAAATAGCGGTACACACAAGAATTGTGCAACTTTGATTAAGAAATGCCTTCACAATTAGCCTGGACATAAACTAGCAACTCAGCTATCTAATTATAACATCTTCATGAAACCAATTTAAATGATGTTTTACACATTAAGGATATAAATGTTGTAAGCATGATACATTTTTAAAGCTCTCTATATTTTTACACGAGGAGAGTACGTTTATTAGTTGCATGTGTAAGTACTTTACTTTACTCAGAGCTATATGGTATATGTTTCTAGGGTTGTGACGCCTCGGTGCTGCTTGAGTCAACACCAGGGAACAAGGCGGAGAGGGACTCGAAGCCAAACAACCCAAGCTTGGATGGTTTCGAGGTCATAAGTGATGCCAAGGAGATTCTAGAGAAACTTTGTCCGCAAACCGTCTCTTGTGCTGACATCCTAGCCCTCTCCGCTCGTGATGGTGCCTTCCTTGCTAGTGGGCTCGACTATGCCATTCCAACGGGCCGGCGTGATGGACTCGTCTCCAAGGCAGACGATGTTCTCCCTAGTGTCCCTCACCCTGACTTCCACCATGATCAGCTTATAGAGAACTTCACTGCAAAAGGTAACGTGCGCATCAGTACATATAGTAGTCGTGCACGACCATATACTTCGCACGTATTATGGCAGACTATATGGTTTGTGCATAGGTCAATCATTTCTTGGTTTTGACATCAATATAGAAAATTTTGCCAACATATACAAAACAAATGCATGACACTACATTTGCCTTGAAACATGCTCTTATAATACATACTCACTTTCATGTGAAGAAGAATATTCTTCATATGTATAAATTATTGATCAAAGTGTAACTGTGAAGACCGTGTAATATCTAGTCGGACATATATTGTGACACTGAGAAAAATTCGTGAGCCTTTGTTTAATTTACAGGTTTTACGGCGGAGGAGCTGGTGACGCTGTCCGGAGCCCACACCATCGGCACCTCACACTGCTCATCGTTCACGGACCGTTTGTACAAGTACTACAACGACGGTGAATACGGCACTGACCCTGCGATTCCGGCGGCGTATGCTGCGCGCCTCAAGAAGAAGTGCCCGCCGTCGACGGCGGCGCACAACGACACCACAATGGTGCAGCTCGACGACGTGACACCGTTCGTGATGGACAACCAGTACTACAAGAACTTGCTGGCCGGCACGGTGGCGTTCGACTCGGACATGGCGCTCATGGACGACCCTGAGACGGCGGCCCTCGTCGCACTCTACGCCCGGGAGCCCTCCGACTACTGGACCGAGCGATTCGCCGCCGCGATGGTGAAGGTCAGCGAGATGGACGTGCTCACCGGCAGCGAGGGGGAGATCAGGCTGAACTGCTCCAAGGTGAACTAGTAATTGATTGAGCTGTTGGTTGCTGCGTTTGTCTCTATGTATGCTTGGGGAAATTCACGATATATATTGTTCTATTGTGTTATTTTTCTTTGGTTCGTTTTTATATGGTGATGTGAAATATGGAAGCACATTTGCAAGAATGCATATCACTCGATTTGAGTTGTAAATTCAACAAGAAACAATCATGTACTGCTGCTACTACTACTGCATGTTTACGCATTTCCGTTCTAGTTATGCACTTGATTCGACTACCATCACTTTGTGAACTTCTCAATGAAATGGTTCAGATTTTACGTCCTTGGATGTTTTACTGAACCGTGGTCGATCAAGTAAACATGGTAAACACAATCGCAACCAAAAGCAGAGGACAACCTTCCACTAATGCGCCACCTCCAGGAATCTAAGCCCACCCCCGCGTCGCCAACCCTAGGCGACACGGGGGGCGCTCGCGCCGCCTGCCCTAGGCCGCCACCCTTCGATCCCACCCCCTAGCCGCCGTCCAAGATCACACCTGTGAAGCCTCGGTTGTGGGCTAGTCTTCTCCCTCGCGCGGCGGCAGCGATTTCTTCAGGCGGCGGCGACGCGGTCACGATGGCGATTCGGCGGCAAGGAGCAGCGGGATCCCAGCGGTGTACGTGGCGGCGGCGACAGTGGAGGCGCGTCCACTCCGCGACGATGGCGCCCCTGTGGTGGTGGCCTGGATCGCGCGTCTCGCTGGGCCCAGATGGGCTTGGGCGGGTCGGCGGATCTAGTCCGCGGCGATAGGCAAGAGCGGTGGGCTTGACGGCGCCGGCTGCTTAGCCACCGTGGTGGAGCCGCGGCTGGTCAAGCAGCGGCGGCCTAGATCTGTTTCGTCAAGTCCTCGCAGAGATGGCGGCGGTCGGTGCACGAGATGCTTGATGGAGGCTCTTCGAACAGATATGGGTGAAAACCTGCTCTCGGCTAGCTGCCAAGGTCGACCATGGTCGTGCTCTTCTGTGACGTTCCCTTCTTGAAGGCATCATCATGGAGAAGTTCCAGGCCACTATCTGCTACCTCCGGGGGAAACCCTAAATCAGTAGATCGGATGACGGCGGGGCTCTTGTGTCGTTTCCCCCTTGGGGGTGTCATTCTTGGAGGTGTACACGGGCTCAAGGGACCAGTGGACGACATCTTTGGTGGAGCGGTGCTTCATCTTACACATTGATGGCGGCGGATCTCGGCGGCGTGGTGCAGTGGAGACTCGGCATCCGATACGCGGAGATGGACTCGCGCAGGAAGAGCACGTTGTCTGGCGTCGTGGTGGCGTCGATGGCAGAGAGGCCTGGCAAGGTCGATGCGCCGGTATCTGCTCTGAAGATGGATCAATGGAAGATGGCGGCGACGACCTATGAGGGTGCGTCGGACCGGTTTGTGCCTGATGCCTGCAAGACAAACAAGAGCGAAGGTATCACTTTTGCAGAAGTATCTCAATGAGTAATCGTCCCAACCAAGAGCGGAGGAGAGTATTCATAGTGGTGCTTTTGTTACATACAAGGTGTCACAACTCTTGTGTGAAGTAACTGCTCGAGCTTCTGCAAATATTGTTACTGTCTTGAACGACTGATAAACCAGATTGAGAAGTATAAAAAGATGTTTGAAGTAACAACTATAAAAACTATTGAAAGTAAATAACATAAATAAGACTAAAAGTTGTGTTTCCTGCAATGAAAAGATTAGGCGCGGAGAGATTTCATTTCATGGTAAGAATGTATCAAGGGTGCCAGTGCGACGGTAGTACCAGTTACCTTGTATTGCATTCATAGTATTTGGTATGTGTGTTCTGTAGGCGGATCACCGTAAGTTCATGAAACTCCTCCACGCGGGATTATATTTCATTCTATGGTCCTGCTTCACTATTGCCCACAGAGTGGACGTTTTCGCAATTAAGATCCTTGGACAGGAACCAAGCATTAAGTTTAATGGATCAACGTTATCTCATATTGTTTTCAGTCCTCATAGATATCTCCACCTGTCACGTCAGAGGTCACGGATTTTCTAAACAATATGTGTTACTTGTGTAGGTCTTGAGATCATGTTTCCTGGGCCCTTAAATTGGACAACACGCATAGAGTTCACCACAGCATAACAACGTACTAGACAGATCATACCACTACAAATACAACTGACGACATATAGAATAGGCACGAATGATTTTTACCACTTACCTACATCTCCCACGCCTATACAGAATTACTCACGCATCATAAGAGGGGAATCATTCACAATAGAGATAAAGCCCATGAAAGCCATATCGATAATACCAGGAAGATCCACAATAAGATGAAATGGACAATTCAAATAGTCTTGATCTCCAGATGAGATTGGAACAAGTCACAATTGTTCTCGCAAATTGGAATTCCTCTTACAATAGTGAAGGGGATGTGTTGATGATGGAGATGAAAGGACCAAAACTAAAATGATCTTCGATGGTTCTTCAGATCCCCACTTCTCCTGTTCTGGATGGTGTGGCGGCGACTAGGGTTTTCCTTTTTTCCCCTGGTCCCTTCACGAAAGTGGCTTTTATAGACGTGGTGGAGTTGTTGGCGGTCCATACGAGCGCTCGCGGTCATATGGAACGCTGTCTTCGGCTCTACTGCGCCTGTTGACTTGAGTCTCTTCATGAAAGTTGCTCCATTTGGCTTGATTTGTAGCTATCCCTCTTGGTTTCCTTTCATAATTTATATTTCCTGTCAAGCGTTGGAAAAATGGATTTTATTCTCTTTCAAGGGATTAGCATTAGAAATATCCGAAGAGTAATAAAAGTCCGGTGAAAACCAAGCAATAACCACTAGGAAATCATCACAAATTCTCGAGCTATCATGCCCCAGACCTGGTATGTGGCTTGGTTGGGGCCTTCGGCTTTAGATGTTAGGCTTAGGTGCGAGGTCTGGGTATTCGGCTCACACTTTCTGCACCCCTTCATCAATTGATAGGAGTAGCGACATATGCTGCCAAGATGGCGGCTTCAGACATATTGATGTATTACTTTGTAAGGTCTTTGTGAATAATTAATAAAGTGGTTGCATGCATCTCCCAGATGCAGAGGCTAGGGGTCATCCTCCTTTTCGAAAAAAACTAAAGCACCACCAGAAACAAGTGAGAAGAAGGGCAACGGAGTATTGCTATCATCAACAATGGCAAATGATGCTTAAGAATTTGCAAAATAAAAATTGTGGGGTCAACTGAAACCTAGATGAGGCAAGAGGTCAAAAGTAAGGCCATAGCTTCTTTCCTCCTCCACAAGAAAAGACACCAGGCTTTCCTCCTCCTCCTGTCGGCACCGCCATTGGTCCCCCCGTCTTTAATGGACTTTATGCCATGGAGGTGCGGAGGACCTCGGCTCCTCGCGACTAGGGGGGAGGGGGTTGGGTCTGATCTCATTTTTGTTAGCTTCCGCATTTGGTTTGGGTTGTACGGTGGTGGCGATGTCCCTTAGTAAGAATAATGTCTCACACGTTCGATCCCCGTCCCGATAGTGTGTCTAGCGTCATCGAAGTGCATGTGGAGGAGTTTCTCCGTCAGATCTCGCCGGATTTGGTCAATGCTGGTCTTCATTGGATCTGTTTGGATCCGGTCTTCGTTCGTCTTCGTTTGGGTGTTTACAGGTATGATCCTTCCGGCCTACGACTCTTTCATCTTGGTGATGGCTGCTGCTCTGATGCGTTGGTCTTGTGACTGCTCAGTTGTCTACTACAACGACGTTTGTCCGACTCTGGTGATGGAGGGGCGATGACAGTGGCGCGCCTTCAGCTCGCTCTAGTGCTCGTAGTCGTCGCTAGATGGTCCATGGACCTGGCTGTAATTTTTAGTACCTCTGGTGTTCTTTCTACTATGATATGATGAATTATAACTACATCAGAAGTTTCTCCCACAAAAAATGAAACCCAATTGCTTATTTGAAAAAAATAAACCAATAAATAATGGCTACAATTTTATCCATCTCGGCCACTATCTGATAGACCAAATCATGCCCGTCCACCTTATGTAAGATTCACAAAATTGACAAGTTAAGTAATGAGAAAATGATTGTCTTTAAATCATTCCGCAGTTGGCTACACAAACAAAGTGTGGTATCTTGTCTTACGCAAAACAACCGGCAAACTATTCCAGCAAAGCTCTCAGTTTCATTTCTGAAATTAAGGTGTCACCAACAACCATCCATATCTCCAAAACTGCATAAATGATGCACTCTCATCCCTCCCACTCTGCTTTTGAGACTTTGCTCTTTCCCCATTGTCCAATGTAGGTAAAGCTTGAGGCTGTTTTAGATAAATATTTGGGCTTGCCATACTTGATATACGTAGTTTCAGTTAAATTTTTGGCTTACGATTGTTTTAAACATCTTGTTGAGAGAGTGTTGAGAAGAATAACTTCGTGGAAGGAGAAGATTTTGTAAGCATGAGGTAAAAAGGTGGTGTTAAAAGCAGTGGCACAAGTAATAGTGGCGTATGCGATGTCTATATTCAAGCTTCCGTAAAAAATGCGTAGGAATCACGAATGCAATATGGCAATTCTTGTGGGACGATGATGCCAACATATCAAAAGATACACTGGTTTTGTTTGTCAGGTGGAAACAATGTATCCCAAAAATATGGGTGCTTTGGGTTTTCTATATCCTCGCTGCTTTTTTTGTGTGAAAAGGATCTCCAAATTACATTGAAACCAAGCAATGATACAAAGCACCCCAACAAATATGAAAATCAGAACCAGGTCCCTAAGGAACCATCACTACTTTAATGTGGCAATACTGGCAAAGCAAGACCGAAGGTTTATGTGTGATTTGGAGTCACTTTGTGTGTGTGTGTGTGTGTGTGTGTGTGTGTGTGTGTGTGCGAGAGAGAGAGAGAGAGAGAGAGAGTACTAAGAGTGAACTACTACTCACATGGTAAACTAATAAATGGTACCGGGATGAAAAGTGGATTAACCTTTACATGGCAAAGCATACCGGCATACATCCAACCTATCATACACGAATTAATATATGGGATGATAAATGGATTCCCGATAGCCCCACAACACGAATTATCACCCCAAGAAGAGCTTGGCTACAGCTCCCAAAAAAGCTTAGTATTGGGGAAATGGTTTCTGACTTATTCGAGAATAGGCATGTGGGATGAAGACCTCTTGCACGATCCCGCTGTCAACGCGAGGATTGAAGGATTTTGTAGCTTGGAGGTTCACAAAAGAACATCTTGTTCTCGGTAAGGTCGGCATAGCATGGTGAGTGGCCACATTAGCTTGGGGATAAGGAGAGTAACTTCATACGAGCACGAGGATCGTTAAATAATCCCGTATGGGGGATCATGTGGGTACTTTCTTTCTCGCTGCTCACATTCGCAGTCGCTCGTCTCTCCGTGAATTAGTGGTGATTCAGGTCTATGGTCCTGCCGATCACTCACGATCGGTGGAGTTCTTGGGAGAACTCCAGGCCAAGGTCCTCGCGATGACTGCGGCCGCCACCCCCGTGTTGGTAGGGGGTGACTTTAACTTGATTCGCTCGGGAGCGGACAAAAACAACAATAATATTAACTGGCCTCGGGTGGCTATGTTTGAAGGAAATATGCCCTAGAGGCAATAATAAAGTTGTTATTTTATATTTCCTTATTCATGATAAAGGTTTATTATTCATGCTAGAATTGTATTGATCGGAAACTTAAATACATGTGTGAATACATAAACAAATACCGTGTCCCTAGTATGCCTCTACTAGACTAGCTCGTTGATCAAAGATGGTTAAGGTTTCCTAACCATAGACATGTGTTGTCATTTGATAACTGGATCACATCATTAGGCGAATGATGTGATGGACAAGACCCACCCGTTAGCTTAGCATAATGATCGTTCAGTTTATTGCTATTGCTTTCTTCATGTCAAATACATATTCCTTCGACTATGAGATTATGCAACTCCCGGATATCAGAGGAATACCTTGTGTGCTATCAAACGTCACAACGTAATTGGGTGATCATAAATATGCTCTACAGGTATCTCCGAAGGTGTTTGTTGAGTTGGCATAGAACAAGATTAGGATTTGTCACTTCGAGTTTCGGAGAGGTATCTCTGGGCCCTCTCGGTAATACACATCATAAGCTTGCAAGAAAATGACTAAGGAGTTAGTTACGAGGTGATGTATTACAGAAAGAGTAAAGAGACTTGCCGGTAACGACATTGAACTAGGTATAAAGATACTGACGATCGAATCTCGGGCAAGTAACATACCGATAGACAAAGGGAACTGCGTATGTTGTCATAAAGGTTCGACCGATAAAGATCTTAGTAGAATATGTAGGAACCAATATGGGCATCTAGGTCCCGCTATTGGTTATTGACCGGAGAAGCGTCTCGGTCATGTCTACATCATTCTCGAACCCGTAGGGTCCGCACGCTTAACATTCGTTGACGATATAGCATTATTTCAGTTATGTATGTTGGTGACTGAATGTTGTTCGGAGTCCCAGATGAGATCAGGGACATGACGAGGAGCTCCGGAATGGTCCGGAGGTAAAGATTGATATATAGGATGATATGGTTAGGCCAAGGGGTAAGGCCCACGGGGCTTTAGGTCGGTGCAAAAGCATGTTTTGCAGAGGTCAGGGCCCAAACACCGGAGACCCTAGCGTCTGGCCCTGGGCCAGACGCCGAGGTCTGTGGCGTCTGGTCCTGGAAGTACGAGAAGGACTCTTCCTTGCGGGCAAAACCGACTTTGAGGAGGCTCTTTCTCCAAGTTTCGACCCCAGGGCTCAACATATAAATAGAGGGGCAGGGCTAGCACCCAGAACACATCAAGGTACACCAAGCCGTGTGCCGACAACCCCGCCCCTCTAGTTTATCCTCCGTCATAGTTTCCGTTGTGCTTGGCGAAGCCCTGTGGAGATTGTTCTTCACCAACACCGTCACCACGCCGTCGTGCTGCTGGAACTCATCTACTACTTCGCCCTCTTGCTGGATCAAGAAGGCGAGGACGTCATCGAGCTGAACGTGTGCTGAACGTGGAGGTGCCGTATGTTCGGTACTTGATCGGGACGGATCGTGAAGGTGTACGACTACATCAACCGCGTTAATAAACGCTTCCGCTTAGTGATCTTCAAGGGTATGAAGATGCTCTCCCCCTCTCGTAGCTATGCATCTCCATGGATAGATCTTGCGTGTGCGTAGAATTTTTTTGTTTTCCATGCAACGTTCCCCAACAGTGGAATCCGAGCCAGGCCTATGCGTAGATGATATGCACGAGTAGAACACAAAGAGTTGTGGGCAGTGATAGTCATACTGCTTACCACAAACGTCTTATTTGGATTCGGCGGTATTGTGGGATGAAGCGGCCTGGACCAACCTTACATGTCCACGTACATGAGACCGGTTCCACCGACAGACATGCAACTTGTTTTGCATAAAGGTTGCTGGCGGGTGTCTGTTTCTCCTACTTTAGTTGAATCGAATTTGACTACGGCCGGTCCTTGAAGAAGGTTAAAACAGCGAACTTGATAAATCACCGTTGTGGTTTTTGCGTAGTTAAGAACGGTTCTTGCTAGAAACCCGTAGCAGCCACGTAAAACTTGCAACAACAAAGTAGAGGACGTCTAACTTGTTTTTTCAGGGTGTGTTGTGATGTGATATGGTCAAGACATGATGTGATATACGTTATTGTATGACATGATGATGTTTTGTAATTTATCAGCAACCGACAGGAGCCTTATGGTTGTCTCTTTATTGTATGAAATGCAAACACCATGTAATTGCTTTACTTTATCGCTATGCGTTAGCAATAGTTGTAGAAGCAATAGTTGGCGAGACGACGACGACGCAACGATGGAGATCAAGGTGTCGAGCTGGTGACGATGGAGATCATGACGATGCTTTGGAGATGGAGATCAAAAGCACAAGATGATGGTGGCCATATCATGTCACATATTTTGATTGCATGTGATGTTTATCTTTTATGCATCTTATTTTGCTTAGAACGATGGTAGCATTACAAGATGATCCCTTCACTAAATTTCAAGATATAAGTGTTCTCCCCGAGTATGCACTGTTGCGAAAGTTCGTTGTTTCGAGACACCACGTGATGATCGGGTGTGATAGAATCTACGTTCACATACAACGGGTGTAAGACAGTTTTGCACATGTAGAATACTTGGGTTAAACTTGACGAGCCTAGCATGTACAGACATGGTCTCGGAACACTGGAGACCAAAAGGTCGAATGTGAATCATATAGTAGATATGATCAACATAGAGATGTTCACCATTGATAACTACCCCATCTCACGTGATGATCGGACATGGGTTAGTTGATTTGGATCACGTATCACTTAGATAACTTGAGGGATGTTTATTTAAGTGGGAGTTCATTAGTAATTTGATTAATTGAACTTAATTTATCATGAACTTAGTCCTAAAAGTATTTGCATATCTATGTTGTAGATCAATGGCCCGTGCTACCGTTCCCCTGTATTTTTAATATGTTCCTAGAGAAAAATAAGTTGAAAGATGATTGTAGCAATGAAGCGGACTGGGTCCGTGATCTGAGGATTATCCTCATTGCTGCACAGAAGAATTATGTCCTTGATGCACCGCTAGGTGACAGACCTATTGCAGGAATAGATGCAGATGTTATGAACGTTTTGGCAAGCTCGGTATGATGACTACTTAATAGTTTAGTGTGCCATGCTTTACGGCTTAGAACCGGGACTTCAAAAATGTTTTGAATGCCACAGAGCATATGAGATGTTCCAAGAGCTGAAATTGGTATTTCAGACTCATGCCTGTGTCGAGAGGTATGAGACCTCTGCCAAGTACTTTGCCTACAAGATGGAGGAGAATACCTCAGTGTAACACCCCCGGTGGTTAGCCACAGTAATCCCATTTTGATAATGCCAAGTCAGCATGATTATCAGTGCATGATCATCATTAACATCATATTGCATTTCAACTCCTAACCTCAAATTCAAATTTAAATGAAAGTGGAAAATAGAAGTTGTCCAACATAGAAACTAAATTGTTCATTAAATAGCAAATAAATCAGAGACAATTCTAAAATTGAAACCAACATCATTGGAGTTGGGTAAGTGACTCAAACATCTTCAAACAGCGACTAAAAACAATATTTAATAACCATTTATTAAATCTAATTTAAGTATGAAATGATGTTTTGCCCAAACTAATTTTAGGTGTTAGGAAATAAAGCACTGGTATTTATGGACCAGGTCACATGTTTTACAAAATTCAATTTGAGCCCTAACTATTTACAAAACAGGGGTATGGATAAAATAAAAGGAGAAAAGAAAAGAAAAGGAAAAGCCCCCCCCCCCCCCCCCGGACCAACTGGCCGTGGCCCAGCTGGCCACCAGGCCACCAACCAGCCGGCCCATTCCCCCTGGCCGGCCCACCCCATCCCCTTATCCCCTCACTCCCCGTAACCCTAGCCCACCGACACCCCATTCCCCCACCCCCTCGGTCTCCACTCCCTCCACCCATCCCATCTTGATCGGGCCGGCGACCCCGGCGACCGCGCCCCCCCCTCTCCATCGCCGCTCGCCCTCCGCCACCATCTCCGTTCCGCCCTTCCCTCCTTCCTCCTCCCTCTCCTCGCCTCGACCCTTTCCACCCCCGCCCTTCCTCCTCTCGCTCCCTCCCCTCCCTGCCTCTCGTCCTCCTCCCCCCCTCTCCGTCGTCGACCTCGTCCCCGTCCTCCCCCTCGCGCTCGAGCACCGCTGCCCCCCCCTACACTCGCGGTGAGCACCGCGCTGCCCGCCCCCTCCTCTCCCCTCGGTTCACCGCCCTCACCGCATCCCCGCACGCCCCACCTCCGCCCCGCCCTCCCTCTACCCTTGTCCGTCTCCCCTCCTTTCCCCGCCTTCTCCCTCGCTCCACACCCGTCTTTCCCACCTTCTCTTACCTCTTCTCCTCCTCTTTCCTTCCTCACCTCCCGCCCTCTTCCACCCTCTCTTCTGCTTTCCGTGCCTCTCTGTCTCCTTCCTCTTCTTCCACCTGATCCCTCGGGTAACCCGGCTGGAGGCCTCCCCTCAATCTCCTGCTTGCCCTTCTCTCCTCTCTTCTCTTCTGCATGTACTTTCTATAATGATGGCTGAGGCCGATAAATCGGTAAGCCAATAATCTAGGAGGGGGTGTTTTATGTAAGGAAAGGTTGCCTCCCTCTCTTTCCCTCCCCTCTGCGCCTCAAAAGTTATTCCTCTCCCCTCATCCTTCCTTCATCTCTCATCTCGGCCGGTACGGGGTTATCCTGTCGCCAAGTCTCGTGCTTCTCGTCCCCAGTCCCCCCTCTCTCTGGGCTGCAGCTGCCCTCTGGGATCTCTCTCTCTGCTCTCCTCGTCCTCATTGTCCCTTTTTCCCTTCTCGTGGGCCCCAGTTGCCCTGTGAAGCTGACGAACGGGGCCAGCCCTTACAAACAAATAAAATAAATAAAATACAATAATTAACTAGTTTAATTCAATTAGTTTATTACCCCTGTTTAGATTAGTCTAATTTAATTAATTAGTTTAATTAAATGTTAATTAATTAGTTAATCACTAATTAGCCTAATGTGAGTATGACAGGTGGGACCCACTGGTCCTGACGTCATGCTGACGTCATGCTGACGTCAGCAAGACACTGTTTCGGATAATGTTAATTTAAATAATTAATTAAATTCCAGAAATTAATAAAAACTTTAGAAAATCATATTAAATAATCCGTAACTCAGATCGAAAAACTTTGTACATGAAAGTTGCTCAGAACGACGAGACGAATCTGAATACGCGGTCCGTTCGTCCGTCACGCGTCCCTAACTATCCGAACTTGCAACCGTTCCCCTCTTATCCTCTGTCCGATAATTCCAAAGACCCGGGAAATATCGTCAGATATTCTCCCGCTCCGTCTGTTACGTGTGATGCTGCGTTAGACCACCCCTAGCACCGTGTATCGTATTTGTCATGCTCATGTTTGCTATATATTTATACTGTTTCCTCCCCCTCTTCTCTCTCGATAGCCCCCGACCCCGACGTCGTCCCCGAGACCGACGCAGCTCCGGAGCCCGAAGACACCATAGACGACCTTGCCCTTGCCGCCGAGCAACCAGGCAAGCCCCTCCTTTGATCATCCCGATATCGCCCATTCTATATTCCCATGCTTGCATTAGAATTGCTGCTGCTGCTGCTTTACCTATTCTGATGCATAGCCTGTTCATTGTAACCTGCTGTTGATAATTACCTGCATATCCTAAACTATTTAGTCTAGGCTGGGTAGAGACCTATCAGTGACCCCACTTATCCCGACTGCCGCGCTGGATCGTCAGAAGACCCGATCAATGGGATTGAAGACCAGGACCCGACACCGCACATCACCCCCCTTAGTTGTAACGACACTGCAGCGTTACTATCGAGTGTCGAGGGTGAAACCTCATGTAGCACTTCTGATGTTAACTCTGTAGAGTAGTTATTCGGTCATGGTCATCGAGGGTGATTCCTCCTTCACCGCTTCCGATAACGACGCTGTCGTACAAACACCTCAAGTGTGGACCCAGTGAGGGTGATTCCTCCTAGTTCACCTTGACGGATACATCGAGTGAGAATTCAATGAGGGTGATACCTCGGATTCCCTGATGTTATGGACACACGGATACTTGGACTTTACAATGTTACTTGGAAAGGCGGGTCGACCCTGAGGGGTACCCGCGTGTGATGTGGAGGCGGGTTGCCAGTGCGGTGCCCGAGTGGTGAATACGAGGCGCGGCCGGGCATTCTTAACCCTTGCCGCAAGTCCTCGAGACGGGGCGACGGGGTCACATCTTTCGTGAGTCTCTGCTCGTTACCGCAAGCCCTAGTCCTAACGATTTGGATATTTGATCCGAGCAGGCCTCTGGCCTGATAGCACTAACCATCACGTGGGCATAGTATGGGCGTTCTGCATCGTAGCATCAGCCGAAAGCTCTGTCAGACGTCCAGTTCAGCATGGCGGCACGGACGGACCGGCGCCCTCCTGGTGCCAGGCTTCTCCCTGCGCGCAACGACTCGGAGTGCACAGGGCGATGGCCCAAGACCTCTGAGCGCTTAGGATGTAGACCGACGGGGACCTCTCTGCTGAGCTCTAGGTAGGGTTGCGATGTGTTGTTTGGCCGAGGCCGGGCATGACCCAGGAAAGTGTGTCCGGCCGAAGTTAATCGAGCGTGTTGGGTAAGTTGGTGCACCCCTGCAGGGAAGAACATTTCTATCGATAGCCGGTCCTACGGTAAAGGACACTCGGAGTTGTATCCTGATTGATACAATTTAGAACTGGATACCTGTGATGAGACCTGTATATATGGCTCTGGGATTGCTTCTCGCAGGGAGTCGAGAAGGGATCTCAGGACGAGGTTGATGAATGTATGGCTCTGGGATTGCTTTCTCGCAGGGAGTCGAGAAAGGATCTCTGGGTGAGGTTGATATTATTACTGCTACATTATATGGTATTGTTCTACTCTCTTCTACTGCTGCAAGACCGCTGAAGATGCTAGTCTTCGATAGGACTAGGCCTTCTCTCTATTCTGGCATTTCTGCAGCCCAGTCCGCATATACAGCCTCCCCTTGAAAATGTTGCATATGTAGTGTAGATCCTTGCTTGCTGAGTACTTCAGAGTACTCACGGTTGCTTTGTTTTCCTTTTTCTCCCCATATCAGTTTGTCGTGACCAAGATGACGGAGCCCCCTGAGACAGATGCCCCGACGATCGTTACTACTACTACCCAGAGGATGGATACTACTACGAGTTGACTGACGACCAGGAGTAGGATCGGAGGGTCCCAGGCAGGAGGCCTTGTGCCTTTCGATCGTAGTGTTTTATTTTGCCCCGCCTTTCTAAAGGCCTTTCTGTTTCTATTTCATATCTGTACTCAGATATCTGATGCTTCCGCTGACGCTTGTTTGCAAGCTTATGTATTCGAGCCCTCGAGCCCCTGGCTTGTAATATAAAGCTTGTATGACTTTATTTATGTTTTAGAGTTGTGTTGTGATATCTTCCCGTGAGTCCTTAGGCTTGATCGTGTGCATTTGCGTGTATGATTAGTGCACGATCGGGCCGGGGGCGTCACACTCAGCCAGTGAGCATGTGCTCAGAATGTCTAGGTACTACAATCGCCTGAATCAAGTGGGAGTTAATCTTCCAGATAAGATAGTGATTGACAGAGTTCTCTAGTCACTATCACGAAGCTACTAGAACTTCGTGATAAACTATAATATGCAAGGGATGATGAAAATGATTACCGAGCTCTTCGCGATGGTGAAATCGGCGAAGGTAGAAATCAAGAAAGAGCATCAAGTGTTGATGGTTAACAAAACCACTAGTTTCAAGAAAAAGGGCAAAGGGATAGAAAGGGAACTTCAAGGAGAATGGCAAGCAAGTTGCCACTCCCATGAAGAAGCCCAAAGCTGGACCCAAGCTTGAAACTGAGTGCTTCTACTGCAAAGGAAATGGTCACTGGAAGCGGAACTGCCCCAAACATTTGGCGGATAAGAAGGATGGCAAAGAGAACAAAGGTATATTTGATATACAGATTATTGATGTGTACCTTATTAGTGTTCGTAGTAGCCCCTGGGTATTTGATACCGGTTTGGTTGCTAAGATTAGTAACTCGAAACAGGAGTTGCAGAATAAACAGAGACTAGTTAAGGGCGAGGTGACGATGTGTGTTGGAATTGATTCCAAGGTTGATACGATCACCATCGCACACTCACTCTACCTTCGGGATTAGTGTTGAACCTAAATAAATGTTATTTGGTGTTTGCGTTGAGCATGAATATGATTAGATCATGTTTATTGCAATACGGTTATTCATTTAAGTAAGAGAATAATTGTTGTTCTGTTTACATGAATAAAACCTTCTATGGTCATACACCCAATGTAAATGGTTTATTGAATCTCGATCGTAGTGATACACATATTCATAATATTGATGCCAAAAGATACAAAGTTGATAATGATAGTGCAACATACTTGTGGCACTGCCGTTTAGGTCATATTGGTCTAAAGCGCATGAAGAAACTCCATGCGGATGGGCTTTTGGAATCATTTGATTATGAATCATTTGATACTTGCAAACCATGCCTCATGGGAAAGATGACTAAAACTTCGTTCTCCGGAACAATGGAGCGAGCTAATGACTTATTGGGAATAATACATACAGGTGTATGCGGTCCGATGAGTGTTGAAGCACACAGCGGGTATCGTTATTTTCTGACCTTCACATATGATTTGAGTAGGTGTGGATATATCTACTTGATGAAACACAAGTCTGAAACATTTGAAAAGTTCAAAGAATTTCAGAGTGAAGTGGAGAATCATCATAACAAGAAAATAAAGTTTCTACGATCCGATCGCGGAGGCGAATATTTGAGTTACGAGTTTGGCCTTCATTTAAAACAATGTGAAATAGTTTCAGAACTCACGCCACCTGGAACACCACAGCATAATGGTGTGTCCGAACGTCGTAACCGTACTTTATTAGATATGGTGCGTTCTATGATGTCTCTTACCGATTTACCACTATCGTTTTGGGGTTATGCATTAGAGATGTAACACCCCCGTAGCTCATCTACAGTTATCGAACCTATAAGGGCCAGTTCTCTCGAAGTTACCCTTTACTTCCCCACTAAAATCTTGGGACGAGATTTCTTGTAGTAGAGGAGATTTGTAACACCCCGGTAGCTCATCTACAGTAATCACACAATAATGGTCAAGTTAATAATATTTCTAACAACAAAACAAAATAGTTCACAATATTGCAAATAATCCCAAAGAAATTATAAAAATAAAATCAACATTATTTGAATCTTGAAATTGACCCTAGCATCCAGAAACAGTGACTTTAACAGCCACTTAGTTTCTTTTCCAATTAAGCAAAATTCAAATAAAATTATTCAACTACCAAACTTTTTGTGGCAGTGCAGAATGTCGCATAGTATTAAACTTGGCAAGTTCCACTTTTTACTAAAGTCATTTGATAACAAAATGTATTGCAAAACAGAGCTGCAAAAATGAAACAGAAAAGGAATAAAGGAAATAAAACTAAACCTACTATGCTCTACGGCCTGCTAGCTACAGTACCGGCCCAGCTGGCCACCACAGCCCAGCCCATCGCGTGGTCTTCTTCCTCCCCGTGTCACCACCAGACGCAATCGCCGGTGCCATTGCCGTGCGATGAGCGACACCGAGGCCACAGGGGCTCGCCTGGGAGTAGATAAGGACGTCCCCGACCTCACCCCGAACCCTAGAACACTCCCACTCTCTCCCTTCCTCCCTCGGTCGCCTCTCCCTCGATCTGGATCGGAGCCAAGCGCCGCGATCGCCGTGGCTCCAAAAACGTCGCGGCCACCCTCCTTCCGAGCTGTGCCAAGGCATCTAGGAGGACCGGCGCCCTCGTCCTCGTCGATCTCGAGCACCAGGACGAGCCAGACCGCCCGCAGCTCGCCGTCACCGTTGTCCTTCTCCGCGCACGCTCCTTTGCTTCGCCATCTCCCTCGAAGCTCCCGACGCCCCTGGTCCACCCCGGCCTCCCTAACCTCGTCCCCGGCACCGCTGTGAGCCACTCTTCCCAAACCCCCTCTCCCTGTTGTCGATTTGTCGCCGTAGCCGCCGTCACCGAGCCCGTCCGAGCTCCCGCGTATGTATGTGCATGCGGCTGTAGCGTGTTGTGCTGCTCCTGTGCCACTGCTTAGCCGCTGCTTCCGCTGATGCCTTGCTGCTGCTGCTGCTGCGTTGCTTGCTACGATGCTGCTCTGCTCGTAGTTGCTGCTGCCGCTAATGCTACTTAGCCGCTGCCGCTGCTCTTGCTTCTGCCGCCGCCTACTGCTGCTTGTGCTACTTCCGCAGTTGCTACCTCGTGCTACTGCCGCTGCTCCGCACGCCCGCGCCCTGGCCGCACGCCGGCCACGCCTGCTCTCCCCTGGTAGGGCTGCCTGCTGCTGCCCGCGCCCGCCTCCGGCTGCCGCTGCTCTGCTGCTCCGCTGGCTGCTGCTTTCTGCTGCGGCTGCTGCTGCTCATGCCGCAGCTGCTATGCTGCCGCATTCTGCTGCTGCTCTGCTACAGTAACTGATCGTTACTGTAGCAGTAGCTAGCTTCACTGATAATACACTGCCTAGCCCTCTAAACAGCCCCTAAACAGTGACAAGACAAGTCCTAACATGAGTAAAAATTATATGAATAGAAAGTAGATTTAACAAGCTTCATTTTGATCCATTGGACCAGTTTCAGATAATGCGTGGATTAATTCCTACGAAAACCATAAAATGCTAAGTTCTGTTAAGTGAAGAACTGAAAAAACAACTTTATTTCTATAGCTACTTTAGAGCTGTTGATGATCAAGCTAATGAACTCTAATATGGATAAAAGTGATACTAACAAGTAGATCACAGAAAAATGCTCACAATTGATATAAGGCACTAATCCGTAGGATGAACATAACAATCGTTATAGCCTTTGAAAAACAGCTAAGTGATGTTTAAACTAAGCAATTCTCAGACAACCAATTTTCAGGAATTCCAGAAAATGAATAAAACTTTGAAAAATCATAGAAATTGAACCGTAGCTCAGATCGAAAAACTTTCTACATGAAAGTTGATCAGAACGACGAGACGAATCCAACAGTGCCATCTGTTTCCAATTCGGAACCTTCTACAGAGGTGAACCCGTAACTTTTAGCCTGTTTTCGGTAGATGAATAGTGCATATATACCGGTTAATAAATCCAACTTTAATCCTAAAATAACTAAAATGATTTAGACATGTCTTTAGGCAACCCTGCGCTGCACGTTAGCATAGCATGCTCTGTGTTGCATTGTTTGCTGTGTATTTATCTGTTTCCTCCCCCTCTTCTCTCTCGGTAGACCCCGACGCCGATGCAGTTCCCGAGACCGACGCAGCTCAGGAGCCCGACGACATCGTTGACGACCTTGCCTTTGCCGCAGAGCAACCACGCAAGCACCCCCCCTTTGAACATGCCTATATCGCCTATTCTTTCATCCTCCTGCTTGCATTAGAATCTGCTACTGCTTTGAGTTATCCTATTCTGATGCATAGCCTTTTTATTGTAACCTGCTATTGAAACCTTACCTGCTTATCCTAAACTGCTTAGTATAGGCTGGATAGAGACCCCAGTGACCCCCACTTGTCTCGGTTGCCCTGCTGGATCATCAGAAGACTCAACAACCAGGCCCCGGCACCGCACATCACCCCCCTTAGTTGTACGACACTGCAGCGTTACTATCAAGTGCCGAGGGTGATACCTCATTTAGCACTTCTGATGTTAACTCTGTAGAGTAGCTATTCGGTCGTGGTCATCGAGGGTGATTCCTCCTTCACCACTCCCGTTAATGACGCCGTCGTGCAACACCTCAAGTGTGAACCTTGAGGGTGATTCCTCCTAAGTTCACCTTGACGACTACATCATGTGGGATCCGTCGAGGGTGATTCCTCAGTTTCCCCCTTGGTGTTTGGACACACAGTTACTATGACTTTAACCATGAACCATGATAAAGTCGGGTCGGCTCTGAGGGGTACCCACGCGAGCATAAGATGCAATTGATGTGTAGTCGGGTGACCAGAGAGAGTACCCGCGAGATAATTACGAGGCGTGGCCGGGCATTCTTAGCCCTTGCCGCAAGTCCTCGAGACGGGGCGACAGAGTCACATCGATCGTGAGTCTCTGCTCATTATCGCGCGCTCCTAATTCACTAACTGTTTGGATATTTGATCCGAGTGGGCCTCTGGCCCGATAGCACTAACCATCACATGGGAACAGTTATGGGCACTCTGTGTCGTATGCATCAGCCGAAGCTTAATGGACGTCAGCGACTGAGCGGCGCGCGCTGGGTTGGACCGCGTTAAGCACCCTCCGTTGTACTGGAGGCTGCTAGGTCTGCTCACCGGCCGCGTACGCAACGTGCAGGAGCGCTCGGGGCAATGGCCCAAGACCCCTGGGGGCATAGGTTTAGTCCGGCGTGCTGACCTCTCTCTTAAGCCTAGGTCGGGTTGCGGTGTATCGTTTCACCGAGGCCGGGCACGACCTAGAAAAGTGTGTCCGGCCAGAGTTAATCGAGCGTGGTGGGTAAGTTGGTGCACCCCTGCAGGGAAGAAAACATCTATGCATAGCCGGATCCTCGGTAACGGACGCTCGGAGCTGTATCCCGATCGATACAACTAGAACTGGATAGAAATGGATACTAGGGCTCTGGGATTGCTTTCTCGTCGGGAGTCGAGAAAGAATCTCTGGCCGAGGTTGATACTTAATGCCGCTACTACTATATACTGTACTAATCTACACTCTTCTAATGCTGCAAGACCGCTGAAGATGCTAGTCTTCGATAGGACTAGGCCTTCTCTCTATTCTAGCATTTCTGCAGCCCAGTCCACATATACAGCCTCTCTTTGATAATGTTGCATATATAGTGTAGATCCTTGCTTGCCGAGTACTTCGGATGAGTACTCACGGTTGCTTTGCTTCCTCTTTTTCCCCTTTTCCTTTTGATGCAACCAGACGACGGAGCCCTAGAGCCAGCTACCCCCGTCATCGACTACTACTACCACCCCGAGGGTGGTTACTACTATGAGCTTGCCGACGACCCGGACTAGGATCGGAGGGTCCCAGGCAGGAGGCCTGCGCCTTTTCGATCGTAGCTTTTGTTTTGCCTCGCCTTTCTAAAGACTTATCTGTTTCTGTTTCATATCTGTACTCAGATATCTAACGCTTCCGCTGATGCTTGTTGACATCAAGCTTATGTATTCAAGCCCTCGAGGCCCTGGTTTGTAATATAATGCTTGTATGCCTTTATTTATGTTTTAGAGTTGTGTTGTGATTCCTTCAAGTGAGTCCTTAGGCTTGATCGTGTGCATTTGCGTGTATGATTAGTGCACGATTAAGCCGGAGGCGTCACAAGTTGGTATCAGAGCCGACTGCCTGTAGGAGACCCCCTTTCCAACTCCTTGGCCAAAGTTGAGTCTAGTGGTCCAAAACTGTTTTACTAACTTGGCTGAGTGGCTTACGGGCCCACGTCGCCAATTGGGTGGTATTAGGATCTTTTATTCCTCGTCTATACTCTGGGACTCTGATCTCTCTTCATTTCGGGTTAAAGATTTTGCTAACTCCAACACTAGGTTCTCGTAACCGCTTTCTCCCGGAGAGCCCCCCTCCCCTCATTCCAGAAGATGGCGCGTCATCATCAGAAGACTCCGAAGATACTCCTCGAAGTTTCCCGAGACCATTATGCCCACTGCTTTTGCAAGTTCCCTAGTATCGATGATCACCGTGAACAGCTATACATCTTTGCCGTTTGTATTTTCATTCCCAGTTACTCCTTTATGTACGAGATACCCGGTAATACTCCTTGTTAATCTGGGAATCCTTTGTGCCTTCTGCTTTGCAGCTTCTTTTTGCACTACGGATAATTCACTTAACCGGGGTTCGTTCATCCCCAGTTGTTCATATGCTTTCCAAAATACTTGGAAATGCTATCTGATCTTCCGAAAATCCTCTGCAGCCTATTGCTCTTGATTCTCCTTGCCTGCTTGCATTAGGATTAATTCCATATGTCTAGCAATATTCTTTAAAATTCTTTGTGATTGTCATTCTGTTCCTATGGATTCAATGTGTGTGCGAATACTCGCAATCATCAATTAATCCTTAGAAATTTTCTTTCCGGCTCAAACATCGTTCCAGATATGAGCTGGTTCTTGCCCAATCAAGATTTGATCGGGTGCGCCTCTAAGTCTGTTCAACCTATCCATCTTCGATCAGAGCATCTGATTCTGATACACCGATCTAGAAATAAAAATTTTCTTTGTATTTAAGTAACGAATTATTTAGATGTTTTAATAAGCCGATGCCTTTGCCTCCCTTCTCCCTCTGATTGATTACCGATACTCACATCAACTCCGTTGTGAATCGCCAGATCCATTGTTGGGTTGTTATCCGACAGTGTCCTTAACATCCAAAATTCTTGTGAGTTATTTCCCTAATACATAATGCCTTTGGTAAATTGTATCCTCTCCTTTTGTCAACCATGCTCTGCTATCGAGCTTGTGTTAATTACTCCTGAAGTTAGTGTTATATGTTCCTAAGATACCCCTACGGGTTGAACCTATGCTTTCCCTAATCCGTGTGAACTCGAAAGTTATGCGAGTCATACTCTTCTGGTACTTCGCTAGATAAATCTTTCGCACTTCAATTTCTTCGAAAACAAGGAGTAAATGAAAGGATATGTGTAACACCCCCGGTGGTTAGCCACAGTAATCCCATTTTGATAATGCCATGTCATCATGATTAACAGTGCTTAATCATCATTAGCACCATATCTCATTTCAAATTCAAATTCAAACTTAAAGTGAAAATAAAAGTTGCTCAAGACCTAGAACTAAAATGTTCATCATATTGCAAATAATTCAGGGGCATTTATAAAAATAATAGCAACATTAATCAAATTAAATGAATGACCCTAACAGCACTAAACAGTACCAAAACAGAATTATTTAATACCTTTTTATTTAAATAAAATCCAAAAGAAAACATTTGGACTAAAAACCTTTTTATAACAGTGGCTTATAATGCACTTTTATTGTTGGACTAAGTCTCATATTTTACAAAAGTCTTTTGGAATGAAATTAAAAGGCAAAACAGAAAAGAAAAGAAAAACAGAAAATCAATAAAATGGAATTGGAAAAGTGCCCCTGTGCACTTAAGCCCACAGCCGCACAGGAGCCGGCCCGGCCCATTTTCTCTCTGCTCCCTCCTACTGCTCCTCCCCGAGCTACTGTCGCCTCTGCCGCGCTCGCCGCCCCGGCCCCGCCCTTCTCCTCTGTCGACAGGGAGCCGCACGCGCCCTACCCCGCTCGGTTAAGGACCCCTGCGACGCGTTGGACAAACCCTAGATGCCACAGCTCCCCTCTCTCACTTGCCCCCTTCCATTTCTTCAGAGGTCGACGCTGCCGTCGCCGTCGCCCCGCCACCACCGTGGCCACCGGCGTCCCCGCGGGCTACCAACGTGTCTGGGAGGAGCGTCGTGGTCAACCACGTCGCCCACGCCTACCAGCCGGAGTCGGAGAAGCCCTACGGTGACCGCATCGAGCTCCGCCCCTCTTCTGCATCTCCGGAGCGATTCCGACGAGCTCGAGCCCATCTGCAGCTACTAATCCCATCAAGGGCCACCGTGAGCCGCGCCGTAAGCTTCCGCTTCTCCTCCTTCCTCCAGTTCGCTCTCTCCCGTGCCGTAGCTAGTCCCGCCACCGCGTTCGAGAGGTCACCGCTGCATCTTGCCTCGCCGTCGCGGCCTCGGTCCCCTGAGCTCAAAAGCGAGCTCGAACCCGTGCTCCTGGGCTCCAAGGGACCCGTAGAGCCGACCCGCGCCTCTCAACTTATCCTCTAGCCCCGGCTCCATCCTTGTTCGATTCCGGCCGCCGCCTACCGTCGCTGCTCCGTCCAGCTCCGGCCACCCCCAGCCTCTGCCGCCACTGCCGTTCGACGCGCGAGTTCGCCCGCAGCCGAACGAGCCAAACGCCAGGTCCAGACGCCCCTTGTGTGCGATTTCCGACCGTCGCCCGACGCGCGCCGCCGCGAAACGAGGTCACCGGAGTTGCTCCGTCGACGATGCTGACCTGGCCGCCTACGTGGCACCCTGGGGCCACCCCGCTGGGTCGCTGACCAGTGGGCCCAGGGGAGCTTGTTGACCAGTTGACTTGGTCAACTGTGCTGACAGGTGGGCCCCCCTCTCTAATTAACCTGATGATTAATTAAATTAATTTAATTAATTTGTTAACTAAACACCCTATGACAGGTGGGCCCCCCTCTGTTTAATTAGTTTAGTTTAAATTAACCCTGTTAATTAGTTACAGAGGCTGACATGTGGGTCCCGGTGGGACCCACCTGTCAGGTTTGACTGGTCAAAAGACCAGTTGACCAGCTGATGTCACCTCTATGTCATGCTGACGTCACCCAAACACTATTCTGGATAATTCTAATTTAAATAATTAAATAAATTCCAGAAAATCAATAAAACTTTAGAAAATCATAGAAATTAATCCGTAGCTCAGATCGAAAAACTTTGTACATGAAAGTTGCTCAGAACGACGAGACGAATCCGAATACGCGATCCGTTCATCCGTCACACGTTCCTAACTATCTGAACTTGGAACCGTTCCCCTCCGGTCATCTGTGTGACAAATGTCCGAAACCGGGAAAACATCCCCGGATGTTTTCCCTCTTCATCTATATCGTGTAGCACCACGTCAGAACACCCCTAGCTCTGCGTAATGTCATCTCCTGCTCTTGTTTGCTTTATATTTACTGTTTTCTCCCCCTCTTCTCTCTTGTTAGACCCCGACATCGTCCCCGAGACCGACGCAGCTCCGGAGCCTGACGCCACCGTTGACGACCTTGCCCTTGCCGCAGAGCAACCAGGCAAGCACCCCCCTTTTGAGCATAGCGATATCGCCTATTATTTCTCTCTCATGCTTGCATTAGAATTGCTGCTGCTACTGCTTTACCTACTTTGATGCATAGCCTGTTTATTGTAACCTGCTGTTGAAACCTTACTTGCTTATCCTAAACTGCTTAGTATAGGCTGGGTAGAGACCTATCAGTGACCCCACTTATCCCGACTGCCCCTCTGGATTATCCGAAGACCCGATCAACGGGATTGAAGACCAGGCCCCGGCACCGCACATCACCCCCCCTTAGTTGTAACGACACTGCAGCGTTACTATCAAGTGCCGAGGGTGAAACCTCTTGTAGCACTTCTGATGTTAACTCTGTAGAGAAGCTGTTCGGTCGTGGTCATCGAGGGTGATTCCTCCTTCACCGCTTCGGATAATGACGCCGTCGTACAACACCACAAGTGTGAACCCAGCGAGGGTGATTCCTCCGAATTCACCTTGACGGATACATCGAGTGGGAATTCCACGAGGGTGATAGCTCGGATTCCTCTGATGTTATGGACACACGGATACTTGGACTTTACACTGTTACTTGGATAGGCGGGTCAACCCTGAGGGGTACCCGCGTGAGCCTAAGTGGCGAGTGTTGTGGAGACGGGTTGACCTGGATGGTGCCCGAGTGATGAATACGAGGCGCGGCCGGGCATTCTTGGCCCTTGCCGCAAGTCCTCGAGACGGGGCGATGGGGTCACATCTTTCGTGAGTCTCTGCTCGTTACCGCAAGCCCTAGTCCACTAACGATTTGGATATTTGATCTGAGCAGGCCTCTGGCCTGATAGCACTAACCATCACGTGGGCATAGTATGGGCGTTCTGCATCGTAGCATCACCTGAAAGCTCTGTCAGACGTCTAGTTCAGCCTTGCTGTAACACCCCAGTGGTTAACTACAGTAATCACCATTTTGATTATGCCAAGTCACCATGATTAACAATGCTTAATCATCATTAGTGTCATATCTCTTTTCAAATTCAAATGCAAATGGAAATTAAAACTAAAGTGAAAATAAAAGTTGTTCAAATTTGAAAACTAAATTGTTCATATTATTTCAAATAATCCAGAGACACTTCTAAAATTATATTCAACATATACTTAATAAATTATGTGACTCTAACAACCACAAAACAGGGTTGGTTAATACCTATTTATTTAAATAAAATCCAACAGAAAACATTTGGACTCAAAACCATTTTATTGCAGTGGCATTCAATGCACTGAGATTTAAGGGCTAGGTCTCATATTTTACAAAAAACCATTTAGTGGCCTAAACATTTTTGTAAACAGAAAATAAAAAGAAAAAGACAGAAGAAATCAAAATAAAATGAGAGAGGCCTCCCCTCTCCCCCCCCCCAGCACTAGGCCCCGGCCCAGTTGACTATCCAGCCGGCTGGCCCATCCGGCCCACCCGCACGCCCCCTGGCCTATTAGGCCATCACCCGAACCCTAACGCTCACTCCACTCTCTCCGCACAATTCCCCCCTACCCCCCTTGTTCCCCTCCTCTCCCCCCGATTGGATCTGGATCGGGGGCAACCGCGCCCCGCCGCCGTGCGTCGTCGCCGACCCGTCGCCGGATTGCCAAGCGTCCCCCCTCCCGGCCTCCTCCTCGCAGCTCCTCCCTCGTGGCCTCGTCCCCTCCCCCTCGTCGGCCCGACGCCTGCTCGACGCCGTCGATGTCGCCGTCACCTTGCGTCGCCGCCGGACCCCGCCGGACTGCCTCCTCGATCCCCTTCTCGACCCGCGTCCCCACGCCTCGCCGCCCCGAACCTCGACAACGTGGGTGAGCTCACCCCCTCCTTCTCCCCATGCCCTTCTCTTTGACGCTGGCGTCGCCGACTCATCTGCCATGGCAATAGGCCACTCCGTCCGCGTACCGTGCCCCGCTGCTTTCCCCCGTGCTCCCTGTGGTCGCGCTGGTGCTCCAGCTACGGTCTGCCGCCGCGCCCGCACGCCCGCCTGAGGTCACTGCTTGCCCAGGGCCACCGCCCCTCCATCCCTCGCGCCGCCTATCGCCGCCGTCTTCTGCTACTTCTCCTGCCTGCTGGCCGCCGCGCCGCTCATCGCCGTTGCCTTTGCTGCGCCCGGTGTCGTGCCCCCGCTCCCGCCTGCATCGCCGCCTTCCGCTGACGCCCGGCCACCCCCGCTGCTCTCTGCCGCGCGCACGGGCCGCCCGCCCGCGCAGGCCACCGCTCGCCGGAGCCTCCTGCCCCGCCGTGCGCGCCCGAGCCCCAACCCCCGTGCGCCGCTGCCACCCGCCAGCGCCCAGGCACGCCCGCACTCCCGTGGCCGTTCGGGCGCCCGCCCGCCCTGTTAACCACCGCCCGTTAGGCCCCTATGCCTATGATACATGGGGCCCAGCCCGTGTAAAACGAAAACAAAAATAAAAAATAAAAAAATATATTAATTAAATAAATTAATTTACTTAATTAACTCTTTTTAATTAAACTAATTAATTAGCTAATCTAATTAATCTATAATTAAGTGAATTAATGAAACCCGAATTAACCCTAACAGTTTGCTGACATCATGCTGACGTCAGCATTCACTATTTTGGATAATTCTAATTTAGTTTATTAAATAAATTCCAGGAATTGCTAAAATCTTTAGAAAATCATATAAAATAATCCGTAACTCCGATTGAAAAACTTTATACATGAAAGTTGCTCAGAACGACGAGGCGAATCCGGATACGCGGTCCGTTTGTCCGTCACACGTCCCTAACTACCTGAACATGGAACCGTTCCCCTCCGGTCATGTGTCCGACATTTGTCCGGAACCGGGAATACTTTCCCGGATGAATCCCCCCTTCACCAGTATCACCCGGCACTTCGTTAGATCACCTTTGTCACCGCGTATTGCCATGTTATGCTTTGTGCTGCACTTGTTTGCTTAGTATTTACTGTTTTCTCCCCCTCTTCTCTCTCGTTAGACCCCGACGTCGTCCCCGAGAACGACACAGCTCCGGAGACCGAAGACACCATTGACGACCTTGCCCTTGCCGCCGAGCAACCAGGCAAGCCCCCCCCCCCTTTGATCATCCTGATATCGCCCATTTCTAATTTCTCATGCTTGCATTAGAATTGCTGCTGCTACTGCTTTACCTATTCTGATGCATAGCCTGTTTATTGTATCCTGCTGTTGATAATTACCTGCATATCCTAAACTGCTTAGTATAGGCTGGGTAGAGACCTATCAGTTACCCCACTAGTCCCGACCGCCCTGCTGGATTATCCGAAGACCCGATCAACGGGATTGAAGACCAGGCCCCGGCACCGCACATCACCCCCTTAGTTGTAACGACACTGCAGCGTTACTATCGAGTGCCGAGGGTGATACCTCGTGTAGCACTTCTGATGTTAACTCTGTAGAGTAGCTATTCGGTCATGGTCATCGAGGGTGATTCCTCCTTCACCACTTCCGGTAACGACGCTGTCGTGCAACACATCAAGTGTGAACCCATCGAGGGTGATTCCTCCGAGTTCACCTTGACGGATACATTGAGTGGGAATTCAATGAGGGTGATACCTCGGATTCCCCTGATGTTATAGACACACGGATACTTGGACTTTACTCTGTTACTTGGATAGGCGGGTCGACCCTGAGGGGTACCCGCGTGCGCCTGAGAGGCGAGTTTTGTGAAGACGGGTGCCTGTGTGTTGCCCGAGTGGTGAATACGAGGCGTGGCCGGCCATTCATGGCCCTTGCCGCAAGTCCTCGAGACGGGGCGACGGGGTCACATCTTTCGTGAGTCTCTGCTCGTTACCGCAAGCCCTAGTCCACTAACGATTTGGATATTTAATCCGAGCAGGCCTCTGGTCTGATAGCACTAACCATCACGTGAGCATAGGATGGGCGTTCTGCATCGTAGCATCAGCCGAAAGCTTTGTCAGACGTCCAGTTCAGCATTGTGGCCGGGTCGGATCGTGCCGTTGGCGCTGGTATCCACCCTGCTCACAACGACCCGGAGTGCACAGGGCGACGGCCCAAGACCCCTGAGCGCTTAGGATGTAGACCGGCGGGGACCTCTCTGCTGAGCTGTAGGTAGGGTTGCGATGTATCGTTTGGCCGAGGCCGGGCATGACCCAGGAAAGTGTGTCCGGCCGGAGTTAATCGAGCGTGTTGGGTAAGTTGGTGCACCCCTGCAGGGAAGAAAACTTCTATCGATAGCCTGTCCTACGGTAACGGACACTCGGAGTTGTATCCTGACTGATACAATTTAGAACTGGATACTTGGATACTATGGCTGTGGGATTGCTTCTCGCATGGAGTCGAGAAGGGATCTCAGAATGAGGTTGATGACTGTATGGCTCTGGGATTGCTTTCTCGCAGGGAGACGAGAAAGGATCTCTGGGTGAGGTTGAGACTTAATGATACTGCTACATTATATGGTACTGTCTACACTCTTCTAATGCTGCAAGACCTCTGAAGATGCTAGTCTTCGATAGGACTAGGCCTTCTCTATATTCTGGCATTTCTGCAGCCCAGTCCTCATATACAGCCTCCCCTTGAAAATGTTGCATATGTAGTGTAGATCCTTGCTTGCTGAGTACTTCTGAGTACTCACGGTTGCTTTGTTTTCGTTTCTCCCCTTATCAGTTTGTTGCGACCAGATGACGGAGCCCCTGAGACAGCTGTCCCCGTCGACGATAGCTACTACTACCCCGAGGGTGGATACTGCTACGGCGAGTTGGATGACGACCAGGAGTAGGTTCGGAGGGTCCCAGGCAGGAGGCCTGCGCCTTTCGATCGTAGAGTTTTATTTTGCCCCGCCTTTCTAAAGGCCTTTCTGTTTCTCTTTTAATATATGTACTCAGATATCTGATGCTTCCGCTGACGCTTGTACGCAAGCTTATGTATTCGAGCCCTCAAGGCCCCTGGCTTGTAACATAAAGCTTGTATAACTTTATTTATGTTTTAGAGTTGTGTTGTGATATCTTCCCGTGAGTCCTTAGGCTTGATCGTGTGCATTTGCGTGTATGATTAGTGCACGATTGAGCTGGGGGCGTCACAAGTTGGTATCAGAGCCGACTGACTGTAGGAACCCCCTTTCCAACTCCTTGGCCGAAGTTGAGTCTAGTGGACCAAAACTGTTTTGCTAACTTGGTTGTGTGGCTTACGGGCCCACGTCGCCAATTGGGTGGTATTAGTATCTTTTATTCCTCGTCTATACTCTGGGACTCTGACCTCTCTTCTATTCGGGTTAAAATTTTACTAACTCCAACATTAGGTTCTCGTGATCACATCCACCCGGTGTTCTAAAAATTTCCCCCCTTCCTTCAAGATTGTGGGCCAGGTTCTGCTTGCAGGATCCTCTTATCGAGGGCACCCTGTGTTGTCACTTGCGGATTCCTCGCTCCAATAGTTTTCTCCGACGTTGATGTAGCCTTTGCTATGTCTCATTGTGTACTTCCTTGCTGCGTGCCTGCGCGCCGCCTAGTTGTCTAGCCTTCCCCTTTCAGCTGTCGTATTGCCGGATTGTAATTGAGGCTATGTGTGGATTTGAATGTCTGGTGCGAATATGATGAAGTATCTATTGCACCTCCTTCTGTTGTGCATGTTACTTCATGAATCATTCCATACACCTGCAGTTCTTCTTGCTAAACTGCCCCTGTTGACTTGGCAGGATGGCTGACGATCCTCCACCTCCACCTTATATTGCCGCAATGATGCAGCATTTTATGACCAGACTAATGGCTCAATTCCCAAATCAGAATGCTCAACAGCAGAATGCTCCAATAACTCTGCCAGAATTAGTGCGCCTCAACCCGTCCATTTTCCGCAACTCCACCAATCCTATGGATGCTGATGATTGGCTTCGTGACATCCTGTTTGAAATGGAGTCGGCTAATGTTGCCACTGACAGTTACGTCACCTTTGCGACATTCCACTTGAAGGGTCCCGCTGCTCAATGGTGGGAAAGCCACAAGGGTATGTTGCCTGCAGAGACTGTAACCCCTTGGCAGGAATTTCAGTCAGCTTTTCGTGCACGGTACATTCCTCAAGGTCTGATGGACCAGAAGAAACAGGAGTTCCGCAAACTCTCTCATGGCAAAATGACTGTGGATGAATATCAGAGGAAATTCCTTGAACTGTCCCGCGATGCTGAGGATGACGTCGACACTGACACTCGCAAGCAGGAGAAATTCCGTGGAGGACTACGTACTGATATAAAACTTGCACTTGCTGTCCATGATTGCACAAAATTCGCAATGCTTGTCAGCAAATCTTTCCAAGTTGAAACAGCTCTGACTGAGTACAAGGAGTCACTCAAGCGCACTCATGAAGCTGGCTCATCCTCGGGTCAGCCTGTTCAGAAGCGTCGAGTCTGGATTCCCCATAATGTTTACCACCGGCCTGCTCCAACACCAAGGCCGTCTTATGTTGCACCTCGTCTGCCTTCACCGCCAAGACAGCTTGGACCGCCTGATGCTATGGCTTCTCCTCAAGTTGCGCCACGTCCTCCTAATGGTCGTAAGAAGAATTGTCGAAACCACCGACTCAGAAACCATAATGTCATACCATCTACTGTTGTACTTGGCCATGCCAATCACGTCAATGCTGAAAAGGCTCAGAGGGAACCGACTATCGTTCTGGGAACACTCTCTGTGAATTCAGTGCCAGCTTCTGTTCTTTTTGATTCAGGTGCATCACATTCCTTCGTGTCCCAGCAATTTGCACAATTGCATGGGTTAGCTATGAGCTCATTACCCACTCCTTTAGAAATCATCACTCCCCGTTCCAGGTGGCAAACCAAAATGGTAAGTCACAACAATCAGATCAGAATTGAAGGGTTGATGTTCTCTGCTTCCCTTATTGCTCTGGGACCTTCCGACATAGATATCATTCTTGGTATGGACTGGTTGACCGCCCATAATGCTTTGATTGACTGTGCTGCTAAGAAAGTCCAACTTACCCATTCTTTGGGCCAGACAGTCAGATACTCAGCCCGAATAGCTCAAGATGCTGAGAGCCAGATATATGTTCTGAATGCATTGAATGCTTCACCTCTTGAAGGCATCGAGAATGTTCCAGTTGTTCGTGATTTTCAAGATGTATTTCCAGAAGAACTTCCGGGAATACCCCCTGCTAGAGCTGTTGAGTTCGTCATCGACTTGAAACCTAGCACAACTCCTATTGCGAAGCGTCCTTATAAGATGCCTCCGCATCATCTTCTTCAGCTTAAGGAAGAAATCGACACGTCACTTAAGAAAGGTTTCATCCGCCCCAGTTCCTCTGCTTGGGTAGCACCTTTACTCTTCGTTAAGAAGAAGGATGGAGCTAGCCGATTGGTTCAGGATTATCGGCCCATTAACCAAGCTACAATCTAGAATAAATATCCGCTTCCCCGGATCAATGATTTGTATGATCAACTTGTCGGTTCCTCAGTATTCTCTAAGCTTGATTTGAGGTTGGGTTACCATCAGATTCGTGTTCGTGAAGAGGATATTCCCAAGACTGCATCTGTTACTCGTTATGGCTCCTACGAGTACACTGTCATGTCATTTGGCCGAACAAATGCTCCAGCCACATTCTCCCGTCTGATGAATTACATCTTCATGGATTACCTCGACAAGTTTGTCGTGGTATATCTAGATGATATTCTGGTATATTCGAAGAATAAGGAAGAACATGCTGAACACCTCCGTCTAGTACTGGAAAGGCTCCTAGAACATCAGTTGTATGCCAAATACTCAAAATGTGAATTCTGGCTTTCTGAAGTAACCTACCTTGGTCATGTGATTTCCAAGGATGGAATTGCTGTTAACCCAGAAAGAGTTCAGGCTATTCTGGACTGGACTCCTCCGAAGAACGTCAAGCAAGTGAGAAGTTTTCTTGGCCTTGCAAGCTATTGCCGTCGCTTTGTCGAGAACTTTTCCAAGATTGCTAAGCCCCTGACTGATCTGCTTCACAAGGGCGTTAAGTTTGAATGGACAGACAAATGTCAGGAAAGTTTTCAAGCACTCAAAGACAAGCTGACATCTGCCCCAGTACTATCTCCTCCAGATACCCGCAAAGACTTTGTGATCTATTGTGACGCATCCCGTGAAGGATTAGGCTGTATCCTAATGCAAGAGCGTAAAGTGATTGCCTATGGCTCTCGTCAGTTGCGCCCACATGAAGAGAATTATCCGGTACATGATCTAGAACTAGCTGCTGTGATCTATGCATTGCAGTTGTGGCAACATTACCTCCTCGGTAATCGTTGCGAGATCTACACGGATCATAAAAGTCTGAAGTACTTGTTCACTCAACCATCTCTAAACCTCCGTCAGCAAAGATGGATGGAGGCCATTGCGGACTATGATTTGGGTATTTCCTATACCGCTGGCAAGGCGAACGTGATGGCTGATGCCTTAAGCCGCAAGTCCTATTGCGACAACCTCATGGTTAGGTGAGCTCATCCTTGTCTTTTTGAAGAACCGCGCAAGCTGAATCTGCGTATTGTTCCACAGGGCTCTCTAAGTAACCTTGTGATACAACCAGATCTTGAGAAAGCTGTTAAGAATGCGCAAGCTAAAGATGCTGAAATTGATCTGATGAAGAAAGACCTTCACCTTGTAAAGTACAGGGATTTCTCACTGTCTGAAGATGGAACCTTGTATTTCAGAAACCGCATTGTCGTACCTCGCTTCGAGCTTATGACTGACAAAGTCATGAAGGAGGCCCACGATACCCCGCTGTCTATTCATCCGGGTAGCACCAAGATGTATCGTGACCTCCGTCAAAGGTACCGGTGGTCTAAAATGAAGCAAGACATTGCTCGATATGTTGCTGAATGTGATGTTTGCCGTCGCGTTAAAGCAGAACATCAGAAGCCTGCTGGAATTCTGCAACCACTTCCTATTCCTCTATGGAAATGGGATAAGGTTCAGATGGATTTCGTTACAGGACTTCCTAGGTCACAGAAGGGTCACGATGCTATTCTTGTCGTCGTCGACCAACTCTCTAAAGTTGCACACTTTCTGCCTGTCAAAGAGACTATCACTGCTAGTCAATTAGCAGAGTTGTATATCTCCAGAATTGTTTCACTCCACGGTATTCTGAAGGAGATTAGTTCGGACCATGGCGGTCTTTTCACTTCCAAATTCTGGGAAAGTTTCCAAACAGCAATGGGAACTCATATTACCTGGAGTTCAGCTTATCATCCCCAATCCCAAGGCCAAGTTGAGCGAGTCAATCAGGTTCTTGAAGATATGCTGCGAGCTTGTGTTATATCGTTTGGCAAGAAGTGGGAAGAATCTCTCCCGTATGCCGAGTTCTCTTATAACAACAGCTATCAAGCCAGCTTGAAAATGGCCCCCTTCGAAGTACTCTATGGACGTAAGTGTCGAACCCCTCTGAATTGGTGAGAAACTGGGGAACGATCGCTCGTGGGTCTGGATATTATTCAACACGCCAAAGAACAAGTTCGTATTGTTCGAGAAAATCTCAAGGCGGCTCAGGACCGCCAGAAGAGCAACTATGATCGCAAACGATGGAGTTTAACTTATCAACCTGGTGATCAGGCTTATCTGCGAGTCACCCCTATGAAAGGCACTCACCGTTTCGGAATCAAGGGCAAGCTAGCTCCATGCTACATTGGTCCTTTCCGCATAATTGCTAGACGTGGTCAAGTGGCATATAAACTGGAGTTGCCGCCGCAATTCTCTCATATCCACGACGTCGTCCATGTGTCGCAACTTCGTAAATGCTTCAAGGAATCTCCGCACCGAGCTGTGGATCACGAGATGCTCGAATTGCATGATGATCTTTCATATAGGGAGCATCCGATCCGCATCCTCGATGAAGCTGAACCTCGGACCCGTCAGAAGGTTACCAAGTTCCTCAAAGTGCAGTGGTCAAATCATACTGAAGATGAAGCCACTTGGGAACGCGAGGATAATCTTCGTGCGGAATACCCCGAACTTTTTCCTTCTACCTCTTAATTCTCGGGAGGAGAATTCTTGTTATTGGAGGAGATTTGTAACACCCCCAGTGGTTAACTACAGTAATCACCATTTTGATTATGCCAAGCCACCATGATTAACAATGCTTAATCCTCATTAGTGTCATATCTCTTTTCAAATTCAAATGCAAATGGAAATTAAAACTAAAGTGAAAATAAAAGTTGTTCAAATTTGAAAAATAAATTGTTCATATTATTGTAAATAATCCAGAGAAACTTCTAAAATTATATTCAACATATACTTAATAAATTATGTGACTAATAACCACCAAACAGGGTTGGTTAATACCTATTTATTTAAATAAAATCCAACAGAAAACATTTGGACTCAAAACCATTTTATTGCAGTGGCATTCAATGTACTGAGATTTAAGGGCTAGGTCTCATATTTTGTAAAAAACCATTTAGTGGCCTAAACATTTTTGTAAACAGAAAATAAAAAGAAAAAGACAGAAGAAATCAAAATAAAAAGAGAGAGGCCTCCCCTCTCCCCCCCCCCCCAGCACTAGGCCCCGGCCCAGTTGATTATCCAGCCGGCTGACCCATCCGGCCCACCCGCACGCCCCCTGGCCTATTAGGCCATCACCCGAACCCTAACGCTCACTCCACTCTGTCCGCACGATTCCCCCCTACCCCCCTCGTTCCCCTCCTCTCCCCCCGATTGGATCTGGTTCGGGGGCAACCGCGCCCCGCCGCCGTGCGTCGTCGCCGACCCGTCGCCGGATCAGCAAGCGTCGCCCCTCCCGGCCTCCTCCTCGCAGCTCCTCCCTCGTGGCCTCGTCCCCTCCCCCTCGTCGGCCCGACGCCTGCTCGACGCCGTCGACGTCGCCGTCACCTTGAGTCGCCGCCGGACCCCGCCGGACTGCCTCCTTGACCCCCTTCTCGACCCGCGTCCCCACGCCTCGCCGCCCCGAACCTCGACAACGTGGGTGAGCTCACCCCCTCCTTCTCCCCATGCCCTTCTCTTTGACGCTGGCGTCGCCAACTCATCTGCCATGGCAATAGGCCACTCCATCCGCGTACCGCGCCCCGCTGCTTTCCCCCGTGCTCCCTGTGGTGGCGCTGGTGCTCCAGCTATGGTCTGCCGCCGCGCCCGCACGCCCGCCTGAGGTCACTGCTTGCCCAGGGCCGCCGCCCCTCCATCCCTCGCACCGCCTATCGCCGCCGTCTTCTGCTACTTCAACTGCCTGCTGGCCGCCGTGCCGCTCATCGCCGTTGCCTTTGCCGCGCCCGGCGTCATGCCCCCGCTCCCGCCTGCATCGCCGCCTTCCGCTGATGCCCGGCCACCCCCGCTGCTCTCTGCCGCGCGCACGGGCCGCCCGCCCATGCAGGCCACCACTCGCCGGAGCCTCCTGCCCCGCCGTGCGCGCCCGAGCCCCAACCCCCGCGCGCCACTGCCACCCGCCAGCGCCCAGGCGCGCCCGCACTCCCGTGGCCGTTTGGGCGCCCGCCCGCCGTGTTAACCACCGCCCGTTAGGCCCCTATGCCTATGATACGTGGGGCCCAGCTCCTGTAAAACGAAAACAAAAATAAAAATATAAAAATATTAATTAAATAAATTTATTAACTTAATTAACTTTGTTTAATTAAACTAATTAATTAGCTAATCTACTTAATCTATAATTAAGTGAATTAATGAAACCCTAATTAACCCTAACAGTTTACTGACCTCATGCTGACGTCATGCTGACGTCAGCATTCACTATTTCGGATAATTCTAATTTAGTTAATTAAATAAATTCCAGGAATTGCTAAAATCTTTAGAAAATCATATAAAATAATCCGTAACTCCGATCGAAAAACTTTATACATGAAAGTTGCTCAGAACGACGTGGCGAATCCAGATACGCGGTCCATTCGTCCGTCACGCGTAACTAACTACCTGAACATGGAACCGTTCCCCTCCGGTCATCTGTCCGACATTTGTCCGGAACCGGGAATACTTTCCCGGATGAATCCCCCTTCGCCAGTATCACCCGGCACTGCGTTAGATCACCTCTGTCACCGCGAATTGCCATGTTATGCTTTGTGCTGCACTTGTTTGCTTAGTATTTACTGTTTCCTCCCCCTCTTCTCTCTCGTTAGACCCCGACGTCATCCCCGAGACCGACACAGTTCCGGAGACCGAAGACACCATTGACGACCTTGCCCTTGGTCCCGCCTATCAAACCATTCAGCCCGCCCCCCCCCCCCCCCCCCCCCCCCTTTGATCATCCCGATATCGCCCATTCTAATTTCTCATGCTTGCATTAGAATTGCTGCTGCTACCGCTTTACCTATTCTGATGCATAGCCTGTTTATTGTATCCTGCTGTTGATAATTACCTGCATATCCTAAACTGCTTAGTATAGGCTGGGTAGAGACCTATCAGTGACCCCACTAGTCCCGACCGCCCCGCTGGATTATCCAAAGACCCGAACAACGGGATTGAAGACCAGGCCCCGGCACCGCACATCACCCCCTTAGTTGTAACGGCACTGCAGCGTTACTATCGAGTGCCGAGGGTGATACCTCGTGTAGCACTTCTGATGTTAACTCTGTAGAGTAGCTATTCGGTCGTGGTCATCGAGGGTGATTCCTCCTTCACCACTTCCGGTAACGACACTGTCGTGCAACACATCAAGTGTGAACCCATCGAGGGTGATTCCTCCGAGTTCACCTTGATGGATACATCGAGTGGGAATTCAATGAGGGTGATACCTCGGATTCCCCTGATGTTATAGACACACGGATACTTGGACTTTACTCTGTTACTTGGATAGGCGGGTCGACCCTGAGGGGTACCCGCGTGCGCTTGAGAGGCGAGTTTTGTGAAGACGGGTGCATGTGTGGTGCCCGAGTGGTGAATACGAGGCGTGGCCGGGCATTCATGGCCCTTGCCGCAAGTCCTCGAGACGGGGCGACGGGGTCACATCTTTCGTGAGTCTCTGCTCGTTACCGCAAGCCCTAGTCCACTAACGATTTGGATATTTGATCCGAGCAGGCCTCTGGTCTGATAGCACTAACCATCACGTGGGCATAGTATGGGCGTTCTGCATCGTAGCATCAGCCGAAAGCTTTGTCAGCCGTCCAGTTCAGCATTGTGGCCGGGTCGGATCGTGCCGTTGGCGCTGGTATCCACCCTGCTAACAACGACCCGGAGTGCACAGGGCGACGGCCCAAGACCCCTGAGCGCTTAGGATGTAGACCGGCGGGGACCTCTCTGCTGAGCTGTAGGTAGGGTTGCGATGTATCGTTTGGCCGAGGCCGGGCATGACCCAGGAAAGTGTGTCCGGCCGGAGTTAATCGAGCGTGTTGGGTAAGTTGGTGCACCCCTGCAGGGAAGAAAACTTCTATCGATAGCCTGTCCTACGGTAACGGACACTCGGAGTTGTATCCTGATTGATACAATTTAGAACTGGATACTTGGATACTATGGCTCTGGGATTGCTTCGCGCAGGGAGTCGAGAAGGGATCTCAGGATGAGGTTGATGACTGTATGGCTCTGGGATTGCTTTCTCGCAGGGAGACGAGAAAGGATCTCTGGGTGAGGTTGAGACTTAATGATACTGCTACATTATATGGTACTGTCTACACTCTTCTAATGCTGCAAGACCTCTGAAGATGCTAGTCTTCGATAGGACTAGGCATTCTCTATATTCTGGCATTTCTGCAGCCCAGTCCACATATACAGCCTCCCCTTGAAAATGTTGCATATGTAGTGTAGATCCTTGCTTGCTGAGTACTTCTGAGTACTCACGGTTGCTTTGTTTTCCTTTCTCCCCTTATCAGTTTGTTGCGACCAGATGACGGAGCCCCTGAGACAGCTGTCCCCGTCGACGATAGCTACTACTACCCCAAGGGTGGATACTGCTACGGCGAGTTGGATGACGACCAGGAGTAGGTTCGGAGGGTCCCAGGCAGGAGGCCTGCGCCTTTCGATCGTAGTGTTTTATTTTGCCCCGCCTTTCTAAAGGCCTTTCTGTTTCTCTTTTAATATCTGTACTCAGATATCTGATGCTTCCGCTGACGCTTGTACGCAAGCTTATGTATACGAGCCCTCGAGGCCCCTGGCTTGTAACATAAAGCTTGTATAACTTTATTTATGTTTTAGAGTTGTGTTGTGATATCTTCCCGTGAGTCCTTAGGCTTGATCGTGTGCATTTGCGTGTATGATTAGTGCATGATTGAGCCGGGGGCGTCACACTTGCGGCCGGGACGGACCGGCGCCCTCCTTGTACCTGGCTTCACCCTGCTCGCAACGACCTGGAGTGCACAGGGCGATGGCCCAAGGCCCCTGAGCGCTTAGGATGTAGACCGGCGGGGACCTCTCTACTAAGCTGTAGGTAGGGCTGCGGTGTATCGTTTGGCCGAGGCCGGGCATGACCCAGGAAAGTGTGTCTGGCCGGAGTTAATCAAGCGTGTTGGGTAAGTTGGTGCACCCCTGCAGGGAAGAAAACTTCTATCGATAGCCGGTCCTACGGTAAAGGACACTCGGAGTTGTATCCCGATCGACACAACTAGACCGTGAGATGATACCCGGATATATGGCTCTGGGGTTGCTTCTCGCAGGGAGTCGAGAAGGGATCTCAGGACGAGGTTGATGACTGTATGGCTCTGGGATTGCTTTCTCGCAGGGATTCGAGAAAGGATCTCTGGGTGAGGATGAGACTTAATGATACTGCTACATTATATTGTACTGTTCTACTCTCTTCTATTGCTGCAAGACCACTGAAGATGCTAGTCTTCGATAGGACTAGGTTTTCCCCTCTATTCTGGCATTTCTGCAGCCCAGTCCACATATACAGCCTCCCTTTGATAATGTTGCATATGTAGTGTATATCCTTGCTTGCTGAGTACTTCGGATGATTACTCACGGTTGCTTTGCTTTCTTTTTCCCCCATATCCTTTTGATGCAAGCAGATGACGGAGCCCCGGATATAGCTGCCCACGCCGACGATCGCTACTACTACCCCGAGGGTGGATTTTACTTCGAGCTTGCCGTCGACCAGGAGTAGGACCGGAGGGTCCCAGGCAGGAGGCCTATGCCTTTCGATCGTAGTCTTTTATTTTGCTCCGCCTTTCTAAAGGCCTTTCTGTGTTTTTCTTTTATATCTGAACTCATATATCTGATGCTTCCAGTGACACTTGTACGCAAGCTTATGTATTCGAGCCCTCGAGGCCCGTGGCTTGTAATATAAAGCTTGTATGACTTTATTTATGTTTTAGAGTTATGTTGTAATATCTTCCCGTGAGTCCTTAGGCTTGATCGTGTGCATTTGCGTGTATGATTAGTGCACGATTAAGCCGGGGGCATCACAAGTTGGTATCAGAGCCGACTGCCTGTAGGAATCCCCCTTTCCAACTCCTTGGTCGAAGTTGAGTCTAGTAACCAAAAACTGTTTTGCTAACTTGGCTGTGTGGCTTACGGGCCCACGTCGCCAATTGGGTGGTATTAGGATCTTTTACTCCTCGACCTTTACTCTGGGACTCTGATCTCTCTTCTATTTAGGTTGGAATTTTACTAACTCCAACATTAGGTTCTCATGATCACATCCACCCGGTGTTCTGAAAATTTCCCCCCTTCCTTCAAGATTGCGGGCCAGGTTCTGCTTGCATGATCCTCTTATCGAGGGCACCCTGTGTTTCACTTGTAGATTCCTCGCCCCAATAGTTTTCTCCGACGTTGATGTAGCTTTTGCTATGTCTTGTTGTGTACTTCCTTGCCGCGTGCCTGCGCGCCGCCTAGTTGTCTAGCCTTCCCCTTTCAGCTGTCGTATTGCCGGATTGTAATCGAGGCTATGTGTGGATTTGAATGTCTGGTGCGGATATGATGAAGTATCTACTGCACTTCCTTCTGTTGTGCGTGTTGCTTCATGAATCATTCCATACACATGCAGTTTTACTTGCTAAACTGCCCCTGTTGTTTTGGCAGGATGGCTGACGATCCTCCACCTCCACCCTATATTGCCGCAATGATGCAGCAGTTTGAATTGAACCGTCAGCTCAACGAGAGTCTGGTAAAATGTTTGGAAGGCAACGATGCTCGTCAGGAGCCTGGACCGATCTCTCTGCCAGAATTTGTGCACCTCAATCCTTCCATTTTCCGCAACTCCACCAATCCTATGGATGCTGATGATTGGCTTCGTGACATCCTGTTTGAGATGGAGTCAGCTAATGTTGCCCCTGACAGTTACGTCACCTTTGCGACATTCAACTTGAAGGGTCCCGCTGCTCAATGGTGGGAAAGCCACAAGGGTATGTTGCCTGCAGAGACTGTAACCACTTGGCAGGAATTTCAGTCAGCTTTTCATGCATGGTACATTCCTCAAGGTCTGATGGACCAGAAGAAGCAGGAGTTCCGCAAACTCTCACAGGGCACAATGACTGTGGATGAATATCATAGGAAATTTCTCGAATTATCCCGCTATGCTGAAGATGACGTCTGCACTGACGCCCGCAAGCAGGAGACATTCCGTGAAGGACTACGTACGGATAAAAACCTCGCACATGCTGTCCTTGATTTTGCAGACTTCGCAACGCTTGTCAGCCAAACTTTCCGAGTTGAGACTGCTCTGACTAAACACTAGGAGTCGCTCAAGCGCACTCATGAAGCTGGCTCAATCTCGGGTCAGCCTGTTCAGAAACGTCGAGTCTGGATCCCACACAATGTTCATCATCGACCTGCTCCAACACCAAGGCCGTCTTATGTTGCACCTCGCCTGCCTCCACCGCCGAGACAGCTAACGATTCAGGGAGGACAGTCCAATGCCATGGCTTCTCCTCAGGCTGCACCATGTCCTCCTGATGGTCGTACGAAGGGCCATCGAACCCATCATTCCAGAAGTCGTAAGGCCAGGCCGCTTGCTATGGGTCGTGGCCAGGTCACTCATGTTAAAATGGGAGAAGCTCGTGAGTCACCTAAAATCGTGATGGGAACTCTGCCAGTTAATTCAGTTGCAGCTTCTGTTCTGTTTGATTCCGGGGCATCACATTCCTTTGTGTCCCAGCAATACATGGGTTAGCTATGAGCTCATTACCCACTCCATTAGAGATTATCACTCCCCGTTCCAGGTGGCAAACCAAGATGGTAAGTCACAACAATCAGATAAAAATTGAAGGGTTTATATTCTCTACTTCTCTTATTGCTCTTGGACCTTCCGACATAGACATCATTCTCGGGATGGACTGTTTGACAGCCCATAATGCTTTGATTGACTGTGCTACTAAGACAGTCCAGCTCACACACCCTTCTGGTCAGGTGATCAATTACTCAGCCCGAATAGCTCAGGATGCTGAGAGCCAGATATATGTTCTGAATGCATTGAATGCCTCACCTCTTGAAGGCATTGAGAACGTTCTAGTTGTTCATGATTTTCAAGATGTCTTTCCAGAAGAACTTCCAGGAATACCCCCTGCTAGAGCTATTGAGTTCGTCATCGACTTGAAGCCTCGCACTACTCCTATTGCGAAGCGTCCTTATAAAATGCCTCCGCACCACCTTCTTGAGCTCAAGGGAGAAATCGACACGTCACTTAAGAAGGGTTTCATCCGCCCCAGTTCCTCTACTTGGGGAGCACCTTCACTCTTCATTAAGAAGAAGGATGGAACTAACCGATTGGTTCAGGATTATCGGCCCATTAACCAAGCCACAATTCGGAATAAATATCCGCTTCCTCAGATCAATGATTTGTATGATCAACTTGCTGGATCATTGGTGTTTTCTAAACTCGACTTGAGGTTGGGATATCATCAGATCCGTGTTCGTGAAGAGGATATTACGAAGACTGCATTTGTTACTCGCTATGGTTCTTATGAGTACACTGTAATGTCATTTGGCTTAACAAATGCTCCAGCTACATTCTCCCGTCTGATGAATTACATCTTCATGGATTACCTTGACAAATTCGTCGTGGTATATCTAGATGATATTCTGGTCTATTCTAAGAATAAAGAAGAACATGCCGAACACCTCCGTCTTTTACTAGAAAGGCTCCGAGAACACCAGTTGTATGCCAAATACTCCAAATGTGAATTCTGGCTTTCTGAAGTAACCTACCTTGGTCATGTGATCTCCAAGGATGGAATTGCTGTTAACCTAGAACTATTTCAGGCTAGTCTTGACTAGACACCTCCGAAGAACGTCAAGCAAGTGAGAAGTTTTCTCGGCCTTGCAAGCTATTGCCGTCGATTTGTCGAGAATTTTTCTAAGATTGCTAAGCCTTTGACTGATCTGCTTCACAAGGGCGTTAAGTTTGAATGGACAGACAAATGTCAGGAAAGTTTTCAAACACTCAAAGACAAGCTAACATCTGCCCCAGTACTTGCTCCTCCAGATTCCCGCAAAGATTTTGTGATTTATTGTGATGCATCCCGTGAAGGATTAGGCTGTGTCCTAATGCAAGAGCGTAAGGTGATTGCTTACGGCTCTCGACAGTTGCGCCCACATGAAGAAAATTATCCGGTACATGATCTAGAACTAGCTGCTGTCATCTATGCACTGCAGTTGTGGCGACATTACCTTCTCGGTAATCGTTCCGAGATATACACGGATCATAAAAGTCTGAAGTACTTGTTCACTCAACCATCTCTAAACCTCCGTCTGCAAAGATGGATGGAGGCCATTGCGGACTATGATTTGGGTATTTCCTATACCCCTGGCAAGGCTAACGTGATGGTTGATGCCTTAAGCCGCAAGTCCTATTGCGACAACCTCATGGTTAGGCGAGCTCAACCTCGTGTTTTTGAAGAACTGTGCAAGCTGAATCTGCTTATTGTTCCACAGGGTTCTCTTAATAACCTTGTGATACAACCAGATCTTGAGAAAGTTGTTAAGAGTGCGCAAGCTAAAGATGCTGAAGTTGATCTGATGAAGAAAAATCTTCACCTTGAAAAGTACAGGGATTTCTCGCTTACTGAAGATGGAACCTTGTATTTCAGAAACCGCATTGTCGTACCTCGCTTCGAGCTTATGACCGACAAGGTCATGAAGGAGGCACATGATACCCCGCTGTCTATTCATCCGGGTAGCACCAAGATGTATCGTGATCTCCGTCAAAGGTACTGGTGGTCTAGAATGAAGCAGGACATTCCTCGCTATGTTGCTGAATGTGATGTGTGTCATCGCGTTAAAGTAGAACATCAGAAGCCTGCTAGAATTCTGCAACCACTTCCTATTCCTCTGTGGAAATGGGGTAAGGTTCAGATGGATTTCATTACAGGACTTCCCAGATCACAGAAGGGACACAATGCTATTCTAGTCATCGTCGATCAACTTTCTAAAGTTGCACACTTTCTGCCTGTCAAAGAGACGATCACTGCTAGTCAGTTAACAGAGTTATATATCTCCAGAATTGTTTCACTCCACGGTATTCTGAAGGAGATCAGTTTGGACTGTGGCGGTCTATTCACCTCAAAGTTCTGGGAAAGTTTCCAAGAAGCTATGGGAACTCATATTACCTGGAGTTCAGCTTATCAACCCCAATCCCAAGGCCAAGTCGAGCGAGTCAATCAGGTGCTTGAAGACATGCTTCGGGCTTGTGTTATTTCTTTCGGTAAGAAGTGGGAAGAATCTCTTCCATATGCTGAATTCTCTTACAACAACAGCTATCAAGCCAGTTTGAAGATGGCCCCCTTCGAAGTACTCTATGGACGTAAGTGTCGAACCCCTCTGAATTGGTCAGAAACTGGCGAACGACCGCTCGTGGGTCCGGATATTATCCAACACGCTGAAGAGCAAGTCCGAATTGTCCGGGAAAATCTCAAGGCGGCTCAGGACCGCCAGAAGAGCAACTATGATCGCAAACGATGGGGTTTGACTTATCAACCTGGTGATCAAGCTTATCTGTGAGTCACCCCTATGAAGGGCACTCACCGTTTTGGAATCAAGGGCAAGTTGGATCCACGCTACATTGGTCCTTTCCGCATTATTGCAAGACGTGGTCAAGTGGCGTATAAATTGGAATTGCCGCCGCAATTCTCTCATATCCACGACGTCTTCCATGTGTCGCAACTTCGTAAATGCTTCAAAGAATCTCCAGACCGTGCAGTGGACCACGAGATGCTCGAACTGCAAGATGATCTAATCTTATAAGGAGCATCCGATCCGCATTCTCGATGAAGCTGAACATCAAACCCGTCAGAAGGTTACCAAGTTCCTCAAAGTGTAGTGGTCAAATCATACCGAAGCTGAAGCCACTTGGGAACGCGAGGATAATCTTCGTGCGGAATACCCCGAACTTTTCCCTTCAACCTCTTAATTCTCGTGACGAGAATTCTTGTTAGTGGAGGAGACTTGTAACACCCCCAGTGGTTAGCCACAGTAATCCCATTTTATAATGCCATATCATCATGATTAACAGTGCTTAATCATCATTAGCACCATATCTCATTTCAAATTCAAATTCAAATTTAAATTCAAACTTAAAGTGAAAATAAAAGTTGCTCAAGACCTAGAACTAGAATGTTCATCATATTGCAAATAATTCAGGGGCATGTATAAAAAAAATAGCAACATTAATCAAATTAAATGAATGACCCTAACAGCAATAAACAGTACCAAAACAGAATTATTTAATACCTTTTTATTTAAATAAAATCCAAAAGAAAACATTTGGACTCAAAACCTTTTTATAACAATGGCTTATAATGCACTGTTATTATTGGACTAAGTCTCATATTTTACAGAAGTCTTTTGGAATGAAATTAAAAGGCAAAACAGAAAAGAAAAGAAAAACAGAAAATCAATAAAATGGAATTGGAAAAGTGCCCCTGTGCACTTAAGCCCACAACCGCACAGGAGCCGGCCCGGCCCATTTTCTCTCTCCTCCCTCCTACTGCTCCTCCCCGAGCTGCTGTCGCCTCTACCGTGCTCGCCGCCCCGGCCCCCCCTTCTCCTCTGTCGACAGCTAGCCGCACGCGCCCTGCCCCGCTCGGTTAAGGACCCCTGCGACGCGTTGGACAAACCCTAGACGCCACAGCTCCCCTCTCTCACTCGCCGCTTCCGTTTCTTTGGAGGCCGACGCTGCCGTCGCACCGCCACCACCGTGGCCACCGACGTCCCCGTGGGCTACCACCGTGTCTGGGAGGAGCGCCATGGTCGACCACGTCGCCCACGCCTACCAGCCGGAGTCGGAGAAGCCCTACCGTGACCGCATCGAGCTCCGCCTCTCTTCTGCATCTCCGACGTGATTCTGACGAGCTCGAGCCCGTCTGCAGCTACTAATCCCATCAAGGGCCATCGTGAGCCACGCCGTAAGCTTCCGCTTCTCCTCCTTCCTCCAGTTCGCTCTCTCCCGTGTTGTAGCTAGTCCCACCACCACGTTCGAGAGCTCGCCGTCGTACAACACCACAAGTGTGAACCCAGCGAGGGTGATTCCTCCGAATTCACCTTGACAGATACATTGAGTGGGAATTCCACGAGGGTGATACCTCGGATTCCTCTGATGTTATGGACACACGGATACTTGGACTTTACACTGTTACTTGGATAGGCGGGTCGACCCTGAGGGGTACCCGCGTGAGCCTAAGTGGCGAGTGTTGTGGAGACGGGTTGACCTGGATGGTGCCCGAGTGATGAATACGAGGCGCGGTCGGGCATTCTTGGCCCTTGCCGCAAGTCCTCGAGACGGGGCGATGGGGTCACATCTTTCGTGAGTCTCTGCTCGTTACCGCAAGCCCTAGTCCACTAACGATTTGAATATTTGATCCGAGCAGGCCTCTGGCCTGATAGCACTAACCATCACGTGGGCATAGTATGGGCGTTCTGCATCGTAGCATCAGCCGAAAGCTCTGTCAGACGTCAAGTTCGGCCTTGCGGCCGAGACGGACCGGCGCCCTCCTGGTGCCTGGCTTCACCCTGCTCGCAATGACCCGGAGTGCACAGGGCGATGGCCCAAGACCCTTGAGCGCTTAGGATGTAGACCGGCGGGGACCTCTCTGCTAAGCTGTAGGTAGGGTTGCGGTGTATCGTTTGGCCGAGGCCGGGCATGACCCAAGAAAGTGTGTCCGGCCGGAGTTAATCGAGCGTGTTGGGTAAGTTGGTGCACCCCTGCAGGGAAGAAAACTTCTATCGATAGCCGGTCCTACGGTAAAGGACACTCGGAGTTGTATCCCGATCGACACAACTAGACCGTGAGATGATACCCGGATATATCGCTCTGGGATTGCTTCTCGCAGGGAGTCGAGAAGGGATCTCAGGACGAGGTTGATGACTGTATGGCTCTGGGATTGCTTTCTCGCAGGGAGTCGAGAAAGGATCTCTGGGTGAGGATGAGACTTAATGATACTGCTACATTATATTGTACTGTTCTACTCTCTTCTATTGCTGCAAGACCACTGAAGATGCTAGTCTTCGATAGGACTCGGTTTTCCCCTCTATTCTGGCATTTCTGCAGCCCAGTCCACATATACAACCTCCCTTTGATAATGTTGCATATGTAGTGTAGATCCTTGCTTGCTAAGTACTTCGGATGAGTACTCATGGTTGCTTTGCTTTCTTTTCCCCCATATCCTTTTGATGCAACCAGATGATAGAGCCCCGGATACAGCTTCCCACACCGACGATCGCTACTACTACCCCGAGGGTGGATTTTACTTCGAGCTTGCCGTCGACCAGGAGTAGGACCGAAGGGTCCCAGGCAGGAGGCCTACGCCTTTCGATCGTAGTTTTTTATTTTGCCCCGCCTTTCTAAAGGCCTTTCTATGTTTTTCTTTTATATCTGAACTCAGATATCTGATGCTTCCGCTGACGCTTGTACGCAAGCTTATGTATTCGAGCCCTCGAGGCCCCTGGCTTGTAATATAAAGCTTGTATGACTTTATTTATGTTTTAGAGTTGTGTTGTGATATCTTCCCGTGAGTCCTTAGGCTTGATCGTGTGCATTTGCGTGTACGATTAGTGCACGATTAAGCCGGGGGCGTCACATTATGCATTGAAGAAGTGGGAGTCGACCTTGAACCTTTGTGTTCATGCCCATGGACCCGATGTAGAACTTATCATGGAAGCTTCCTGTAATAATAATAATCCCCTTGTGATAATTTCATCTTGTATCTATGTTTGGTCCTTTGCAACCGTGGTTCCGACCATGATTGTTCTCCTTTGATTCCATTTCCCAGACAAGTTAAAGTACTTGTCTTCTTTAGATCATTTCACCTGCCCAACCCTGCTTTGATCTACCTTCGAGTATTACCCTCTGGTATTGATACGTCTCCAACGTATCTATAATTTTTGATTGTTCCATGCTGTTATATTATCATTCTTGGATGTTTTACAATCATTTTATAGTCATTTTATATCTTTTTTTGGTACTAACCTTTTGACCTAGTGCCAAGTGCCAGTTGCTATTTTTTGCATGTTTTTTACATCACAGGAAATCAATACCAAACGGAGTCCAAACGCAGCGAAACTTTTTGTGGTTTTTTTTGGACCAAAAGACATCCAGTGGGCCGGAGAAGCGCCTGGGGGGTGCTCCGAGGGGAGCACAACCCACCAGGGCGCGCCTGGAGGCCCAGGCGCGCCCTGGTGGGTTGTGCCCACCTCGGGTGCCCCCCCAAACCACCTCTTTGCTCTATAAATACCCCAATATTCCAGAAACCCTAGGGGAGTCAACAAAAATCAATTCCAGCCGCCGCAAAGTCCAGAACCACCAGATCCAATCTAGACACCATCATGGAGGGGTTCACCACTTCCATTGGTGCCTCTCCGATGATGCGTGAGTAGTTCTTTGTAGACCTACGGGTCCGTAGTTAGTAGCTAGATGGCTTTCTCTCTCTCCTTTGATTCTCAATACAATGGTCTCTTGGAGATCCATATGATGTAACTCTTTTTGCGGTGTGTTTGTTGGGATCTGATGAACTTTTAGTTTATGATCAGATCTATCTTTTTATCCATGAATGTTATTTGAGTCTTCTTTGATCTCTTATATGCATGATTGCTTATAGCCTCATATTTCTTCCCCGATATTTGGGTTTTGTTTGGCCAACTTGATCTAGTTATCTTGCAATGGGAAGAGGTGCTTTGTAGTGGGTTCGATCTTACGGTGCTTGATCCTAGTGACAGAAGGGGAACCAACACGTATGTATCGTTGCTACTAAGGATAAAACGATGGGGTCTATTTCTACATAAATAGATCTTGTCTACATCATGTCATCGTTCTTATTGCATTACTCCGTTTCTCCATGAACTTAATACACTAGATGCATGCTGGATAGCGGTCGATGTGTGGAGTAATAGTAGTGGATGCAGGCAGGAGTCGGTCTACTAATCTTGGACGTGATGCCTATATAATGATCATTGCCTGGATATCGTCATGATTATTTGAAGTTTTATCAATTGCCCAACAGTAATTTGTTCACCCACCATTTGCTATTTTTCTCGAGAGAAGTCACTAGTGAAACCTACGGCCCCCGGGTCTCTTTTCCAATATATTTGCTTTCAAGATCTGTTTTGCTATTCGCTCTTTTCTTTATTTGCAACTTTTATTTTCAGATCTATTAAACCAAAAATACAAAAATACCTTGCTGCACTTTATTTTATGTGGTTTTCGATCTATCAATATTTACTACTCTCTCACGTCCGTTTGCCAATTTTTGGCGCCGTTGCCCGGAAGGGATTGACAACCCCTTTTACCCGTCGGGTTGAGAGTATTTGTTATTTGTGTGCAGGTGCTGTTTACGTAGTGTTGCTTGGTTCTCCTACTGGTTCGATAACCTTGGTTTCATCACTGAGGGAAATACCTACCGCCGCTGTGCTGCATCATCCCTTCCTCTTTGGGGAAATACCGACGTAGCTTCAAGCCGCATCAAAAGGAATTTCTGGCGCCGTTGCCGGGGAGGATCTTCAACATATACCAGGTTCCTAATCACAAATCTCATCTCCTCGCAATTTACATTATTTGCCATTTGCCTCTCGTTTTCCTCTCCCCCACTTCACAAAAATTTGCCGTTTTATTCGCCCTCTTTTTCATTCGCCGTTTTCTTGCCGAATCTGTTTTTGAGTGCAATCTTGTTGCGTAGTCACAATGACTCAAGAGAACACCAAGTTGTGTGATTTCTCAAATACCAATAACAATGATTTTATTAGCACTCCGATTGCTCTTCCCGCCACTAGTGAGGAGACTTGTGATATTAATACTGCTTTGCTGAATCTTGTTATGAAAGATCAATTTTTCGGTACTCCTAATGAGGATGCCACGTCCCATCTTAACATATTCGTGGAATTATGCAATATGCAAAAGAAAAAAGATGTGGACAATGATGTTGTGAAGTTGAAATTATTTTCGTTTTCTTTGCGAGATCATGCAAAAATTTGGTTTTCTTCTTTGCCTCGTAATAGTATCGATTCTTGGAATAAGTGCAAAGATGCTTTTATCACCAAGTATTTTCCGCCCGCAAAAATTATTTCCCTTAGAACCCAGATCATGAATTTCAAGCAACCTGAACATGAGCATGTTGCACAATCTTGGGAAAGGATGAAAATGATGCTAAGGAATTGCCCAACTCATGGGTTAAATCTTTGGATGATCATACAAAATTTTTATGCGGGGTTGAATTTTGTTTCTCGTAATCTTTTAGATTCCGCCGCGGGTGGTACTTTTATGGAAATTACTTTGGGTGAAGCCACCAAATTGCTTGATAATATCATGGCAAATTATTCACAATGGCATACTGAAAGAGCTCCTACTAGTAAAAAAGTTAATTCGGTTGAGGAAATTTCTTCTTTGAGTGAAAAAGTTGATGCTCTTATGAAATTGGTTGCTAGTAAAAGTGCTCCTATTGATTTTAATGATGTGCCTTTGTCTACTTTGATTGAGCAAAATAGTGATGCCGTAGATGTGAATTTTATCTCGCGAAACAATTTCAATAACAATGCTTATAGAGGTAATTTTAATCCTAGGCCTTTTCCTAGTAATTCCTCTAATAATTATGGTAATTCCTATGGTAATCCTTCTTATAATAATAATAGGAACACCTCTGATTTTGAGAATAATATTAAAGAATTTATCAATGCTCAAAAGAATTTTAACACTATGATGGAAGAAAAATTGAGTAAGATAGATGATTTGTCTAGAAGCGTTGATAAAATTTCTCATGATGTAGAAAATCTCAAGATGAAAATTTTTGTGCCTAATGTTGAGGAATCAATTAAAGCTCTTTATGTTTCTATGGATGAAAGTAAGAAAAGAACCGCTATGCTTAGAGCTAGAAGAGAATTTTTAGAAATGCGTTTTCTAGTGATTGCTTTCATAAAAGTGATGAAGATATTAAAATGATTGTTGTTTCTTCTATTGATTCCTTGTTTAGTAAAATTAAGATTGATGAAAAAGGGACTGGAGAAGAGTCAACTTTAGTTAGAAGGCGTCCCGATAATTTGGAGGGTGAAAATCTTGTTGAAAATTTTGATAAAAGTGGGTTTGAAGAGGTCAAGACTTTAACTAGTGATGTGCCCACTATTTTGGATTACAAAGTCTTTAATTATGATAGCTGCTCTTTGATTGGTTGTATTTCTTTGTTGCAATCCATGATAAATTCACCCCATGCTTATGAACAAAATAAAGCCTATACTAAACATATTGTTGATGCTATGATGAAAGCTTTGGAAGAAAGATTGGAATTGGAAGTTTCAATTCCTAGAAAATTACATGATGAGTGGGAACCTACTATCAAAGTCAAGATTAAAAATTATGAGTGTTTTGCTTTATGTGACTTGGGTGCTAGTGCTTCTACAATTCTGAAATCTTTATGTGATGTGCTTGGTTTTTACCGATATTGAAGAATGCTCTTTAAATTTGCACTTGGCGGATTCTACTATTAAAAAGCCTATGGGAAGGATTAATGATGTTCTTATTCTTGCAAATAGGAATTATGTGCCCATAGATTTTATTGTTCTTGATATTGATTGTAATCCGTCTTGTCCAATTATTCTTGGTAGACCGTTTTTACGCACTATTGGTGCCGTGATTGATATGAAAGAAGGTAATATTAAATTTTAATTTCCACTAAGGAAGGGTATGGAACACTTCCCTAGAACAAGAATTAGGCCTCCATATGAATCAATCATGAGGGCATCTTATGGATCTCGAAACAAAGATGACAAAACTTAGATCCTTGCATTATGCCTAGCTAGGGGCGTGAAACAATAGCGTTTGTTGGGAGGCAACCCAATGAATAAAATTTATTTTTGCTTTTTTCTTTCTGTTCTTGAGTGTTTGCACAATTATTCTACTGTTATAATTTTTTTTGTGTTTTAATTAGTGTTTGTGCCAAGTAAAGCCTTTAGGATTATGTTGGGTGATAGTTGATTTGATCTTGTTGGAAAACAGAAACTTTTGCATACAGTAAAACAATTTTGAAACTTCACCGTCGAGATGAAAAATACTGAATATTTTAAAAAAGATTTATATACAAATTTCCTATGTTTTCCTAATTTTTCAGAATTTTTGGAGTTTCAGAAGTATTCGAAATATTCAGATTTCTACAGACTGTTCTGTTTTTGACAGATTCTATTTTTTTTTGCGTCGTGTGCTTGTTTTGATGATTCTATGGTTTTCTTTGATGAGTTTTTGCCATAGAAAAGTTGGAATACAGTAGATATAATGCAAGAATAAAATATGAATTGGTTTTCTATAGTACTTATAGTAGTGATTTGCTTTCTTATACTAACGGATCTCATGAAGGTTTTGTTGAGTTTTGTGTGATTGAAGTTTTCAAGTTTTGGGTTATCTTACGATGGATGAAGTAATAAGGAGTAAGAAGAGCCTAAGATTGGGGATGCCCATGGCATCCCAAGCTATTATCCAAATAGAATCAAGCAACTAAGCTTGGGGATGCCCCGAGTGGCATCCCCTCTTTCTTCTAACGACCATCGGTATTTTACTCGAAGCTATATTTTTATTCGTCACATACTATGACTTTTGCTTGGAGCGTCTTGTATGATATGAGTCTTTGCTTGTTTTGCTTTATGTTCTAAGTTATGAATCCTTGCTGGACACACCTATTTGGGAGAGGCAAAATTATGCCATGACTTGTTAGAATTGCTCTCTATGCTTCACTTAAATTTTTTTATGAGCTATGGATTTGCTCTAGTGCTTCACTTATATCTTTTTGAGCACGGCGTGCTTTAGTATTTTTGAAGAAATGCTCTCATGCTTCACTTAGATTTATTTGGGAGTTAGTAATTTTTTTAAGAAATTCTCTCTTGCTTCACTTAAATTAATTTGAGAGAAAGAAGTGTTATGCTCATGATCTTCACTTATATTTGTTTGAGCTTATCAAAAGCAACACATGCAAATTAGTTCCAAAGTGATAGATATCCAAGAAGGATATAATAAAAACGTTCATGAAGATCATTGGACAAAATAAACTTGATTCCTTGTAATAGTTTTGAGATATGATGATGTGATATGTGAGTTATGTTGATGAGTAATTGTGCTTTAGTAAGAATATTGGTGTTAAGATTTGTGATTCCCTATGCAAGCACGAAAGTCAATAGTCATGCAATGAAATTATATCCTACTTGTGGTGCATTATTTGGTGTTAATTATGCTTAATGCTCGCTTATGAGATTATTCATTTTTTTGGTTGGTCGCTTCTCAATCTTTTGCTAGCCTTCATTTGGCACTAAGTATGATCACTACTTGTGCATCCAAAACCCTTTAAACCAGTTTTGCCACATGAGTCCACTATATCTACCTATATGCGGTATTCTTTTGCCGTTCTAAGCAAATTTGTATGTGCCATCTCTAATTTTCAAAATAAACTTTTCTTTTGTGTGTTCGTACCACTCGCGAGGCGGTGGGGGGTGGCTAATATTTTCCATGCTAGATGTGTTATTTTCACGATGAGTGTTTATTCACTTGTCATTGCACGAGAGTAAGGCAAAGGTATTAGGGATGCCCAGTCCCAAAATGAAAAAATGAATTTACTTTATGTTGTCAAATAACAAATTCCTTGGAAAGTGTTGGTATGGAGGGCACCCGTGGATATGGCTAGCCATGGAAAGTGAAAGAAATGGTGGAAAAAGGAATAAACTTTATTTTCTGTTTGGGAACCGCCTATGATATATCTAGCATGGAAAGTGTTGGGAACTCTAAGTCGTTTTCGTTGGTGGGAAAAGCACACCTCCCAAAATGTTTTTATCTCTAAGTTTTTCGCTTTGAGCTCTGGCACCTCTACAAATCCCTACTTCCCTCTGCGAAGGGCCTTTCTTTACTTTATGCAATTTTTATTTTTAATTTGAGTCTCCATCTTCTCTTATAAAGCACCAACTAGGAGGCACTATGATCGTACTTGAGCATTGGGTGTAGTTAATATTCGAGTGTGTTTCATGAATGGATCAATGGTTGAGCATGATGGGCTAGGGATAACTTATTTTAGCGTTGATATTTTGAAAGACATAGTTGCTTGTTGATATGCTTGAGTATTTAAGTCATCATGTCAAAACTAGGCTATTGCTTTGAACCATATAAAAGTCCAAATGTCCATGCTATAAAAGAAAGAATATGATATGACATGTTAGGCAGCATTCCACATCAAAAATTTTGTTTTTATCATTTACCTACTCGAGGACGAGCAGGAATTAAGCTTGGGGATGCTGATACGTCTCCAACGTATCTATAATTTTTGATTGTTCCATGCTGTTATATTATCATTCTTGGATGTTTTACAATCATTTTATAGTCATTTTATATCATTTTTTTGGTACTAACCTATTGACATAGTGCCAAGTGCCAGTTGATGTTTTTTGCATGTTTTTTACATCGCAGGAAATCAATACAAAATGGAGTCCAAACGCAGCGAAACTTTTTGTGGATTTTTTTTGGACCAGAAGACATCCAGTGGGCTGGAGAAGCGCCTGGGGGTGCTCCGAGGGGAGCACAACCCACCAGGGCACGCCTGGAAGCCCAGGCGCGCCCTGGTGGGTTGTGCCCACCTCGGGTGCCCCTCGAACCGCCTCTTTGCTCTATAAATACCCCAATATTCCAGAAACCCTAGGGGAGTCGACGAAAATCAATTCCTGCCGCCGCAGAGTCCAGAACCACCAGATCCAATCTAGACACCATCATGGAGGGGTTCACCACTTCCATTGGTGCCTCTCCGATGATGCGTGAGTAGTTCTTTGTAGACCTACGGGTCCGTAGTTAGTAGCTAGATGGCTTTCTCTCTCTTGTTTGTTTCTCAATACAATGGTCTCTTGGAGATCCATATGATGTAACTCTTTTTGCTGTGTGTTTGTTGGGATCCGATGAACTTTGAGTTTATGATCAGATCTATCTTTTTATCCATGAAAGTTATTTGAGTCTTCTTTGATCTCTTATATGCATGATTGCTTATAGCCTCGTATTTCTTCTCCGATATTTGGGTTTTGTTTGGCCAACTTGATCTATTTATCTTGCAATGGGAAGAGGTGCTTTGTAGTGGGTTCGATCTTACGGTGCTTGATCCCAGTGACAGAAGGGGAACCGACACGTATGTATCGTTGCTACTAAGGATAAAATGATGGGGTCTATTCCTACATAAATAGATCTTGTCTACATCATGTCATCGTTCTTATTGCATTACTCCGTTTCTCCATGAACTTAATACACTAGATGCATGCTGGATAGCGGTCGATGTGTGGAGTAATAGTAGTAGATGCAGGTAGGAGTCGGTCTACTAATCTTGGATGTGATGCCTATATAATGATCATTGCCTGGATATCGTCATGATTATTTGAAGTTTTATCAACTGCCCAACATTAATTTGTTCACCCACCGTTTGCTATTTTTCTCGAGAGAAGCCACTAGCGAAATCTACGGCCCCCGAGTCTCTTTTCCAATATATTTGCTTTCAAGATCTGTTTTGCTATTCGCTCTTTTCTTTATTTGCAACTTTTATTTTTAGATCTATTAAACCAAAAATACAAAAATACCTTGCTGCACTTTATTTTATTTGGCGTTCGATCTATCAATATTTACTACTCTCTCACGTCCGTTTGCCAATTTTTGGCGCCGTTGCCTAAAAGGGATTGACAACCCCTTTTACACGTCGGGTTGCGAGTATTTGTTATTTGTGTGCAGGTGCTGTTTACGTAGTGTTGCTTGGTTCTCCTACTGGTTCGATAACCTTGGTTTCATCACTGAGGGAAATACCTACCGCCGATGTGCTGCATCATCCCTTCCTCTTTGGGGAAATACCGACGTAGCTTCAAGCTGCATCAGGTATCTCGAGAATACCACAGAACCACATAACTTCTTATGAGTTCTTCATCAACTTTATTTCTCGCCGATTCCAATTTTCCACGGGTTCTGAGTTGTTAGACACTTGAGGACACCGATAACTGATTCGAGTCTACATTTTCCTTTCCATTGTTTTGTTTAACCTTTCTTGTAACCTAACATATCTGAGTAGTGATAATTCCCTGCTTATGTAAACACCTTGGTGTACAAACTCTGTCAGTAAGACCTTGTTACTATTGTTGATGACATTCCAGTAGCCACCGATGGTTGAGATCTTTGCCTATTGGTCCGCCTAGTTTAAACGAGCAAGAAAATGGTTCTCTTCATCCCTCGCCCTTGGTACCGACATTGTTACCAACATAAATGACAGACTATTCTCTGACATACCTTGTCGTCGTGACCGGTAAGATGACACCATTCTCTCTACTCTCGATCGACCCTCATCACAGTTCCACAGGATCGGAACCTGACTCTCCTGTACATCCTTGATTCCGAAGTAATCTTTGCTCTTGGCTTTGTGTGTTATCACGAGCCACCCTCCCAGAGATGATCTATTTCCCGATGCTCTGAACCCCCTTCTCACACTCTGTTCAGGTATCGATCGTTTGTCCATTCGCTTGAAACTTCTTATTGTACCTTCATACTTTGCTCTTGATGTTTTATTAAGTTTCAACTCAAGAGATACTTCTGCCACATTCCCTGAATTGTTCACCAGATAATCGAACCTATAAGGGTCAGTTCTCCCGAAGTTACCCTTTACTTCCCCACTAAAATCTCGGGACGAGATTTCTTGTAGTAGAGGAGATTTGTAACACCACGGTAGCTCATCTACAGTATTCACACAATAATGGTGCTATGTCATTGCAATTAATTTGCTAAACCTCACTTTGATCCAAACCGAGTTCAAATTCAAAAATTTAAAATAAGGTCAAGTTAATAATAATTCTAACAACAAAACAAAATAGTTCACAATATTGCAAATAATCCCAAAGAAATTATAAAAATAAAATCAACATTATTTGAATCTTGAAATTGACCCTAGCATCCAGAAACAGTGACTTTAACAGCCACTTAGTTTCTTTTCCAATTAAGCAAAATTCAAATAAAATTATTCAACTACCAAACTTTTTGTGGCAGTGCAGAATGTCGCATAGTATTTAACTTGGCAAGTTCCACTTTTACTAAAGTCATTTGATAAAAAAATGTATTGCAAAATAGAGCTGCAAAAATGAAATAGAAAAGGAATAAAGGAAATAAAACGAAACCTACTATGCACTACGGCCTGCTAGCTACAGTACCGGCCCTGCTGGCCACCACAGCCCAGCCCATCGCATGGTCTTCTTCCTCCCCGTGTCACCACCAGACGCCATAGCCGGCGCCATTGCCGTGCGATGGGCGACACCGAGGCCATAGGGGCTCGCATGGGAGTAGATCAGGACGTCCCTGACCTCACCCCGAACCCTAGAACACTCCCCCTCTCACCCTTCCTCGCTCGCCTCTCTCTCGAGTTGGATCGGAGCCGAGCGCCGCGGTCGCCGTGGCTCCGAAAACGTCGCGGCCACCCTCCTCCCGAGCTGTGCCAAGGCATCTAGGAGGACCGGCGCCCTCGTCCTCGTCGGTCTCGAGCACCAGGACGAGCCAGACCACCCCGCAGCTCCTCGTCACCATCGTCCTTCTCCGCGCACGCTCCTCTGCTTCGCCATCTCCCTCGAAGCTCCTGATGCCCCTGGTCCACCCTGGCCTCCCTAACCTCGTCCCCGGCACCGCTGTGAGCCACTCTTCCCAAACCCCCTCTCCCTGTTGTCGATTCGTCGCCGTAGCCGCCATCACCGAGCCCGTCCGAGCTCCCGCGTACGCGTATGTACGTGCGTGCGGCTGTAGCGTGTTATGCTGCTCCTGTGCCACTGCTTAGCTGCTGCTTCCGCTGATGCCTTGCTGCTGCTGCTGCTGCGTTGCTTGCTACGATGCTGCTCTGCTCGTAGTTGCTGCTACCGCTGATGCTACTTAGCCGTTGCCGCTGCTCTTGCTTCTGCCGCCGCCTACTGCTGCTTGTGCTACTTCCGCCGTTGCTGCCTCGTGCTACTGCCGCTGCTCCACACGCCCGCACCCTGGCCGCGCGCCAGCCACGCCCATTCTCCCCTGCTACGGCTGCCTGCTACTGCCCGCGCCCGCCTCCGGCTGCCGCTGCTCTGCTGCTCCGCTGGCTGCTGCTTTCTACTGCGGCAGCTGCTGCTCATGCCGCAGCTACTTTGCTGCCGCATTCTGCTGCTGCTCTGCTACAGTAATGTTCAGTTACTGTAGCGGTAGCTAGCTTCACTGATAATACACTGCCTAGCCCTCTAAACAGCCCCTAAACAGCGACAAGACAAGTCCTAACATGAGTACAAATTATATGAATAGAAAGTAGACGTAACAAGCTTCATTTTGATCCATGGGACCAGTTTCAGATAATGCATGGATTAATTCCTACGAAAATCACAAAATGCTAAGTTCTATTAAGTGAAGAACTAAAAACAGCTTTATTTTTATAGCTACTTTAGAGCTGTTGATGATGAAGCTAATGAACTCTAATATGGATAAAAGTGATACTAACATGTAGATCGTAGAAAAATGCTCACAATTGATACAAGGCACTAATCCGTAGGATGAACATAACAATCGTTATAGCCTTTGAAAAACAGCTAAGTGATGTTTAAACTAAGTAATTCTCAGACAGCCAATTTTCAGGAATTCCAGAAAATGAATAAAACTTTGAAAAATCATAGAAATTGAACCGTAGCTCAGATCGAAAAACTTTCTACATGAAAGTTGATCAGAACGACGAGACGAATCCGACCGTGCCATCTGTTTCCGTGTCGAGACCTTCTACGGAGGTGAACCTGTAACTTTTAGCCTGTTTCCGGTAGATGAATAGTGCATATATACCGGTTAATAAATCCATCTTTAATCCTAAAATAACTAAAATGATTTAGACATGTCTTTAGGCAACCCTGCACTCCACGTTAGCATAGCATGCTCTGTGTTGCATTGTTTGCTGTGTATTTATCTGTTTCCTCCCCCTCTTCTCTCTCGGTAGACCCCGACACCGACGCAGTTCCCGAGACCAACGCAGCTTAGGAGCCCGACGACACCGTTGACGACCTTGCCTTTGCCGCAGAGCAACCAGGCAAGCCCCCCCTTTGAACATGCCTATATCGCCTATTCTTCCATCCTCCTGCTTGCATTAGAATCTGCTACTGCTTTGAGTTATCCTATTCTGATGCATAGCCTGTTTATTGTAACCTGCTATTGAAACCTTACATGCTTATCCTAAACTGCTTAGTATAGGCTGGATAGACACCCCAGTGACCCCCACTTGTCCCGGTTGCCCCGCTGGATCATCAGAAGACTCAAAAACCAGGCCCCGACACCGCACATCACCCCCTTAGTTGTACGACACTGTAGCGTTACTATCAAGTGCCGAGGGTGATACCTTGTTTAGCACTTCTGATGTTTACTCTGTAGAGTAGCTATTCGGTCGTGGTCATCGCGGGTGATTCCTCCTTCACCACTCCCGATAATGACTCCGTCGTGCAACACCTCAAGTGTGAACCTCGAGGGTGATTCCTCCTAAGTTCACCTTGACGACTACATCATGTGGGATCCGTCGAGGGTGATTCCTCAGTTTCCCCCTTGGTGTTTGGACACACAGTTACTATGACTTTAACCATGAACCATGATAAAGTCGGGTCAGCCCTGAGGGGTACCCGCGCGAGCATAAGATGCGATTGATGTGTAGTCGGGTGACCAGAGAGAGTACCCGCGAGATAATTATGAGGTGTGGCTGGGCATTCTTAGCCCTTGCCGCAAGTCCTCGAGACGGGGCGACGGAGTCACATCGATCGTGAGTCTCTGCTCGTTATCGCGAGCTCCTAATTCACTAACGGTTTGGATATTTGATCCGATTGGGCCTCTGGCCCGATAGCACTAACCATCACGTGGGAACAGTTATGGGCACTCTGCGTCGTATGCATGAACCGAAGCTTAATGGACGTTAGTGACTGAGTGGCGCGCGCTGGGTTGTACCGCGTTAAGCACCCTCCATTGTACTGGAGGCTGCTAGGTCTGCTCACCGGCCGCATACGCAACGTGCAGGAGCGCCCGGGGCGATGGCCCAAGAGCCCTGGGGCCATAGGTTTAGTCCGGCGTGCTGACCTCCCTGTTAAGCCTAGGTCTGGTTGCGGCGTGTCATTTCGCCGAGGCTGGGCATGACCCAGAAAAGTGTGTCCGGCCGGAGTTAATCGAGTGTGGTGGGTAAGTTGGTGCACCCCTGCAGGGAAGAAAACATCTATGCATAGCCGGATCCTCGGTAACGGACGCTCGGAGTTGTATCCCGATCGATACAACTAGAACTCGATAGAAATGGATACTAGGGCTCTGATATTGCTTTCTCGCAGGGAGTCGAGAAAGGATCTCTGGCCGAGGTTGATACTTAATGCCGCTACTACTTGATACTGTACTAATCTACACTCTTCTAATGCTGCAAGACCGCTGAAGATGATAGTTTTCGATAGGACTAGGCCTTCTCTCTATTCTGGTATTTCTGCAGCCCAGTCCACATATACAGCCTCTCTTTGATAATGTTACATATGTAGTGTACACCCTTGCGTGCTGAGTACTTCGGATGAGTACTCACAGTTGCTTTGCTTCCTCTTTTTCCCCTTTTCCTTTTGATGCAACCAGACGACGGAGCCCCGGAGCTAGCTGCCCCCGTCGACGACTACTACTACCACCCCGAGGGTGGTTACTACTATGAGCTTGTCGACGACCAGGAGTAGGATCGTAGGGTCCCAGGCAGGAGGCCCGCACCTTTTCAATCATAGGTTTTGTTTTGCCCCGCCTTTCTAAAGGCTTATCTGTTTCTGTTTCATATCTGTACTCAGATATCTAATGCTTCCGCTGATGCTTGTTGACATCAAGCTTATGTATTCGAGCCCTCGAGGCCCTAGCTTGTAATATAATGCTTGTATGCCTTTATTGATGTTTTAGAGTTGTGTTGTGATTCCTTCAAGTGAGTCCATAGGCTTGATCATGTGCATTTGCGTGTATGATTAGTGCACGATTAAGCCGGGGGCGTCACAAGAGACAACTGCATTCACGTTAAATAGGGCACCATATAAATCCGTTGAGACGACACTGTATGAACTATGGTTTGGCAAGAAACCTAAGTTGTCGTTTCTTAAAGTTTGGGGATGCGACGCTTATGTCAAAAGGATTCAGCCTAATAAGCTCGAACCTAAATCGGAGAAGTGCGTCTTCATAGGATACCCTAAGGAAACTATTGGGTACACCTTCTACCACAGATCTAAGGCAAGATCTTTGTTGCTAAGAATGGATCCTTTCTAGAGAAGGAGTTTCTCTCAAAAGAAGTGAGTGGGAGGAAAGTATAACTTGATGAGGTAATCATACCTTCTCTCGAATTGGAAGGTAGCACATCACAGAAAACCGTTCCCGTGATGCCTACACCAACTAGAGAGGAAGCTAATGATGATGATCATGAAACTTCAGATCAAGTTACTACTGAACTTTGTAGGTCAACCACAGCACGATCCGCACAAGAGTGGTACGGTAATCCTGTCCTGGAAGTCATGTTACTAGACCATGGCGAACCTACGAACTATGAAGAAGCTATGATGAGCCCAGATTCCAACAAATCGCTTGAGGCCATGAAATCTGAGATAGGATCCATGTATGAGATCAAAGTGTGGACTTTGGTGGATTTGCCCGATGATCGGCAAGCCATAGAAAATAAATGGATCTTCAAGAAGAAGACTGACGCTGATGGTAATGTTACTATCTACAAAGCACGACTTGTCGCAAAAGGTTTTCGACAAGTTCAAGGGGTTGACTACGATAAGACTTTCTCACCCGTAGCGATGCTTAAGTCCATCCAAATCATGTTAGAAATTGCCGCATTTTATGATTATGAAATCTGGCAAATGGATGTCAAAACTGCATTCCTTAATGGATTTCTTAAAGAAGAGTTGTATATGATGCAACCAGAAGTTTTTGTCGATCCTAAAGGTGCTAACAAAGTGTGCAAGCTCTAGCGATCCATCTATGGACTGGTGCAAGCATCTCGGAGTTGGAATATATGCTTTGATGAGGTGATCAAAGCATATGTTTTTATACAGACTTACGGTGAAGCCTGTATTTACAAAAAAGTGAGTGGGAGATCTGTAGCATTTCTAATATTATATGTGGATGACATATTGTTGATTGGAAATGATATAGAATTTCTGGATAGCATAAAAGGATACTTGAATAAGAATTTTTCAATGAAAGACCTCGGTGAAGCTGCTTACATATTAGGCATCAAGATCTATAGAGATAGATCAAGACGCTTGATAAGATTTTGAATGAGTACATAGCTTGATAAGATTTTGAAGGAGTTCAAAATGGATCAGTCAAAGAAGGAGTTCTAGCCTGTATTGGAAGGTGTGAAGTTGAGTAAGACTCAAAGCCCGACCACAGCAGAAGATAGAGAGAGAATGAAAGTCATTCCATATGCCTCAGTCATAGGTTCTATAAAGTATGCCATGATGTGTACCAGACCTTTTGTGTGCCTTGCCATGAGTTTGGCAAGGGGGTACAATAGTGATCCAGGTGTAGATCACTGGACAACGGTCAAAAAATATCCTTAGTTACCTAAGAGGACTAAGGAAATATTTCTCGGTTATGGAGGTGATAAAGAGTTCGTCGTAAAGGGTTACGTCGATGCAAGCTTTGACACTGATCCAGATGACTCTAAGTCTCAATCTGGATACGTATTGAAAGTGGGAGCAATTAGCTAGAGTAGCTCCATGCAGAGCATTGCAGACATAGAAATTTGCAAAATGCATACGGATCTGAATATGGCAGACCCGTTGACTAAACTTGTCTCACAAGCAAAACATGATCACACTTTAGTACTCTTTGGGTGTTAATCACATGGTGATGTGAACTAGATTATTGACACTAGTAAACTCTTTGGGTATTGGTCACATTGCGATGTGAACTATGGGTGTTAATCACATGGTGATGTGAACTAGATTATTGACTCTAGTAAACTCTTTTGGTGTTAATCACATGGCGACGTGAACTAGATTATTGACTCTAGTGCAAGTGGGAGACTGAAGAAAATATGCCCTAGAGGCAATAATAAAGTTGTTATTTTATATTTCCTTATTCATGATAAAGGTTTATTATTCATGCTAGAATTGTATTGATCGAAAACTTAAATACATGTGTGAATACATAAACAAATACCATGTCCCTAGTAAGCCTCTACTAGACTAGCTCGTTGATCAAAGATGGTTAAGGTTTCTTAACCATAGACATGTGTTGTCATTTGATAACGGGGTCACATCATTAGGAGAACGATGTGATGGACAAGACCCATCCGTTAGCTTAGCATAATGATCGTTCAGTTTATTGCTATAGCTTTCTTCATGTCAAATACATATTCCTTCGACTATGAGATTATGCAACTCCCGGATACCGGAGGAATACCTTGTGTGCTATCAAACGTCACAACATAACTGGGTGATCATAAAGATGCTCCACAGGTATCTCCGAAGGTGTTTGTTGAGTTGGCATAGATCGAGATTAGGATTTGTCACTCCGAGTATCGGAGAGGTATCTCTGGGCCCTCTCGGTAATACACATCATAAGAAGCCTTGCAAGCAACGTGACTAATGAGTTAGTTACAGGATGATGCATTATGGAACGAGTAAAGAGACTTGCCGGTAACGAGATTGAACTAGGTATGAAGATACCGACGATCGAATCTCGGGCAGGTAACATACCGATGGACAAAGGGAATTACGTACGTTGTCTTAAGGTTCGACCGATAAAGATCTTCGTGGAATATGTAGGAACCAATATAGGCATCCAGGTCCTGCTATTGGTTATTAACCGGAGAAGCGTCTCGGTCAAGTCTACATTATTCTCGAACCCGTAGGGTCCGCACGCTTAACGTTCGTTGACGATATAGTATTATATGAGTTATGTATGTTGGTGACCTAATGTTGTTAGAGTCCCGGATGAGATCACGGACATGACGAGGAGCTCCGGAATGGTCCGGAGGTATAGATTGATATATTGGATGATATGGTTAGGCCAAGGGGTGAGGCCCACGGGGATTTAGGTCGATGCAAAAGGATGTTTTGCAGAGGTCAGGGACCAAACACCAAGGACTGTGGTGTCTGGTCCTGGAAGTCCGAGAAGGATTCTCCCTTGCGGGCAAAACCAACTTTGAGGAGGCTCTTTCTCAAAGTTTCGACCCCAGGGCTCAACATATAAATAGAGGGGCAGGGCTAGCACCCGGAACTCATCAAGATTCACCAAGCCATGTGCCGGCAACCCCGTCCCCTCTAGTTTATCCTCCGTCATAGATTCCGTTGTGCTTGGCGAAGCCCTGCTGAGACTGTTCTTCACCAACACCGTCACCATGACATCGTGCTGCCAGAACTCATCTACTACTTCGCCCCTCTTGCTGGATCGAGAAGGCGAGGACGTCATTGAGCTGAACGTGTGCTGAACGCGGAGGTGCCGTACGTTCGGTACTTGACCGGGACGGATCGTGAAGGTGTACGACTACATCAACCGCGTTGATAAAACGCTTCCGCTTAGCGATCTTCAAGGGTATAAAGATTCTCTCCCCTCTCGTAGCTATGCATCTCCATGGATAGATCTTGCGTGTGCGTAGAAATTTTATTGTTTTCCATGCAACATTCCCCAACAGTGGTATCAAAGCTATCCATGGATACCACTGTTGGGAAATGTTGCAGGGAAAACAAAAAAAATTCTACGCACATGCAAGATCTATCCATGGAGATGCATAGCTACGAGAGGGGAGAGCATCTTCATAACCTTAAAGATCGCAAAGCGGAAGCGTTTATCAACGCAGTTGATGTAGTCGTACACCTTCATGATCCATCCCGATCAAGTACCAAACATACGGCACCTCCGCGTTCAGCACATGTTCAACTCGATGACGTCCTCGCCTTCTTGATCCAGCAAGACGGGCGAAGTAGTAGATAAGTTCCGGCAGCACGACAGCGTGGTGACGGTGTTGGTGAAGAACAATCTCTGCAGGGCTTCGCCAAGCACAACGGAAACTATGACAGAGGATAAACTAGAGAGGATGGGGTTGCCGGCACACGGCTTGGTGAATCTTGATGTGTCTTGGGTGCTAGCCCTGCCCCTTTATTTATATGTTGAGCCTTGGGGTCGAAACTTGGAGTAAAAGCCTCCTCAAAGTCGGTTTTGCCCGAAAGGCAAGAGTCCTTCTCGGACTCCCGGGCTAGACGCCAGGGTTCCCGGCGTCTACCCCCCAGACGCCAGGGTTCCTGGCTTCTGGCCCCTGGCCTCCGGAAAACTTCCTTTTGCACTTTCCAAAACCCTCGTGGGCTTTACCCCTTGGCCCAAATAAAGTGTTCTCGTGCCCAAACATTTCGGGAAACATCCGAAACCCCTTCCGGTGAATTCCGGAACCTTTCGGGAGACCAAACACTATTATCCCATATATCAATCTTTACCTCCGGACTATTCCGGAGCTCCTCGTAATGTCCGTGATCTCATCCGGAACACCGAACAACATTCGGTCACCAACATACATAACTCATATAATATTATATCATCAACGAACATTAAGCGTGCGGACCCTACGGGTTTGAGAACTATGTAGACATGACCGAGACACCTCTCCGGTCAATAGGCAATAGCGGAACCTGGATGCCCATATTGGCTCCTACATATTCTACGAAGATCTTTATCGGTCGAACCTGATGACAACATACGTAATTCCCTTTGTCCATCGGTATGTTACTTGCCCGAGATTCGATCGTCGGTATCTTCATACCTAGTTCAATCTCGTTACCGGCAAGTCTCTTTACTTGTTCCGTAATACATCACCTCGTGACTAACTCCTTAGTCATTTGCTTGCAAGCTTATGATGTGTGTTACCGAGAGGGCCCAGAGATACCTCTCCGATACTCGGAGTGACAAATCCTAATCTCGATCTATGCCAACTCAACAAACACCTTCGGAGATACCTGTAGAGCATCTTTATGATCACCCAGTTACATTTTGACGTTTGATAGCACACAAGGTATTCCTCCGGTATCCGGGAGTTGCATAATCTCATAGTCGAAGGAACATATATTTGATATGAAGAAAGCAGTAGCAATAAACTAAACGATCAATATGCTAAGCTAACGGATGGGTTTTGTCCATCACATCATTCTCCTAATGATGTGATCCCGTTATCAAATGACAACACATGTCTATGGTTAGGAAACCTTAACCATCTTTGATCAACAAGCTAGTCTAGTAGAGGCATACTAGGGACACAGTATTTATTTATATATTCACACATGTATTTAAGTTTCCGATCAATACAATTCTAGCATGAATAATAAACCTTTATCAAGAATAAGGAAATATAAAATAACAACTTTATTATTGCCTCTAGGGCATATTTCCTTCAGTCTCCCACTTGCAGTAGAGTCAATAATCTAGTTCACATCGCCATGTGATTTAACACCAATAGTTCACATCGTCATGTGACCAACACCCAAAGGGTTTACTAGAGTCAATAATCTAGTTCACATCGCCATGTGATTTAACACCAATAGTTCACATCGTCATGTGACCAACACCCAAAGGGTTTACTAGAGTCAATAATCTAGTTCACATCGCCATGTGATTTAACACCAATAGTTCACATCGTCATGTGACCAACACCCAAAGGGTTTACTAGAGTCAATAATCTAGTTCACATCGCCATGTGATTAACATCCAAACAGTACCAAGGTGTGATCATGTTTTGCTTGTGAGAGAAGTTTAGTCAACGGGTCTGCCACATTCAGATCCGTATGTATTTTGCAAATTTCTATGTCTACAATGCTCTGCATGGAGCTACTCTAGCTAACTGCTCCCACTTTCAATATGTATCCAGATTGAGACTCAGAGTCAACTGAATCGGTGTCAAAGCTTGCATCGACGTAACCCTTTACGTCAAACGCTTTATCACCTCCATAACCGAGAAACATCTCCTTAGTCTTCTTAGGTAACTAAGGATAATTTTGACCGCTGTCTAGTGATCTACTCCTGGATCACTATTGTACCCCCTTGCCAAATTTATGGCAAGGTACAAAACAGGTCTTGTACACAGCATGGCATACTTTATAGAACCTATGGCTGAGGCATAGGGAATGAATTTCATTCTCTCTCTATCTTCTGCCGTGGTCGGGCTTTGAGTCTTACTCAACTTCACACCTTGCAACACAGGCAAGAACCCTTTCTTTGACTGATCTATTTTGAACTTCTTCAAAACTTTGCCAAGGTATGTGCTTTGTGAAAGTCCCATTAAGCGTCTCGATCTATCCCTATAGATCTTGATGCTCAATATGTAAGCAGCTTCACTGAGGTATTACATTGAAAAATTCTTTTTCAAGTATCCTTTTATGCTATCTAGAAATTCTATATCATTTCCAATTAACAATATGTCATCCACATATAATATCATAAATGCTACAGAGCTCCCACTCACTTTCTTGTAAATACAGGCTTCACTTTAATTCTGTATAAAACCATATGCTTTGATCACCTCATCAAAGCATATATTCCAACTCCGAGATGTTTGCACCAGTCCGTAGATGGATCGCTGGAGCTTGCACACTTTGTTAGCACCTTTAGGATCGACAAAACCTTTCTGGTTGCATCATATACAACTCTTCTTTAAGAAATCCATTAAGGAATGCAGTTTTGACGTCCAATTGCCAGATTTCATAAAATACGACAATTGCTAACATGATTCAGACAGACTTAAGCATCGCTACGGGTGAGAAAGTCTCATCGTAGTCAACTCCTTGAACTTGTCAAAAACCTTTTGTGACAAGTCGAGCTTTGTAGATAGTGACATTACCATCAGCTCTGTCTTCTTATTGAAGATCCATTTATTCTCAATGGCTGGCCGATCATCGTGCAAGTCCACCAAAGTCCACACTTTGTTCTCATACATGGATCCTATCTCAGATTTCATGGCCTCAAGCCATTTGTTAGAATCTGGGCTCATCATAGCTTCTTCATAGTTCGTAGGTTCGCCTCGGTCTAGTAACATGACTTCCTGAACAGGATTACCGTACCACTCTGGTGCGGATCGTGCTCTGGTCGACCTATGAGGTTCTGTAGTAACTTGATCTGAAGTTTCATGATCATTATCATTTGCTTCCTCTCTGATTGGTGTAGGCATCAAGGGAATGATTTTCTGAGATATGCTACTCTCCAATTCGAGAGAAGGTACAATTACCTCATGAAGTTCTACTTTCCTCCCACTCACTTCTTTCGAGAGAAACTCCTTCTCTAGAAAGGACCCATTCTTAGCAACAAAGATCTTGCCGTCGGATCTGTGGTAGAAGGTCTACCCAATTGTTTCCTTAAGGTATTCCATGAAGACGCACATCTCCGATTTGGGTTCGAGCTTATCAGGCTGAAGCCTTTTGACATAAGGGTCGCAACCCCAAACTTTAAGAAACGACAGCTTAGGTTTCTTGCCAAACCACAGTTCATACGGTGTCATCTCAACGGATTTAGACGGTGCCCTATTTAATGTGAATGCGGCTGTCTCTAATGCATAACCCCAAAACGATAGTGGTAAATCGGTAAGAGACATCATAGATCGCACCATATCTAATAAAGTACGGTTACGACATTCGGACACACCATTACGTTGTGGTGTTCCAGGTGGCGTGAGTTGTGAAATGATTCCACATTGTTTTAAACGAAGGCCAAACTCGTAACTCAAAAATTCGCCTCCGCGATCAGATCGTAGAAACTTTATTTTCTTGTTACGATGATTCTCCACTTCACTCTGAAATTCTTTGAACTTTTCAAATGTTTCAGACCTGTGTTTCATCAAGTAGATATACCCATAACTACTCAAATCATCTGTGAAGGTCAGAAAATAACGATACCCGCCGCGTGCCTCAACACTCATCGGACCGCATACATTGGTATGTATTATTTCCAATAAGTCATTAGCTCGCTTCATTGTTCCAGAGAACGGAGTTTTAGTCATCTTGCCCATGAGGCATGGTTCGCAAGTATCAAATGATTCATAATCAGGTGATTCCAAAAGTCCATCTGCATGGAGTTTCTTCATGCGCTTTACACCAATATGACCTAAATGGTAGTGCCACAAGTATGTTGCACTATCATTATCAACTTTGCATCTTTTGGCATCAATATTATGAATATGTGTATCACTACAATCGAGATTCAATAAACCATTTACATTGGATGTATGACCATAGAAGGTTTTATTCATGTAAATAGAACAACAATTATTCTATGACTTAAATGAATAACTGTGTCGCAATAAACATGAACTAATCATATTCATGCTCAACGCAAACACCAAATAACATTTAGGTCCAACACTAATCCCGAAGGTAGATGGAGTGTGCGATGGTGATCTTATCAACCTTGGAATCACTTCCAACACACATCGTCACTTCGCCATTAACTAGTCTCTGTTCATTTTGCAACTCCTGTTTCGAGTTACTAATCTTAGCAACTGAACCGGTATCAAATACCCATGGGATACTATATATACTAGTAAGGAACGCATCAATAACATTTATATCAAATATACATTTGTTCACTTTGCCATCCTTCTTATCCGCCAAGTATTTGGGGCAGTTCCGCTTCGAGTGACCATTTCCTTTGCAGTAGAAGCACTCAGTCTCAGGCTTGGGTCTAGCTTTGGGCTTCTTCATGGGAGCGGCAACTTGCTTGCCATTCTTCTTGAAGTTCCCTTTCTTTCCCTTGCCCTTTTTCTCGAAACTAGTGGTCTTGTTAACCATCAACACTTGATGCTCTTTCTTGATTTCTACCATCACCGATTTCAGCATCGCGAAGAGCTCGGGAATCATTTTCGTCATCCCTCACAAATTATAGTTCATCATGAAGTTCTAGTAGCTTGGTGATAGTGACTAGAGAACTTTGTCAATCACTATCTTATCTGGAAGATTAACTCCCACTTGATTCAAGCGATTGTAGTACCCAGACATTCTGAGCACATGCTCATTGGTTGAGCTATTCTCGTCCATCTTGTAGGCAAAGTACTTGTCAGAGGTCTCATACCTCTCGACAGGGCATGAGTCTGAAATACCAATTTCAGCTCTTGGAACATCTCATATGCTCCGTGGCGTTCCAAATGTTTTTGAAGTCCCGGTTCTAAGCCGTAAAGCATGGTGCACTAAACTATTAAGTAGTCGTCATATCGAGCTTGCCAAACATTCATAACATCTGCATCTGCTCCTGCAATAGGTCTGTCACCTAGTGGTGCATCAAGAACATAATTCTTCTGTGCAGCAATGACGATAATCCTCAGATTACGGTCCCAGTCCGCATCATTCCTACTATCATCTTTCAACTTAGTTTTCTCTAGGAACATATCAAAATAAAACAGGGGAGCTATACGTGAGCTATTGATCTACAACATAGATATGCAAAAACTATCAAGACTAAGTTCATGATAAATTAAGTTCAATTAATCAAATTACTAATGAACTCCCACTTAAATCAACATCCCTCAAGTTGTCTAAGTGATACATGATCCATATCAACTAAACCAAGTCTGATCATCACGTGAGATGGAGTAGTCTTCAATGGTGAACATCTTCATGTTGATCATATCTACTATATGACTCATGTTCGGCCTTTTGGTCTCCAGTGTTCCGAGACCATGTCTGTACATGCTAGGCTCGTCAAGTTTAACCCAAGTATTCTGCATGTGCAAAACTGTCTTACACCCGTTGTATGTGAACGTAGAGTCTATCACACCCGATCATCACGTGGTGTCTTGAAACGACAAACTGTAGCAACGGTGCATACTCAGGGACAACACTTTTACCTTGAAATTTAGTGAAGGGATCATCTTATAATGCTACCGCCGTACTAAGCAAAATAAGATGCATAAAAGATAAACATCACATGCAATCAAAATATGTGACATGATATGGCCATCATCATCATGTCCTTTTGATCTCCATCTCCAATGCATCGTCATGATCTCCATCGTCACCAGCTCGACACCTTGATCTCCATCGTTGCGTCGTGGTCGTCTCGCCAACTATTCCTTCTACAACTATTGCTAACGCATAGCGATAAAGTAAAGCAATTACATGGCGTTTGCATTTCATGCAATAAAGAGACAACCATAAGGCTCCTGCCGGTTGCCTGATATCTTACAAAACATGATCATCTCATACAATAACATATATCACATCATGTCTTGACCATATCACATCACAACATACGCTGCAAAAACAAGTTAGACGTCCTCTACTTTGTTGTTGCAAGTTTTACATGGCTGCTACGGGTTTCTGACAAGAACCGTTCTTACCTACGGCAAAAACCACAACGGTGATTCATCAAGTTTGCGGTTTTAACCTTCTTTAAGGATCGGTCGCAGTCAAATTCGATTCAACTAAAGTAGGAGAAACAGACACCCGTCAGCCACCTTTATGCAAAACTAGTTGCATGTCTGTCGGTGGAACCGGTCTCATGTGCGTGGACATGTAAGGATGGTCTGGGATGCTTCATCCCACAATACCGCCGAATCAAAATAAGATGTTGGTGGTAAGCAGTATGACTATCACCGCCCACAACTCTTTGTGTTCTACTCGTGCATATCATCTATGCATAGACCTGGCTCGGATGCCATTGTTGGGAAACGTTGCATGGAAAACAAAAAAAATTCTATGCACACGCAAGATCTATCCATGGACATGCATAGCTACGAGAGGGGAGAGCATCTTCATACCCTTGAAGATCGCAAAGCGTAAGCGTTTATCAACGCGGTTGATGTAGTCGTACACCTTCACGATCCGTCCCGATCAAGTATCGAACGTATGGCACTGATGACCCACAAGTATATGGGATCAATTGTAGCCTTTTCAATAAGTAAGTGTGTCAAACCCAACGAGGAGCAGAAGGAAATGACAAGCGGTTTTCAGCAAGGTAATGTCTACAAGTACTGAAATTGTAAGTAGCAGAGTAGTTTGATAGCCAGATAATTTGTAACGAGCAAGTAACAATAGTAGTAAGAAAAGTGCAGCAAGGTAGCCCAATCCTTTTGAGGCAAAGCATAGGCCAAAACTGTCTCTTATAATAAGCAAAGCGTTCTTGAGGGTACACGGGAATTTCATCTAGTCACTTTCATCATGTTGGTTCGATTCATGTTTGCAACTTTGATAATTTGATATGTGGGTGGACCGGTGCTTAGGTGCTGTTCTTACTTGACCAAATCTCCTATTTATGATTAACCCCCTCGCAAGCATCTGCAACTACGAGAAAAGTATTAAGAATAAATTCTAACCATAGCATTAAACTTTTGGATCCAATCGGTCCCTTACGGAATAGCGCATAAACTAGGGTTTAAGCTTCTGTCACTCTCGCAACCCATCATCTAATAACTACTCCACAATGCATTCCCTTAGGCCCAAATATGGTGAAGTGTCATGTAGTCGACGTTCACATGACACCACTAAGGGAATCACAACATACATATCATCAAAATATCGAACACATATCAAGTTCACATGATTACTTGCAACATGATTTCTCCCGTGACCTCAAGAACAAAAGTAACTACTCACAAATGATAATCATGCTCAAGATCAGAGGGGTATTAAATAGCATATTGGATCTAAACATATAATCTTCCACCAAATAAACCATATAGTAATCAACTACAAGATGTAATCAACACTACTAGTCACCCACAAGCACCAATCTATAGTTCCGGTACAAAGATTGAACACAAGAGATGAAATAGGGTTTGAGAGGAGATGGTGCTGTTGAAGATGTTGATGGAGATTGCCATCCCCAAGATGGGAGAGTTATTGGTGATGATGATGACGATGATTTCCCCCTCCGGGAGGGAAGTTCCCCCGGCGGAATCGCTCCGCCGGAGGGCAAAAGTGCTCCTGCCCAAGTTCCGCCTCGAGACGGCGGCGCTCCGTCCCGAAAGTCCTCTCCTTATTTTTTCTAGGTCAAAATGACTTATATACCAGAAGATGGGCACCAGAGGTGGGCCGAGGGGAGCACAACCTGCCAGGGTGCGCCTGGGCTCCCTGGCGTGCCCAGGTGGGTTGTGCCCACCTGGTGGGGCCCCTCTTGTACTTATTGGCTCCAATATTTCTCATTTATTCCATAAAAAATCCCCGTAAAGTTTTAGCTCATTTGGAGTTGTGCAGAATAGGTAGCCTGACGTAGTTTTTCAGGTCCAGATTTCCAGCTGCCGGAATCCTCCCTCTTTGTGTGTACCTTGTATATTATGAGAGAAAAGGCATTAGAATTACTCCAAAAAGCATTATTATGAATAAAAACATCATAAATAACAGTAATAAAACATGATGCAAAATGGACGTATCAACTCCCCCAAGCTTAGACCTCGCTTGTCCTCAAGCGAAAACCGAAATCGAAAAACATGTCCACATGCTTAGAGAGAGAGGTGTCGATAAAAACAAAATATGGACATAGAAGCATCATGTAATTTTATTATAACAGCAACAAACTTTAATATAAAAAATTTATCATAGAACTTTTATCATAGACTTATCATGAATAAGTAACAATTCATCACACAATCGAAGTATAAAGCATAAACTCTATTAGAAACCAACAAACTATGTTCTCAGTCAACTTTGCAACTACAATTCATCATCTTTTCAGGAAGGGTCACGTATCGGAGCCTTTAGGCAAGTCCACATACTCAACCACCATATAGTCTTCTATGATTGCTAACACTCACCGCATACACATGAGCAAAACGTTTCAACCGGACACATAGAAAGATAGGGGCTTATAGTTTCGCCTCCCAACGTATTCACCTCAAGGGTGATGTCAACAATAATAACTCATGCTGCCCATATTCAACTGGACATATGTGCCTAGATCTTTCCTCACCACATGATGCTTGACAAAGGAGAAAAATAAAAGGAAAAGAGAGAAGAATTTTGACTCTTGCATAAAAGTAAAAGATAGGCCCTTCGCAGAGGGAAGCAGAGGTTGCCATGCGCTTATTTGTTTGTATGCTCAACCCCTTAATGCAAAAGAATGTCACGTTATATTGCCCCTTGTGATGGCAACCTTTATTATGCAGTCTGTCACTTTTATTCTTCACCATCACAAGTTCGTACAACGCTCAATTTTCTCTTACACTAAATGATCTCACACTTTTAGAAGCAATTTTTATTGCCTTATTGCACCGATGACAACTTACTTGAAGGATCTTACTTAATCCATAGGTAGATATGGTGGACTCTCGAAAATAAGATTTGGGTTTAAGGGTTTTTTGGATGCACAAGTAGTATCTCTACTTAGTGCGGAATTTTTGGCTAGCAAAGGTGGGGGGCAAGCACCACATGTTGAAGGATCTATGACAATATAACTTCTATGTGAATATGAACAAACATAAATCATTAAGTTGTCTTCCTTGTCCAACGTCCACAATTTTGGCATATAATATTTTGATGGGGGCTCACAATCACAAAAGATTTCCATGATAGTGTATTTATATGTGAATCTTCTCTTCCCTTATTAATTCTTTCATGAGTTGCATCATTGACTAATGCTATGTTTGTCAATCTCTAATAAAATTTTCTACTTATACTTTTCCTTATGTGGTGTTATCACCTGCCATAGGATTAGCATATGATCTTTTCATTTATTTCCTTTCTCTTTATTGAAACATGAAAGTAAAGAAAGCAAAAACTCAAACTAAACTTTATTATATATCTCGCACATGATTACAAGGATGGATTACTAAGAAAGCTCTCAAAAAGAAAGGATCGAACTAAACTTTTATTCATCTAAAGCAAAACATAACCATGGATCAAACTAAGAAAAGTAAAGGCAAAAGATAGTGGGGGTGATACGATACCGGGGCACCTCCCCCAAGCTTGGCGGAAGCCAAGCGGAGTGCCCATACCCGATACTCAATTTTCTTTTGGTGATGAAGAAGGAGGTGGTGGTGATGATGAAGTAGAAGCGATCTTGTCCTCGGGTTTCCATGGCAGGGGCTCACCATTATAAGAGGAGGAGTGAGTCTCACGGGTCCTGCAACTGGCAGCCAAACTCATACCTTTAAGCCTTGCCTCATATTCAAAGACTTGGTTTTGGAGGTCGTAGATCTGGCTCTAGAGGAAGTTGATTTGCTCGTTGAAGGAGAAGACGATGTCCTTCATGGACTTGCCCTCCACCTTGAGATCACAGGTGTAGTCCGTGATCATGAGGTGATTGGCATTGAGTCCACGTTCCACCATCCCCTTGCACCGGAAAACGTCCTGCTCCATAGCTTCAAGCCTAGCCTCCACAGATCCAGTCCCCTTGGGGCCTTGCACATCGCAGATGTGGAGCACCCCCTCACGCATCTGGATAGCTTGAGGGTGCTGCATCACCTCCCGCAGATATGGGTTGATGACGTTCTCGAAGAACTTGTCCTTGGACGAGCTTGAAGCGGCCATGGTGGATTAGGTCTGTCAGAAAACAGCAAGGAAAAGAAAACAGGAGATTTCTCCGCGATACGGAGGCCAATAGGTTCGGTGGGTATATAAAGATTTTTTTATCTTGGAAAACAAGCAAACGGGAGAAAAACGGAGTCCGGAAGGTACCTGAGATGGGCACAACCCACCTGGGCGCGCCTGGCGCGCCCTGGTGTCTTGTGCCCACCAGGGTGACCTTCCCGGTAGTTTCTTATTTTCCTAATTTTCTAAATATTCCAAAACTAACAAAAAATATTTTTGCGGATTTTTCGGAGTCCGTTTACTTACCGTATCACGTACCTCCTCTTTTCATGATTCTGGAGTGTTCTAGAAGGACGCTTTTATATGTTCTTCCGGTGTCATAGTTTGGATAATATTACTCTCAACATTAATGGGCGTACCTGAGATATAATGTTTTATTCGTTGCCCATTAACAACCTTCGGGTTAGTACCTTCGGCATTATTTATTTTGATAGCTCCAGACCGATAAACCTCCTCGATAACATAGGGTCCTTCCCATTTGGAGAGGAGTTTTCCTGCAAAGAATCTGAAATGAGAGTTGTACAAAAGAACATATTCTCCAACTTTGAACTCACGCTTTTGGATTCTTTTATCATGCCATCTTTTAACTTTTTCTTTAAATAACTTGGCATTTTCATAAGCTTGGGTTCTCCATTCATCTAATGAGCTAATATCAAATAACCTCTTTTCATAGGCAAGTTTGAAATCATAGTTGAGTTCTTTAATTGCCCAATATGCTTTATGTTCTAACTCAAGAGGCAAATGACAAGCTTTTCCATAAACCATTTTATAAATACCCATAGGATTTTTATATGATGTTCTATAAGCCCAAAGTGCATCATCTAATTTCTTAGACCAATTCTTTTGAGACCTATTGACAGTCTTTTGCAAGATTAATTTTATTTCTCTATTGCTAAGTTCAACTTGACCACTAGACTGAGGATGATAGGGTGATGCAATTCTATGGTTAACATCATACTTGGCAAGCAGTTTACGGAAAGCACCATGAATAAAGTGTGAACCACCATCAGTCATTAAATATCTAGGGACCCCAAACCTTGGGAAAATAACTTCGTTAAGCATTTTAATAGAGGTGTAGTGATCAGCACTACTGGTTGGAATAGCATCTACCCACTTAGTAACATAATCAACATCAATCAAAATATGAGTATACCCATTAGAGGAAGGAAAAGGTCCCATGAAATCAAATCCCCAAGCATCAAATGGTTTAACAGCAAGAGAATAATTCATAGGCATTTCTTGATGCTTACCGATATTACCTATTCTTTGACATTCATCACAAGATAAGATGAACTTACGGGCATCCTTGAAGAGAGTAGGCCAATAAAAACCAGATTGCAATAACTTATGAGCAGTTCTGTCTCCCGCATGATGTCCTCCATAAGCTTCGGAGTGACTTTTCCATAGGATTTGTTCTTGTTCATGCTCAGGTACACAACGTCTAATAATACCATCTACTCCTTCTTTATAAAGATGTGGGTCATCCCAGAAGTAATGTCTTAAATCATAGAAGAATTTTTTCTTTTGTTGGTATGTAAAGCTAGGTGGTAAATATTTAGCAACAATGTAATTAGCATAATTAGCATACCAAGGAGTGTTATTAGAAACATTTATTGCAGCTAACTGCTCATCAGGAAAGCTATCATCAATAGCTAGTGGGTCATCAAGGACATTTTCAAGCCTAGACAAGTTATCAGCTACGGGATTCTCTGTTCCTTTTCTATCAGTGATCTGTAAATCAAATTCTTGTAGCAAGAGAACCCACCTAATGAGTCTAGGTTTAGCATCTTTCTTTTCCATAAGATATTTTATAGCAGCATGATCAGTGTGAACAGTCACTTTAGAATCAACAATGTAGGATCTAAATTTATCACAAGCAAACACAACTGCTAAGAATTCTTTTTCAGTAGTAGCATAATTTCGTTGGGCACTATCTAGAGTTTTACTAGCATAATGGATAGCATTTAGTTTCTTATCAACTCTTTGTCCTAGAACAGCACCAACAGCATAATCACTAGCATCACACATAATTTCAAAAGGCCTGTTCCAATCAGGTGTTGAACAATAGGTGCAGTAATTAAGGCTTTCTTGAGTGTTTCGAAGGCTTCTAAACAATCATCATCAAAAACAAAAGGAAACCAGCATGATCAAGGAAACTACGAATACCTTTGATATCTTTAGGACATGGCATTTTCTCAATTGCATCAACCTTAGCTTTGTCCACCTCAATACCTCTTTCAGAAATTTTATGGCCCAAAACAATACCTTCATTAACCATAAAGTGGCACTTCTCCCAATTCAACACAAGATTTGTTTGCTAACATCTCTGCAAAACTCGATCAAGATTGCTTAAACAATCAGCAAAAGACTTCCCATAAATAGAAAAGTCATCCATGAAAACCTCAACAATCTTTTCACAAAAGTCAGAGAATATAGCAGTCATACATCTTTGAAAGATAGCAGATGCATTGCATAAACCAAAAGGCATATGTCTATAAGCATAAGTTCCAAAGGGACAAGTGAAAGTGGTCTTTTCTTGATCAGGTTGAGAAAAAGGTATTTGTGAAAAACCATAATATCCATCAAGGAAACAAAAATGTGTGTGCTTTGACAATCTTTCTAGCATTTGCTCAATAAAAGGCAAAGGGTAATGATCTTTTCTAGTTGCTTTGTTTAATTTTCTAAAATCAATTACCATTCTATAGCCTGTAACAATTCTTTGTGGGATGAGTTCATTTTTATCATTAGGAACAACAGTAATTCCTCCCTTCTTAGGGACACAATGAATAGGACTTCCCCACCTACTATCAGCTATAGGATAGATTATACCTGCTTCCAGAAGTTTTAATATTTCCGTTCTTACCACTTCTTTCATCTTCGGATTAAACCGACGTTGGTGATCAACAACGGGTTTAGCATCAGGTTCCATATTAATTTTGTGCTGACATAGAGTGGGACTAATGCCCTTAAGATCATCAAGAGTATATCCAATAGAAGCTCGGTGCTTCTTTAGAACTTTCAATAGTCTTTCTTCTTCATGTTCTGAAAGGTTAGCACTAATAATAACATGATATATCTTTTTCTCATCAAGATAAGCATATTTCAAAGTGTCTGGCAATTGTTTTAATTCAAACATAGGATCACCTTTAGGTGGAGGAGGACCTCCTAGAGTTTCAATAGGCAAATTGTGTTTAAGCAGAGGACGTTGTTCAAAGAAAATCTCATCTATTTCATTTCTTTCATGCATATGTAAATCATTTTCATGGTCTAGCAGATGTTGTTCTAAAGGATCAGTAGGAGGCACAGCAATAGAAGCAAGACCAATTATTTCATCCTTACTACGCAATTCTTTTTTATGAGGTTTTCTATTAAACTTGGAAAAGTTAAACTCATGAGACTCATCACCAAAACTGACACCGATAGTTTGTTTCTTACAATCTATTTTAGCATTAACGGTGTTCAAGAAAGGTCTACCAAAGATAATGTGAAAAAAATCATCTTGTGGGGAACCAAGAACAAGAAAATCAGTAGGGTATTTTATTTTCCCACACAAGACTTCAACATCTCTAACAATCCCAATTGGTGATATGGTGTCTCTATTAGTAAGTTTAATAGTAACATCTATGTCTTCTATCTCAGCGGGTGCTATGTCATTCATAATTTCCTGATATAAGGTAAAGGGAATAGCACTCACGCTAGCACCTGTGTCGCATAAACCATGATAACAGTGATCTCCTATTTTAACTGAGACAACGGGCATGCCAACAACGGGTCTACAAATATCTGGCTTATCAGGTTTGACAATTCTAGTAGCTTCATTACAGAAGTAAATAACATGCCCATCTATGTTTTCTTCCAGGAGATCCTTAACCATAGCAGCACTAGGTTCTACTTTGATTTGTTCATTAGGTTTAGGTGTTCTAATATAACTTTTGTTGACCACGGTTGAAACTTTAGCATGTTCCTTTATCCTAACAGGGAAAGGTGGTTTCTCAATATAAGCAGTAGGAACAACTGGATCAACATTATGAATAATAGTTTCCTCTTTAGCCGGTACCGGTTCTTTAATTTCCTTTTTAATAGGTGGGTGATATTTAAACCACTTCTCCTTTTGGAGATCAACATGAGTAGCAAATGATTCACAAAAGGAGGCTACTATCTCAGAGTCAAGTCCATATTTAGTGCTAAACTTTTGAAAAGCATCGGTATTCATAAAAGATTTAGCACAATCATACTTAAGCTTAATACCTGACTCTTTACCTTCATCGAGTTCCCAATCTTCAGAGTTGTATTTAATTCTTTCTAAAAGATTCCACCGGAATTCAATGGTCTTCTTCATAAAGGAACCAGTACAAGAAGTATCAAGCATGGATTGATTATCACGAGAAAGCCGAGCATAAAATTTTTGCATAATAATTTCTCTTGAGAGCTCATGATTGGGGCATGAATATAACATTGAATTAAGCCTCCCCCAAGCTAGAGCGATAATTTCTCCTTCACGAGGCCAAAAATTATATATGTAATTCCGGTCACGATGAACTAGATGCATAGGATAATTTTTTTGGTGAAACTCCAATTTCAATCGATTCCAATTCCAAGATCAAATATCATCACATAGCCTATACCATGCCAATGCCTTTGCCTTCAAAGATAAAGGGAAAACCTTCTTCTTAACTTCATCCCCAGGTAAACCTGCAAGCTTAAACAATCCACAAATTTTATCCACATATATCAAGTGCATATCAGGATGTTCAGTTCCATCTCCTGCATAAGGATTAGCTAGCAGTTGTTCTATCATACCCAAAGGAATTTCATATTAAATATTTTCAGTAGGTGCAGTAGGTTGAGGGGTAACTAATTGTGGTTCCGGTCGAGGTGAAAATACCCCGAACAAACCCCTCAAAGGATTGTTTTCCATAGTAACAAGTGACAATAAATTTCAGCACGTAGTAATAATTTTTCCTTACCAAGAGCGCTTCACTCCCCGGCCACGGCGCCAGAAAATAGCCTTGATGACCCACAAGTATATGGGATCAATTGTAGCCTTTTTGATAAGTAAGAGTGTCGAACCCAACGAGGAGCAGAAGGAAATGACAAGCGGTTTTCAGCAAGGTAATGTCTGCAAGTACTGAAATTGTAAGTAGCAGAGTAGTTTGATAGCCAGATAATTTGTAATGAGCAAGTAACAATAGTAGTAAAAAAAGTGCAGCAAGGTAGCCCAATCCTTTTGAGGCAAAGCACAGGCCAAAACGGTCTCTTCTAATAAGCAAAGCATTCTTGAGGGTACACGGGAATTTCATCTAGTCACTTTCATCATGTTGGTTCGATTCTTGTTCGCAACTTTGCTAATTTGATATGTGGGTGGACCGGTGCTTAGGTGCTGTTCTTACTTGAACAAACCTCCTACTTATGATTAACCCCCTCGCAAGCATCCGCAACTACGAGAAAAGTATTAAGAATAAATTCTAACCATAGCATTAAACTTTTGGATCCAATCGGTCCCTTGCGGAATAGCGCATAAACTAGGGTTTAAGCTTCTGTCACTCTCGCAACACATCATCTAGTAACTACTCCACAATGCATTCCCTTAGGCCCAAATATGGTGAAGTGTCATATAGTCGACGTTCACATGACACCACTAAGGGAATCACAACATACATATCATCAAAATATCGAACACATATCAAGTTCACATGATTACTTGCAACATGATTTCTCTCGTGACCTCAAGAACAAAAGTAACTACTCACAAATGATAATCATGCTCAAGATCAGAGGGGTATTAAATAGCATATTGGATCTGAACATATAATCTTCCACCAAATAAACCATATAGTAATCAACTACAAGATGTAATCAACACTACTAGTCACCCACAAGCACCAATCTATAGTTCCGGTACAAAGATTGAACACAAGAGATGAACTAGGGTTTGAGAGGAGATGGTGCTGTTGAAGATGTTGATGGAGATTGCCCTCCCCAAGATGGGAGAGTTGTTGGTGATGATGATGACGATGATTTCCCCCTCCGGGAGGGAAGTTCCTCCGGCGGAATCGCTCCGCCGGAGGGCAAAAGTGCTCCTGCCCAAGTTCCGCCTCGAGACGGCGGCGCTCCATCCCGAAAGTCCTCTCCTTATTTTTTCTAGGTCAAAATGACTTATATACCAGAAGATGGGCACCGGAGGTGGGCCGAGGGGAGCACAACCCACCAGGGCATGCCTGGGCTCCCTAGCGCGCCCAGGTGGGTTGTGCCCACCTGGTGGGCCCCCTCTGGTACTTATTGCCTCCAATATTTCTCATTTATTCCATAAAAAATCCCCATAAAGTTTCAGCTCATTTGGAGTTGTGCAGAATAGGTAGCCTGACGTAGCTTTTTCAGGTCCAGATTTCCAGCTGCCGGAATTCTCCCTCTTTGTGTGTACCTTGCATATTATGAGAGAAAAGGCATTAGAATTACTCCAAAAAGCATTATTATGCATACAAACATCATAAATAACAGTAGGAAAACTTGATGCAAAATGGACGTATCAGCCACCTCCGTGGTCAGCACACGTTCAGCTCGATGACGTCCTCGCCTTCTTGATACAGCAAGACGGGCGAAGTAGTAGATGAGTTCCGGCAGCACGACGGCGTGGTGACGGTTGGTGATGAAGAACAATCTCCGCAGGGCTTTGCCAAGCACAACGGAAACTATGACGGAGGATAAACTAGAGAGGATGGGGTTGCCAGCACACGGCTTGGTGAATCTTGATGTCTTGGGTGCTAGCCCTGCCGCTCTATTTATATGTTGAGCCCTGGGGTCGAAACTTGGAGTAAAAGCCTCCTCAAAGTCGGTTTTGCCCGAAAGGCAAGACTCCTTCTCGGACTCCAGGGCTAGATGCCAGGGTTCCCGGCGTCTACCCCCTAGATGCCAGGGTTCCTGGTGTCTGGCCCCTGGCCTCCGCAAAACTTCCTTTTGCACTTTCCAAAACCCTCGTGCGCTTTACCCATTGGCCCAAATAAAGTGTTCTCGTGCCCAAACATTTCGGGAAACATCCGAAACCCCTTCCGGTGAATTCCGGAACCTTTTCGGAGACCAAACACTATTATCCCATATATCAATCTTTACCTCCGGACTATTCCGGAGCTCCTCGTCATGTCTATGATCTCATCCGGAACACCGAATAACATTCGGTCACCAACATACATAACTCATATAATACTATATCATCAACGAACATTAAGTGTGCGGACCCTACGGGTTCGAGAACTATGTAGACATGATCGAGACACCTCTCCGGTCAATAACCAATAGCGGAACCTGGATGCCCTTATTGGCTCCTAGATATTCTATGAAGATCTTTATCGGTCGAACCTTATGACAACATAAGTAATTCTCTTTGTCCATCGATATGTTACTTGCCCGAGATTCGATCGTCGGTATCTTCATACCTAGTTCAATCTCGTTACCGGCAAGTCTCTTTACTCATTCCGTAATTACATCACCTCGTGACTAACTCCTTAGTCATTTGCTTGCAAGCTTATGATGTGTATTACCGAGAGGGCCCAGAGATACCTCTCCGATACTCGGAGTGACAAATCCTAATCTCGATCTATGCCAACTGAACAAACACCTTCGGAGATACCTGTAGAGCATATTTATGATCACCCAGTTACGTTGTGACGTTTGATAGCACACAAGGTATTCCTCCGGTATCCGGGAGTTGCATAATCTCATAGTCGAAGGAACATGTATTTGACATGAAGAAAGCAGTAGCAATAAACTGAACGATCAATATGCTAAGCTAACGGATGGGTCTTGTCCATCACATCATTCTCCTAATGATGTGATCCCGTTATCAAATGACAACACATGTCTATGGTTAGGAAACCTTAACCATCTTTGATCAACGAGCTAGTCTAGTAGAGGCATACTAGGGACACGGTATTTGTTTATGTATTCACACATGTATTTAAGTTTTCGATAAATACAATTCTAGCATGAATAATAAACCTTTATCATGAATAAGGAAATATAAAATAACAACTTTATTATTGCCTCTAGGGCATATTTCCTTCAGTCTCCCACTTGCACTAGAGTCAATAATCTAGTTCACATCGACATGTGATTTAACACCAATAGTTCACATCGTCATGCGACCAACACCCAAAGGGTTTACTAGAGTCAATAATCTAGTTCACATCGCCATGTGATTAACTTCCCAAGAGTACAAAGGTGTGATCATGTTTTTCTTGTGAGAGAAGTTTAGTCAAAGGGTCTGCCACATTCAGATCCGTATGTATTTTGCAAATTTCTACGTCTACAATGCTCTGCCTGGAGCTACTCTAGCTAACTGCTCCCACTTTCAATATGTATCCAGATTGAGACTCGGAGTCAATTGAATCGGTGTCAAAGCTTGCATCGATGTAACCCTTTACGACGAACTCTTTATCACCTCCATAACCGAGAAACATCTTCTTAGTCTTCTTAGGTAACTAAGGATAATTTTGACCGCTGTCTAGTGATCTACTCCTGGATCACTATTGTACCCCCTTGCCAAATTTATGGCAAGGTACACACTAGGTCTAGTACACAGCATGGCATACTTTATAGAACCTATGGCTGAGGCATAGGGAATGACTTTCATTCTCTCTCTATCTTCTGCCGTGGTCGGGCTTTGAGTCTTACTCAACTTCACACCTTGCAACACAGGCAAGAACCCTTTCTTTGACTGATCTATTTTGAACTTCTTCAAAACTTTGCCAAGGTATGTGCTTTGTGAAAGTCCCATGAAGCATCTCGATCTATCCCTATAGATCTTGATGCTCAATATGTAAGCAGCTTCACTGAGGTATTACATTGAAAAATTCTTATTCAAGTATAATTTTATGCTATCCAGAAATTCTATATCATTTCCAATTAACAATATGTCATCCACATATAATATCAGAAATGCTACAGAGCTCCCACTCACTTTCTTGTAAATACAGGCTTCACCGTAAGTCTGTATAAAACCATATGCTTTGATCACCTCATCAAAGCGTATATTCCAACTCCGAGATGCTTGCACCAGTCCATAGATGGATCGCTGGAGCTTGCACACTTTGTTAGCACCTTAGGATCGACAAAACCTTTCTGGTTGCATCATATACAACTCTTCTTTAAGAAATCCATTAAGGAATGCAGTTTTGACGTCCATTTGCAAGATTTCATAAAATACGGCAATTGCTAACATGATTCAGACAGACTTAAGCATCGCTACGGGTGAGAAAGTCTCATTGTAGTCAACTCCTTGAACTTGTCGAAAACCTTTTGCGACAAGTCGAGCTTTGTAGATAGTTACATTACCATCAGCGTTTGTCTTCTTCTTGAAGATCCATTTATTCTCAATGGCTGGCCGATCATCGGGTAAGTCCACCAAACTCCACACTTTGCTCTCATACATGGATCCTATCTCAGATTTCATGGCCTCAAGCCATTTGTCAGAATCTGGGCTCATCATAGCTTCTTCATAGTTCGTAGGTTTGCCTTGGTCTAGTAACATGACTTCCAGAACAGGATTACCGTACCACTTTGTTGCGGATCATGCTCTGGTCGACCTACGAGGTTCTGTAGTAACTTGATCTGAAGTTTCATGATCATTATCATTTGCTTCCTCTCTGATTGGTGTAGGCATCCCGGGAACGGTTTTCTGTGATATGCTACTCTCCAATTCGAGAGAAAGTACAATTACCTCATCAAGTTCTACTTTCCTCCCACTCACTTCTTTCGAGAGAAACTCCTTCTCTAGAAAGGACCCAAACTTAGCAACAAGATCTTGCCTTCGGATCTTTGGTAGAAGGTGTACCCAATAGTTTCTTTAGGGTATCCTATGAAGACGCACTTCTCCGATTTTGGTTCGAGCTTATCTGGCTGAAGCTTTTTGCAAAAGCATCACATCCCCAAACTTTAAGAAACGACAGCTTAGGTTTCTCGCCAACCCATAGTTCATACGGTGTCGTCTCAGCGGATTTAGATGGTGCCCTATTTAACGTGAATCCCGCTGTCTCTAATGCATAGCCCCAAAATGATAGTGGTAAATCGGTAAGAGACATCATAGATCGCACCATATCTAATAAAGTACGGTTATGACATTCGGACACACTATTACGGTGTGGTGTTCCAGGTGGCGTGAGTTGTGAAACTATTCCACATTGTTTTAAATGAAGGCCAAACTCGTAACTCAAATATTCGCCTCCATGATCGGATCGTAGAAACTTTATTTTCTTGTTACGATGATTCTCCACTTCACTCTAAAATTCTTTGAACTTTTCAAATGTTTCAGACTTGTGTTTCATCAAGTAGATATACCCATACCTACTCAAATTATCTATGAAGGTCTGAAAATAACGATACACGCCGTGTGCTTCAATACTCATCGGACCGCATACATCGGTATGTATTATTTCCAATAAGTCATTAGCTTGCTACATTGTTCTGGAGAATGGAGTTTTAGTCATCTTTCCCATGAGGCATGGTTCGCAAATATCACATGATTCATAATCAAGTGATTCCAAAAGCCCATCCGCATTGAGTTTCTTCTTGCGCTTTACACCAATATGACCTAAATGGCAGTGCCACAAATATGTTGCACTATCATTATCAACTTTGTATCTTCTGGCATCAATATTATGAATATGTGTATCACTACGATCGAGATTCAATAAACCATTCACATTGGGTGTATGACCATAGAAGGTTTTATTCATGTAAACAGAACAACAATTATTCTCTGACTTAAATGAATAACTGTATTGCAATAAACATGATCCAATCATATTCATGCTCAAAGCAAACACGGAATAACATTTATTTAGGTTCAACACTAATCCCGAAGGTAGAGGGAGTGTGTGATGGTGATCGTATCAACCTTGAAATCACTTCCAACACACATCGTCACCTCACCCTTAACTAGTCTATGTTTATTCTGCAACTCTTGTTTCGAGTTTACTAATCTTAGCAACTGAACCTGTATCAAATACCCAGGGGCTACTAGGAACACTAGTAACATACACATCAATAACATGTATATCAAATATACTTTTGTTCACTTTGACATCCTTCTTATCCGCCAAGTATTCGGGGCAGTTCTGCTTCCAGTGACCATTTCCTTTGTAGTAGAAGCACTCAGTTTTAGGCTTGGGTCCAGCTTTGGGTGTCTTCACGGGAGCGGCAACTTGCTTGCCATTCTTCTTGAAGTTCCTTTTCTTTCCCTTGCTTTTTTTCTTGAAACTAGTGGTCTTGTTAACCATCAACACTTTGATGCTCCTTTTTTATTTCTACCTTCAACGATTTCAGCATCGCGAAAAGCTTGGGAATCATTTTCGTCATCCCTTGCATATTATAGTTCATCACGAAGTTCTAGTAGCTTAGTGATAGTGACTAGAGAACTCTGTCAATCACTATCTTATCTGGAAGATTAACTCCCACTTGATTCAAGCGATTGTAGTACTTAGACATTCTGAACACATGCTCACTGGCTGAGCTATTCTCCTCCATCTTGTAGGCAAAGTACTTGTCAGAGGTCTCATACCTCTCGACATGGGCACGAGTCTGAAATACCAATTTCAGCTCTTGGAACATCTCATATGCTCCGTGGCGTTCAAAACGTCTTTGGAGCCCCGATTCTAAGCCGTAAAGCATGGCGCACTAAACTAGCAAGTAGTCATCATATCGAGCTTGCCAAATGTTCATAATGTTTGCATCTGCTCCTGCAATAGGTCTTTCACCTAGCGGTGCATTAAGGACATAATTCTTCTGTGCAGCAATGAGTATAATCCTCAGAACACGGACCTAGTCCGCATTGTTGTACCATCATTTTTCAACTTAGTTTTCTCTAGGAACATATCAAAAATTGTGGAGCTATATCGCGAGGTATTGATCTACAACATAAATTTGCAAATACTATTAGGACTAAGTTCATGATAAATTAAGTTCAATTAATCAAATTACTAATGAAATCCCACTTAAATAAGCATCCCTCAAGTTATCTAAGTGATACATGATCCAAATCTACTAACCCATGTCCGATCATCACGTGAGATGGGGTAGTCATCAATGGTGAACATCTCTATGTTGATCATATCTACTATATGACTCATGTTCGACTTTTCGGTCTTCAGTGTTCCGAGACCATGTCTGTACATGCTAGGCTCGTCAAGTTTAACCCAAGTATTCTTCATGTGCAAAACTGTCTTACACCTGTTGTATGTGAACGTAGAGTCTATCACACCCGATAATCATGTGGTGTCTCAAAACGATGAACTTTTGCAACGGTGCATACTCGGGGAGAACACTTATATCTTGAAATTTAGTGAAGCGATCATCTTATAATGCTACCGTCGTTCTAAGCAAAATAAGATGCATAAAAGATAAACATCACATGCAATCAAAATATGTGACATGATATGGCCATCATCATCTTGTGCTTTTGATCTCCTTCTCCAAAGCATCATCATGATCTCCATCGTCACTGGCTCGACACCTTGATCTCCATCGTTGCGCCGTGGTCATCTCACCAACTATTGCTTCTACAACTATTGCTAACTCATAGCGATAAAGTAAAGCAATTACATGGCGTTTGCATTTCATACAATAATGAGACAACCATAAGGCTCCTGTTGGTTGCCGATAAATTACAAAACATGATCATCTCATACAATAACGTATATCACATCATGTCTTGACCATATCACATCACAACATACCCTGCAAAAACAAGTTAGACGTCCTCTACTTTGTTGTTGCAAGTTTTACGTGGCTGCTACGGGTTTCTAGCAAGAACCGTTCTTACCTACGGCAAAAACCACAACGGTGATTTATCAAGTTTCCTGTTTTAACCTTCTTCAAGGACCGGCCACAGTCAAATTCAATTCAACTAAAGTAGGAGAAACAGACACCCGCCAGCCACCTTTATGAAAAACAAGTTACATGTCTGTTGGTGGAACCATTCTCATGTACACGGACATGTAAGGTTGGTCCGGGCCGCTTCCTCCCACAATGCCGCCGAATCACAATAAGACGTTGGTGGTAAGCAGTATGAACATCACCGCCCACAACTTCTTTGTGTTCTACTCATGCATATCATCTACGCATAGACCTGGCTCGGATGCCACTGTTGGAAAACATTGCATGGAAAAAAAAAATCTACGCACACGCAAGATCTACCCATGGAGATGCATAGCTACGAGAGGGCAGAGCATCTTCATACCCTTGAAGATCGCAAAGCGGAAGCGTTTATCAACGTGGTTGATGTAGTCGTACACCTTCACGATCCGTCCCGATCAAGTACCGAACGTACGGCACCTCCGCATTCAGCACATGTTCAGCTTGATGACGTCCTCGCCTTCTTGATCCACCAAGACGGGCGAAGTAGTAGATGAGCTCTGGTAGCACGACGGCGTGGTGACGGTGTTGGTGAAGAACAATCACCGCAGGGCTTCGCCAAGCACTACAGAAACTATGACGGAGGATAAACTAGAGGGGACGGGGTTGCCGGCACACAGCTTGGTGTCTCTTGATGTGTCTTGGGTGCTAGCCCTGCCCCTCTATTTATATGTTGAGCCTTGGGGTCGAAACTTGGAGTAAAAGCCTCCTCAAAGTCGGTTTTGCCCGAAAGGCAAGAGTCCTTCTCGGACTCCAGGGATAGACGCCATGGTTCCCAGTGTCTACGCCCTAGATGCCAGGGTTCCTGGCGTTTGGCCCCTGGCCTCCACAAAACTTCCTTTTGCACTTTCCAAAACCCTCGTGGGCTTTACCCCTTGGCCCAAATAAAGTGTTCTCGTGCCCAAACATTTCGGGAAACATCCGAAACCCCTTCCGGTGAATTTCGGAACCTTTCCGGAGACCAAACACTATTATCCCATATATCAATCTTTACCTCCGGATTATTCCGGAGCTCCATGTCATGTCTGTGATCTCATCCGGAACACCAAACAACATTCGGTCACCTACATACATAACTCATATAATACTATATCATCAACGAATGTTAAGCGTGCGGACCCTACGGGTTCGAGAACTATGTAGACATGACCGAGACACCTCTCTGGTCAATAACCAATAGCGGAACCTGGATGCCCATATTGGCTCCTACATATTCTACGAAGATCTTTATCGGTCGAACCTTATGACAACATACGTAATTCCCTTTGTCCATCGGTATGTTACTTGCCCGAGATTCGATCGTCGGTATCTTCATACCTAGTTTAATCTCGTTACCGGCAAGTCTCTTTGCTCGTTCCATAATACATCATCTCGTAACTAACTCATTAGTCATTTGCTTGCAAGGCTTCTTATGATGTGTATTAACGAGAGGGCCCAGAGATACCTCTCCGATACTCGGAGTGACAAATCCTAATCTCGATCTATGCCAACTCAACAAACACCTTTGGAGATACCTGTAGAGCATCTTTATGTTCACCCAGTTACATTGTGATGTTTGATAGCACACAAGGTATTCCTCCGGTATCTGGGAGTTGCATAATCTCATAGTCGAAGGAATATGTATTTGACATGAAGAAAGCAATAGCAATAAACTGAAAGATCATTATGCTAATTTAATGGATGGGTCTTGTCCATCACATCATTCTCCTAATGATGTGATCTCGTTATCAAATGACAGCACATGTCTATGGTTAGGAAAACTTAACCATCTTTGATCAACGAGCTAGTCTAGTAGAGGCATACTCGGGACACGGTATTTGTTTATTTATTCACACATGTATTTAAGTTTCCCATCAATACAATTCTAGCATGAATAATAAACCTTTATCATGAATAAGGAAATATAAAACTTTATTATTGCCTCCAGGGCATATTTCCTTCAGTCTCCCACTTGCACTAGAGTCAATAATCTAGTTCACATCGCCATGTGATTAACACCAATAGTTCACATCGCCATGTGACCAACACCCAAAGGGTTTACTAGAGTCGATAATCTAGTTCACATCGCCATGTGATTAACACCCAAAGAGTACTAAGGTGTGATCATGTTTTGCTTGTGAGAGAATTTTAGTCAACGGGTCTGCCACATTCAGATCCGTATGTATTTTGCAAATTTCTATGTCTACAATGTTCTGCATGGAGCTACTCTAGATAATTTTCTCCCACATTTAATACGTATCCAGATTGAGACTTAGAGTCATCTGGATTAGTGTCAAAGCTTGTATCGATGTAACCCTTTACGACGAACTCTTTATCACCTCCATAACCGAGAAACATTTCCTTAGTCCTCTTAAGGAACCTAAGGATAATTTTGCCCGCTGTCCAGTGATCCACTCCTGGATCACTATTGTACCCCCTTGCCAAACTCATGGCAAAGTACACAATAGGTCTGGTACATAGCATGGCATACTTTATAGAACCTATGGCTGAGGCATAGGGAATGACTTTCATTCTCTCTCTATCTTCTGTCGTGGTCGGGCTTTGAGTCTTACTCAACTCACACCTTACAATATAGGCAAGAACTCTTTCTTTGGCTGATCTATTTTGAACTCCTTCAAAATCTTGTCAAGGTATATACTCATTGAAAGTCTTATCAAGAGTCTTGATCTATCTCTATAGATCTTGATGCCCAATATGTAAGTAGCTTCAACTGAGGTCTTTCATTGAAAAGTTCTTATTCAAGTATCCTTTCATGCTATCCAGAAATTCTATATCATTTCCAATCAACAATATGTCATCCACATATAATATCAGAAATGCTACAGAGCTCCCACTAACTTTATTGTAAATACAGGCTTCACCGTAAGTCTGTATAAAACCATATGCTTTGATCACCTCATCAAAGCGTATATTCCATCTCCGAGATGCTTGCACCAATCCATAGATGGATCGCTGGAGCTTGCACACTTTGTTAGCACCTTTAGGATTGACAAAACCTTCTGGTTGCATCATATACTACTCTTCTTTAAGATATCCATTAAGTAATGCAGTTTTGACATCCATTTGCCAGATTTCATAATTATAAAATGCGGCAATTGCTAACATGATTCGGACTGACTTAAGCATCGCTACGGGTGAGAAAGTGTCATCGTAGTCAACCCCTTGAACTTGTCAAAAACCTTTTGTGACAAGTCGAGCTTTGTAGATGGTGACATTACCATCAGCGTCTGTCTTCTTCTTGAAGATCCATTTATTCTCAGTGGCTGGCCGATCATCGGGCAAGTCTACCAAAGTACATACTTTGTTCTCATACATGGATCCTATCTCAGATTTCATGGCCTCAAGGCATCTGTCAGAATCTGGGCTCATCATAGCTTCTTCATAGTTCGTAGGTTCGCCTTGGTCTAGTAACATGACTTCTAGAACAGGATTACCATACCACTCTGGTGCGGATCGTGCTCTGGTCGACCTACAAGGTTCTGTAGTAACTTGATCTGAAATTTCATGATCATTATCATTTGCTTCCTCTCTGATTGGTGTAGGCAACATGGGAACGGTTTTCTGTGATATGCTACTCTCCAATTTGAGAGAAGGTACAATTACCTCATCAAGTTCTACTTTCCTCCCACTCACTTCTTTCGAGAGAAACTCCTTCTCTAGAAAGGACCCAAACTTAGCAACAAATATCTTGCCTTCGGATCTATGGTAGAAGGTGTACCCAATAGTTTCTTTAGGGTATCCTATGAAGACGCACTTCTTCGATTTGGGTTCGAGCTTATCTGGCTGAAGCTTTTTGACAAAAGCATCACATCCCCAAACTTTAAGAAATGATAGCTTAGGTTTCTCGCCAAACCACAGTTCATACGGTGTCGTCTCAACGGATTTAGATGGTGCCCTATTTAACGTGAATGCAGCTGTCTCTAATGCATAGCCCCACAATGATAGTGGTAAATCGGTAAGAGACATCATAGATCGCACCATATCTAATAAAGTACGGTTATGACGTTCGGACACACTATTACGGTGTGGTGTTCCAGGTGGCGTGAGTTGTGAAACTATTCCACATTGTTTTAAATGAAGGCCAAACTAGTAACTCAAATATTCGCCTCCACGATTGGATCGTAGAATCTTTGTTTTCTTGTTATGATGATTCTCCACTTCACTCTGAAATTCTATGAACTTTTCAAATGTTGCAGACTTGTGTTTCATCAAGTAGATATACCCACACCTACTCAAATCATCTGTGAAGGTCAGAAAATAACGATACCCTCCGCGTGCTTCAATACTCATCGGACCGCATACATCGGTATGTATTATTTCCAATAAGTCATTAGCTCGCTCCATTGTTTCGGAGAACGAAGTTTTAGTCATCTTTCCCATGAGGCATGGATCGCAAGTATCAAATGATTCATAATCAAGTAATTCCAAAAGCCCATCCGCATGGAGTTTCTTCATGCGCTTTACACCAATATGACCTAAACGGCAGTGCCACAAATATGTTGCACTATCATTATCAACTTTGTATCTTTTGGCATCAATATTATGAATATGTGTATCACTACGATTGAGATTCAATAAACCATTCACATTGGGTGTATGACCATAGAAGGTTTTATTCATGTAAATAGAACAACAATTATTCTCTAACTTAAATGAATAACCGTATTGCAATAAACATGATCCAATCATATTCATGCAAAACGCAAACACCAAATAACATTTATTTAGGTTCAACACTAATCCCGAAGGTAGAGGGAGTGTGCGATAGTGATCATATCAATCTTGGAATCACTTCGAACACACATCGTCACCTCGCCCTTAACTAGTCTTTGTTTATTCTGCAACTCCTATTTTGAGTTTACTAATCTTAGCAACTGAAATGGTATCAAATACCCAGGGGATACTAGGAACACTAGTGAAGTACACATCAATAACATGTATATCAAATATACTTTCGTTCACTTTGCCATCCTTCTTATCCGCCAAGTATTCGGGGAAGTTCTGCTTCCAGTGACCATTTCCTTTGCAGTAGAAGCACTCAGTTTCAGGCTTGGGTCCAGCTTTGGGTTTCTTCACGGGAGCGACAACTTGCTTGACATTCTTCTTGAAGTTCCCTTTCTTTCCCTTGCCCTTTTTCTTGAAACTAGTGGTCTTGTTAACCATCAACACTTTGATGCTCCTTTTTTATTTCCACCTTCACCGATTTTAGCATCGCGAAGAGCTTGGGAATCATTTTCATCATCCCTTGCATATTATAGTCCATCACGAAGTTCTAGTAGCTTAGTGATAGTGAAAGATAACTCTGTCAATCACTATCTTATCTGGAAGATTAACTCCCACTTGATTCAAGCGATTGTAGTACTCAGACATTCTGAACACATGCTCACTGGCTGAGCTATTCTCCTCCATCTTGTAGGCAAAGTACTTGTCAGAGGTCTCATACCTCTCGAAACGGGCATGAGTTTGAAATACCAATTTTAGCTCTCGTAACATCTCAAATGCTCCGTGGCATTCAAAACATCTTTGGAGCCCCGATTCTAAGCCGTAAAGCATGGCACACTAAACTAGCAAGTAGTCATCATATCGAGCTTGCCAAACGTTCATAATATTTGCATCTGCTCCTGCAATAGGTCTGTCACCTAGCGGTGCATCAAGGACATAATTCCTTTGTGCAGCAATGAGGATAATCCTCAGATCACGGACCTAATCCGCATTATTGCTGCCATCATCTTTCAACTTAGTTTTCTCTAGGAACATATCAAAAATAGTGGAGCTATATCGCGAGCTATTTATCTACAACATAAATTTGCAAATACTCTCAGGACAAAGTTCATGATAAATTAAGTTCAATTAATCAAATTACTAATGAACTCCCACTTAAATAAACATCCCTCAAGTTATCTAAGTGATACATGATCCAAATCAACTAACCCATGTCCGATCATCATGTGAGATGGGGTAGTCATCAATGGTGAACATCTCTATGTTGATCATATCTACTATATGACTCATGTTCGACTTTCCGGTCTTCAATGTTCCGAGACCATGTCTGTACATGCTAGGCTCGTCAAGTTTAACCCAAGTATTTTGCATGTGCAAAACTGTCTTACACCCATTGTATGTGAACGTAGAGTCTATCACACCCGATCATCACGTGGTGTCTCGAAACGATGAACTTTCGCAATGGTGCATACTCGGGGAGAACACTTATATCTTGAAATTTAGTGAAGGGGTCATCTTATAATGGTACCGTCGTTCTAAGCAAAATAAGATGCATAAAAGATAAACATCACATGCAATCAAAATATGTGACATGATATGGCCATCATCATCTCATGCTTTTGATATCCATCTCCAAAGCATCGTCATGATCTCCATCGTCACCGGCTCGACACCTTGATATCCATCGTTGCGTCGAGGTCGTCTCGCCAACTATTGCTTCTACAACTATTGCTAATGCATAGCGATAAAGTAAAGCAATTACATGGCGCTTGCATTTCATACAATAATGAGAAAACCATAAGGCTCCTGCCGGTTGCTGATAAATTACAAAACACGATCATCTCATACAATAACGTATATCACATCATGTCTTGACCATATCACATAAAAACATACCCTGCAAAAACAAGTTAGACGTCCTCTACTTTTTTGTTGCAAGTTTTATTCGGCTGCTACGGGTTACTAGCAAGAACCGTTCTTACCTACGGCAAAAACCACAACGGTGATTTATCAAGATTGTTGTTTTAACCTTCTTCAAGGACCGGCCGCAGTCAAATTCGATTCAACTAAAGTAGGAGAAACAGACACCCGCCAGCCACCTTTATGCAAAAGAAGTTGCATGTCTGTTAGTGGAACCGGTCTCATGTACACGGACATGTAAGGTTGGTCTGGGCCGCTTCATCCCACAATGCCACCGAATCAAAATAGGACGTTGGTGGTAAGCAGTATGAACATCACCGCCCACAACTTCTTTGTGTTCTACTCGTGCATATCATCTACGCATAGACCTGGCTCGGATGCCACTGTTGTGAAACGTTGCATGGAAAACAAAAAAAAATCTACGCACACGCAAGATCTATCCATGGAGGTGCATAGCTACGAGAGGGGAGAGCATCTTCATACCCTTGAAGATCGCAAAGCAGAAGCGTTTATCAACTCGGTTGATGTAGTCGTACACCTTCACGATACGTCCCGATCAAGTACCGAACGTACGGCACCTCCGCGTTCAGCACACGTTCAGCTCGATGACATCCTTGCCTTCTTGATCCAGCAAGACGGGTGAAGTAGTAGATGAGTTCCGGCAGCACGATGGCGTGGTGATAGTTGGTGATGAAGAACAATCTCCGTAGGGCTTCGCCAAGCACAACGGAAACTATGACGGAGGATAAACTAGAGAGGACGGGATTGCCGGCACACGGCTTGGTGAATCTTGATGTTTCTTGGGTGCTAGCACTGCCCCTCTATTTATATGTTGAGCCCTGGGGTCGAAACTTGGAGTAAAAGCCTCCTCAAAGTCGGTTTTGCCAGAAAGGCAAGAGTCCTTCTCGGACTCCAGAGCTAGACGCCAGGGTTCCCGACGCCTACCCCCCAGACGTTAGGGTTCCTGGCATCTGGCCCCTGGCCTCCGCAAAACTTCCTTTTGCACTTTCCAAAACCATCGTGGGCTTTACCCCTTGGCCCAAATTAAGTGTTCTCGTGCCCAAACATTTCGGGAAACATCCGAATGCCCTTCCGGTGAATTCTGGAACCTTTCTGGAGACCAAACACTATTATCCCATGTATCAATCTTTCCTCCGGACCATTCCGGAGCTCCTCGTCATGTCCGTGATCTCATCCGGGACTCCGAACAACATTCGGTCACCAACATACATAACTCATATAATACTATATCATCAACGAACGTTAAGCGTGCGGACCCTACGGGTTCGAGAACTATGTAGATATGACCGAGACACCTCTTCGGTCAATAACCAATAGCGGAACCTGGATGCCCATATTGGTGCGACGCCCCGACTCAATCGTGCACTAATCATACACGCAAACATGCACGATCAATCACAGGGACTCACGGGCAGATATCACAACATAACTCTAACACAAATAAACGGAGATCCACAATATTACAGACCAGGGATCACGAGGATCCGAATACATAAGTCAGTCATACAAATAATATCTGGGTACAGACATAGTTAGACAAGGTTTGCCTTAAGAAGGCTAGCACAAATGACTCTAGATCGAAAGGCGAAGGCCTCCTGCCTGGGAGCCTCCGATCCTACTCCTGGTCGGCTGGCTTGATCCAGTAGTACGTGCCGTCTAGACCCTCCTGGTAGTAAGCTCCGGCAGGGGCATCTGGCTCCGGGGCTCCATCGGCTGTTGTATCATCAAAGGGGGTATGGGGGAAAAAGAGGTAACAAAGCAACCGTGAGTACTCATCCGAAGTACTCAGCAAGCAAGGATCTACACTACATATGCAACATTATCAAGAAAGGTTGTATATGTGGACTGTGCTGCAGAAATGCCAGAATAGGGAGAAGACCTAGTCCTATCGAAGACTAGCATCTTCAAACATCTTCACGAAGCCATCATCTTGCAGCAATTAGAAGAGAATAGAAAAGCATTTTATTAAGCAAACATGTTGAGGAAAAGCCTAGAGATTCTTCCTCGACTCCCTGCGAGAAAGCGATCCCGAAGCTTCAATTAGTTAAACATGTATCCAGTTCAAGTAATAGATCAGGATACCAAACTGAGTGTCCTTTACCGTAGGACCAGCTATCGATAGATTATTCTTCCCTGCAGGGGTGCACTACTGTTACCCAACACGCTCGATCAACTCTGGTTCGACACACTTGCTGGGTAATGCCCGGCCTCGGGAGATCAACACGAAGCAGCGCCCTACCTAGGCTCAGCAGAGAGGTCAGCACGCCGGACTAACCTATGCAACAAGAGGTCTTGGGCCATCCCCTGGGCACCCTGCGCGTTGCGTGGCTGGCCGGGGTGCAGGCGCGACACTGAACTCATCAGTGAAGTATCCAGCCCATTCCCGGTGATCAGCCCGCACGGTGAACTGTGACATCTGATGAGCTTTCAGGAGAAACGTATAACGCAGAGGGGCCCATAAACCATTATCCCGCGTGGTGGTAGTGCGTATAGGGCACGTCGACCCACTCAGATCAAATACCCAAATCCAATAGGCTCCTTTAGTAACACGCGGAGACAATTAGAGTTTCTGAAGCTCCGCCACAATATCACCATCGAGTGCCCTTCCGGCACACCCGACATCATAGATCCCCTACGGGTACCCATCAGGGTCGACCCGCCTGTAACAAAGGTCAAAGTAACCGTGTGGTCGTAACATCAAGGGGGAAGCCCCGAGGAATCACCCTCGGTGGATTCCACTCGATGAAATCATCAAGGTGAAGGTATGAGGCATCACCCTCGAGGTTCACACTGAGGGGTTGCACGACAGAGTCGTATCGGAAGTGGAGAAGGAGGAATCACCCTCGATGACCACGACCGAATAGCTACACTGCAGAGTATTCATCAGGAGTGTGTTACGAGGTATCACCCTCTGCACTCGATAGTAACTATGCAGAGTCGTACAACTAAGGGTATGAAGTGATGTGTCGGTCTCTGGTCGACGATCAAATTGATCGAGTCGTCGATGATCAAGCAGGGGCAACAAGGGTAAGGTGGTGGGGGTCACTGATGGTTAACTACCAACCTATACTAAGCAGTTTAACATAGGCAGGTAAGGTAACAATAAACAGGTTACAAAAGCAGGCTATGCATCAGAATAGGAGCAAACATTAACAGTAGCAAAATCTAATGCAAGTAGGAGAAATGGAATGGACGATATCTGGATGCTCAAAGGGGGGGGGGCTTGCCTGGTTGCTCTGGCAAGAAGGAGGGGTCGTCAACGGGCTGCTCGTCTGGAGCGTAGTCGTACTCAGCTGCAACGACGTCGGTCTCGGCGTCTATCGAGAGAGAAGGAGGAGGCAAGAAACAATAAATTCATGGCAAGGATGCAAACAATATGCATGACATGTCTAAATGATATGCAGAGGTGTTCTACTGCCTAACTAAATGATTTAGTTAATTTAGGAATTTATTCTGATTTATTTTATTAAGGTTGAGGACTATTCATTTACTGAATTCGGTCTAAAGGTTCCATGTTCAGGTAGCTAGGGGCATCTGACAGATGAACGGACCACATATTCGGATTCGTCTTGAAATTCTGAGCAACTTTCATGTAGAAAGTATTTTCATCTGAGCTACGGTTTATTTTATATTAATTTCTAAAGATTTAATCATTCTCTCGAATTAACAGATTTAATTTAACTGAAAATTCATTTATTGCAACAGCATGACATGAGCATGATGTCAGCAGTCAAAGGTTCTGTTGACTGGTCAAATAGGACAGTGGGGCCCACTTGTTAGCGTCTGCTTAGTTAACTAACATTTTAATTAGGTTAATTAGTTCATTAAGATAATTAATCTTAATTAGTTTATTTAAACAGCCTTAATTAAATTAATTAATTATGAAATTAATTAATTAATTAATTAATACTTATTTATTTATTTTTAATTCCTTTTCTTTTCTTTTTTAAAAGGTTCTGTGGTGGGGCCCCCTGTCATAGGACCAGGGGGTATTGGCCCAGTGGTCAGTGGCCAAAAGGCCACAGCGCACGCACGCACACACGCACGCATGGCCGGTGAGGAGGGGCGAGGCCCTGGCCAGTGCGCGGCGGCGATTAGCGGCGTGGGCGCCGGCGGAGCGGCGGGCATGGCTGGGCGGAGCAGCGGGCATGGCTGGGCGGAGCAGAGTAGCAGCGGCAGCGGCGAGCGGAGGGCTGCAGCGGCAGGAGCGTGCGGGAGGCGGCGGCGGAGCGGTGCAGCAGCAAGAGCAGCGGGGCGGCTACGGTGGCGCGACGGCGAGTTGCGCACATGCGCAGCAGAAGGCGGGGGACGGCACGGTGCGGCGGCCAGCGCAGGCAGCAGCAGCCACAGCGCGCGGCGACTGCAGCGCAGCGCGTGAGGCAGCACGCGGGCGAGGCGCGGCTCGGGCACGGCGGCGCGGGCGCGATTGGCGCGGTGAGCGCAGGCGGTCTAGGGCAGTGCACGGCGCGGGCGCGAACGGCGGTGGTGACAGAGAGGAGGGGAGAGGAGGTGGCGGCTCATGTGCGGAGCAGAGACGAGGGGCGGCGAGGCTGGGTGGAGCCGACGGGGAGGAGGACGAGGAGGCGGTGGTCGGCGACGGGAACGAGGCGGCGACGAGCGGCGGCGTCCGGTGCCCCGATCCAGATCGGATCGGGGAGAGGGAGTGAGCAAGGTGGGGGGAAGTGGGCGACGGGGTTAGGGTTTCGGGGTCCAGGGGAGGCCATATTGGCCAGCGGGGTGGGCCGGCCTGGTTGGCTGAGGCCAGCTGGGCTAGGCCCAGTTGGCCAGGGGGTTTTCCTTTTATTTTTCTGTTTTGTTTTATTTTATTCTTTTCTGCTTTGTTTTTAACTCTTAATTTATTTTAGTTTTGTAAAAATATAATTTCAAATCCTAAATTAGTAATTAGAATTATACCACTGCCACATTAATTTGGACAGCAAATAGATTAGTTTAATATTTTATTAATTTGAAAAAGGTATTTAATTAAATGTTTTGTTGCTGTTTTAATTGTTTTAGTGCATTTAAACACTTTATAAAAATGTGGTTTCAGTATGACCAATATCTAGAGAATATTTGCAACCCTTTGAACATTTTTGTTTTCATGTTTGAAAAAATTGAATCTTGACTTTAAATTTGAATTTGAATTTGAATAGGATCTAAATCGTCGCGAGTTTAACAACAGTAATCATGGTGACGTGGCATCATTAGCAGGCAACTACTGTAGCTTAATTACCCGGGCGTCACAATTCTCCTCCACTACAAGAAATCTCGTCCCGAGATTTAAGAGGTATGAATAGGGGGGAAGGTCTGGTTACGAAATTTCTAACGGATCTTCTCGGTCTTGGTTGCTCTTCTCGAAGAGGTCGATCCATTACGTTGATGTCTTCATTTCTCTGCTTTGGGTCACCATGATGAATTCGTCATCCTTTCTTCGGAGTCTTCATCGTACTTACGAAGGACCAGCAGTAAGTTTGGAAGAACGGACCTCTAAAAGGTCGATTATCTGGTAGAAACATTAGGGAAGGTGGTTATGGGCCCACCATGTGGATTAAAAGTAGAAAGCGTGCTGACATCTTGCACGGTCATGATAGCAAGGTATGTCAGAGGGTAGTCTGCCAGTTATGTTGGTACCAAGGGCGGGGGCGAAAAGAACCATTTTCCTACTCGTTGAAACAAGGCGGACCAATAGGCAAGGTTCTCGTCCTTCGGTGGTTACCGGAATGTCATCAGCAATAGTAACAGAGTTACACTAGACAGGATGGTACACCGAGGTGTTTACATAAGCATAAGAATATTACTGCTTAGATCATATAGATCACAAGAAAGGTTAAACAAAACAATGGAAAGGAAAATGTGTTTAAACACATATTTTAGGGGTATATCCTTCCCAAGGACAAACAGAGCATGATATCCATGACAGGATAGAAAGTAGAAAACTATTTAGGTAATGGGAGAGGAATTTCATGACGTTACCCAGACAATGGTGTTTGGATAGTTGATCAAGAAACATTTAGCATTGCGCTTCCAATGTTCTTATTGAAGATCGGAGTACCACAGACATGCTTTGAGATAGCATTGACATGGTCTTCAAGCAAGGTCGGACTTTGGATACTCAATGGATTCATCAGGAACAACTTATAGAATAAGTCTTTCAATTTCCTCATGGAAGAATGGTTAACCTTGCTAAAAGGAAGAACTATAACAATAGGCCCTCCGGCCAGGTGTGCTAGGCATGACATCACCTTAATGAGTCAAAGAGCAATGTTATAACTCTCGGGAATATGTTCCAACCATCATATCTAACCGAGATTCAGATCTGATTGGTGTCAGGATACCTCAGACTCAGGATGCCTGAGAAGAAAAGGTGCAACACAAATTGACGAGATGACATTATAAGATCCTCGGGAAATGAACTATGGAAGCAAGTTCCGAAACAAGCGTTCAGCGTTAAATCAAGGAGAGGGTGAGGAGATGGCTGATGGACTCAACGCTAATTAATTAAGATTTCCAAAAGGATGGATTTCCATAATTATATGAACAAAGAGATAACATTTGCCAGATCAAATGATATAATGATGTATGCTCGAGGAAAGCATACACAATTAAACATTGATTGAAAGGTGCACCCGAAATACGGGCTGGGTTGCATGATCAATGTTAGAATGGTGACTTAATGATCAAAAGAATTAGAATGAAACTATCGACCATTCACTTCAAAGCAATAGGGCTACTAGAAGTTTTCAATTCACACATCATAGTTCGATTGTCGGTATTTCGGTTAGAAACAACACGGGAACCAAGAAATGATGGTGATGGGAAGAAGTATCACTATAACAGGAATTTTTAAGAGCTGGAGCAATTCTCACAACATGCTTGTCACAAAAGATAGTAATACTTCGAGGTAGAACATAACACAAGCTGGATAGCAAGTTGCATCCATAACATGAACAAGTTTGTGACGAAAGGAAGGTAAGGATGTTGTCGATGGTAACTGAAATTACCAAGGGACGAGGATGGCACTTATCATCATGATTTCGGTTGATATCCTAGAAGGGGTCAAAATGCTGATGATGATCACGACAAATTTTGTCGAGAGGCTCCACGAAGAAGCAATTGAATAGCGACTGCATCTAGCAAAAGGACTGATGCAGCGAGAGATTATTGGATCCATGGAAATGACACCAACACGGAATCAAGCTTGCTGTTCAAGGCAAAATGATATGACGAGGAAGATCGACGCAGGCTTAACTCATCATCGAAAATTGTGCTCCGAGAAGAAGGACCAGGTAGCACAGTTGAAATTTAGCATGATAATGATATAGCCGATCAGGCTAGGAATGACTTGAAGGATTATTAAACTCATTAGCAATGAAAATTACTTAGAGTTATTGAATCAGAGTGCGGAATCGATTCACTTATCGGTGTTCTAGAGTGACTAATAACTCAGAACCCGGGCGAAAATTGGAATCGACGAGAATAATAGTTGATGAAGAACTCATAAGAAGTTATGTCGTTTTGTGATATTCTCGAGATACCAGAGGGTAATACCCGATGGTAGATCAAATAGAGGTTGGGCAGGCGTATTGATCTGCAGAAGGCAGTACTTTAACTTGTCCGAGAAATAGAATCAAGGAGAACAATCATGGTCGAAACCACGGTTGCAAAGGACCAAACCCCAGATATAAGATGAACTTATACCAAGGGGACAAATAAATTTTAAGAGAAGCTGCCATGATAAGATCTACATCGTGTCCATGGGCATGAACACAAGGTTCAAGGTCGACTCCCACTTCTCCAATGTATGACCATTCATTCACTGCTCTTATTAAAAATGACTTGAGTGTGAAAACCTACCTGGTGAATTACCATAGGACTATGACCCGTGAAAACTTTTCGGGTTCACACAGATTAAGGAAGGCATAGGTTCAACCCATCGGGGTATCTTAGAAACATATACCACAAGCTTCAAGAGTAATTATCACCAGCTCGAAAGCAGAGCATGGTTGGCCAAATCAGAGAATAGGATTTACCAATGGCATTATGTATCAGGGTAAGAACTTACAAAGTGATTGAATATGAAGGACGCTGTCGGATAATAATCCAACAAAGGATCTGACGGTCCATAGTGGAGCTGATGTAAGCATTAGCACACAACGAGATGAAGAAGGAATGCAAAGGCATTGGATTATAGAACATCTGACTAATTTGATGCTTAGATAACAAAGGAATTATGAGTTCCAATACGAAGGATCAGAAGCAGATGCTCTGATCAAGGATGGATAACTTGAATAGACCTAAGGGTACGATCGACGACAATTAGATTGGTCGAGAACCAGCTCATGTTTAAAATGACGTCTGAGCCAAAAGGATGAATTCTAGGATCCGATTAAAGATTGCAAACATTCGCAACATATTGAATCAAGGGACCCAAGATGATAAAGGCAAAGGACGTCAATGAATATTGCTAGGTATTTGGAATTAACCATAATGCAGGCAGACAAGAATTTCAAGAGCCATAGGCTGCAGAGGATTCTCGAAAGATCGGATAGTATTTCGAAGAATTTTGTGAAACACCTGAACAACTGGGGATGGACGGATCCCCGGTAAGTGCGAGGAATTGGTCGTGTGGGTATTAATGCGGGAAGGAGCTGCAAGGCAGTAGGCACAAAGGATTTTTGGAATATCGGAGAATTTTTCAGGGTATCAAGTAATAACAAGGGCAACTGGGAACGAAGGTCCTTTGTTGATTTAACTAGGAACGAAGGTATGAACGACAAGCGTAAGAATATATCCATAAGGATTTATCGATGGTCGGGAATAGCAAAAGTGGTGGGCACAAAGTCTCGAGAGAGTATCGGAGAGTATCTTCAGAATCTTCTGGTGAAGCAGGCCATCATCTGGAATGAAGGGGCTCTTCGGGAGAAAGTATTTACGAGAACTTAGAGTTAGAGTTAGCAAAACCATTTAACCCGAATAGAAGAGAGATCAGAATCCCAGAGTATAGACGAGGAGTAAAAGATCCTAATACCACCCAGTTGGCGACGTGGGCCCGTAAGCCACACAGCCAAGTTAGTAAATTAGTTTTTCGATGTCTAGACTCAACTTCGGCCAAGGAATTGGAAGGGGGCTTCCTACAGGCAGTCGGCTCTGATACCAACTTGTGACGCCCCTGACTCAATCGCGCACTAATCATACACGCAAACATGCACGATCAAGCACAGGGACTCATGGGAAGATATCACAACACAACTCTAACACAAATAAATGCAGATCCACAATATTACAGACCAGGGATCACGAGGATCCGAATACATAAGTCAGTCATACAAATAATATCTGGGTACAGACATAGTTAGACAAGGTTTGCCTTAAGAAGGCTAGCACAAACAACGACTCTAGATCGAAAGGCGAAGGCCTCCTGCCTGGGAGCCTCCAATCCTACTCCTGGTTGGCTAGCTCGATCCAGTAGTACGTGCCATCTGGACCCTCCTGGTAGTAAGCTCCGGCGGGGACATCTGGCTCCGGGGCTCCATCAGCTGTTGTATCATCAAAGGGGGTATGGGGGAAAAAGAGGTAACAAAGCAACCGTGAGTACTCATCCGAAGTACTCAGCAAGCTAGGATCTACACTACATATGCAACATTATCAAGAAAGGTTGTATATGTGGACTGGGTTGCAGAAATGCCAGAATAGAGAGAAGACCTAGTCCTATCGAAGACTAGCATCTTCAAACATCTTCACGAAGCCATCATCTTGCAGCAATTAGAAGAGAATAGAAAAGCATTTTATTAAGCAAACATGTTGAGGAAAAGCCTAGAGATCCTTCCTCTACTCCCTGCAAGAAAGCGATCCCGAAGCTTCAATTAGTTAAACATGTATCCAGTTCAAGTAATAGATCAGGATACCAAACTGAGAGTCCTTTACCGTAGGACCGGCTACCGATAGATTATTCTTCCCTGCAGGGGTGCACTACTGTTACCCAACACGCTCGATCAACTCTGGTCAGACACACTTGCTGGGTAATGCCCGGCCTCGGGAGATCAACACGAAGCAGTGCCCTACCTAGGCTCAGCAGAGAGGTCAGCACGCCGGACTAACCTATGCACCCAGAGGTCTTGGGCCATCGCCCTGGGCACCCAGCATGTTGCGTGGCTGGCCGGGGTGCAGGCGCGACACTAAACTCGTCAGTGAAGTATCCAGCCCATTCCCGGCGATCAGCCCGCATGGTGAACTGTGACGTCTGATGAGCTTTCGAGAGAAACGTACAACGCAGAGGGCCCCATAAACCATTATCCTGCGTGGTGGTAGTGCGTATAGGGCACGTCGACCCACTCAGATCAAATACCCAAATCCAATAGGCTCCTTTAGTAACACGCGGAGACAATCAGAGTTTCTGAAGCTCCGCCACAATATCACCATCGAGTGCCCTTCCGGCACACCCGACATCATAGATCCCTTGCGGGTACCCATCAGGGTCGACCCGCCTGTAACAAAGGTCAAAGTAACCGTGTTGTCGTAACATCAAGGGGGAAGCCCCGAGGAATCACCCTCGGTGGATTCGACTCGATGAAATCATCAGGGTGAACGTATGAGGCATCACCCTCAAGGTTCACACTGAGGGGTTGCACGACAGAGTCGTATCGGAAGTGGAGAAGGAGGAATCACCCTCGATGACCACGACCGAACAGCTACACTACAGAGTATTCATCAGGAGTGTGTTACGAGGTATCATCCTCGGCACTCGATAGTAACTATGCAGAGTCGTACAACTAAGGGGGTGAAGTGATGTGTCGGTCTCTGGTCGACGATCACATTGATTGAGTCATCGATGATCAAGCAGGGGCAACAAGGGTAAGGTGGTGGGGGTCACTGATGGTTCACTACCAACCTATACTAAGCAGTTTAACATAGGCAGGTAAGGTAACAATAAACAGGTTACAAAAGCATGCTATGCATCAGAATAGGAGCAAACATTAACAGTAGCAAAATCTAATGCAAGCAGGAGAAATGGAATGGGCGATATCTGGATGCTCAAGGGGGGGGGCTTGCCTGGTTGCTCTGGCAAGAAGGAGGGGTCGTCAACGGGCTGCTCGTCTGGAGCGTAGTCGTACTCAGCTGCAACGGCGTCGATCTCGGCGTCTATCGAGAGAGAAGGAGGGGGAAGAAACAATAAATTCACGGCAAGGATGCAAACAATATGCATGACATGTCTGAATGATATGCAGACGTGTTCTACTGCCTAACTAAATGATTTAGTTAATTTAGGAATTTATTCAGATTTATTTTATTAAGGTTGAGCACTATTCATTTACCGAATTTGGTCTAAAAGTTCCATGTTCAGGTAGCTAGGGGCATCTGACAGATGAACGGACCACGTATTCGGATTCGTCTCAAAATTCTGAGCAACTTTCATGTAGAAAGTATTTTCATCTGAGCTACGGTTTATTTTATATTAATTTCTAAAGATTTAATCATTCTCTCGAATTAACAGATTTAATTTAAATGAAAATTCATTTATTGCAATAGCATGACATCAGCATGATGTCAGCAGTCAAAGGTTCTGTTGACTGGTCAAACAGGACAGTGGGGCCCACTTGTCAGTGTCTGCTTTGTTAATTAACAGTTTAATTAGGTTAATTAGTTCATTAAGATAATTAATCTTAATTAGTTTATTTAAACAGACTTAATTAAATTAATTAATTATCAAATTAATTAATTAATTAATTAATAGTTATTTTTTATTTTTTATTATTTTCTTTTAATTCCTTTTCTTGTCTTTTCTTTTTTTAAATGTTCTGTGGTGGGGCCCCCTGTCATAGGGCCAGGGGGTACTGGCCCAAGGGTCAGTGGCCAAAAGGCCACAGCGCACGCACGCATGGCCGGTGAGGAGGGGCGAGGCGGCGGTCGGCGGCGTGGGCGCCGGCGGAGCGGCGGGCGCGGCTGGGCGGAGTAGAGCAGCAGCGGTAGCGGCGAGCGGAGGGCTGCAGCGGCAGGAGCGTGCAGGAGGCGGCGGCCGAGCGGTGCAGCAGCAAGAGCAGCGGGGCGGCTGCGGTGGTGCAATGGCGAGCTGCGCATGGGCGCAGCAGAAGGCGGGGGACGGCACGGTGCGGCGGCCAGCTCAGGCAGCAGCAGCCGCAACGCGTGAGGCCGCAAGCGGGCGAGGTGCGGCTCAGGCACGGTGGCGCGGACGCGGTTGGCGCAGTGAGCGCAGGTGGTCTAGGGCAGTGCACGGCGTAGGTGTGAACGGCGGTGGTGACAGAGAGGAGGGGAGAGGAGGCGGCGGCTCACGTGCGGAGCAGAGACGAGGGGCGGTGAGGCTCGGTGGAGCCGACAGGGAGGAAGACGAGGAGGCGGTGGTCGGCGACGGGAATGAGGCAGTGACAGGCGGCGACGGTGGCGGCATCCGATGCCCCGATCCAGATTGGATCGGGGAGAGGAAGTGAGCGAGGTGGGGGGAAGTGGGCGACGGGGTTAGGGTTTCGGGGTCCAGGGGAGGCCATATAGGCCAGCGGGGTGGGCCGGCCTGGTAGGCTGAGGCCAGCTGGGCTAGGCCCAGTTGGCCAGGGGGGTTTTCCTTTTATTTTTCTGTTTTGTTTTATTTTATTATTTTTTGCTTAGTTTTTAACTCTTAATTTATTTTAGTTTTGTAAAAATATAATTTCAACTCCTAAATTAGTAATTAGAATTATACCACTGCCACATTAATTTGGACAGCCAAATAGATTAGTTTAATATTTTATTAATTTGAAAAAGGTATTTGATTAAATGTTTTGTTGTTGTTTTAATTGTTTTAGTGCATTTAAACACTTTATAAAAATGTGGTTTCAGTATGACCAATATCTAGAGAATATTTGCAACCCTTTGAACATTTTTGTTTTCACGTTTGAAAAAATTGAAACTTGACTTTAAATTTGAATTTGAATAGGATCTAAATCGTCGCGACTTTAGCAACAGTGACCGTGGTGACGTGGCATCATTAGCAGGCAACTACTGTAGCTTAATTACCCGGGCGTCACAATTGGCTCCTATATATTGTACGAAGATCTTTATCGGTCCAACCTTATGACAACATACGTAATTCCCTTGTCCATCGGTATGTTACTTGCCCGAGATTCGATCGTCGGTATCTTCATACCTAGTTCAATCTTGTTACCGGCAAGTCTCTTTACTCGTTCCGTAATACATCATCCTGTAACTAACTCGTTAGTCACTTTGCTTGAAAGGCTTCTTATGATGTGTATTACCGAGAGGGCCCAGAGATACCTCTCCGATACTCGGAGTGACAAATCCTAATCTCGATCTATGCCAACTCAACAAACACCTTTGGAGATACCTATAGAGCATCTTTATGATCACCCAGTTACGTTGTATTTGACATGAAGAAAGCAATAGCAATAAACTGAACGATCAATATGCTAAGCTAACGGATGGGCCTTGTCCATCACATCATTCTCCTAATGATGTGATCCCGTTATCAAATGACAACACATGTCTATGGTTAGGAAACCTTAACCATCTTTGATCAACGAGCTAGTCTAGTAGAGGCTCACTAGGGACACGGTGTTTGTTTATGTATTCACACCTGTATTTAGGTTTCTGATCAATACAATTCTAGCATGAATAATAAAATTTTATCATGAATAAGGAAATATAAAATAATAACTTTATTATTGCCTCTAGGGCATATTTCCTTCAGTCTCCCACTTGCACTAGAGTAAATAATCTAGATTACATTGTAATGAATCTAACACCCATGGAGTCTTGGTGTTGATCATGTTTTGCTCGTGGAAGAGGCTTAGTCAACGGGTCTGCTACATTCAGATCCGTATGTATCTTGTAAATTTCTATGTCTCCATCCTTGACTTGTTCATGAATGGACTTGAAGCGTCTCTTGATGTGTTTGGTTCTCTTGTGAAACCTGGATTCCTTCGCCAAGGCAATTGCTCCAGTGTTGTCACAAAAGATTTTCATTGGACCTGATGCACTAGGTATTACACCCAGATCGGATATGAACTCCTTCATCCAGACTCCTTCATTTGCTGCTTCCGAAGCAGCTATGTACTCCGCTTCACACATAGATCCCACCACGACGCTCTGCTTGGAACTGCACCAACTGATAGCTCCACCATTCAATATAAATACGTATCCGGTTTGTGACTTAGAGTCATCCGGATCAGAGTCAAAGCTAGCATCGACGTAACCATTTACGACGAGCTCTTTGTCACCTCCATAAATGAGAAACATATCCTTGGTCCTTTTCAGGTACTTCAGGATGTTCTTGACCGCTGTCCAGTGATCCACTCCTGGATTACTTTGGTACCTCCCTGCCAGACTTATGGCAAGGCACACATCAGGTCTGGTACACAGCATAGTGATACGTCTCCAACGTATCTATAATTTATGAAGTATTCATTCTGCTATATTATCGTTCTCGGATGCTTTACAATCATTTTATGGCAACTTTATATCATTTTTTTGGGACTAACTTATTGACATAGTGCCCAGTGCCAGTTGCTGTTTTTTGCTTGCTTTTTACATCGCAGAAAATCAATACCAAACGGAGTCCAAACGCAGCGAAACTTTTTGTGGATTTTTTATGGACCAGAAGACATCCAATGGGCCAGAGCAGCACCTGGGGGGTGCCCTGAGGAGGGCACAACCCACCAGGGCGCGCCTGGGCCCCCAGGCGTGCCCCGGTGGGTTGTGCCCACCTCGGTGGCCTCCCGCATCGCCTCTTCGCCCTATAAATTGCCAAATATTCCAAAAACCCTTGGGGTAACCCTAGATCAGAAGTTCCGCCACCACAAGCCTCTTTAGCCACGAAAAACCAATCTAGACCCTGTTCCGGCACCCTGCCGGAGGGGGAAATCATCACCGGTGGCCATCTTCATCATCTCGGCGGCCACCATGATGAGGAGGGAGTAGTCCATCCTCGGGGCTGAGGGTTTGTACCAGTAGCTATGTGTTTAATCTCTCTCTCTCTCGTGTTCTTGAGATGTCACGATCTTGATGTATCGCGGGCTTTGTTAATATAGTTGGATCATATGGTGTTTTCCCCTCTCTATCTTGTTGTGAATTGAGTTTTCCCTTTGAGATTTCGTTTTATCGGATTGAATACTTTTATGGATTTGAGAACATTTTATGTATGTCTTGCTATAAATACCCGTGGTGACAATGGGGTATCATATTGATTCACTTGATAAATGTTTTGGCACTCAACTCGCGGATTCCCGAGGTGACATTGGGGTAATCTATGCATAGGGGTTGATGCACGTTCTTGTCTTTGTTTCTTTGGTAGAAATCTTGGGGCACTCTTTGAGGTTCTTTGTGTTGGATTGAGTATTATGAATCTAAAATTGTTTGATGCATATCATATAATCAACTCACGGATACTCGCGGTGACATTGGAGTGTCTAGGTGACATTAGAGTTGGTTGATGTGTATCATATGGTGTTATTTTAGTACGAACTCTTGGTTCGATCGATCGGAAAGAATAGCTTGGTGTTATTTTAGTACGAAATCTAGGATAGATTAATCGGAAAGAATAGCTTTGAGGTGGTTTTGTTCCCTACAAACAATTTCTTCTTATGTTCTCCGCTAGATAAGAACTTTGGAGTGATTCTTCATCACATGTTCAGGGATGGTTATATGATCCAATTATATTAGCATTGTTGAGAGATTGCACTAGCGAAAGTATGGACCCTAGGCCTTATTTTCAAGCATTGCAATACCGTTTGTGCTCCGTTTTATCAATTGCTACCTTGCTGTTTTTTATTGTTCCTATTAAAAAAATCAATATCTACTATCATTACTATGCTTTTATTACCATCTCTTCGCCGAACTAGTGCACCTACACAAATTACCATTGTATTTGGTGTGTTGGGGACACAAAAGACTTTTTGTTATTTGGTTGCAGGGTTGTTTGAGAGAGACCATCTTCATCCTACACCTCCCACGGATTGATAAACCTTAGGTCATCCACTTGAGGGAAAATTGCTACTGTCCTACAAAACTCTGCGCTTGGAGGCCCAACACAAGTCTACAAGAACAAGTTGCATAGTAGACATCAAGCTCTTTTCTGGCGCCGTTGCCGGGGAGGTTAGGTAAGCGGCACTCACACCCCGTCAACGAAGCTCTTTTCTAGCGCCATTGCCGGGGAGGTGAGTGCTTGAAGGTATATCTTTAGATCTTGCAATTGAATCTTTTAGTTTCTTGTTTTATCACTAGTTTGGTTTATAAAAGAAAACTAAAAAAAATGGAGATTGGGTTACCTCAAGTTGTTCTTTATCTTTATAATGTCTATCTTGAGAATAGGGATTCTGATAATTGTTCTCAATTGCTAGAAAAAGAATTCAACAAAATTTATGGCATAAAAACGTTGGATGATGGGCATGATTGCAATATTGCTAGTATGAATTCTTTGAATATCCATGATGTTAATGATGATTAAATTAGTCATGATAATGATGTCTCCTATAAGAATTTCAATTTTTGTGGAGTGAATTGGGAGTGCAAATGCACACCAAAAAGAGAAGATAGATTTTGTAAGAAGCATAAATATTTAGAAACGAAAAAGTTGCAAGAGAGGCTAGATGATTGTGCTGAAAGATTTAATTTTTCTCGCCATCCTTGTGAACTTTGCAATAAACATGGTCATTTAAATCTCCAATGCAGATTGTTTCATGATCAAATCGGGTCCAAAAATTGTGATAACTTGATTTCCCTTGAGCATCATAAAGAGCTCAGTCTTCTTTTGGGGTATGAAGAAATGAAACGTATAACTGAGGGTATTCCAAAATTTAATCTCAAGAGATTTCTTGATTTTGATCTAGAGGAAATTTATATGTTTTGTGTGGTAAATTGCATTGAGAATCCTTATATTGCCAATTATCTAAAGACAAGAAAACAAATAGAATATGAAGAGAGTACTAATGAAAGGGAAAATATTTTCCAATACCCTCCTAGTGTTTATTATGATGAATCAGGTAACGAGGAGGAGCTTCCTATCCAATCAATCTCTTCAACAAGAAGCTCAAAAAAATTGATTAAACCCATACGTGAGGTGGTGAAGAAGAAAAGGAAAAGAAGGAGAAGTATAGGTAAAAAGGTAACTCTCCCAAGTAATATTGCTCCTATCACCATTGTGCCTCATGAAAGTGAATCAAATATGTTGATGGAGGATGATGATATTGAGTATGATTTTGTGATGCCTACTACTTGTTGTAATGATTATGATTGGGAAGATAATGATACTTCTTATAATCTTGGAAATCTTTTTGGCACCAACTTGGGAAATTATGATGATAGCAATTGTTATACCGTTGGTGCTATTCATACTATTAATGATGAGAGTGATTATGCTTATGATATGCCAAGTCACAAGCTTGGGGATGCTATGTTTGATGAGAATGACATATTTGAGAATTTATTTGCTGCAATTAATGTTTGTCCCAAGCTTGGGGATGATATGCTTAATGAAGATGATCTTTTTAGTCCCCCTACTTTGAATGATCAAATTTGCTATGATGATTGCATGCCTCCTATCTATGATGAGAACAAAGTTGCTACTTATGATGATTATTGTGATGATACTTATGTTATAAAAATTAGTGATGATTATATTTATAAAACTTTTCATAGTTATGATTACCCTTTTCCTTAACATTACTCTTTTAATGTGGAAACAATTTATAGTATTCGAGTTTCATATGATACTCCCACCATTGTGAATGAGAAGAAATTTTCTTATGTGGAGAGTAATAAAATTTCTATGCTTCTGGATCATGAAGAGAATGCTTTATGTGATGGTTATATTGATGAATCTATTCATGATTCTACTGAAAATTATTATGAGAGAGGAACTTATGATTCATGATGCTCTCTTTATGTTTCAATTCTTATCTTTTATGCGAGCATCATTGAAATCATCATGCCTAGCTAAAAGGCATTAAAGAAAAGCGCTTGTTGGGAGACAACCCAACATTTACCCCTACTGTTTTTATGTTTTAATATGATTATGATACTTTATTAATCATATTTTATTGCTTTTGTTTCAATAAAGTGCCAAGTAAAGCCTTTGGGATAGTATGGTTGATAGTTGACTTGAATCTGTGCAAAAACAGAAACTTTTGTGCTCAGTACAGGAATTTTTAAAATTCACTGGAACGTCCTTTTGATCTGAATTTTTTACATATGATAGATATACAAATTATCTACGTTTTCCTAATTTTTCATAATTTTTGGAGTAGCAGAAGTATGGTTGGAGTACAGATTATTACAGACTTTTCTGTTTTTGACAGATTCTGTTTTCAATGCATAGTTTGCTTGTTTTCTAGTTTCTATGGCTTATATTGCTCAATATAAATTTTGGAAATGATATGCTACAGTAGGAATTGTGTGGAAACAATTACGAATCTTATCTTTGACAGTACCAAAGTGAAACGGTTTGCTCTTTATCATACTAACCTATCTCATGAAGTTCCGTTAAGTTTTGTGTGATTGAAGTTTTCAAGTTTTGGGTGAGATTTCGATATGAGGAGAATAAGGAGTGACAAGACCCTAATCTTGGGTATTCCCAAGGCACCCCAAGGTAATATTCAAGGAAGATCCAAGCAACTAAGCTTGGGGATGCCCCGGAAGGCATCCCCTCTTTCGTCTCCAACATTATCGGTAACCTCACTTGGAGCTACATTTTTATTCGTCACATGATATGTGTTTTGCTTGGAGCATCATTTTCTTGTTAGGATTTGCTTTCTGTTATTGAGAATAATTTTTTGCATCTTTATTTTCAATAAAAATGTCAAGGATAGCCTTTACCATGCTTATTTTGCAAGTTTATGAGTTGCTGTTTCAAAACAGAAAGTTTATCGATGTTGCAAAAATTCCCCAGAAAAGTCAGAATGTGATAAAATGTTGAAACTTTTTGCAAAATAAGCTCTGGTAAATTTTCTACAGTGTGCTAAATTTTCATTATTTTTGGAGTTAAAGAAGTATTTATACTCTTGCATTCTTTACAGACTGTACTGTTTTGGCAGATTGCTGTTATGTTTGCATTATTTGCATATGTTTGCTTGTTTAATGATTCTATTTGAGGATAGGAGTATTAATTATGCAGAGGCATTTAGTACGCAATGTTGAATAATAATTTTTGTGATTTGCTACAGTAGAGAATGATAAGGTTTTTGCATTGGTTTATACTAACTTATCTCACGAGTTCTTGTTGAGTTTTGTGTGTATGAAGTTTTTAAGATTTAGGGAAACTGTGATATAAAAGGAATTAAGGAGACGCAAAAGCTCAAGCTTGGGGATGCCCAAGGCACCCCAAGATAATATTTCAATAAGTCTCAAGCATCTAAGCTTGGGGATGCCCCGGTAGGCATCCCACCTTTCTTCATCAACAATTATCGGTTAGCCTCGGTTGAGCCTAAGTTTTTTGCTTCTTCACATGATATGTGCTATTCTTAGAATGTCATTTTATTTTATTTGCTTGCTGTTTTAATAAAATATTTAGATCTGAAAGTTTTTAAATAAGAAAGAGTTCTCACTTAGCTACCCCTTTACTCAACTACTCGCTTGATCTTCACTTATTTTTTTAGTAGTTTGTTATTTACTCTCGTGCTTCACTTATATCCTATGAGTAAATTGTTGAATGAATTGAATACCATGAAGTTGAAATTATATGTTCATATCATGCCCAATGGTAGCTTCACATTGGGTTTAGAAAGTGAAATCTTTTGAAGCTTGACAATCACAATATTGGTCATACAAGCAATTCATGAATGATTACTATAAGGAAGAGAACTTTCACATGCAAATACACTATCCTGGAAATCTTTTGTGATTGTGAGCCCCCATCAAAATATTATATGCCAAAATTGTTGACGTTGGACAAGGAAGACAACGTAATGATTTATGTTTGTTCATATTCACATAGAAGTTATATTGTCATAGATCCTTCAACATGTGGTGCTTGCCCCCCATCTTTGCTAGCCAAAAATTCCGCACCAAGTAGAGATACTACTTGTGCATCCAAAAACCCTTAAACCCAAATCTTATTTTCAAGAGTCCACCATACCTACCTAAGGATTGAGTAAGATCCTTCAAGTAAGTTTTCATCGGTGCAATAAGGCAATAAAAATTGCTTCAAAAAGTGTTAGATCATTTAGTGTAAGAGAAAATTGAGCGTTGTATGAACTTGTGATGGCAAAGAATAAAAGCGACAGACTGCATAATAAAGGTTGCTATCATAAGGGGCAATATAACATGATGTTCTTTTGCACTAAGGGATTGAGCATACAAACAAAAAGCGCATGGCAACCTCTGCTTCCCTCTGCGAAGTGCCTACCTTTTACTTTTATGTATTTACTTTCATGCAAGAGTCAAAGTTTTTCTCTCTATTCCTTTTTATTTTTCTCTTTTGGCAAGCATCATTGGTGAGGAAAGATCTAGGCACATATATCCAGTTGGATATGGGTAGCATGAGTTATTATTGTTGACATCACCCTTGAGATGAATACGTTGGGAGGCGAAATTATAAGCTCCTATCTTTCTATGTGTCCGGTTGAAGCGTTTTGCTCATGTGTATGCGGTGAGTGTTAGCAATCATAGAAGGCTATATGATGGTTGAGTATGTGGAGCTCTTACTTAGACTCTGTTGAAAAAGTTGAATTGCAATTGTTTGGTGACTAAGAATATAGGTTGTTGAGTTTCAAGAGAATTCATTGTTTGAACCTTAACATGTGAATTGGTTGCCACTTTAACATGATGAGTTTTATGAGAAAGAGTTGCTGTTATGATGCTAGGAAAAGTGATTGAAATTACTATTGATCAAACTTATGCACTTTGCTAGCATTCACACTTCATAAATCATTTCTTTTATCATTTACCTACTCGAGGACGAGTAGGAATTAAGCTTGGGGATGCTGATACGTCTCCAACGTATCTATAATTTATGAAGTATTCATGCTGCTATATTATCATTCTCGGATGTTTTACAATCATTTTATAGCAACTTTATATCATTTTTTGGGACTAACTTATTGACATAGTGCCCAGTGCCAGTTGCTGTTTTTTGCTTGTTTTTTACATCGTAGAAAATAACTACCAAACGAAGTCCAAACGTAGCGAAACTTTTTGTGGATTTTTTATGGACCCGAAGACATCCAATGGGCCAGAGCAACACCTGGGGGGTGCCCCGAGGGGGGCACAACCCACCAGGGCGCGCCTGGGCCCCCAGGCGCGCCCCGGTGGGTTGTGCCCACCTCAGTGGCCTCCCGCACCGCCTCTTCGCCCTATAATTGCCAAATATTCCAAAAACACTCGGGGTAACCCTAGATCAGAAGTTCCGCCGCCGCAAGCCTCTGTAACCACGAAAAACCGATCTAAGCCCCGTTCCGGCACCCTGCCGGAGGGGGAAATCATCACCGGTGGCCATCTTCATCATCCCGGCGGCCACCATGAAGAGGAGGGAGTGGTCCATCCTCGGGGCTGAGGGTTTGTACCAGTAGCTATGTGTTTAATCTCTCTCTCTCTCGTGTTCTTCAGATGTCAAGATCTTGATGTATCGCGGGCTTTGTTAATATAGTTGGATCATATGGTGTTTTCCCCTCTCTATCTTGTTGTGAATTGAGTTTTTTTTTCCTTTGAGATTTCGTTTTATTGGATTGAATACTTTTATGGATTTGAGAACACTTGATGTATGTCTTGCTATGAATACCCGTGGTGACAATGGGGTATCATATTGATTCACTTGATATATGTTTTGGCACTCAACTCGCGGATTCCTGAGGTGACATTGGGGTAATCTATGCATAGGGGTTGATGCATGTTCTTGTCTTTGTTTCTCTGGTAGAAATCTTGGGGCACTCTTCGAGGTTCTTTGTGTTGGATTGAGTATTATGAATCTGAAATTGTTTGATGCATATCGTATAATCAACTCACGGATACTCGCGGTGACATTGGAGTGTCTAGGTGACATTAGAGTTGGTTGATGTGTATCATATGGTGTTATTTTAGTACAAACTCTTGGTTAGATTGATCAGAAATAATAGCTTGGTGTTATTTTAGAACGAACTCTAGGATAGATTGATCGGAAAGAATAGCTTTGAAGTGGTTTCGTACCCTACAAACAATTTCTTCTTATGTTCTCCGCTAGATAAGAACTTTGGAGTGATTCTTCATCACATGTTCAGGGATGGTTATATGATCCAATTATATTAGCATTGTTGAGAGATTGCACTAGCGAAAGTACGGACCCTAGGCCTTATTTTCAAGCATTGCAATACCGTTTGTGCTCCGTTTTATCAATTGCTACCTTGCTGTTTTTTATTGTTCCTATTACAAAAATCAATATCTACTATCATTACTACACTTTTATTACCATCTCTTCGCTGAACTAGTGCACCTATACAAATTACCATTGTATTTGGTGTGTTGGGGACACACAAGACTTTTTGTTATTTGGTTGCAGGGTTGTTTGAGAGAGACCATCTTCATCCTACACCTCCCACGGATTGATAAACCTTAGGTCATCCACTTGAGGGAAAATTGCTACTGTCCTACAAAACTCTGCGCTTGGAGGCCCAACACAAGTCTACAAGAACAAGTTGCGTAGTAGACATCACATAGCATACATGATAGAACCTATGGCTGAGGCATAGGGAATGACTTTCATTTTCTCTCTATCTTCTGCAGTGGTCGGGCTTTGAGTCTGACTCAACTTCACACCTTCTAACACAGGCAAGAACCCTTTCTTTGACTGATCCATTTTGAACTTCTTCAAAACTTTGTCAAGGTATGTGCTTTGTGAAAGTCCTATTAAGCATTTTGATCTATCTCTATAGATCTTGATGCCCAATATATAAGCTGCTTCACCGAGGTCTTTCATTGAAAAACTCTTATTCAAGTATCCTTTTATTCTATCCAGAAATTCTATATCATTTCCAATCAACAATATGTCATCTACATATAATATTAGAAATGCTACAGAGCCCCCACTCACTTTCTTGCAAATACAGGCTTCACCGAAAGTCTGTATAAAACCATATGCTTTGATCACCTCATCAAAGCGTATATTCCAACTCCGAGATGCTTGCACCAGTCCATAGATGGATGGAGCTTGCACACTTTGTTAGCATCTTTAGGATCGACAAAATCTTCTGGTTGCATCATATACAACTCTTCTTTAAGAAATCCATTAAGGAATGCAGTTTTGACGTCCATTTGCCAGATTTCATAATCATAAAATGCGGCAATTGCTAACATGATTCGGACGGACTTAAGCATCGCTCCGGGTGAGAAAGTCTCATCGTAGTCAACCCCTTGAACTTTTCAAAAACATTTTGCGACAAGTCGAGCTTTGTAGACAGTAACATTACCATCAGCGTCAGTCTTCTTCTTGAAGATCCATTTATTTTCTATGGCTTGCCGATCATCGGGCAAGTCCACCAAAGTCCACACTTTGTTCTCATACATGGATCCTATCTCAGATTTCATGGGCTCAAGCCATCTGTCGGAATCTGGGCTCATCATAGCTTCTTCATAGTTCGTAGGTTCGCCTTGGTCTAGTAACTTGACTTCCAGAACAGGATTACCATACCACTCTCATGTGGATCGTGCTCTGGTCGACCTACGAGGTTCAGTAACAACTTGATTTGAAGTTTCATGATCATTATCATTTGCTTCCTCTCTAGTTGGTGTAGGCATCACAGGAACGGATTTCTCTGATGTGCTACTTTCCAATTTGAGAGAAGGTACGATTACCTCATCAAGTTCTACTTTCCTCCCACTCACTTCTTTCGAGAGAAACTCCTTCTCTAGAAAGGTTCCATTCTTGGCAACAAAGATCTTGCCTTCGGATCTGTGGTAGAAGGTGTACCCAATTGTGTCCTTAGGGTATCCTATGAAGACGCACTTCTCCGATTTGGGTTCGAGCTTATCAGGCTGAAGCCTTTTGACATAAGCGTCGCATCCCCAAACTTTAAGAAATGACAACTTAGGTTTCTTGCCAAACCACAGTTCATACGGTGTCGTCTCAACGGAATTAGGCAGTGCCCTATTTAACGTGAATGCGGCTGTCTCTAATGCATAACCCCAAAACGATAGTGGTAAATCGGTAAGAGACATCATAGATCTCACCATAGCTAATAAAGTACGGTTACAACGTTCAGACACACCATTACGCTGTGGTGTTCTAGGTGGCCTGAGTTGTGGAACAATTCCACATTGTTTTAAATGAAGGCCAAACTCGTAACTCAAAAATTCGCCTCCGTGATCGGATCATAGAAACTTTATTTTCTTGTTATGATGATTCTCCACTTCACTCTGAAATTCTTTGAACTTTTCAAATGTTTCAGACTTGTGTTTCATTAAGTAGATATACCCATATCTTCTCAAATCGTCTGTGAAGGTCAGAAAATAACGATACCCGCCGCGTGCCTCAACACTCATCGGACCGCATACATCGGTATGTATTATTTCCAATAAGTCATTGTCTCGCTCCATTGTTCCGGAGAACGGAGTTTTAGTCATCTTGCCCATGAGGAATGGTTTGCAAGTATCAAATGATTCATAATCAAGTGATTCCAAAAGCCCATCTGCATGGAGTTTCTTCATGCGCTTTACACCAATATGACCTAAACGCCAGTGCCACAAATATGTTGCACTATCATTATCAACTTTGCATCTTTTGGCATCAATATTATAAATATGTGTATCACTACAATCGAGATTCAACAAAAATAGACCCCTCTTCAAGGGTGCATGACCATAAAAGATATTACTCATATAAATAGAACAACCATTATTCTGTAATTTAATTGAATAACTGTCTCGCACTAAACAAGATCCAGATATAATGTTCATGCCCGACGCTGGCACCAAATAACAATTATTCAGGTCAAAAACTAATCCCGAAGGTTGATGTAGAGGTAGCGTGCCGACGGCGATCACATCGACCTTGGAACCATTCCCGACGCGCATTGTCACCTCATCCTTAGCCAATCTTCGTTTAATCCGTAGCTCCTGTTTCGAGTTACAAATATAAGCAACCGAACCAGTATCAAATACCCAGGCGCTACTACGAGCATTAGTAAGGTACACATCAATAACATGTATATCAAATATACCTTTGTTCACTTTGCCATCCTTCTTATCCGCCAAATACTTGGGGCAGTTCCGCTTCTAGTGACCAGTCCCTTTGCAGTAGAAGCACTCAGTTTCAGGCTTGGGTCCAGCTTTGGGCTTCTTCCTAGGAGTGGCAACTTGCTTGCCATTCTTCTTGAAGTTCCCATTCTTTCCCTTGCCCTTTTTCTTGAAACTAGTGGTCTTGTTAACCATCAACACTTGATGCTCCTTCTTGATTTCTACCTCTGCGGCCTTAAGCATTGCGAAGAGCTCGGGAATTGTTTTGTTCATCCCTTGCATATTATAGTTCATCACGAAGCCTTTGTAGCTTGGTGGCAGTGATTGAAGAACTCTGTCAATAACACAATCAACTGGAAGATCAACTCCCAGCTGAGTCAAGTGATTATAATACCCAGACATTTTGAGTATGTGTTCACTGACAGAATTGTTCTCCTCCATCTTGCAGCTATAGAACTTGTTGGAGACTTCAAATCTCTCAACTCGGGCATTTGCTTGAAATATTAACTTCAACTCTTGGAACATCTCATATGCTCCATGACGTTCAAAATGTCTTTGAAGTCCAGGTTCTAAGCCGTAAAGCATGGCACACTGAACTATCGAGTAGTCATCAGATCGAGCTTGCCAGACGTTCAAAACATCAGCTTCTGCTCCTGCAGTAGGCCTTTCACCTAGGGGTGCATCAAGGACATAATTCTTCTGTGCAACAATGAGGATAATCCTCAAGTTACGGACCCAGTCCGTGTAGTTGCTACCATCATCTTTCAACTTAGCTTTCTCTAGGAACGCATTAAAATTTAGGGGAACGGTAGCACGGGCCATTGATCTACAACATAGATATGCAAATACTATCAGGACTAAGTTCATGATAAATTAAGTTCAATTAATCAAATTACTGAAGAACTCCCACTTAAATAGACATCCCTTAAGTCATCTAAGTGATACGTGATCCAAATCAACTAACCCATGTCCGATCATCATGTGAGATGGGGTAGTCATCAATGGTGAACATCTCTATGTTGATCATATCTACTATATGATTCACGTTCGACCTTTCGTTCTCCAGTGTTCCGAGGCCATGTCTGTACATACTAGGCTCATCAAGTTTAACCCAAGTATTCTGCATGTGCAAAACTGTTTTACACCCGTTGTATGTGAACGTAGAGTCTATCACACCCGATCATCATGTGGTGTATCAACACGACGAACTGTAGCAACGGTGCATACTCAGGGAGAACACTTTTACCTTGAAATTTAGTGAAGGGATCATCTTATAATGCTACCGCCGTACTAAGCAAAATAAGATGCATAAAAGATAAACATCACATGCAATCAAAATATGTGACATGATATGGCCATCATCATCTTGTGATTTTGATCTCCATCTCCAAAGCATCGTCATGATCTCCATCGTCACCGGCTCGACACCTTGATCTCCATCGTTGCGTCGTGGTCGTCTCGCCAACTATTGCTTCTACAACTATTGCTAACGCATAGCGATAATGTAAAGTAATTACATGGCGATTGCATTTCAAACAATAAAGAGACAACCATAAGGCTCCTGTCGGTTGCCGATAAATTACAAAACATGATCATCTCATACAATAACGTATATCACATCATGTATTGACCATATCACATCACAACATACCCTGCAAAAACAAGTTAGACGTCCTCTACTTTGTTGTTGCAAGTTTTACGTGGCTGCTACGGGCTTCTAGCAAGAACCGTTCTTACCTTTGGTAAAAACCACAACGGTGATGTATCAAGTTTGCTATTTTAACCTTCTTCAAGGACCGGCCGCAGTCAAATTCGATTCAACTAAAGTAGGAGAAACAGACACCCGCCAACCACCTTTATGCAAAACTAGTTGCATGTCTGTCGGTGGAACCGGTCTCATGTACGTGGACTTGTAAGGTTGGTCCGGGCAGCTTCATCTTACAATGCCGCCGAATCAAAATAAGACGTTGGTGGTAAGCAGAATGAACATCACTGCCTACAACTTCTTTGTGTTCTACTCGTGCTTATCATCTACGCATAGACCTGGCTCATGATGCCACTGCTGGTTACAGTCCTGGCCTCCGCAAAACTAATCCAGGACTGATTCCCTATGCCTCAGCCATAGGTTCTATAAAGTATGCCATGCTGTGTACCAGACCTGTTGTGTCCCTTGCCATAAATTTGGCAAGGGGGTACAATAGTGATCCAGGAGTAGATCACTAGACAGCGGTCAAAATTATCCTTAGTTACCTAAGAAGACTAAGGAGATGTTTCTTGGTTATGGAGGTGATAAAGAGTTCGTATAAAGGGTTACGTCGATGCAAGCTTTGACACCGATTCAGTTGACTCTGAGTCTCAATCTAGATACATATTGAAAGTGGGAGCAGTTAGCTAGAGTAGCTCCATGCAGAGCATTGTAGACATAGAAATTTGCAAAATACATACGGATCTGAATGTGGCAGACCCGTTGACTAAACTTCTCTCACAAGCCAAACATGATCACACCTTAGTACTCTTTGTATGTTAATCACATGGCGATGTGAACTAGATTATTGACTCTAGTAAACCCTTTGGGTGTTGGTCACATGACGATGTGAACTATTGGTGTTAAATCACATGGCGATGTGAACTAGATTATTGACTCTAGTAAACCCTTTGGGTGTTGGTCACATGACGATGTGAACTATTGGTGTTAAATCACATGGCGATGTGAACTAGATTATTGACTCTAGTGCAAGTGGGAGACTGAAGGAAATATGCCCTAGAGGCAATAATAAAGTTGTTATTTTATAGTTCCTTATTCATGATAAAGGTTTATTATTCATGCTAGAATTGTATTGATCGGAAACTTAAATAAATGTGTGACTACATAAACAAATACCGTGTCCCTAGTATGCCTCTACTAGACTAGCTCGTTGATCAAAGATGGTTAAGGTTTCCTAACCATAGACATGTGTTGTCATTTGATAACGGGATCAGATCATTAGGAGAATGATGTGATGGACAAGACCCATCCGTTAGCTTAGCATATTGATCGTTCAGTTTATTGCTACTACTTTCCTCATGTCAAATACATGTTCCTTCGACTATGAGATTATGCAAATCCCGGATACCGGAGGAATACCTTGTGTGCTATCAAACGTCACAACGTAACTGGGTGATCATAAAGATGCTCTACATGTATCTCTGAAAGTATTTGTTGAGTTGGCATAGATCGAGATTAGGATTTGTCACTCCGAGAGATGCTCTATAGGTGATGTATTACGAACGAGTGAAGAGACTTGTCGGTAACGAGATTGAACTAGGTATGAAGATACCGACGATCGAATCTCGGGCAAGTAACATACCGATGGACAAAGGGAATTACGTATGTTGTCATAAGGTTCGACCGATAAAGATCTTCGTAGAATATGTAGGAGCCAATATGGGCATCCAGGTTCCGCTATTGGTTATTGACCGGAGAGGTGTCTCGGTCATGTCTACATAGTAATCGAACCCGTAGGGTCTGCACGCTTAACGTTCGTTGATGATATAGTATTATATGAGTTATGTATGTTGGTGACCGAATGTTGTTCGGTGTTCCGGATGAGATCACGGACATGACGAGGAGCTCCGGAATGGTCCGGAGGTAAAGATTGATATATGGGATAATAGTGTTTGGTCTCCGGAAAGGTTCCGGAATTCACCGGAAGGGGTTTCGGATGTTTCCCAAAATATTTGGGCACGAGAACACTTTATTTGGGCCAAGGGGTAAAGCCCACGAGGGTTTTGGAAAGTGCAAAAGGAAGTTTTGTGGAGGCCAGGGGCCAGACGCCGGGAACCCTGGCGTCTGGGGGTAGACGCCGGGAACCCTGGCGTCTAGCCCTGGAGTCCGAGAAGGACTCTTGCCTTTCGGGCAAAACCGACTTTGAGGAGGCTTTTACTCCAAGTTTCGACCCCAGGGCTCAACATATAAATAGAGGGGCAGGGCTAGCACCCAAGACACATCAAGATTCACCAAGCCATGTGCCGGCAACCCCGTCCTCTCTAGTTTATCCTCCGTCATAGTTTCCGTTGTGCTTGGCGAAGCCCTGCGGAGATTGTTCTTCACCAACACCATCACCACGCCGTCGTGCTGCCGAAACTCATCTACTACTTCACCCATCTTGCTGGATCAAGAAGGCGAGGACGTCATCGAGCTGAACGTGTGCTGAACACGGAGGTGCCGTACGTTCGGTACTTGATCGGGACGGATCGTGAAGGTGTACGACTACATCAACCGCGTTGATAAATGCTTCTGCTTTGCGATCTTCAAGGGTATGAAGATGCTCTCCCCTCTCGTAGCTATGCATCTCCATGGATAGATCTTGCGTGTGCATAGAATTTTTTTTGTTTTCCATGCAACGTTTCCCAACAGTGGCATCCGAGCCAGGTCTATGCGTAGATGATATGCACGAGTAGAACACAAAGAGTTGTGGGCGGTGATAGTCATACTGCTTACCACCAATGTCTTATTTTGATTTGGCGGTATTGTGGGATGAAGCGGCCCAGACCAACCTTACATGTCCACGCACATGAGACCGGTTCCACCGACAGACATGCAACTAGTTTTGCATAAATGTGGCTGGCGGGTGTCTGTTTCTCCTACTTTAGTTGAATGAATTTGACTGTTGCCGGTCCTTGAAGAAGGTTAAAACAACAAACTTGATGAATCACCTTTGTGGTTTTTGCCATAGGTAAGAACAGTTCTTGCTAGAAACCTGTAGCAGCCACGTAAAACTTGCAAAAACAAAGTAGTGGATGTCTAACTTGTTTTTGCACGGTATGTTGTGATGTGATATGGTCAAGACATGATGTGATATATGTTATTGTATGAGATGATCATGTTTTGTAAGATATCAGGCAACCGGCAGGAGCCTTATGGTTGTCTCTTTATTGTATGAAATGCAAACACCATGTAATTGCTTTACTTTATCGCTATGAGTTAGCAATAGTTGTAGAAGCAATAGTTGGCGAGATGACCACGACGCAACGATGGAGATCAAGGTGTCGATCTGGTGACGATGGAGATCATGACGATGCTTTGGAGATGGAGATCAAAAGCACAAGATGATGATGTCCATATCATGTCACATATTTTGATTGCATGTGATGTTTATCTTTTATACATCTTATTTTTCTTAGTACGGCGGTAGCATTATAATATGATCCCTTCACTAAATTTCAAGGTAAAAGTGTTCTCCCTGAGTATGCATCGTTGCTACAGTTCGTCATTTCGAGACACCACGTGATGATCGGGTGTGATAGACTCTACGTTCACATACAACGGGTGTAAGACAGTTTTGCATATGCAGAATACTTGGGTTAAACTTGACGAGCCTAGCATGTACATACATGGTCTCGGAACACTGGAGACCGAAAGGTCGAACATGAGTCATATAGTAGATATGATCAACATGAAGATGTTCACCATTGAAGACTACTCCATCTCACGTGATGATCGGACTTGGTTTAGTTGATATGGATCATGTATCACTTATATAACTTGAGGGATGTTGATTTAAGTGGGAGTTCATTAGTAATTTGATTAATTAAACTTAATTTATCATGAACTTAGTCTTGATAGTTTTTGCATATCTATGTTGTAGATCAATATCTCGCGTATAGCTCCCCTGTTTTATTTTGATATGTTCCTAGAGAAAAATAAGTTGAAATATGATAGTAGCAATGATGCGGACTGGGTCCGTGATCTGAGGATTATCCTCATTGCTGCACAGAAGAATTATGTTCTTGATGCACCACTAGGTGACAGGCCAATTGCAGGAGCAGATGCAGACGTTATGAACGTTTGGCAAGCTCGATATGATGACTACTTAATAGTTTAGTGCGCCATGCTTTACGGCTTAGAACCGGGACTTCAAAAACGTTTTGAATACCACGGAGCATATGAGATGTTCCAAGAGCTGAAATTGGTATTTCAGGCTCATGCCCGTGTAGAGAGGTGTGAGACCTCTGACAAGTACTTTGCCTACAAGATGGAGGAGAATAGCTCAACCAGTGAGCATGTGCTCAGAATGTATGCATACTACAATCGCTTGAATCAAGTGGGAGTTAATCTTCCAGATAAGATAGTGATTGACAAAGTTCTCTAGTCACTATCACCAAGCTACTAGAACTTCCTGATGAACGATAATATGTGAGGGATGACGAAAATGATTCCCGAGCTCTTCGCGATGCTGAAATCGGCGATGGTAGAAATCAAGAAAGAGCATCAAGTGTTGATGGTTAACAAGACCACTAGCTTCAAGAAAAAGGGCAAGGGAAAGAAAGGGAACATCAAGAAGAATGGCAGGCAAGTTGCCGTTCCCATGAAGAAGCCCAAAGCTGGACCCAAGCCTGAGACTGAGTGCTTCTACTGCAAAGGAAATGGTCACTGGAAGCGGAACTGCCCCAAATACCTGGCGGATAACAAGGATGGCAAAGTGAACAAAGGTATATTTGATATACATGTTATTGATGTGTTCCTTACTAGTATTCATAGTAGCCCCTAGGTATTTGATACTGATTCAGTTGCTAAGATTAGTAACTCGAAACAGGAGTTGCAAAATGAACAGAGACTAGTTAATGGCGAAGTGACGATGTGTGTTGGAAGTGATTCCAAGGTTGATAAGATCACCATCGCACACTCCCTCTACCTTCGGGATTAGTGTTGGACCTAAATGTTATTTGGTGTTTGCATTGAGTATGAATATGATTAGATCATGTTTATTGCGATACGGTTATTCATTTAAGTCAGAGAATAATTGTTGTTCTGTTTACATGAATAAAACCTTCTATGGTCATACATCCAATGTAAATGGTTTATTGAATCTCGATCGTAGTGATACACATATTCATAATATTGATGCCAAAAGATGCAAAGTTGGTAATGATAGTGCAACATACTTGTGGCACTACCGTTTAGGTCATATTGGTGTAAAGCGCATGAAGAAACTCCATGTGGATGGATTTTTGGAATCACTTGATTATGAATCATTCGATACTTGCGAACCATGCCTCATGGTCAAGATGACTAAAACTCCGTTCTTTGGAACAATGGAGCGAGCTAATGACTTATTGGAAATAATACATACCGATGTATGCGGTCCGATGAGTGTTGAGGCACGCGGCGGGTATCGTTATTTTCTGACCTTCACAGATGATTTGAGTAGGTATGGGTATATCTACTTGATGAAACACAGGTCTGAAACATTTGAAAAGTTCAAAGAATTTCAGAGTGAAGTGGAGAATCATCATAACAAGAAAATAAAGTTTCTACGATCTGATCGCAGAGGTGAATTTTTGAGTTACGAGTTTGGCCTTCATTTAAAACAATGTGGAATTGTTTCACAACTCACGCCACCTGGAACACCACAGCGTAATGGTGTGTTCGAACGTCGTAACTGTATTTTATTAGATATGGTGCGATCTATGATGTCTCTTACCGATTTACCACTATTGTTTTGGGGTTATGCATTAGAGACAGCCGCATTCACGTTAAATAGGGCACCGTCTAAATCCGTTGAGACGACACCGTATGAACTGTGGTTTGGCAAGAAACCTAAGCTGTCATTTCTTAAAGTTTGGGGTTGCGACACTTATGTCAAAAGGCTTCAACCTGATAAGCTCGAACCCAAATCGGAGAAGTGCGTCTTCATAGGATACCATAAGGAAACAATTCGGTACACCTTCTACCACAGATCCGAAGGCAAGATCTTTGTTGCTAAGAATGGGTCCTTTCTAGAGAAGGAGTTTCTCTCGAAAGAAGTGAGTGGGAGGAAAGTAGAACTTGATGAGGTAATTGTACCTTCTCTCGAATTGGAGAGTAGCATATCACAGAAAATCATTCCCGTGATGCCTACACCAATCAGAGAGGAAGCAAATGATAATGATCATGAAACTTCAGATCAAGTTACTTCAGAACCTCGTAGGTCGACCAGAGCACGATCCGCACCAGAGTGGTACGGTAATCCTGTTCTGGAAGTCATGTTACTAGACCGAGGCAAACCTACGAACTATGAAGAAGCTATGATGAGCCCAGATTCCGACAAATGGCTTGAGGCCATGAAATCTGAGATAGGATCCATGTATGAGAACAAAGTGTGGACTTTGGTGGACTTGCCCGATGATCGGCCAGCCATTGAGAATAAATGGATCTTCAAGAAGAAGACAGAGCTGATGGTAATGTCACTATCTACAAAGCTCGACTTGTCACAAAAGGTTTTCGACAAGTTCAAGGAGTTGACTACGATGAGACTTTCTCACCCGTAGCGATGCTTAAGTCTGTCTGAATCATGTTAGCAATTGCCGTATTTTATGAAATCTAGCAAATGGACGTCAAAACTGCATTCCTTAATGGATTTCTTAAAGAAGAGTTGTATATGATGCAACCAGAAAGGTTTTGTCGATCCTAAAGGTGCTAACAAAGTGTGCAAGCTCCAGCGATCCATCTACGGACTGGTGCAAGCCTCTCGGAGTTGGAATATACGCTTTGATGAGGTGATCAAAGCATATGGTTTTATACAGACTTACGGTGAAGCCTGTATTTACAAGAAAGTGAGTGGGAGCTCTGTAGCATTTATGATATTATATGTGGATGACATATTGTTAATTGGAAATGATATAGAATTTCTAGATAGCATAAAAGGATACTTGAATAAGAATTTTTCAATGTAATACCTCAGTGAAGCTGCTTACATATTGAGCATCAAGATCTATAGGGATAGATCGAGACGCTTAATGGGACTTTCACAAAGCACATACCTTGGCAAAGTTTTGAAGAAGTTCAAAATAGATCAGTCAAAGAAAGGGTTCTTGCCTGTGTTGCAAGGTGTGGAGTTGAGTAAGACTCAAAGCCCGACCACGGCAGAAGATAGAGAGAGAATGAAAGTCATTCTCTATGCCTCAGCCATAGGTTCTATAAAGTATGCCATGCTGTGTACCAGACCTGTTGTGTACCTTGCCATGAGTTTGGCAAGGGGGTACAATAGTGATCCAGGAGTAGATCACTGGAATGCGGTCAAAATTATCCTTAGAAGACTAAGGAGATATTTCTCAGTTATGGAGGTGATAAAGAGTTCGTCGTAAAGGGTTACGTCGATGCAAGCTTTGGCATCGATTCAGATGACTCTGAGTCTCAATCTGGATACATATTGAAAGTGGGAGCAATTAGCTAGAGTAGCTCCATGCAGAGCATTGTAGACATAGAAATTTGCAGAATACATACGGATCTGAATGTGGCAGACCCGTTGACTAAACTTCTCTCACAAGCAAAACATGATCACACCTTAGTACTCTTTGGATGTTAATCACATTGCGATGTGAACTAGATTATTGACTCTAGTAAACCCTTTGGGTATTGGTCACATGGCGATGTGAACTATGGGTGTTAATCACATGACGATGTGAACTATTGGTGTTAATCACATGGCGATGTGATCTAGATTATTGACTCTAGTGCAAGTGGGAGACTGAAGGAAATATGCCCTAGAGGCAATAATGAAGTTGTTATTTTATATTTCCTTATTCATGATAAAGGTTTATTATTCATGCTAGAATTGTATTGATCGGAAACTTAAATACGTGTGTGAATACATAAACAAATACCGTGTCCCTAGTATGCCTCTATTAGACTAGCTCGTTGATCAAAGATGGTTAAGGTTTCTTAACCATAGACATGTGTTGTCATTTGATAACGGGATCACATCATTAGGAGAATGATGTGATGGACAAGACCCACCCGTTAGCTTAGCATAATGATCGTTCAGTTTATTGCTATTGCTTTCTTCATGTCAAATACATATTCCTTCGACTATGAGATTATGCAACTCCCGGATACCGGAGGAATACCTTGTGTACTATCAAATGTCACAACGTAACTGGGTGATCATAAATATGCTCTACAGGTATCTCCGAAGGTTTTTGTTGAGTTGTCATAGATCAAAATTCGGATTTGTCACCCTGAGTTTCGGAGAGGTATCTCTGGGCCCTCTCGGTAATACACATCATAAGCTTGCAAGCAAGTGACTAAGGAGTTAGTTACGAGGTGATGTATTACGGAATGAGTAAAGAGACTTGCCGGTAACGAGATTGAACTAGGTATGAAGATACCGGCGATCGAATCTCGGGCAAGTAACATACCGACAGACAAAGGGAACTATGTATGTTGTCATAAAGGTTCGACCGATATAGTCGTAGAATATGTAGGAACCAATATGGGCATCCAGGTCCCGCTATTTGTTATTGACCGGAGAAGTGTCTCGGTCATGTCTACATCATTCTCGAACCCGTAGTGTCTGCACGCTTAACGTTCGTTGACGATATAGTATTATATCAGTTATGTATGTTGGTGACCGAATGTTGTTCGGAGTCCCGGATGAGATCAGGGACATGGCGAGGAGCTCCAGAATGGTCCGGAGGTAAAGATTGATATATAGGATTATATGGTTAGGCCAAGGGGTAAGGCCGACGGGGCTTTAGGTCGGTGCAAAAGCATGTTTTGCAGAGGTCAGGGCCCAAACGCTGGAGACCCTAGCGTCTGGCCCTGGGCCAGACGCCGAGGCCCATGGCGTCTGGTCTTGGAAGTCCGAGAAGGACTCTTCCTTGCGGGCAAAACCGACTTTGAGGAGGCTCTTTCTCCAAGTTTCGACCCCATGGCTCAACATATAAATAGAGGGGTAGGGCTAGCACCCGGAACACATCAAGATACACCAAGCCGTGTGCCGGCAACCCCGCCCCTCTAGTTTATCCTCCGTCATAGTTTCCGTTGTGCTTGGCGAAGCCCTGCGGAGATTGTTCTTCACCAACACCATCGCCACGCCGTCGTGCTGCCGGAACTCATCTACTACTTCGACCCTCTTGCTGGATCAAGAAGGCGAGGATGTCATCGAGCTGAACATGTGCTGAACGCGGAGGTGTCGTATGTTCGGTACTTGATCGGGACGGATCGTGAAGGTGTACGACTACATCAACCGCGTTGATAAACGATCCGCTTAGCGATCTTCATGGGTATGAAGATGCTCTCCCCCTCTCGTAGCTATGCATCTCCATGGATAGATCTTGCGTGTGCGTAGAATTTTTTTGTTTTCCATGCAACGTTCCCCAACAATGTTTAACAACGCAATTGCATCCATGGCCCTTCGGGAAGTGGCTAGATCTGGGGCTAGATACACCTGGACGAACAAACAACTCGACCCGGTGCGATCTGTGCTTGATCTGGTGTTCATGTCGCCGGACTGGGAAATGATCTACCCCCTCTGCTCTCAGGTAGCAAAAACCCGAATTGGGTCAGATCATGTTCCATTGGTGCTATCCTCGGGGGAGGATCGGATCCGTCGAAGCTCGCGCTTCTTCTTTGAGACGGCCTGGTTGGAAGTGCCAGAGTTTGATGCCATCTTCTTGGAAAAATGGACGAACTGCGTGCACCAGATAGGGCCACAACATGGTCCTATGGAGTTTTGGAATGCGGTAGGGGGCCGCCTCCGTGCTAGCCTCAAGGGATGGGGAGCGAACCAGGGGAGAAACGATAAGGTTCTCAGAGCGTCGATCGTTGAGGAGATCGCGTGCCTCGACTCCCAGGAAGATGCAAGGGCCTTTTTAGAGCAAGAATGGGCACACCGTTACACTCTTGAGGGGCAGGTCAAAGCCTTGTTGCTTGCCGAAGAGGAGTACTAGCGGCGGTGCGGTGGCCTTAAATGGACACTTAAAGGCGACGCCAACACTAAACACTTCCACGCCTACGCTAATGGTCGGCATCGGAAGTGCGCGATCCTTAGGTTGCAGTCAGAACAGGGGTTGCTGTTGCGCCAAGCGGATATAATGAATCACATTTATGATTTCTATATCCATCTGATGGGGATCGGCGAGGACCAGAGGGCTGGCCTGCGCGCAGAAGTTTGGGAGCCCTCGCAGCTCGTCCTAGATAGTGAGAATGCGGAGCTGGGGCTTGCATTCCTCCCCAAGGAGATAGACGACGCGCTGATGGGCATGAAGACAGACACAGTGTCGGACCCAGATGGGTGGCCGGTGGCCATGTTCAAACGCTTCTGGCCACTTCTTAGTGGTCCGATCTTCGACGTGTGTAATGGCTTTATGCGTGGGACCGTAGACATTGCCCGTCTTAATTATGGCGTACTCTCGCTTATTCCTAAAGTTTCGGGAGCCGATAACATCCACCAGTTCAGGCCAATAGCCCTTACCAACATCCCGTTTAAGATCTGCGCTAAGGCTTGTACGACTCATTTAGTTCCGATCGCCAACGAACGATTAGCCGGAATCAATCCACCTTCATTCGTGGACGCAACATTCTTTAGGGCCCTTTAGCCCTGCAGCAAATCATTCACGAGCTCAAACGAACGAAAGAACCGGCCATTCTCTTAAAATTAGACTTCGAAAAGGCTTACGATTGGGTAAATTGGGATTTCCTGCGTCAAGTCCTTCTTAGTCGCTGCTTTTCGGCGGTTTGGGTTCATCGGGTGATGCAGCTAGTCTCGAGAGGCCAGATTGCGATCTCGGTTAACGGAGAGGTAGGGCACTTCTTCCGTAACAGACGTGGGCTCCGTCAGGGCCACCCCATGTCCCCACTCCTGTTTAATTTTGTGGTTGACGCGTTGTCGGCTATGCTTCAGAAAGCTACAGCGGCTGGCCACATAAAAGGGGTGGTGGGTCACCTCATTCCAGGGGGTATCCCATCTGCAGTACGCAGATGATATGCTGCTGCTCTTCCAGCCATATCAGCATAGTATTGCTACGGTTAAAGCGCTCCTCCTTAGCTTCGAGCTCATGTCGGGGCTAAAGATCAATTTCCATAAATGCGAAGTACTATCCATGGGGGTAGAGCCGGAGGAGGGCGGCCGCATCGTGGACTTGCTCAACTGCAAAGTAGGGAAGTTCCCGTTCACGTACCTTGGACTTCCGGTAGCTACCAAACGGCTCACAATAGAGGATTGGGAACCTCTATGCACCAAGGTAGGGGGTAGGGTTTGCCCCTGGAGGGGGAAGTTTCTCTCTAAAGCAGCTCGTTTAGTACTCACGAACTCGAGCCTCTCCTCCCTCCCCATGTTTGCAATGGGTCTCTTCCTCCTTGCAGATGGGGTTCACGCCAAGATGGACACGCCTCAATCTAGATTTTTCTGGGAAGGATCGGGCCTGAACCGCAAATACCACATGGTCAAATGGGCAGCGGTGTGTAGACCCAAGTCCTTGCGAGGTCTCGGGATCACCAACACCCGGTTACTTAACATTGCACTCATGTGTAAATGGATTTGGAAATTATCGCAAGGGGCGACGGGCCTGTGGGCAGATCTGTTGCGAGCAAAATATTTCCCAAGCGGGAATTTCTTCGAAGGGGCGGCGCGGGGATCTCCTTTCTAGAATGATCTCCAGGCAATCAAGCTGGCTTTTGCCATGGGGGCAATGTTCGAAATAGGGAATGGTCGTTCGGCTCGATTGTGGCTAGATTTTTGGGTGGCCTCTTTGGCTTTGAACCCTTGAATTCCCTATCGTTCGTCGGGCCCGTTTGGCTTTTGGTGCTGTAAGACCTAAGTTATGTTACGCTGCCTGGTTGTGGACTTTATTAATTTAAAGGTGGACGCATCTGGCGACTTCGTTCTAAAAAAATGTGGAGCCATAGTAAAAAAAGATATGTCTATGGCCCATCTAGATACGACTTAATTAAGTCTTATCTAAAAGGTGACGTCATGGTCCCTTGCCTCTTATCTCCCGGGACTTTCCCATGTATCGGCTATATGTTTTTTGGGTATGACGTTCTCACGATCATGAGGACACAAAAGCCAGGCTCTTGGGTGAGAGCTCCTATTCGGTGCTTGACGCGAATGTTTCTCAACCAGCGCCCTTCCTCTTCCTCGGTTTCTGTTTCTTATTCGAAATCTTGCTTTTCATGGTTCTCATCTCTGCAACTCGTGATTTTCGTGAGAGAACCAAATCCAAGTTGGTGAAGGTCATGCTTTGGGCTGGCACGGTATCGTGGCCACTTGTGTGGGCTGGCCCAACACGCGTGCTGGTGGATGGGGTGGTAGCTGGTCCTTTCTGTCTGTTCATCCGCTGGCGGTCGCTCATTCATTTGCAGGCAGGTCGCTCGTTGTTCCGTGCTCGTCCACTCAGTCCACAGCTGACCGCTCAACGGTTGAATTTTGAAAAAAAACATGGATTTGAAAAAAATAAATTTTGAAAAATAGTTCATAAATTTAACAAAAAGTCACAAGTTTTAAAAATTTCATGAATTCGAGAAAAGTTCATGAGTTTTAAAATAGTTCTTGGATTTCAAAAAGTTTGTGGATTTCACGGATTCAAAAAAAGTTCAGGGATTTAAAAAAAGGTTCACCAATTTGAAGAAATTTGACGGAATTGAAAAAGTATGAGGGTATGAAAAACACCGTTGGTTTGAAAATGGTCATGGATTTGACAAACATTAGTGGATTTAACGGATTTGAAGAAAGGCTCACGAATTTAAAAATGTTCATAATTTTGAAAAACATTCATGAATTTGGAAAAAGTTCACTGATTTCATGGATTCAGAAAATTTAACAAATTTGAAAAAAGTTCACGGATTTGAAAAACCATTGATGAATTTGAAAAAGGTCCATGCATTAATATTCAAAAAATTTAAAAATGTTCAGAACAATTAAAATTGAGACTAAAAACAAAAAATGGAGAAAAAAATGAAAAATGAAACAGAAGAAGAAAAAGGAAAAAAGGACAAACAAACACATAGAAATGCGAGCAGGACAAAACACAAAAAAACGTCTAGAAGCATCTAGGTCCTTCCTAGAGCCAGATATTTACATGGTCCAGACCGTAGAAATGCGTGTGGGCGTCGTGTACCATTCACATCGAGAAACAAAATAAAACTGCGCCTAAAGTGCCGAATAGGAAAATGCTCATCGCTCTCAGCCCAAGTTAGCGCTGTTGGTGCCCGCACACAGTGGGTAGTGGGTCGCCCAGCAACCTGCTGAAAAATCAAACGCAAAGAAAAAAAGTTGGCAGGTTATGATCGTTATTCTGAGAAAAGTCTCGGATTCGAACTACGCATGCCAACGTCGACGGCCATAGCCAGAACTTGGCGCTGTAACCACTAGACCGAGCTCACTTTGTTGTCTATGTTCATGAAATAATGCTATTTGACACTTGTGTTAGTTCGGCAATTAAAATATATTGTATAGCGAGTATAAATTATTTGAAAAAAGAAAAGGTAAATATGAAGAAGAATTGACAAAAAAATAGAAAAAAACCCACGAATTTGAAAAAGGTTTGTACAAATTGAAAAATTTGAATTTGAGAAAGTTTGCGAGTTTGAGAAGGTTCACGGACTTGGAAAAAGTTCACGATTTTGAAAAAAGCTCGTGAATTTGAATTTTTTTGCATGAAATTCGGAAAAAGAGCATGAAAGTTGAAAAAAAATGTCAGCAAAAAATTTCATGCATTTGAAAAAAGTTCAAGGCTAAAATATTCACGAATTTGAAAACAGTTCGTGGATTTGCAAAAATTTCGTCAATTTGAAAACATTTATGAAATTTGGGAAAAGTTCACAAAATTAGGAAAAGTGCACAGAGTGGAAATAGTTCTCGGCTAAAAAACTTCATGATTTTGGACAAATATTCATGATTTTTTTAAAAAGTTCACAAATATGAAATTCTTCACAAAAAATGAAAGAAAAAAGAAAACCGAAAAGAAATAGAAAATAAAGGGAGAAAAAAGAAAAGAAGAGAAACAAAGAAAGAACCGAACAGGAAACCAAGAGAAAAAAAACTAGCTCAAAAACATAGAAAAAAAAATCAAAACGGAAGAACATGGGCTGATATGCTACTTGGTGTGTGCTCTGTACGAAAATACCTTTACACAACACCTGAAGTGCTGAATAGGAGTTGGGATCTTGGGAGGGATGTCTTGCTTGTTTGAACTAAAGTTTGAAAAACCAACATGAATTTTTAAAAATCTAATTTGAAAAGGTATTGATTTTTTTTAAGAAAAATGTGAATTCTGAAGTGTTTGCACACTTCAAAAAGTGTTCATGTACTCAAAATATCATGGATTAAAAATTGAGAAGAAAAGAGAAGAAAAAACTACTAACAAAATAGGAAAAGATAAAGAAGAAATTATACATAATTCGCCCTAAAAAGGAGAGAAAAAATGGCAGCTCAAAATTAGGGCGTGACCATGGAGACACAAACATATAAAAAATAAGAGCAGAAACCAAGGGAACGAATCCATACATAGAAAGGAAAAGAAACAGCACGGTTGCAAGCAATCGAAGTCGCTACGTCCCACTCCTGAATGCATGCTGCTATTCATCGGAACTGGTGGCTACCGGTGATAGATGGAAGTACGAAAATGTTTATTAAAAATTGTGAACCAATTTGAAATATAAACAGTTTTTTAACACAATCATTTTTTTAAAATTCTAAATATTTTTTTGAAAATTGCGAAAAAATTGGAATTAAAAAAGAGATATTTTTCAAATCTCAAACTGTTTCTGAATTTTGAATATTTTTTGAAAATATTAAACATTTGTTGAAAATAGGGAAAAATTAATATCCAATTTTTCTTGGAAAATGAACATTTTTGGATCTGTAACCATTTTTAAAAATGGAGAATTTTTCAAAACTCTTAACAAAAATTGAAAATGCGATCATTTTTTATGAAATCATGATTTTTTCTGAAATTATTGAAGTTTTTAAAAGAAATCTAAATAGGAAAAGGGTGGGAAAAAAAGAAGCAGAAAATACAAAGAACAAAAAGTAAAAGAAACAAACAAAAAAACCCGGTTCTGGGAACCTTCTAGAAGATTCGCAAAAGCCGATTGGCTCACACTATGGTTATGCTGAAAGTGGGCTGGACCATCTTGCGCGGTCGACTGGTTTGTTTGTGCGTTCCCTTGACAGTTCGACACAACCAGAGGCGAATAGGGAATTCCCGGGGACACCCCTAAAAAAAAGGGAATTCCCGGGGACAAATTCATGTAGACACGGACAACACAGAGATGATAATTCTTCCTGTTCTCAAAAAAAGAGAGAAGATGATGATTCTTCCAATTCTGACTTCAAAAAAGCGTAGCCTACATAGCACAACGCAGGAATCACAGATTTGCACGAAATTTATGAAATCTGATCGTGCCATTTAGATAACTTAAATGAGACATAGCCCTAAAAAAACTAAATGAGACATAGCTAAATCTAATCTATATGAGAATTAGCAGATCTGTAAAGAAAAATAGCTCGAAAGACTTTGCATGGTGTACTGCCATGTTACGGCGTGCTGGCAAATAGGGATATGTACAGCATAGTAGCATACGGCTGTCTGAGTGCTGAAGGCAAGCGTCAAAATTCGAGGAGAGATGCATCGACCGGACGATAATACTACGAGAATCCAAGACGACATAACGAATCAGTCAGCAGGGTTCATGCATTGCTGATGATATCTGCCTCGATCTTCCCCGCGACCGCCGGCGCCACCACCGCCGTGGTGACCGTGACCGCAGTCTCCCCGCCGTTTCGCGAGACGGTGGCCGCCAGGACGGGCACGCGGTGCCGCTGGAACACCTGGAGCACGCGCGTGAGCGCGCCCGGCCTTGCCGCGCGCAGCTGGACGGCGAAGCACGACGTCTCCCCGGCCGCGACGACCTCGGCGCCGCCGCCGTGCGCGCGGCTCCGCCCGGCCGACATCGCCCTGTGCGCCTCGAGCTCGGCGGCCGTGTCCTCGAGCGCCCTGACGTACGCGATGGCCCCGTCGATGACGTCCGCCCTGCACGCCTGCGCCGTAAATCATGGGTCCGGCCGTCCACGCGGCATGAGCTCGATGCCTCGATCAACAGATACGAACGCCGGAGAAATGAAAAGAATAATCGCCAAGAACGGGAACGAATGAACAAGACAACGAACCCGAGAGGGGAGATCGGGGAGCAGCGCGCCCAGCTCGGTGAAGAGCACGGACATGGTCTGCCGCCGCGCGCGCTCCATACGGGGTGACGTGCGCCGCCTGGACGCCCCCGCACGAGTCACCTCGACCGTCGTCGTCCCCGGCGAGATTTCGGCTCCGAGACCCAGAGCCAACCCCAGCGCCTGCGCCTCCTCGGCCATGGCGGGGTGATCGATCTCGTCGTTGCAACCGATGCGAGTGCCTCTCTGCTTTTGTGGAGTTGCGAGCCGGGGTACACTTTGTGTTGGGCAGCGGAGCGCAGCGCCTTTTGGGGACGGCATGGTGTCAGCTTTTGAGTTGGTGGTGCCTGGTCGGGAAGGGAAAAAGAGCTGGGCTGGCACGTTCGCGGCAGGGGCAAAAGGAGACCAGAAATGTACCGTCGTCCTCCTCAAGAAAAACTGCATAGAGCAAAAGGCTCTCCATGCTTGGGGTAGGGGGCATCTTCAGGATACAGCTGGTTGTCAAAGGCCTGTAGTGAAGTGAGCGTGCAACATCTTTGATCTGAACTTGGGTCTTGGGTGGACAGTGGAGTACTACATGTTTATTAGTTCCCTTTGTAATTTGTGTTAGATTTTGATCAAAAATTTAACTGATAACATGTTAGTGAATGTCATTGTATCGTTGAATTCGTATTTGAACATAGTTTTCAATGATATAATTTTTGATGACATGCATGAATATTTTATTAGTTAAATTTATGATCAAAATTTGACACAGCTTATAGTGGGGATCAATAAATCAGGATGGAGGTAGTACTTACTACGAAATGACTTTTTTTTAAACGACTCATATCTATTATAAAACAGACCCTCATTATAAAAATTCATGGAAAGTACAAAAACATTCAGACATAATAATGATTATATCGAAGTCCCTAGACCACCAAACAACCACTACCGTTGTCAGAATGTTGAGGCTACCGCTTCTATAGCCACACATTCTGGCTATGAACCAAACATGTTCTTAACCATATTTTTCTTACAAAGTTGTGGCATGCCATAAAAAATGTGAAGAACAAATTAGTCGCCACAAGCAGGGGTGAAGCCGCGGTGGCAAGGGGTTGCCAACCAGGGCCAAGGCCAACCCCAAGAATCTGAAATTGCTTGTTAATAGCAAATGTAGCATTTTTTGAATTTTCCCTACAGCGGGCCACGTCAACACTTGGATTTCAGCAATCCTGCCTCCGCCACTGGGCACAAGTGTGTCATGATTTGGCAAAAGCACGTGTGTATCAGTGTATGACATGTGGGACATACTCCTAAGTAAGTGTGGCATGATAACCATCATTACGGGACACACAAGCAAGTTAGTTTGTTCCTGGGGCTCATACCCAGCCGCCAGGAAAGAGCGCTCCTACCCAGCCGAGAGGGTTTCTTCGGCCTCCCGCCGGCGCCGGTATGCCTCGTCTCCCGTGGCCTTAGGGCCATGGAGGCATGGTCGATCCTGGCCTTTCCCTGCGGGAGGGCTCCGGCGAAGCACCCGTAGGGGCCGCCGCCACCGCTCTCTTCTTCCTATCGGGGGGAGCCATGGCAGCACGGATGAGATCGGGAGCGGCGAAGTCGCGTCGGTAGGGAAAAGTCATATGCAAGAAGGAAGGCGCTGGGAGGCGGCTGCACGGAGGAAGAGCAATGATGGCCCCACGCTACGCGCGGGCAGGTTCTATGTCAGCTCGGGCAGCTGCCGAGGCGTCATGGAAGAGGTGGGGGCGCCCCACGTCCCATCATGCGCCACGCGTCGAGCCTGGCCCACAGGCGGATAGGGCCTATGCTGTTTCGTCCCCCTTGCAGGCGAGATTGTGCTCACCGCGGGCCCGGGGGCTACTGTCGGGCCCGTGGGACTGGGGGTACCCAGGTCTGTCTGCCTGCGGCGCAGGAAGCAGGTAGCCCACTCCAGGGCTTCATGAGCAAGAACCCTCGCGAGGCCGCAGCCTCCCGAGGCACACGCCAGCAAGTGTCACCATCGGCCTCCCGAGGCCCCCTCACGAGGCGATCTGCCGAGGCCCCTCGCGGTGAGTAAGCCAGGAGCGGCTTGAGGAGTCGCGCGGTGTTGCGTCTCCACGTGGGTGATGCGTGCGGCGACGAGCGGCACCAGGGGCCGTGCCAGTAGGTGCGGATACGAAGGCTTTCCTCTTTCGTGCTAAGGGAGCAAGGACAGCGCACCGGTTCCCAAAGTAGTCCCCAAAGATTACCTGTTCGGTGCAAGAGGACCAAGACGACGGGCTCGCCAGGATGGAGGTCATCACCGAGCCCACTGGCGCGTCACGGCAGGAGGCCTTTTGCAGGCGAAGACCACCTTTAGTCAGGATAAGCTGCAACCTTGTCCCCCTTCGAATTGGCCGTTGTGGCAACCCTTCCCGCCTTGTGCTTTTGGGGGAAGAGGACCAAGGCCAGTACAAAAGAGGGCAGGGTGCCACCGTAGAAAGGATCGACTCATTGTGAGCAGCTAGAGCTACACGCTTGTACTTCATCTCTCCAAGCAATTCCAACCAAGTAGGAGTTGGGTTTTACGCCGCAAGGTGGCCCGAACCTGGGTAAATTGCCGTGTCCATTGTTCTTCTTCCTTATCTTGAGCGCGCCGGAGCATTGTCGTGAGGTTATGAAGCTGAGTAGGGTGGTAGGAACGAGCGCACCCCAGAGTTCGAACCTTCTTGGGTCCCCGGAGCCCCGATTCTGACAGTGGGCTCGGGGATGACCTCCGCCCAGCGCAACTGTCGTCTTGGTCTTCTTTCACCGATCGGGCAACCTTTGGGGGTTGCTTTGGGAGCTGGACTGCTGGCCCTGCTCCCTTAGCACAAAAGAGGAAATCATCTTCATCCGCGCCTGCTTGCACAGCCTCTGCCGCCATCCGTCGCCGCGCACGTTGATACGTCTCAACGTATCTATAATTTATGAAGTATTCATGCCATGTTTACTACAATTCTATATGGTTTTGGTATGATTTCAATGGAACTAACCCGGACTGATGTTGTTTTTAGCAGAACTACCGTGGTGTTGTTTTTTATGTAGAAATAAAAGTTCTCCAAATGCAACGAAACTTTTTGACGATTTTTTTGGAACAAAAGTGGAACTAGAAGCTTCATGGGAGGACCAGAAGGTGAAGGAGGTGGCCACTACCCACCAGGGCGCGCCAGAGGCCTTGGCCGTGGGCTGGTGGGTAGTGGGCACCTCGTGGCCCATCTTCGCGTGAAACCGACACAAAAAAATCCTATAAATACAGAAACCCCCAGAAATAACCCTAGATCGGAAGCTCCGCCGCCGCAAGCCTCTGTAGCCACGAAAAAACAATCTAGCCCCTGTTCCGGCACCCTGTCGGAGGGGGAAATCATCACCGGAGGCCATTTTCATCATCCCGGCGGCCACCATGATGAGGAGGGAGTAGTCCACCTTCGGGGTTGAGGGTTTGTACTAGTAGCTATGTGTTTGATCTCTCTCTCTCATGTTCATGATTTGGCATGATCTTGATGTATCACGAGCTTTGTTAATATAGTTGGATCATATGGTGTTTTCCCCTCTCTATCTTGTTGTGATGAATTGAGTTTTTACCTTTGAGATTTCATTATTATCGGATTGAATATTTTTATCGATTTGAGAGCACTTGATGTATGTCTTGGCACTCAACTCATGGATTCCCGAAGTGACATTGGGGTAATCTATGCATAGGGGTTGATGCACATTTTCGTCTTTGTTTCTCCGGTAGAAATCTTGGGGCACTCTTTGAAGTTCTTTGTTTTGGATTGAATCTGAAATTGTTTGATGCATATCGTCTAATCAACTCACGGATACTCGTGGTGATATTGGAGTATCTAGGTGATATTAGAGTTGGTTGATGTGTATCATATGGTGTTATTTTAGTACGAACTCTTGGGCTGTTTGTGACACTTATAGGGATAGCTCGATAGATCGATCGGAAATGATAACTTTGAGGTGGTTTTGTACCCTACAAACAATTTCGTCTTATGTTCTCCGCTAGATAAGAACTTTGGAGTGATTCTTTATCGCATGTTGAGGGATTGCCATATGATCCAATTATGTTAGCACTGTTGAGAGATTGCACTAGTGAAAGTATGAACCCTAGGCCTTGTTTACAAGCATTGCAATACCGTTTGTGCTCACTTTTGTTACTTGTTACCTTGCTGTTTTTTATTGTTCCTATTACAAAAAATCAATATCTTCTATCATTACTACACTTGTATCACCATCTCTTCGCCGAACTAGTGCACCTATACAATTTACTATTGTATTTGATGTGTTGGAGACACAAGAGACTCTTTATTATTTGGTTGCAGGGTTGTTTGAGAGAGACCATCTTCGTCCACTTGAGGGAAATTTGCTCCTGTCCTACAAAACTCTGCGCTTGGAGGGCCAACACGAGTCTACAAGAACAAGTTGTGTAGTAGACATCAAGCTCTTTTCTGGCGCCGTTGCCGGGGAGGTGAGTGCTTGAAGGTATATCTTTAGATCTTGCAATTGAATCTTTTAGTTTCTTGTTTTATCACTAGTTTGGTTTATAAAAAGAAAAGTACAAAGAAATGGAATTGAGGTTGCCTCATATTATACGTCTTTATCATGTCTTTCTTGAAAATGATGGATCAGAGAATTGTTCTCAATTGATAGAAGAAGAATTCAATAGAATGTTTGGCATAAAATCTTTAAATGATGAGCATGATTGCAATGTTGCTAGTATGAATTCTTTGAATATCCATGAAGTTAATGATATGCAAAGCCATAAGCTTGGGGATGCTATATTTGATGAATATGATATTTTTAGTCCCCCAAGTTTTGATGAGAAAAATTATTATGATGATAGCATGCCTCCTATTTATGATGATTATATAGATGAAGTGGGTTTGGAAGAGTATCAACTCTAGGTAATGATGATCCCACTATTTTGGAGGGTGTTGAATCTTATTAATATAGTGATGAAAGTGGATTTTGAGAGGTCATGACTTTATTTAATGATGAATCCACTATTTTCGAAGAGGTTTCAATTGACTATGATAAAAAAAAGTTGCTATCTATGATGAATGATATCCATGAAACTTGTCATCATGATTTTAATGCTCAATATGATTATGCCAATCAAGTATCACATGATAGTTATTTCGTTGAGTTTGCCCCCCCTACTATTCATGAGGGTGAATTTCCTTACGTGGAGAGTAATAAAAAATTTATGCTTGTGGATCATGAAAAGAATGCTTTATGTTAGTTATATTGTTGAATTCATTCATGATGCTACTTAAAATTATTATGAGAGAGGAACATATGCTTTTACATATCTCAATAATATCAAGTTTCCTCTCTATGTGTTGAAAATCTTGAAGTTTTGCTTGTTTTGACTTCCTATGCTAGTTGATTCTTGTTCCCATAAGTTGTTTGCTCACAAAATCCCTATGCATAGGAAGTGAGTTAGACTTAAATGTGCTAGTCATATGCTTCATGATGCTCTCTTTGTGTTTCAATTCTTATCTTTTATGTGAGCATCATTGAAATCATCATGCCTAGCTAAAAAGGCATTGAAGAAAAGCGCTTGTTGGGAGACAACCCAACATTTACCCCTACTATTTTTCTGTGTTCACATGATTAGGTTACTGTATTAATCATGTTTTATAGATTTTGTTTCAATAAAGTGCCAAGTAAATCCTTTGGGATAGTGTGGATGATAGTTGACTTCATTCTGTGCAAAAACAGAAACTTTTGCACCCAGTAACAGAATTGTTAAAAATCACTGGAGCATCAAAAAATTCTGAATTTTTTACAGATGACTTAACTAGAAATTTCTTAAGTTTTCCTAATTTTTCAAAAAATTTGGAGTTACAAAAGTATAGTCATTATTCAGATCTTTACAGACTGTTCTGTTTTTGACAGATTCTGTTTGCAATGCATAGTTTGCTTGTTTTATGGTTTCTATGGCTTATATTGCTTAATATAAATTGTGGAAATTATTGAGTACAGTAGGATTCATGAGGAAACAATTATGAATCTTTCCTTTGACAGTGCCCAAGTGAATGATTTGTTTTACTATGCTAACCCATCTCATGAAGTTTCGTTAAGTTTTGTGTGATTGAAGTTTTCAAGTTTTGGGTGAGATATCAATCTGAGGAGAATAAGGAGTGACAAGACCCTAAGCTTGGGGATGCCCAAGGCACCCCAAGATTATATTTTAGGAAGATCCAAGCAACTAAGCTTGGGGATGCCCCGGAAGGCATCCCCTCTTTCGTCTACAATATTATCGGTAACCTTACTTGGGGCTATATTTTTATTCATCACATGATATGTGTTTTTTCTTGGAGCATCATTTTATTTTATTAGGATTTGCTTGCTGTTATTTATAATAATGTTTTGCATCTCCTACTTCAATAAAAGTGTCAAGCATAGCCTTTACCATGCTTATTTTGCAAGTCTATATGTTGCTGTTTGAAAACAGAAAGTTTGTTGTTATGTTTTGAAGATTTGTGAATAGTCAGAACATGATAAAATATTGCAATTTGTACATGGTAAGATATGAAAAAAATTATACAGTGTGGTAATTTTTCAGAATTTTTGGAGTTAGGGAAGTATGAGTATAATTGCACTCTTTACAGATTGTCCTATTTAGACATATTGCTGTTATGTTTGCATTGTTTGCATATGTTTGCTTGTTTAATGATTCTATTTGAGGATAGGAGTATTAAATATGCAGAGGCATTCAGTATGCAATGTTAAATAATAATTTTAGTGATTTTCTACAGTAGATAATGATAAGGTTATTGCATTGATTTATACTAACTTATCTCACGAGTTCTTGTTGAGTATTGTGTGGATGAAGTTTTTAAGATTTAGGGAAACCGTGATATAAAAGGAATTAAGGAGACACAAAAGATCAAGCTTGGGGATACCCAAGGCATCCCAAGATAATTTTACAAGAAGTCTCAAGCATCTAAGCTTGGGGATGCCTCGGTAGGCATCCCACCTTTCTTCATCAACAATTATCGGTTAGCCTCGGTTGATCCTAAGTTTTTGCTTATTCACATGATGTGTGCTATTCTTGGAATGTTATTTTATTTTGTTTTGCTGTTTTAATAAAATACTTAGATCTGAAAGTTTTTAAATGAGAGAGAGTCCTCAAATAGCTACCCATTTACTTAACTACTCGCTTGATCTTCACTTAGATTATTTTGAGAGTTAGTAAAATCTTAAAGAAATATCCTCTCATTGCTTCACTTATATTATTTTGAGATATGAAAATTGTTTTGAAGAAATATTTATGCTCTTGTGCTTCACTTAAATTTGTTTGAGAGCTTTGTTAGTATCAATGGTAATATATGAAATTAGTCCCAAAGTGATAGATATCCAAGGGGGATATAATAAAAACTTTCATGAAGATCAATGGACATTATAAACTTGATTCCTTGTAATAGTTTTGAGATATGGAGATAGTAATATGCGAGTCATGTTGGTGAGTAATTATGCTTAGTAAGAATATTGGTGTTAAGGTTTGTGATTCCCTATGCAAGCACTGCGACGCCCCCGGCTCAATCGTGCACTAATCATACACGCAAATGCACACGATCAAGCCTAAGGACTCACGGGAAGATATCACAACACAACTCTTAAACATAAATAAAGTCATACAAGCTTTATATTACAAGCCAGGGCCTCGAGGGCTCGAATACATAGCTCGATGGCATACAAGCGTCAGCGGAAGCATCAGATATCTGAGTACAGATATTAAAAGAGAAACATAAAGGCCTTTAGAAAGGCGGGGAAAAAATAAAACACTACGATCGAAAGGCGGAGGCCTCCTGTCTGGGACCCTCCGAACCTACTCCTGGTCGTCGGCTAACTCGTAGTAGTATCCACCCTCGGGGTAGTAGTAGCAATCGTCGGCGGGGGCAGCTGTATCCGGGGCTCCGTCATCTGGTTGCATCAAAAGGATATGGGGGAAAAAGAAAGCAAAGCAACCGTGAGTACTCGTCCGAAGTACTCAGCAAGCAAGGATCTACACTACATATGCAACATTATCAAAGGGAGACTGTATACGTGGACTGGGCTGCAGAAATGCCAGAATAGAGAGAAGGCCTAGTCCTATCGAAGACTAGCATCTTCAGAGGTCTTGCAGCATTAGAAGAGTGTAGATTAGTACCGTATAAAGTAGTAGTATCGATAAGTCTCAACCTCACCCAGAGATCCTTTCTCGACTCCCTGCGAGAAAGCAATCCTAGAGCCATACTGTCATCAACCTCGTCCTGAGATCCCTTATCGACTCCCTGCGAGAAGCAATCCCAGAGCCATAGTATCCAATTCTAGTTGTATCGATCGGGATACAACTCCGAGTGTCCGTTACCGAGGATCCGGCTATGCATAGATTAGTTCTTCCCTGCAGGGGTGCACCAACTTACCCACCATGCTCGATTAACTCCAGTCGGACACACTTTTCCGGGTCATGCCCGGCCTCGGCCAAACGACACACCGCAGCCCTACCTAGAGCTCAGCAGAGAGGTCCCCAACGGTTTACATCCTAAGCACAAGGGGGTCTTGGGCCATCGCCCCTCGCCCTCCGGGTCGTTGCGCACTTGGCTCAGATCCAAGCACCACCTTTGTCGTGAATGGCGACAATCACTCCATGCCGCACTGCTGAACTGGACGTCTGACAGAGCTTTCGGCTGATGCATACCATGCAGAATGCCCATACTATGCCCACGTGATGGTTAGTGCTATCGGGCTAGAGGCCCACTCAGATCAAATATCCAAATCGAAGTGTGTTGGTAGTGTGGTAACGAGCAGAGACTCACGATCGATGTGACCCCGTCGCCCCATCTCGAGGACTTGCGGCAAGGGCTAAGAATGCCCGGCCACGCCTCGTATTTATCACTCGGGCACCATACAGGCAACCCGTCTTCACATCACACGCGGGTACCCCTCAGGGTCGACCCGCCTTCCAAGTAACAGTGTAAAGTTATCCGTGTGTCCATAACATCAAGGGAATCCGAGGTATCACCCTCGTTGGATTCCTACTCGATGTATCCGTCAAGGTGAACTCGGAGGAATCACCCTTGCTGGGTTCACACTTGAGGTATTGTACGACGGCGTCGTTATCGGAAGCGGTGAAGGAGGAATCACCCTCGATGACCACGACCGAATAGCTACTCTACAGAGTTAACATCAGAAGTGCTACAAGAGGTTTCACCCTCGGCACTCGATATTAACGCTGTAGTGTCGTTACAACTAAGGGGGTGATGTGAGGTGCCGGGGTCTGGTCTTCAATCCCGTTGATCGGGTCTTCGGATAATCCAGCGGGGCAGTCGGGATAAGTGGGGTCACTGATAGGTCTCTACCCAGCCTATACTAAGCAGTTTAGGATATGCAGGTAATTATCAACAGCAGGTTACAATAAACAGGCTATGCATCAGAATAGGTAAAGCAGTAGCAGCAGCAATTCTAATGCAAGCATGAGAGAGAAAGAATAGGTGATATCGGTATGCTCAAGGGGGGGTGCTTGCCTGGTTGCTCGGCGGGAAGGGCAAGGTCGTCAATGGTGTCGTCGGGCTCCTGAGCTGCGCCGGTCTCGGGAACTGCGTCTGTAGCGGGGTCTACCGAGAGAGAAGGAGGCGGAAGGAACAGTAAATACGGAGCAAACAAAACATCACAAACATAACGAGGCAATACGCGGGGCTAGGTATGCTCTAACGCGGTACTAGGCGATGCCGGCGAAGGGGGGGGGAAACACCCGGGAAAGTATTCCCGGTGTTTGACGTTTTCAGACAGACAAACCAGAGGGGGATTGTTGCATGTTCGCTATGCTAGGGACGTGTGGCGGACGAACGGACTACGTATTCGGATTCGTCTCGTCGTTCTGAGCAACTTTCATGTATAAAGTTTTTCGATCTGAGCTACGGATTATTTTATATGATTTTTCAAAGTTTTAATCATTTTCAGAAATTAACAGATTAATTTAATCAAAAGCATTTATGACATCATCATGACATCAACATGACATCAGCGGTCAAAGTTGACCGTTGACCAGTCAACCAGACTGGTGGGTCCCACATGTCATTGTCTGTTAACTAATTAACTTAGTTAATTAGATTAACTAAACAGGTTAATTAAGTTAAGTTAATTAATCTAAATTAATTAAGTTAATTAAGTCATTAATTAATTAATTAATTAATCATTTAGTTTACTTTTCATTCCTTTATTTATTTATTTATTTAATTTGTTTTTGTTTTTCTGGGCGTGGGGCCTGTTCGTCAGTGGCCCAGGGCCAAACGGGCACGGGTGAACGGTTTACGGGCGCCGGGGCGTGCTGGCGCCCGACCCGGGCGAGGCCGAGCGGGCGCAAATGGGCGCCGGCGCCAGGCGCGTGGTCGGCGGCGCGGCTCGCCGGGCGGCCGCGGCAGGCGGAGGCGACTCAGGCAGGCGTCGGTGCTAGGCGCGGCGCAGGCGGGCGGGCTGCACGGGCGGCGGCGGCGCTGGCGGAGCAGAGCCGTGGCTGCAGAGCAGCACGGCTACAGCGGGGCGGGCGAGCAGCGCAGCGGCAGTGGGTGCGGGTGAGCGCGGCCATGGCGCAGGGGAATGGGCAGGGAAGAGGGAGCCGGGGCGGCCGCGGCTGACGGGCGAAGGTAGGCGGCGCTGCGCGCGCGTCGTCTACGCGGGGTGGAGCAGGGGTGGCGCGGCGGGACAGCTCGGCTAGGGAGGACGCGGGCGTAGCGGCGATTCACGGCAAGCGTGAGGGAGCGGAGGAGGCGGGGCGCGCGGGCGCATGAGGTGCAAACGAGCACGGCGCGGGCGCGTGCATGGGACGAACGGCCGGAGCGGGCGACGGGGACGGGGAGAGAAGGAGAGGCCAGGGCCTCACCGCGGGGCTGTAGGGTATGGGCAGCGGTGGTCGACGACGGGGCTGCGGCGGGGACGACGTCGTCCGGCGAGGAGGAGACGAGGACGGGGTGGCGACGGGCGAAGACGAGGTCGAGGCGGCGAGGGGCGTTCTTGGTGACGGTGACGATCGGCGTCGGGGGTCGGGGACGATGCATGCGTGCCCCGATCCGATCTGGATCGGGGGGGAGGGAAGAGCGAGTGGGGGGGGAGTGGGGTGTCGGTTAGGTTTCTGGGCTAGCGGGGGGGGGGGTTATGGGGGGGAGTGGGTGGCCGGGTTGGCCTGCCTGGTGGCCAGCTGAGCCGGCCTATTGGGGGGAGGCCTTTTCCTTTATTACTTTTCTGTTTTCTTTCGTTTTTCTGTTTTGCAAAATGTGTGGACCCAGATATAGTTTTGTAAAATACAAGACTGAGCCCAATAATTGTAGTGAATTATCTAGCACTATTATAAAAAGGTTTTGAGTCCATGATTTCATTTGGATTTTATTAAATTATAAATGGATTAATTACTTCAGTTTTGCTGTTGTTAGTGTCACTTAATCAATTTAGTAAATGTTGATTACAATTTTAGAATTGTCTATGGATTATTTACAATATTATGAACATTTTAGTTTTCCAATTTGAACAACTTTTATTTTCACTTTGAGATGCTTGAATTGGAATTTGAAATGAGAGTTGATGCAATACTGATCAAGCACTGTTAATCATGATGACATGGCATTATCAAAAGGGGTTTACTGTGGCTAACCACTGGGGGGGGGGGGTTACAAGTCTCCTCCACTAATAAGAATTCTCGTCCCGAGAATTAAGAGGTAGAGTAAGGGGAAAAGAATTGGTCACGAAATTCTAACGATTCTTCTCGGTCTTGGTTGCTCTTCTCGAAGAGGTAGATCCACTACGTTGATGTCTTCATTTCTCTGCTTCAGGTCATCATGATGAAGTTGTCGTCCTTCCTTCAGGATCTTCACTGTACTTACGAAAAGATAAGAGGGGAAAACTCGGCAACGATGAAAGGCTATAAGGGGTAATCATCGGGGGCTATCCCATGAATGAACACATGGGTATCTCTCAAGTTGGTCAAATGAAACACAACGAGAGCCAAGCAAGAAGGTACAGTAAGAAGTTTCAAGTAAATAGACAATCGTTCGATGTCTGAAACAAAGTGTGAAAATGGTCTAGAGCAACGAGAATAAGTACTGCGTCTGATACCAGATTTGATGTTCCCTCGGAAGGTGGCTCGTGAATTACGTACGAGGCCACGCGCGAGGAATAACTTTGACAACAGGGTGTACAGGAGAGTCAGGTTTGGATCCTGTGGAACTGTGGGTTATGGGCCCACCATGTGGGTTAAAAGTAGGAAAGACGTTGACATCTTGCACGGTTATGATAGCAAGGCATGGCAGAGAATAGCCTGTCAGTAATGTCGGCAACAACGTCGGTACCAAGGGCGAGGGACAAAGAGAACCATCTTCCTGCTCGTTAAACGAGGCGGACCAATAGGCAAAGTTCTCGTCCATCGGTGGTTACCGGAATGTCATCAACAATAGTAACAGGGTCTTACTGACAGAGTGGTACAACAAGGTGCTTACCTGAGCAGGGAATTATTACTGCTCAGTTAAGTCAGATTACAAGAAAGGTTAAACAAAACAATGGAAAGGAAAATATGTTTAAACACATATTTCAGGGGTATATCCTTCCAAGGACAAGCAGAGCATGATATCAATGACAGGATAAAATGTAGAAAACCCTTTAGGTGAGGGGAGAAAAATTTCATGGCATTACCCATACAACGGTGTTTGGATAATTGTTAAAGAAATTTTAGCATTGTGCTTCAAATGTTCTTATTGAAGATCGGAGTACCACCGTCATGCTTCGAGATAACATTGACATGGTCGTCCAGTAAAGGTCAGACTTTGGATACACAAAGGATCCATCAGGAACAACTTATAGAGTAAGTCTTATAATTTCCTCATGGAAGAATGGCTAAACTTGCTAAAAAGGAAAAACTATAACAATAGGTCCTCCAGCCAGGTGTGCTAAGCATGATATCACCTTACCGGGTCATACAAAGACCAATGTTATAACTCTTGGAAATATGTTCCAACCATCATATCTGACCGAGATTCAGATCTGATTGGTGTCATGATACCTCGGACTCAGGACGTCCGGGAAGAAAAGGTGCAACACAAATTGACGAGGTGACATTGTAAGATTCCCGGGAAATGAACTATGGAAGCGAGTTCCGAAAAAAATAGTTCATCATTTAGCCAAGGAGAGGATGAGGAGGTGGCTGATGGACTCAGTGACAATTTGTCGAGGTTCCCAAAAAGATGGAGTTCCACAATTATGTGAACAAGGAGATGACATTTGTTAGATCAAATGATATGATGATGTATGCTCGAGGAAGACATACACAATTAAACATTGGATGAAAGGTGCACCCGAAACATGGCTTCGGTAGCATGATCAATGTTAGAATGGTGATTCGATAACCAATAGTCTAAGAATGAACTATCGACCATTAACTTCAAAGCAATGGGGGTTGCTAGAAGTACAGAATCCACGCAGCACCGTTCACTTGTTAGTATCCCGGTTAGAATCAACACGGGGACCAAGGAATGAACGGAGATAGCAAGAAGTATTACTAAATCAAGAATTCTTAAGAGGCGGAGCAATCTTCACAACATTCTTAACATCAAAGATGGTAATACTCCATGCAGGACATAACATAAGTTGGATAGCAAGGAACTCGAGGTACAACACAAATCAAAAACAAGTTTGTGTTGGAAGGAATGCAATAATGTTGTCGATGATAACACAATTCATCGAGGGGCAAGGATGATATTTCTCATCATGAATTCAATGGATATCTTTGAAGAGCTCAGAATGTTGATGACGAGCATGACACATTTGTCGAGAGATTTCATGAAGATGTAATCGATCGGCGATGACATCAAGTCAAGGGAATGATGAAGCAAAAGGTTATTGGAACCACGGTTACGACACAAACTCGGAATCAAGTTTGTTTTTCAAGGCGAAAAGATATGACGATGAAGATCGATGTAAGGTTAACTCATCGTCGAAAATTATGCTCCGAGAAGCAATACTAGGTAGCACAGTTAAGATAATGATGTAGCCGATTAGGCTAAGAATGACATGAGTTGAATTTAAATTTCCCAGCAATACATTACCAGGAGTATTGAACCACAGGGTGGATTTGATTCATTGTTCGGTGGTCTCGGTTGACACAACCCAGTACCCGTGGAGTGACTATGACAGGGAAAGGTATCACTTCATTAGAAATTTCATAAGACGTAGTGCAATAGCATGATATCCTCGAGATAGTAGGGGGGCAATACTCGAGGTAGTTTAGTATAGAGGTTGGACAGGCATATTGATTTGCAGAAGACAAGTGCTTTAACTTGTCCACGAAATGGGATCAAAGAAGGACAATCATGGTCGGAACCACGATTGCAAAGGACCAAAGCAAAATACAAGATGAATTTATAACAAGGGTATAATTATTATTACAAGAAGCTTGCATGATAAGTACCACATCAGGTCCATGGGCATGAACACAAAGGTTCGAGGTCGACTCCCACTTCTTCAATGCATAACCTTTCATTCGCTTCTCGCCTTCAAAGAAGTTGTAGAGTTGAAAATTTATCCGACGAAACGCCAGTAGATATAGCCCGCATAATCTTCGGGCTCACACAGAATATGGAAGGCATAGGTTCAACCTATCGGGGCATCTTAGGAACATATAGCACAAACTTCAGGAATAAATAACTCAAGCTCGGAAGCAGAGCATGGTTGACAATGCAGAGGATACAAATTACCAAAGGCATTATGTATCCGAGGAAAGACTCACAAAGTTATTGAATATGAAGGACATTGTCGGATAATAATTCGACAAAGGTTCTGACGGTCCATAGCGGAGCTGATGTGAGCATCGGCACACAACCAGATGAAGAAGGGATGCAAAGGCATCGGATTATAGAACATCTGAATAATTTGATGCTTAGATAACAAAGGAATTATGAATTCCAAAACGAAGGATCAGAAGCAGATGCTCTGATCAAGGATGGATAACTTGAGTAGGCTTAGGGGTACAATCGGCGGCAATTTTATTGGTCGAGATCCAGCCCATGTTTAAAATGACGTCTGAGCCAGAAAGATAACTTTAAAAGGATCAACTGATGATTGCGTGCCTTTGCACTCATGTTGAATCAATAAGATCAAAATGACGGTGTCGAAGGATACTAATGAATATTGCCAGTCATATGGAAAGCATCCATAATGCAAGCAGACAAGTATTTGCAGAGCAATTAGCTGCTAAGGATTTTTGGAAGATCGAATAGTATTTGAATGTATCTTGTGAATCATATGAACAAAGGGGGAAGAACGGATACTCGATAAGTGCGAGGAATTATCCGTAGGGGGTATTCATGAGGCAAGAACTGTAAGGCAGTAAGCTCAAAGAATTGTCGGAACAAAGAAGAGCAGTTCGAGGCATCTTGTAATAACAAGACCAAAGGGGATTGAATGTCAGAGTGGCAAGGGTATGTAGTTATCCATAAGGATATAACAGCGGTATGGAATTTGCAAAGGCGATGGACACAGGTGTCTCGGGGAAAATTCGAATAGCATCTTCGGAACCTCCTGGTGAAGCAGTCGATCATCTGGAATGAAGGGGCTCTCCGGCAGGAAGTGGTATCGAGAACCTAGAGTTATAATTAGTAAAATCATTTAACCCGAATAGAAGAGAGATCAGAATCCCAGAGTATAGACGAGGAATAAAAGATCCTAATACCACCCAATTGGCGACGTGGGCCCGTAAGCCACACAGCCATGTTAGTAAAACAGTTTTGGACCACTAGACTTCAACTTCGGCCAAGGAGTTGGAAAGGGGGATTCCTACAGGCAGTCGGCTCTGATACCAACTTGTGACGCCCCCGGCTCAATCGTGCACTAATCATACACGCAAATGCACACGATCAAGCCTAAGGACTCACGGGAAGATATCACAACACAACTCTAAAACATAAATAAAGTCATACAAGCTTTATATTACAAGCCAGGGCCTCGAGGGCTCAAATACATAGCTCGATGGCATACAAGCGTCAGCGGAAGCATCAGATATCTGAGTATAGATATTAAAAGAGAAACATAAAGGCCTTTAGAAAGGCAGGAAAAAATAAAACACTATGATCGAAAGGCGCAGGCCTCCTGCCTGGGACCCTCCGAACCTACTCCTGGTCGTCGGCTAACTCGTAGTAGTATCCACCCTCGGGGTAGTAGTAGCGATCGTCGGCGGGGGCAGCTATATCCGGGGCTCCGTCATCTGGTTGCATCAAAAGGATATGGGGGAAAAAGAAAGCAAAGCAACCGTGAGTACTCATCTGAAGTACTCAGCAAGCAAGGATCTACACTACATATGCAACATTATCAAAGGGAGGCTGTATACATGGACTGGGCTGCAGAAATGCTAGAATAGAGAGAAGGCCTAGTCCTATCGAAGACTAGCATCTTCAGAGGTCTTGCAGCATTAGAAGAGTGTAGATTAGTACCGTATAAAGTAGTAGTATCGATAAGTCTCAACCTCACCCAGAGATCCTTTCTCGACTCCCTGCGAGAAAGCAATCCCAGAGCCATACTTTCATCAACCTCGTCCTGAGATCCCTTCTCGACTCCCTGCGAGAAGCAATCCCAGAGCCATAGTATCCAATTCTAGTTGTATCAATCGGGATACAACTCCGAGTGTCCGTTACCGAGGATCCGGCTATGCATAGATTAGTTCTTCCCTGCAGGGGTGCACCAACTTACCCACCACGCTCGATTAACTCCCGCCGGACACACTTTTTCGGGTCATGCCCGGCCTCGGCCAAACGACACACCGCAGCCCTACCTAGAGCTCAGCAGAGAGGTCCCCGCCGGTCTACATCCTAAGCACAAGGGGGTCTTGGGCCATCGCCCCTCGCCCTCCGGGTCATTGCGCACTTGGCTCAGATCCAAGCACCACCTCTGTCGTGAATGGCGACAATCACTCCATGCCGCACTGCTGGACTGGACGTCTGACAGAGCTTTCGGCTGATGCATACCATGCAGAACGCCCATACTATGCCCACATGATGGTTAGTGCTATCGGGCCAGAGGCCCACTCAGATCAAATATCCAAATCGAAGTGTGTTGGTAGTGCGGTAACGAGCAGAGACTCACAATCGATGTGACCCCGTCGCCCCGTCTCGAGGACTTGCGGCAAGGGCTAAGAATGCCCGGCCACGCCTCGTATTCATCACTCGGGCACCATACAGGCAACCCGTCTTCACATCAAACTCGGGTACCACTCAGGGTCGACCCGCCTTCCAAGTAACAGTGTAAAGTTATCCGTGTGTCCATAACATCAAGGGAATCCGAGGTATCACCCTCGTTGGATTCCTACTCGATGTATCCGTCAAGGTGAACTCGGAGGAATCACCCTTGCTGGGTTCACACTTGAGGAATATTACGACTGCGTCGTTATCGGAAGCGGTGAAGGAGGAATCACCCTCGATGACCACGACCGAATAGCTACTCTACAGAGTTAACATCAGAAGTGCTACAAGAGGTTTCACCCTCGGCACTCGATATTAACGCTGCAGTGTCGTTACAACTAAGGGGGTGATGTGCGGTGCCGGGGTCTAGTCTTCAATCCCGTTGATCGGGTCTTCGGATAATCCAGCGGGGCAGTCAGGATAAGTGGGGTCACTGATAGGTCTCTACCCAGCCTATACTAAGCAGTTTAGGATATGCAGGTAATTATCAATAGCAGGTTACAATAAACAGGCTATGCATCAGAATAGGTAAAGCAGTAGCAGCAGCAATTCGAATGCAAGCATGAGAGAGAAAGAATAGGCGATATCGGTATGCTCAGGGGGGGTGCTTGCCTGGTTGCTCGGTGGCAAGGGCAAGGTCGTCAATGGTGTCGTCGAGATCCTGAGCTGCGCCGGTCTCGGGAACTGCGTCTGTAGTAGGGTCTACCGAGAGAGAAGGAGGGGGAAGGAACAGTAAATACGGAGCAAACAAAACATCACAAACATAACGAGGCAATACGCGGGGCTAGGTATGCTCTAACGCGGTACTAGGCGATGCCAGCGAAGGGGGGGAAACACCCGGGAAAGTATTCCCGGTGTTTGATGTTTTCGGACAGACAAACCGGAGGGGGATTGTTGCATGTTCGCTATGCTAGGGACGTGTCGCGGACGAACGGACTGCGTATTCGGATTCGTCTCGTCGTTCTGAGCAACTTTCATGTATAAAGTTTTTCGATCTGAGCTACGGGTTATTTTATATGATTCTTCAAAGTTTTAATCATTTTCAGAAATTAACAGATTAATTTATTCAAAAGCATTTATGATGTCATCATGACATCAGCATGACGTCAGCGGTCAAAGTTGACCGTTGACCAGTCAACCAGACTGGTGGGTCCCACATGTCATTGTCTGTTAACTAATTAACTTAGTTAATTAGATTAACTAAACAGGTTAATTAAGTTAAGTTAATTAATCTAAATTAATTAAGTTAATTAAGTCATTAATTAATTAATCATTTAGTTTACTTTTAATTCCTTTATTTATTTATTTAATTTGTTTTTGTTTTTCTGGGCGTGGGGCCCGTTCGTCATTGGCCCAGGGCCAAACGGGCACGGGCGAACGGTTTACGGGCACCGGGGCGTGCTGGCGCCCGACCCGGGCGAGGTCGAGCGGGCGCAAATGGGCGCCGGCGCTGGGCGCGTGGTCGGTGGCGCGGCTCGTCGGTCGGCCGCGGCAGGCGGAGGCGACGCAGGCGGGCGGCGGCGCTAGGCGCGGCGCAGGCGGGCGGGCTGCACGGGTGGCGGCGGCGCTGGCAGAGCAGAGCCGCGGCTGTAGAGCAGCACGGCTGCAGCGGGGCGGGTGAGCAGCGCAGCGGTAGTGGGTGCGGGTGAGCGCGGCCACGACGCAGGGGAATGGGCAGGGAAGAGGGAGCCGGGGCGGCCGCGGCTGACGGGCGAAGGTAAGCGGCGCTGCGCACGCGTCGTCTACGCGGGGTGGAGCAGGGTGGCGCGGCGGGGCGGCTCGGCCAGGGAGGACGCGGGAGTAGCGGCGATTCGCGGCAAGCATGAGGGAGCGGAGGAGGTGGGGCGCGCGGGCGCGCGAGGTGCAAACGAGCACGGCGCGGGCGCGTGCGTGGGACGAGCGGCCGGAGCGGTCGACGGGGACGGGGAGAGAAGGAGAGGCCCGGGTCTCACCGCGGGGCTGTAGGGTATGGGCAGCGGTGGTCGACGACAGGGCAGCGGTGGGGACAACGGCGTCCGGTGAGGAGGAGACGAGGACGGGGTGGCGACGGGCGAAGACGAGGTCGAGGCGGCGAGGGGCGTTCCGGGCGACGGTGACGATCGGCGTCGGGGGTCGGGGACGATGCGTGCGTGCCCCGATCTGATCTGGATCGGGGGGGGAGGGGAGAGCGAGTGGGGGGGAGTGGGGTGTCGATTAGGGTTTTGGGCTAGCGGGAGGGGGGTTATGGGGGGGAGTGGGTGGCCGGTTGGGCCTGGCCTGGTGGCCAGCTGGGCCGACCTAGTGGGGGGGAAGGCCTTTTCCTTTATTACTTTTCTGTTTTCTTTCGTTTTTCTGTTTTGCAAAATGTGTGGACCCAGATATAGTTTTGTAAAATACAAGACTGAGCCCAATAATTGCAGTGAATTATCTAGCACTGTTATAAAAAGGTTTTGAGTCCACATGATTTCATTTGGATTTTATTAAATTATAAATGGATTAATTACTTCAGTTTGGCTGCTGTTAGTGTCACTTAATCAATTTAGTAAATGTTGATTACAATTTTAGAATTGCCTCTGGATTATTTACGATATTATGAACATTTTAGTTTTCCAATTTGAACAACTTTTATTTTCACTTTGAGATGCTTGAATTGGAATTTGAAATGAGAGTTGATGCAATACTGATCAAGCACTGTTAATCAAGATGACATGGCATTATCAAAAGGGGATTACTGTGGCTAACCACTGCGGGGGGTTAAAAGCACGAAAGTCAATAGTTATGCAATGAAGTTATATCCTACTTGTGGTGCATTATTCGGTGTTAGTTATGTGTAATGCTCGTTTATGATTGTTTTTGTTTCTTCGTTGGTCGCTTATCAATCTATTTGCTAGCCTCCATTTGTACTAAGCGAGAATACTGCTTGTGCATCCAAACTCCTTAAACCAAGTTGTGCCAAATGAGTCCACCATACCTACCTATATGCGGTATTTCCATGTCGTTCCAAGTAAATTTGTATGTGCCAAATCTAATTTTCAAAATGAATTTCCATTTTGTGTGCCTGTATCGCTCATGAAGCAGCAGGGGGTGGCCAATATTTTCCATGCTAGATGTGTTATTCTCAAGATGAGTGTTTATTCACTTGTGATTGCACGAGAGTGTGGCAGGTAATAGGGATGCCTAGTCCCAAAATGAAAAGAAATTTTATTTATGTTGTCAATAATAAATTCGTTGGAAAGTGTTGGTATGGAAGGCACCCGTGGATATGGCTAGCCATGGATTGTGAAAGAATGGTGGAAAAAAGAATAAACTTTATTTTATGTTTGGGAACCGCCTATGATGTATCTAGCATGAAAAGTATTGGGAATTCTCGGTCGTTTTCATTGACAGAAAAAGCATGCCTCTCAAAACAATTTTATCTCTCAATTTAAGCTTTGAGCTCTGACACCTCTACAAATCTCTGCTTCCCTCTAGGAAGGGCCTATCTATTTACTTTTTTTATTTTTTTATTTTTATTGAGTCTTCATCTTCTCTTATAAAGCACCAGCTAGGGAACACTATTGTCATACTTGTGCATTGGGCATAGTTAATATTCGAGTGTGTTTAATGAATGGATCAATGATTGAGCATAATGGGCTAGGGATAGCTTTCTTTAGTGTTGATATTTTGAAATACATGGTTTCTTGTTGATATGCTTGAGTATTGATGTCCTCATGTCAAATTATAGACTATTGCTTTGAATCATTCAAGTCGAAATGTCCATGCTATAAAAGAAAAGAGTATATGTGGAATATGATAGGTAGCATTCCACATAAAAAATTCCATTTTCAATTGCTACTTTATCATGATGAGTTTTATGAGAAAGAGTTGCTGTTATGATGCTAGGAAAAGTGATTGAAATTATCACTGATCAAACTTATGCACTATGCTAGCATTCACACTTCATAAATTATTTCTTTTATCATTTACCTACTCGAGGACGAGCAGGAATTAAGCTTGGGGATGCTGATATGTCTCCAACATATCTATAATTTATGAAGTATTCATGGCATGTTTACTACAGTTCTATATGGTTTTGGTATGATTTGAATGGAACTAACCCGGGCTGACGCTACTTTCAGCAGAACTACCGTGGTGTTGTTTTTTGTAAAGAAATAAAAGTTCTCCAAATGCAACGAAACTTTTTGATGATTTTTTTGGGACAAAAGTGGCACTAGAAGCTTCGGAGGAGGACCAGAAGGTGAAGGAGGTAGCCACTACCCACCGAGGCACGCCAGAGTCTTTGGCCGTGGGCTGGTGGGTAGTGGTCACCTCATGTCCCATCTTCGCGTGAAACCGACGCCAAAAATCCTGTAAATAAAGAAACCCCTAGAAATAACCCTAGATCAGAAGTTCTGCCAGCGCAAGCCTCTGTAGCGACAAAAAAACCAATCTGGACCCTATTCCGGCACACTGTCGGAGGGGGAAATCATCACCGGAGGCCATCTTCATCATCCCGACGGCCACCATGATGAGGAGGGAGTAGTCCACCCTCGGGGCTGAGGGTTTGTACTTGTAGCTATGTGTTTGATCTCCCTCTCTTTTGTTCTTGATTTGGCACGATCTTGATGTATCACGAGCTTTGTTAATATAGTTGGATCATATGGTGTTTTCCCCTCTCTATCTTGTTGTGATGAATTGAGTTTTACCTTTGAGATTTCATTATTATCGGATTGAATATTTTTATGGATTTGAGAGCACTTGATGTATGTCTTGGCACTCAACTCACGGATTCCCGAAGTGACATTGGGGTAATCTATGCATAGGGGTTGATGCATGTTTTCGTCTTTGTTTCTCCGGTAGAAATCCTGGGGCACTCTTTGAAGTTCTTTGTGTTGGGTTGAGTATTATGAATCTGAAATTGTTTCATTCATATCGTGTAATCAACTCACGGATACTCGTGGTGACATTGGAGTATCTAGGTGACATTAGAGTTGGTTGATGTGTATTATATGGTGTTATTTTAGTACGAACTCTTGGGCTGTTTGTGACACTTATAGGGATAGCTCGATAGATCGATCGGAAAGGATAACTTTGAGGTGGTTTCGTACCCTACAAACAATTTCGTCTTATGTTCTCCGCTAGATAAGAACTTTGGAGTGATTCTTCATCGCACGTTGAGGGGTGGTTATATGATCCAATTATATTAGCACTATTGAGAGATTGCACTAGTGAAAGTATGAACCCTAGGCCTTGTTTTCAAGAATTGCAATACCATTTGTGCTCACTTTTGTTACTTGTTACCTTGCTGTTTTTTATTGTTACTGTTACAAAAAATCAATATCTACTATCATTACTACACTTGTATCACCATCTCTTCACCGAACTAGTGCACCTATACAATTTACTATTGTATTTGGTGTGTTGGGGACACAAGAGACTCTTTGTTATTTGGTTGCAGGGTTGTTTGAGAGAGACCATCTTCATCCTATACCTCCCACGCATTGATAAACCTTAGGTCATCCACTTGAGGGAAATTTGCTACTGTCCTACAAAACTCTGCGCTTGGAGGCCCAACACGAGTCTACAAGAACAAGTTGTGTAGTAGACATCACACGTCACCCACGTGCTGGGCATGAGACCGCACAACCGAGCCGAGAAACGCTTGCCTCGCGCGCCTCAGGGAGGGTGCCTCGGGAGGCAACCTCGGGAGGCCGCCTCGCGAGAAGGCCTCGCGAGGCTCTCTGTGAAGCCTCTAAGTATCGCTTGCTTGCCCACTACCTGAAGAGGGGGCCTCACGAGGCTAGGGCCTCATGAAGGGTTTTGCTCATGGTGCCCACTAGTGGGCCACTCGCTGGGCCCTCGCCAACCGCCGCGTCTTGGGCCGAAGGCAGACGGGCCTGGGTACCCTGGGTTCCACGTGCCCGACAGTAGCCCCCGAGACCGCGGCACGCACGTTCCCGCCTATTAGGGGGTGAAACGGTGCGGGCCCTAACCACCTGTGGGCCAGGCGCGACGCGTGGCACATGATGGAATGGAGGACGCCCCTACTTCTCCCACGATGCCTCGGCGACCGCCCGGGCTGGCATAAAGCCTGCCTGCACGCGGCGCGAGGCCGTCAATGCCTTCCCTGCATGCATCCATCTTCTTGTGCTTGTCGAAGGCAAAGAGGCGCGGACCGCGCCTCCCTCGAGTGCTATAAAGACGAAGGGGGAGGACTTCCCCGCCCATCTTCTTCCTCCAACTCCTCCCTCTTGCTCCATGATCCAAGCAGACCTCCGTGGCGATGGCGAGGGGAAGAGGCCACGCCCGCGCACCCACCGCAGCGCCCGGGGCGCCACTCCTGGGTCATGGGCGTTCTCCGGCGGCTGCCGGCACTAGCCCCAGCGGCTATGGAAGGGGCACCGCTCACAGGCGCGGGCGCGGAGGGCGCGACACCCGCGGCCAAGGTGGCCGAGGCGGCGCGGCCGCCCTACCTCCCCAGGTGGGTAACCACTTGGCCGAGGCGGCCCGTGAATTCATCATGAACATGCACCGTCGGCCCTGCACCTGGCTCCGGCTTCCAGACTCCTTCGCGGAAGCGATGGCGGACCACGCACCATTGGGCCTGTGTGTGCAGGCAGACGGCTACTGCAACGGCCCCTCCTGGATGGCGACGGAGTTCACCCCCACGGGCTTCATTTTCTTGAGGCAGGGGTGGAAGTCGTTCGCCCTCGCCAGTGGCCTGAAACGGGGCCACGTCCTCCAATTCAAGTACGATGGGGCCGCCACGCTCTTCGTGAAGATCTTCGGGGTCACCGGCAGCCGTCTGAGGTTCTGCACGAAGAGCAAGGACGACAGCTACAGCCGCTCCTCCAGCGAAGATTATAGCAACAGTGACGCGGCCCCCTCCGGAGGGAGAGGGAGCGGTGAAGGCTGCCCCCGCGTCAAGAGTGAAGACGAAGACTCCAACTAGGGCGCGGTCAGCGCCCGAGCTGGAGCCTTGAGGATGGTCGCGCCCCACTGATATATCTCCAATGTATCTATAATTTTTTATTGTTCCATGTTGTTATATTATCATTCTTGAATGTTTTACAATCATTTTATAGCAACTTTATATCATTTTTTGGGACTAACCTATTGACATAGTGCCCAGTGCCAGTTGCTATTTTTTGCTTTTTTTTACTTCGCAAAATATCAGTACCAAACGGAGTCCAAACGCAGCGAAACTTTTTCGAGAATTTTTATGGACTAGAAGACACAACTTGGGCCAAAGAAGTACTAGAGGGGTGCCCCGAGGGGGGCACAACCCACCTGGGCGCGCCCTGGTGGGTTGTGCCCACCTCAGTGGCCTCCCGCACCGCCTCTTCATCCTATAAATTCCCAAATATTCCAGAACCCCCAAAAATAACCCTAGATCAGAAGTTCCGCCGCCGCAAGCCTCTATAGCCACGGAAAACCAATCTCTAGACCCTGTTCCGGCACCCTGCCGGAGGGGGAAATCATCACCGGTGGCCATCTTCATCATCCCGGCGCCCACCATGATGAGGAGGGAGTAGTCCACCCTCGAGGCTGAGGGTTTGTACAAGTAACTATGTGTTTAATCTCTCTCTATCTCTCATGTTCTTGAGATGGCACGATCTTGATGTATCGCGGGCTTTGTTAATACAGTTGGATCATATGGTGTTTTCCCCTCTCTATCTTCTTGTGATGAATTGAGTTTTCCCTTTGAGATTTTGTTTTATCGGATTGAATACTTTTATGGATTTGATCGCACTTGATATATGTCTTGCATATGAATACCCGTGGTGACAATGGGGTATTATATTGATTCACTTGAGATATGTTTTGGCACTCAACTCGTGGATTCCCGAGGTGACATTGGGGTAATCTATGCATAGGGGTTGATGCATGTTTTCGTCCTTGTTTCTCCGGTAGAAATCTTGGGGCACTCTTTGAGGTTCTTTGTGTTGGATTGAGTATTATGAATCCGAAATTGTTTGATGCACATCGCATAATCAACTCACGGATACTCGCGGTGACTTTGGAGTATCTAGGTGACATTAGAGTTGCTTGATCTGTATCATATGGTGTTATTTTAGTACGAACTCTTGGTTAGATCGATCGGAAAGAATAGCTTGGTGTTATTTTATTACGAACTCTAGGATAGATTGATCGGAAAGAATAGCTTTGAGGTGGTTTCGTACCCTACAAATAATTTCCTCTTATGTTCTCCGCTAGATAGGAACTTTGGAGTGATTCTTCAATACGTTGAGGGAAGGTTATATGATCCAATTATATTAGCATTGTTGAGAGATTGCACTAGCGGAAGTACGGACCCTAGGCCTCATTTTCAAGCATTGCGATACCGTTTGTGCTCACTTTTGTTACTTGCTACCTTGCTGTTTTTTATTGTTCCTATTACAAAAATCAATATCTACTATCATTACTACGCTTTTATTACCATCTCTTTGCTGAACTAGTGCACCTATACAAATTACCATTGTATTTGGTGTGTTGGGGACACAAGAGACTCTTTGTTATTTGGTTGCAGGGTTGTTTGAGAGAGACCATCTTCATCCTACGCCTCCCACGGATTGATAAACCTTAGGTCATCCACTTGAGGGAAAACTGCTACTGTCCTGCAAAACTCTGCGCTTGGAGGCCCAACACGAGTCTACAAGAACAAGTTGTGTAGTAGACATCAAGCTCTTTTCTGGCGCCGTTGCTGGGGAGGTGAGTGCTTGAAGGTATATCTTTAGATCTTGCGATTGAATCTTTTAGTTTCTTGTTTTATCACTAGTTTGGTTTATAAAAAGAAAACTACAAAAAAATGGAATTGAGGTTGCATCATATTGTTCATCTTTATAATGTCTTTCGTGAAAATGATGGAAAAGAAAATTGTGCTCAATTGATAGAGGAAGAATTCTATAAAATATTTGACAAAAAATCTTTGAATGATGAGCATGATTGCAATGTTATTAGTATGAATTCTTTGAATATTCATGATGTTAATGATATGGAAAGCTATAAGCTTGGGGATGCTATGTTTGATGAAGATGATATTTTTAGTCCCCCAAGTTTTGATGAGAATATTTACTATGATGAAAGCTTGCCTCCTATTTATGATGATGACATGTATGCTATAAAGAGTAGTGATAACCATGAAACTTGTCATCGTGATTTTAATTTTTAATCTCATGATAGTTATTTTGTTGAGTTTACTCCCACTACTATTCATGAGAATAAATTTGCACATGTGGAGAGTAATAAAAATTCTATGCTTGTGGATCATGAAAAGAATGCTTTATGTGATAGTTATATTGTTGAATTCATTCATGAAGCTACTGAAAATTACTATGAGAGGGGAACATATGCTTTTACATATTGCAATAATATCAAGTTTCCTCTCTATGTGTTGAAAATCTTGAAGTTTTGCTTGTTTTGCCTTCTTATGCTAGTTAATTCTTGTTCCCATAAATTGTTTGCTCACAAAATCCTTATGCATAGGAAGTGGGTTAGACTTAAAATATGCTAGCATATGCTTCATGATGCTCCCGTTATGTTTCAGTTCTTATCTTTTATGTGAGCATCATTGAAATCTTCATGCCTAGCTAAAAATGCATTAAGAGCATCTCCAACAGCCGCGCCAAATAAGCGCCGCTCCTAAAAAAGTGCGTTTTTTGCGCGTGCGCTCCAGAAGAGGCGCAAAAACCGCGTGCGCGACAAAAGTGATTCAGCGCGCAGGGCGAAACGGCATCGCGCGCCGCTTATTTCAAGCGCCCGCTCCCGCGCGCTGCACACTCGAGTGCTCGCGCCGCACCCTCTCCCGCCGCGCCAATTTTGCCCCGCCTGCGTCGCCGCCGGCGACTTTGCCCGATGGACGGCCGCGTCGACGTCCCCCTCACCCCATCCTACAGTCGCGACCTCTCCGCCACCACCGCCGTCGGCGCAAACCCTAGCGCGATGAGCTTTGGCGTCGCCTCCGCCGGTGCTCCTCCAACCGCAGGTCTCGCGCGCATCCTGTTCATGGCGCCACGGGCATCCTCGACGGCGGGTGGCGTCGCGCCGGCGCCCACCGTGAAGCCCGCGTTGATGATGTGGATGTTTATGAACTTGGTTGGATGATTCTAAACTATGCTATGTCTTGTTGATGTTTGAAATAATCTCCAAAATGTGCATTTTGCAATCGCCGGCTGCTCGCGTGCACTGCAGTTTTGCGCGCCTGCTGGAGCGGTGTGCGTGCGCTGTTTTTTGCTGAGGCCGCTGGAGCCAGCGCTCCGCTGCGCGCAAAAAACGGCTGCGGGCACGCTGTAAACTGGTTTTTAGCGCGCCGCGCGTTGCGCGCCTGTTGGAGATGCTCTAAAGAAAAGTGCTTGTTGGGAGACAACCCAACATTTAGCCCTACTGTTTTTGTGTGTTCACATTTTTAGGCTACTGTAGTAATCATGTTTTATAGCTTTTGTTTCAATAAAGTGCCAAGTAAAGCCTTTGGGATAGTATATATGATAGTTGACTTGATTCTGTGCAAAAACAGAAACTTTTGCTTTCAGTAACAGAATTGTTTGAATTCACTGGAGCGTGAAAAAACTCTGAATTTTTTACATTTGTTGTGTATACAAATTTTCTACGCTTTCCTAGTTTTTAATAATTTATATAGTGACACAAGTATGACCTTAATTCAGATCTTTACATACTGTTCTGTTTTTGACAGATTCTGTTTTCGATGCATAGTTTTCTTGTTTTCTAGTTTCTATGGCTTATATTGCTCAATATAAGTTGTAGAAATTGTAGGGTACAGTAGGAATTGTGTGAGAACAATTATGAATCTTATCTTGACAGTACCAAAGTGAATGATTTGTCTTTATCATTCTAACTCATCTCACGAAGTTCCGTTAAGTTTTGTGTGATTGAAGTTTTCAAGTTTTGGGTGAGATATAGATATGAGGAGAATAAGGAGTAACAAGACCCTAAGATTGGGGATGCCCAAGGCAGCCCAAGGTAATATTCAAGGAATATCCAAGCAACTAAGCTTGGGGATGCACCGGAAGGCATCCCCTCTTTCGTCTTCAACATTATCGGTAACCTCACTTGGGACTATATTTTTATTCGTCACATGATATTTGTTTTGCTTGGAGTGTCATTTTATTTTAGTTGGATTTGCTTGATGTTATTTATATAATGTTTTTCATCTTTTTATTTCAATAAAAGTGGCAAGGATAGCCTTCACCATGCTTATTTTGCAAGTATATGAGTTGCTGTTTCAAAACAGAAAGTTTGTCGCTGTTGTAAAAATTCCCGAGAAAATTCAGAATGTGATAAAATGTTGAAGGTTTTTGCACAATATGATATGATAAATTTTATACAGTGTGGTAAATTTTCAGAATTTTTGGAGTTAGGTAATTATGAATAATATTTCACTCTTTACAGACTGTCCTGTTTAGACAAATTGCTGTTATGTTTGCTTGTTTAATGATTCTATTTGAGGATAGGACTATTAAATATGCAGAGGCATTTAGTATGCAATGTTAAATAATAATTTTAGTCATTTGCTACAATAGAGAATGATAAGGTGTTGCATTGATTTGTACTAACTTATCTCACGAGTTCTTGTTGAGTTTTGTGTGGATGAAGTTTTTAAGATTTATGGAAACCGTGATATAAAAGAATTAAGGAGACACAAAAGCTCAAGCTTGGGGATGCCCAAGGCTTCCCAAGATAACATTTCAAGAAGTCTCAAGCATCTAAGCTTGGGGATGCCCCGGTAGGCATCCCACCTTTCTTCATCAACAATTATCGGTTAGCCTCGGTTGAGCCTAAGTTTTTGCTTCTTCACATGATGTGTGCTATTCTTAGAATGTCATTTTGTTTTGTTTAGCTTGCTGCTTTAATAAATACTTAGATCTGAAAGTTTTTAAATAAAATAGAGTCCTCAAATAGCTGCCCGTTTACTTAACTACTCGCTTGATCTTCACTTATATCTTTTTGGAGTAGTTTGTCATTTACTCTAGTGCTTCACTTATATCTTTTTTAGCACGGTGTGCTTTAATATCTTTGAAGAAATTCTCTCATACTTCAATTATATTATTTTGAGAGATGAAAAAATTTATGCTCATGTTCTTCACTTATTTATTTGAGCTTGTCAAAAGCAATTGCAATATATGAAACTAGTCCCAAAGTGATAGATATTCAAGAGGGATATAATAAAAACTTTCATGAAGATCATTGGACAAAATAAACTTGATTCTTTGTAATAGTTTTGAGATATGATGATAGTGATATATGAGTCATGTTGGTGAGTAATTATGCTTTAGTAAGAATATTCGTGTTAAGGTTTGTGATTCCCTATGCAAGCACGAAAGTCAATAGTTATGCAATAAAATTACATCCTACTCGTGGTGCATTATTCGGTGTTAGTTATGTTTAATGCTCGTTTATTATTATTTTCGTTTCTTAGTTGATCGCTTCTCAATCTTTTTGCTAGCCTCCATTTGAACTAAGTGGGAATACTACTTGTGCGTCCAAAATCTTTAAACCCAGTTTTGCCATATGAGTCCACCATACCTACCTATATGCGGTATTCCCGTGCCGTTCTAAGCAAATTTGTATGTGCCATCTCTAATTTTCAAAATGAATTTCCTTTTTGTGTGCTCGTACCACTCATAAAGTGGCAGGGGGTGGCCAATATTTTCCATGCTAGATGTGTTATTCTCAAGATGAGTGTTTATTCACTTGTAATTGCACGAGAGTACGACGGTAATAGGGATGCCCAGTCCCGAAATGAAAAAGAAATTTACTTTATGTTGTCAAATAATAAATTCCTTGGAAAGTGTTGGTATGGACGGTACCCATGGATACGGCTAGCCGTGGAGTGTGAAAGTATGGTGGAAAAAGGAATACACTTTATTTTATGTTTGGGAACCGCCTATGATATATCTAGCATGGAAAGTGTTGGGAACTACTCGGTCATTTTCGTTGACGGGAAAAGTATGCCTCCCAAAATATTTTTATCTCTCAATTTAAGCTTTGAGCTCTGGCACCTCTACAAATCCCAACTTCCCTTTGCGAAGGGCTTATCTATTTACTTTATGCATTTTTATTTTTATTTGAGTCTCCATCTTCTCTTAGAACGCACTAACTAAGGGGCACTATGATCGTACTTGAGCATTGGATGTAGCTAATATGCGAGTGTGTTTCATGAATGGATCAATGATTGAGCATAATGGGCTAGGGATAACTTTCTTTAGTGTTGCTATTTTGAAAGGCATGGTTGCTTGTTGATATGCTTGAGTATTTAAATCTTCATGTCAAAACTAGACTATTGCTTTGAACCATATAAAAGTCCATATGTCCATGCTACAAAAGAATAGAATGTGTTGAACATGATTGGCAGCATTCCACATCAAAAATTCTGCTTTTATCATTTACCTACTCGAGGACGAGCAGGAATTAAGCTTGGGGATGCTGATACGTCTCCAACGTATCTATTATTTTTTATTGTTCCATGCTGTTATATTATCATTCTTGGATGTTTTACAATCATTTTATAGCAACTTTATATCATTTTTTGGGACTAACCTATTGACATAGTGCCTAGTGCCAGTTGTTGTTTTTTTTGCTTGTTTTTTTAGTTCGCAGAATATCAGTACCAAACGGAGTCCAAACGCAGCGAAACTTTTTGGAGAATTTTTATGGACCAGAAGACACAACTTGGGCCAAAGGAGTAACAGAGGGGTGCCCCGAGGGGGGCACAACCCACCTGGGCGCGCCTGGGGGCCCAGGCAGGACCTGGTGGGTTGTGCCCACCTCGGTGGCCTCCCGCACCGCCTCTTCGCCCTATAAATTCCAAAATATTCCAGAACCCCCAAAAATAACCCTAGATCAGAAGTTCCGCCGTCGCAAGCCTCTATAGCCATGAAAAACCAATCTAGAGTCCGTTCCGGCACCCTGCTGGAGGGGGAAATCATCACCGGTGGCCATCTTCATCATCCCGGCGGCCACCATGATGAGGAGGGAGTAGTCCACCCTCGGGGCTGAGGTTTTGTACAAGTAGCTATGTGTTTAATCTATCTCTCTCGTGTTCTTGAGATGGCACAATCTTGATGTATCGCGGGCTTTGTTAATATAGTTGGATCATATGGTGTTTTCCCCTCTCTATCTTGTTGTGATGAATTGAGTTTTCCCTTTGAGATTTGGTTTTATCGGATTGAATACTTTTATGGATTTGAGAGCACTTGATATATGTCATGCATATGAATATCCGTGGTGACAATGGGGTATTATATTGATTCACTTGAGATATGTTTTGACACTCAACTCGTGGATTCCCGAGGTGACATTGGGGTAATCTATGCATAGGGGTTTATGCACATTTTCGTCCTTGTTTCTCCGGTAGAAATCTTGGGGCACTCTTTGAGGTTCTTTGTGTTGGATTGAGTATTATGAATCTGAATTTTTTTGATGCACATCGCATAATCAACTCACGGATACTCGCGGTGACATTGGAGTATCTAGGTGACATTAGAGTTGGTTGATGTGTATCATATGGTGTTATTTTAGTACGAACTCTTGGTTAGATCGATCGGAAAGAATAGCTTGGTGTTATTTTAGTACGAACTCTAGGATAGATTGATCGGAAAGAATAGCTTTGAGGTGGTTTCGTACCCTACAAACAATTTCTTCTTATGTTCTCTGCTAGATAGGAACTTTGGAGTGATTCTTCATCGCACATTGATGGAAGGTTATATGATCCAATTATATTAGCATTGTTGAGAGATTGCACTAGCGAAAGTACGGACCCTAAGCCCCATTTTCAAGCATTGCAATACTGTTTGTGCTCACTTTTGTTACTTGCTACCTTGCTGTTTTTTATTCTTCCTATTACAAAAATCAATATCTACTATCCTTACTACCACTGGTGCAGAGACGTGCTATACAAATGGTTTTTACCCCCTTTCCGCGACGGAGTTTTAAACCGTCGCCTAGTGAGTGTGTGCGATAGGGGGGTCCTTCCCACACGACCCAGAAACCGTCGGGGATATGCCCTCCGGCCACACAAGCGGGGGCAAAATGAGCTCGTGTGCTATCGGGCGAGGCATCGAAACCCAATCGTTTCCGTTCGTATGTACATCCCACACGGTGAATCCCAGAAAAACATTTCCATTCGTATGTATATCACACACAGTTTTTTGTGTGGAAACGTTTGTGCAAGGTGGCCTAACGCAAACGGTTCTCTGCCGAAAGCTGTGTGTGATTGTTAGTTGATCGGACACGCCTACTTTCTAGAAACTGTGTGGGTTGTTTGAGTTCATTGCCCATGGTGCTGTCTGAGTAACCGTCTGCAATAGAAAACCCCAATAAGCAGGGTAATTAGCCTATTATTGATAATCCATGTAGTAATCAAATTGACATTTCTTATAAAACACACCAGATATTTCATATCTGTATAACGACAACCAGGATTTCATAATCGAATTACATCAGATAGCTTCAGCACTCAGTTATGCCATTACACAATAGCACCAAGTTTCACATGCAACATCGAAAACCTTTGGAAAGTAGCATCATACACGGTAAATAGACAGATGAATCTCTTCTGGGAAACTGCAAAAGCGGAAGGCAAATATTGAGCCTTCAGTGATATTGAATGTCCTTGCAACTTTAGGCTAGTGGTTATGGATAATTGCCCGCCCAACCTTCGTCCTCTTCAGGAAGACTTCAATATTGTACCGTGGGTGTTGAATGAATACCTTCCTTGCCTCTTGACCATGCAAGTTGTTTGAGAGGTAATCATCGGTGAACTGCTTTGAAAAGTACTAAAAACAAAGATATGCATAAATCGCTGTTATAAATTTTGAAATGGCGCAAGGGGTAAAAACAAGATAAAAGAGTTAGTACCATCCTATAGTTGACTGATGTCTTCTTCATTGTGCAAACAAAGATCTTGCTGTTATTCGTCGCAAGTTTCTTCATCCTAACAATCTTTCTGAGTTTCTTGACTTGACTGATATTCATGGACATCTCATTTCCCCATATGCAAAATGGGTCGAACAGTGGGTCTAAGCTTCTGACAGAAGGACCTACATGTGCAAGACCAAATTGTAAGAAACCTAAATATTAGAATGATTCCTGCAACTGCACAATAATGTGCTATTAGCGAAAGGACCATGCATGAGCAAACCTCGATGGTAAACCATAGTGTCTCCCATTGTTTCCCTACAACACACATAAGGAAGATCTTGATTAGGTTAACTGAGAGTTGCCATACTATCAGTAGAATATGTATTGAGTACAGCCAAATTCGATTTATTTCCCACATGCATAACAATACAAAATTATACCCACAACAAATGAAAATCAAATTGCAGAATTGAACCAAACAGTTAAATGGACAGCAGACCAAATAAACCAAAACAGTTAACAGAGCATCACATTGCAGAATAGAAACATGTACTAGAAGATAAGACAGTTAACAAAACAAAGAATGCTTGAGAACAGTACTACGAAATGTAGCAATTGTTGGACCAAACTGTTAACTGAACATTACATTTCAAAGGACCAAACTGTTAACTGATCATCAGATTGCATATTAACATTACAGAGGACAAATCACTAGAAGGCACTGGCGGTGGCCTCGAGAAAACAACATGAACTGTATTTTAAAGTAGACAACCGCGTGGCGGTGTCGACGGTGGACTCGAAGATGAGGTGCTCCTCCAAGATCTGGCGGTCGGCACGCATGGCAGCCATAGCGACCTCGTGCGCGCGTGCGGCCGTGATTTGCTTCTCCGCTGCCAGATGCTACTGAGCTACACGTTATACTGCGTGCAAAATGGCTGTGGGCGGCGCTTAATTGGAGGACGGGGCCAGTGATTTCGACGGAAGGTGTCGCGCCGTCGGTCGGGGCATGTGTGTGACGACCCCGGCTTAATCGTGCACTAATCATACACGCAAATGCACATGATCAAGCCTAAGGACTCACTTGAAGATATCACAACACAACTCTAAATCATAAATAAATTCATACAAGCTTTATATTACAAGCCAGGGCCTCGAGGGCTTGAATACATAGCTCGATGGCATACAAGCGTCAGCGGAAGCATCAGATATCTGGGTACAGATATATTACAGAAATAGAGATAAGCCTTTTAGGAAGGCGGGGCAAAAATAAAATACTACGATCGAAAGGCGTAGGCCTCCTGCCTAGGACCCTCCGAATCCTACTCCTGGTCGTCTGTCGGCTCCTCGTAGTAGTACTCGCCGGGAGGGTAGTAATAGTAGACATAGTCGCCGACGGGGGCAGCTACCTCAGGGGCTCTGTCATCTGGAAGCGACAAGTGGATATGGGGAAAAAAAGGAAAATAAAGCAAACGTGAGTACTCATCCGAAGTACTCAGCAAGCGAGGATCTACACTACATATGCAACATTTTCAAAGGAAGGCTGTATATGTGGACTGGGCTGCAGAAACGCCAGAATAGAGGGGGAAAGCCTAGTCCTATCGAAGACTAGCATCTTCATCAGTCTTGCAGCATAAGAAGAGTGCAGAAACATAATGTAAAGTAGTTGTAGTATCATCAACCTCGGCCAGAGATCCTTTCTCAACTCCCTGCGAGAAAGCAATCCCAGAGCCGTACTATCCAGTTCTCATCTCAGTTCTAGTTGTACCGATCAGGATACAACTCCGAGTGTCCGTTACCGTAGGACAGGCTATCGATAGATTAGTTCTTCCCTGCAGGGGTGCACCAACTTACCCACCATGCTCGCTTAACTCCGGCTGGACACACTTTACTGGGTCATGCCCGGCCTCGGCTAAGCAACACGCCGCAACCCGACCTGGGCTCTAAAGAGAGGTCAGCACGCTGGACTAACCTATGCCCCCAGGGGTCTTGGGCCTTCGCCCTGGGGTTGCTAGGGGATAAGGCCTCGGCCCCGTTCCTCCCCCTGGTCCTCTCCGCTCACTCTTCCCCTCTCTCTCTCGCTCGCCCCGACGCTTTCTTCCTCAGATCCATCAATGCCCGATGCCATCGCCGCCGTGCCTCGCTCGTCACCGCGGCCACAGCCACCGCCTCGCTCCGCCGTCCTGTCTAGGAGCTCTGCCGGCCTCTTCTTCCTCTTCTGGTGTAACCAGGCGGAGCCAGGAATCGCTGCAGCGAGCCACACGACCTCGTCTTCAACCTCGGTCGCCGGCGATCCCCTTCTTCTCCGTCGCCGTTCTGCTGCTCCTAACCTTTCACGGGCCAACTTGCGTGCCGCACGGTGAGCCCCTCCGCCTCCTGTTCCTCTTCGTTAACCTCCTCGCGCGCCGTAGCTAGCTCAACATCGCACCCGTGAGCTCACCGCCACAGATCGCTTCACCGCCGTGGCCATGGCCCCTGTCGTGCTCGCCTGAGCACGGCATCGAGCTCTTGGTGCTCCCAGGAGCCCAACGAGCCCGCGCCCGAGCCTCCCCGTGCCTCCTAGCGTAGTTTCCATCGAGGTCCCGAATGTGCGGCCACCAAAGCTCGTCGCCGGCCACTTTTCCGGTGACCATTTGGTCCGGCACCACCACCAAGCGACGCGGCACCCTTCTGCCGTTCGAACGCAAGTAGCCACGCGCGAAACAACCCTCTGTGGAGCGTTTCCGAGCGTCTCCGGCGAGCTCCACCGTGATTTTGGTCGCCAGAGTTGTCTCCGGCGCCGACGCCGATGTGGCTCGGTGGGCCCCGCCCCTGGGTCGCTGACCAGTGGGTCCGGGGGGCCCCGTTGACTGGGTTGACCCAGTCAACGTGCTGACTGGGCAGCTCCAGCCACTGACATGTGGGCCCCATCGATTAATTAGCCTAATTAATGATTTATTAAATAAAAATAATTAGGTTAGCCTAATATCTCACTGACATATGGGGCCCACACCCCTAATTAACCTAGTTAGTTAGTTTAATCCACTGTTAAGCTAACAGAGACTGACATGTGGGTCCCACTGGACCCACAGGTCAGGTTTGACCTAGTCAGCCGACCAGTTAACTTCTGATGTCATCATTGCATCATGCTGACATCATATTTCCTTTTCTGTTAATATAAATAATTTCAAAAAATGTGAAAATCTTTAGGAAATCGTAGAAAATAAACCGTAGCTCGGATCGAAAAACTTCCTGCATGAAAGTTGATCAGAACGACGAGACGAATTTGACCGTGCCGTCTGTTTCCATGTCAGGACCCTCTACGTAGGTGAACCCGCAACTTTCCACCCATTTCCGGTAGATGAATAGTGCATATACACCAGTTAATAAATCCCACCTTAATCCTAAAATAACTAAAATGACTTAGACATACTTTTAGGCAACCCTGCACTGCACGTTAGCATAGCATGCTCTGTGTTGCATATGTTTGCTGTGTATTTATTTGTTTCCTCCCCCTCTTCTCTCTCGTTAGACCCCAACACCGACGTAGTCCCCGAGGCCGATGCAGCTCCGGAGTTCGACTACGCCCCTGACGACCAGACACTTGCCACAGAGCTTCCAGGCAAGCACCCCCTTTTTGAGCATACCGATATCGCCTATTCTTCTCTCTCTTATGCTTGCATTAGAAGTTGCTGTTGTTACTGTTATCCTATTTCTGCTACATAGCCTGTTTATTGTAACCTGCTGTTGCTACCTACCTGCTTATCCTAAACTGTTTAGGATAGTCTGGGTAGAGACCCATCAGAGACCCCCACTTTGTCCCGACTGCCCCGTTGGATTATCAGAAGACCCGATCAACGGGATCGAAGACCAGGCCCCGGCACCGCACATCACTTCCCCCTTAGTTGCTCGACACTACTGGGTTACTATCGAGTGCCGAGGGTGATACCTCATCAGCACTTCTGATGTTAACCTTGTAGGTTAGTTCATCGGTTATGGTCATCGAGGGTGATTCCTCCTTCTCCATTCCCGGTAATGACACTGTCTTGCAACTCCTCAAGAGTGGACCTCGAGGGTGATTCCTCCTTTGTTCACCTTGACGATAACATCAGGTGGAATTCCATCAAGGGTGATTCCTCAGGGTTCCCCTTGGTGTTAGACACACGGATACTATGGTTACTATGACTTTACACTGAACCATGTTACTAAAGACGGGTCGGCCTTGAGGGGGACCCGCGCGAGCTTAATTGCGAGAGATGTGGAATCGGGTTGACCTGGAGGGTGCCTGAGAGATGAATACGAGGCGTGCCTGGGCATTCTTAGCCCTTGCCGCAAGTCCCCGAGACAGGGCGACGGGGTCACATCGATCGTGAGTCTCTGCTCGTTACCGCGCGCTCCTAATCCACTAACGGTTTGGATATTTGATCCGAGAGGGCCTCTGGCCTGATAGCACTAACCATCACGTGGGCATAGTATGGGTGTTCTGCGTCGTATACATCAGCCGAAGCTTAATGGACGTCAACGACTGAGCGGTGCGCACTGGATTGGACTGGTTAAGCCCGCGCTTGTATTAAGGGGGCTAGGTCTGCTTTCAGCCGCCTGACGCAACGCGCAGGAGTTCCCGGGGCGATGGCCCAAGACCCCTGGGGGCATAGGTTTAGTCCGGCGTGCTGACCTCTCTATTAAGCCTAGGTCGGGTTGCGGCGTATCGTTTGGCCGAGGCCGGGCATGACCCAGAAAAGTGTGTCCGGCCGGAGTTAATCAAGCGTGGTGGGTAAGTTGGTGCGCCCCTGCAGGGAAGAAACAATCTATCGATAGCCTGTCCTACGGTAATAGACACTCAGAGTTGTATCCCGATCGGTACAACTAGAACTGGATACTTGTGATGAGAACTGGATAGTATGGCTCTGGGATTGCTTTCTCGCAGGGAGTCGAGGAAGGATCTCTGGGCGAGGTTGATGACACTACTATTACTTTACATTATGTTAATCTGCACTCTTCTAATGCTGCAAGACCGCTTAAGATGCTGAAGATGCTAGTCTTCGATAGGATTAGGTCTTCTCTCTCTATTCTGGCATTTCTGCAGCCCAGTCAACATATACAACCTTCCTTTGAAAATGTTGCATATGTAGTGTAGATCCTTGCTTGCTGAGTACTTCAGATGAGTACTCACGTTTGCTTTGCTTTCTTTTTCTCCCCATATCCGTTTGATGCAACCAGATGACGGAGCCCCTGAGACCGCTGCCCCGCCGACGACTACCACTACTACACCGAGGGTGGCTACTACTACGAGCTGGCCGACGACCAGGAGTAGGTTCGGAGGGTCCCAGGCAGGAGGCCTGCGCCTTTCGATCATAGTGTTTTATTTCGCCCCGCCTTTCTAAAGGCTTATCTGTTTTCTGTTTCATATATGTACTCAGATATCTGATGCTTCCGCTGACGCTTGTATGCGAGCTTATGTATTCAAGCCCTCGAGGCCCCTGGCTTGTAATATAAAGCTTGTATGACTTTATTTTTGTTTTAGAGTTGTGTTGTGATATCTTCAAGTGAGTCCTTAGGCTTGATCCTGTGCATTTGCGTGTATGGTTAGTGCACGATTAAGCCGGGGTTGTCACACGCAACAACCCCCTTACTCGGGTTTAAGCTTCTGTCACTCTAGCAACCCACTATAAGCGAATCATGAACGTATTGCAACACCCTACAGCAGGAATCCTTCACGTGTGCGTGGCATGGAAGGCACCATAGGACAGCACCAAAATAAAACATACAACTCAAACCAATCTAGATCATCAATCAACCCAAAAGATAAAGGAAATCTACTCAAAACATCATAGGATGGCATCACATCATTGGATCATAATATGTGGCATAAAGCACCATGTTCATGTAGGGGATTACAGTGGGGTGTGGGAGAGTGAACCGTGTAAAAGAGATGAGGATGGTGATGAAGATGGTGATGTTGATGAAGACGATCACCGCGGCGATGGTTCCTCCAGTGGCACTCCGGCGCCACCGAGAGAGAGGGGGAGAGAGTCTCCCCCTTGTGCTTCCTCCTCCATGGCCTCCCCCCTAGATGGAGAGAGGTTCTCCCTCTGGTCCTTGGCCTCCATGGTGATGATGGCCCCCTCCGGGATCCTCCTCCATGGCCTCCGATGATGATGGCCCCCTCCGGCAAGGTGCCAGAGAGGGCCTAGATTGGTTTTTCATGGCTATAAAGGCTTACGGCGGCGGAACTCCCGATCTAGGTTTATTTCTGGGGGTTTTGGTATTTATAGTAATTTTTGGCGTCGGTCTCACGTCACGGGGGTCCATGAGGCAGTGACAAGGTAGGAGCACCCTCCCGAGGGGGTAGGGCACGCCCCCTACCTTGTCGTTGCCTCGGGACACTTCTGGTCCAACTCTTGTGCTTCGGGGTTCTCTTTTGGTCCATAAAAATTCACCGTAAGTTTTCAGCCCATTCCGAGAACTTTTATTTCTGCACAAAAAACGACACCACGGTAGTTCTGCTGAAAACAGCGTCAGTCTGGGTTAGTTCTAATCAAATCATACCAAAACCATATAAAATTGTTGTAAACATGGCATGAATACTTCATAAATTATAGATACATCGGAGATGTATCAGGGCCGGTGGCAAGAAGGTCGCGGAGCAAGAAGAAGGGTCGCCGGTGAGGAGGCGGCGCTGCAAGAAGAAGGGTCGCCGGCGAGGAGGCGGCGGTGCAAGAAGAAGGGTTGCTGGCGAGGAGGCTGAGCTGCCAGTAAGCAGCAGTGAAGGTTTGAACTTGGAAAGCAAGGAGGAATAGTGGAAATGTGACTTTTGGTGGGAGGGAGGGGGCGGGGAGATAGATATTTCCACGGTGGCAGAAAATTTTCTCTCGGTGCCGCGAGAAACTGGTGCGCAAGTGTGGTTCAAGCGCGGGCGGTGGACTGTAGACGACGAAGCTTCCTGCGTAAGCTGGACAAGATGGTGCGCCAAGATATTTTATATCACATCCCACACGATTCTTGCTAGTAAATTGTTTGTGGTATACCTGATTTTTTCATTATGTTTTGAAAGACAAAATGGTGTTACGGAGGGAAAGGATGGTGTTTGAATTGCTAGAACATTTATGTACAGTGAACATGCAACTACATGAGTGTCGTGTTTCAATTTGGAATTATTCCGTGTTTGTTTGGCATTTTTATGCATTAATTGAGTTTTTAGGCATTTAATGTGCATAATTCAAATTTGAACTACATGCACATGCTCCAGTGCACCAAAGTTTATTGAAAAATCACATGTGTGTCTTTGGGTGAATTTATAGGTCCCATGCAAGAAATGGGAATGAAATTCAAACATCTGGGCGTCGTGGCTCGGCCGGGAACATTGAGAAACTTGGTTTTAAAATTCCTGTAAATTCAAAACTCGCCTGAAAAATATGAAACTTGGCATGGTGTCATTTCATTGGACCAACATGCTGTGGTAAAAAAATTGGCCGCATTTGGACAAGTTTTGGTATAAGCTTCTTGCAAACCGGAGCTTCTCTCGAGAAGACTCGTGGTTCCCGAGGGGGGACGTGTCACCTTTGTGTGCGAAACAATATACGCTGCCTCCCCCCGTTGAATTTTTATAGAGGCAACATAGAACTATATGAGTGATGTGTTAAAATTTGGAATTATTCCGGGTTCGTTTGGACTTTTTTATACATTATTGAATTTCTGGTCATTTAATGTGCATAATTCAAATTTGAACTATAAGCACATGCTCCAGTGCACCAAAGTTGGTTGAAAAATCACATGTATGTCCTTGGGTGAATTTCTAGGTCCCATGCAAGAAATGGGAATGAAATTCAAATATCTGGGCGTCGTGGCTCGGCCGAAAATATTGAGAATCTTGGTTTTTTAATTCATGTAAATCCAAAACACGCCTGAAAATCATGAAACTTGGCATGGTGTCATGACATGGCACCAACATGCTGTGGTAATTTTTTTGGCCGAATTGGGACAAGCTTTGGTATAAGCTTCTTGCAAACCGGAGCTTCTCTCAAGAAGGCTCGTGGTTCTGAGAGGAAACGTGTCACCTCCGTGTGCGAAACGACATACACTGCCTTCTCCCGCCTTGATTTTTTACACAGGCAGCTTAGACCAAATAGGAGTTTCGTGCTAAATTTTAGAATTATTCCGGGTTTGTTTGGCCTTTTTTATACATTTATTGTTTTTCCAGGCATTTAATGCACATAATTCAAATTTGAAGTACAAGCGCATGCTCCAGTGCGCAAAAGTTAGTTGGAAAATCATTTATGTGTACTTGGGCAAATTTCTAGGTCCCATGGAAGAAGTGGGAATGGAATTCAAACATCTGGGCGTCTTGGCTCGGCCGGAAACATTGAGAAACTTGGTTTTAAAATTCCCGTAAATCCAAAACTCGCCTAAAAATCATGAAACTTGGCTTGGTGTCATGACATGGCACCAACATGCTGTGGTAAATTTTTTGTCCGATTTGCGAAGGCGCACACATTAACAATCAACAAAGTCATTTTGGAACAAGTCCTGTCACATTACAAATCAGAAACACAAGTATTATTGAAACCGTGGGCGTTCTACTTACCATTTATGTGCCGCCACACGCCCCCTCTTTTATTGGCTTGGAGGTGCCGTGCGGGGTAGCTATTCGAGTACGGGAGGCATGCGATCAGACCCCTGCGCGTGCTCATCGGGAGGAGAGCCCTTTGACCTCTATCCGCCGCCCACCTGCCTCCCAACGTCTCCATTAATGGCGCCCGAGCCCCTGTTTCATGGAGTGGCTATGTCTCATTCGACTGAGATTTAAGAGAGAAAAAAGAAAATCTGAAAAGAAAGTTTTACACGGATCTTGATGTAAGATCCGACGGACCTATATAGCGTCGACTGCGACTTATAGCAAGACTGATGAATATAAGGACGATGACAGTGGATAATAATTGTCTTACATATTTAGGAAGATAATTAAAAAAGCCACATGCGGCAACTCCCGAAATACACAAGGGCAAAAGAAGAAGAAAGGCAATGATCTGGCTCGCTGATCTCTACTTTCTTGATGCGTTGCTGCAGGCCGCGGGAACTAGTCTCTGTGGCGAGCGGCGATGAGCTCTTTCGTGTCCTCAAGACGCTGTTTGAGAGCATCCACGGATTCCTCCACCAGCCTTTGGCGCTTGATGCGGAGCATGTCATTCTCGTCCATAAGTTTCTTGATGATGACGCCGGTCCTCTTCAACAAGGCAGTGGTCTCCTCCTGCTGCTCTGCACTTCCGACGATCTTCACCCTTAGCAGGTCGCGCTCGGTCCGGAGCTTCACATTGCCCTCACTTAGTTGCCGGATGATGCCGGTAGCCAGTTCAAACGAGGCTTTCATGTCGTCCTGCAACCTCGCCCAGCCGAAGATCTGATCCATCTGCCTATGGACGATCGCATTCATGCACCTGTAAGAGTCCTCGCCTGCCCGCGAGACATTTTCCCAGGCCGCCGTAGCGCGGCGGGACATCTCTGCTGCTTCCGTGGTGCGGCCGGACCAGTTTGCTGCATCAACAGCTCGGCGGGACATCTGTGCTGCTACGGCCACGCGGCGGGACATGTCGGCTGCTTTCACGGCAAGGCGGGACATCTCTCGTGCTTCCGCTTCCATGCTTGCCTCTCCCTGGTGGTAATCTCTCGACCCAGAACTCACGCTGGCCATGGCATACGCAAGGGAACGATGATGAATGACTTGTTTGTTTTTGTGGATGAGGACTTGAGGAGGAATGTGCAGTCATCTTGGAGTAGTAGTATTTATAACCGAGTACTAACACACTCCTAAGTGGGAAGCTGTTTAGGTTTTGATCGGTGTGAACAGGTTTGCAATTAAATATAGCATGGTAGTAATTTGGAATGTGACGGGACGTAGGAACAAAATTTCTTGACGGTTCTATAATTTCTAAGTGCGGCACTATTCCCGGATGGCGTAACGTGCGCACGCTTTCTCGGCCGCGTACGTGGCATTTGCACCATAGGGTGCACCGCAATAGGCAATGTCAGCACACGTCTTGTTCCAACAACTGTGCGCGCTCATTATTACCATCGTGCCCGTCTAGCGCACACACGTTGATCTATCTAACTGTTTCTGTTTGTTGTGGCTAATCGCAAATAGTTCATCCGTGTGAAGTGTATGCCGTAAATCGCAGACACTTTGATCTGGCTGACCGTTTCTGTTGTGTTTCCTAATCGCAAACAGTTAATCCTTCTGAAGCGTATGCCCTCAATCGCACACACCTTCATCTGGCTGCCCGTTTCTGTTGTTCCGCCTCATCACAAACAGTTAATCCGAGTGAACTGTATGCCGTATATTGCACACGTCTTCATCTGGCTGCCCGTTTCTGTTCTTCTTCCTCATCGCAAACAGTTAATTGAACTGAACCGTATGCCCCGCATCGCACACGCAACTAAAATCTGAACCGTGTTTGATGAATCCTTCATCGCAAACATTTTGCATATTTTTTTACAGTTATTTTACATCACCGTTTGCGATTAATGCATCACACACAATTTCGTCAAAGGGTCTCTGATCATAGTGTCGCGTTAGCAGCATCCTGCAGTAGTGTACGCTTTTATTACCATCTCTTCGCCGAACTAGTGCACCTATACAAATTACCATTGTATTTGGTGTGTTGGGGACACAAGAGACTCTTTGTTATTTGGTTGCAGGGTTGTTTGAGAGAGACCATTGTGACGCCCCGTCTTAATCGTGCACTAATCATACATGCAAATGCACACGATCAATCCTAAGGACTCACTTGAAGATATCATAACACAACTCTAAAACATAAATAAAATCATACAAGCTTTATATTACAAGCCAGGGGCCTCGAGGGCTCGAATACATAAGCTCGCATACAAGCATTAGCAGAAGCATCAGATATCTGAGTACAAAAATGAAACAGAAACATATAAGCCTTTAGAAAGGCGGGGCAAAACAAAAGCTATGATCAAAAGGTGCAGGCCTCTTGCCTGGGACCCTCCGATCCTACTCCTGGTCGTCGGCAAGCTCGTAGTAGAAACCATCCTCGGGGTAGTAGTAGTGATCATCGACAGGGGCAGCTGGCTCCGGGGCTCCGTCGCCTGGTCGCATCAAACAAATATGGGGAAAAAGAGGAAGCAAAGCAACCGTGAGTACTCAGCAAGCAAGGATCTACACTACATATGCAACATTATCAAAGAAAGGCTGTATATGTGGACTGGGCTGCAGAAATGCCAGAATAGAGGGGAAGGCCTAGTCCTATCGAAGACTAGCATCTTCAACCATCTTGCAGCATTTAGAAGAGTACAGAAACCATAATATAAAGTAGTAGTAGTCATCATCCTCGCCCGGAGATCCTTTCTCGACTCCTTGCGATAAAGCAATCCCAGAGCCATAATATCCAAGTATCAACCTCGGCCAGAGATCCTTTCTCGACTCCCTGCGAGAAAGCAATCCCAGAGCCCTAGTATACATTTCTCATCTCATCTTTAAGTTCTAGTTGTATCGATCGGGATACAACTCCAAGCGTCCGTTACCAAGGATCCGGCTATGCATAGATTAGTTCTTCCCCGCAGGGGTGCAGCAACTTACCCACCACACTCGCTTAACTCCGGCCTAACACACTTTTCTGGGTCATACCCAGCCTCGGCCAAACGACACACCGCAGCCCTACCTAGAGCTCAGCAGAGAGGTCCCCGTTGGTTTACATCCTAAGCACTCCGGGGTCTTGGGCCCATCGCCTGTTGCACTCCGGGTCGTTGTGTGTAGGGTGGATACCAGCACCGCCTCGGATGGCCGGCACGATCCGACAGTGCCACATTGCTGAACTGGACGTCTGACAGAGCTTTCGGCTGATACCACAATGCAGAGTGCCCATAACTATTCCCGCGTGATGGTTAGTGCTATCGGGCCAGAGGCCCACTCGAATCAAATATCCAAATCATTAGTGTTTTGGTAGTGCGGTAACGAGCAGAGACTCATGATCGATGTGACCCCGTCGCCCCGTCTCGAGGACTTGCGGCAAGGGCTAAGAATGCCCGGCCACGCCTCGTAATTATCTCACGGGCACCCTCCAGGTCAACCCGTCTCCACATCACTCGCGGGTACCCCTCAGGGTCGACCCGCCTTTCCAAGTAATAGTTGTAAAGTCCAAGTATCCGTGTGTCCATAACAACAAGGGAATCCGAGGTATCACCCTCATTGGATTCCTACTCGATGTATCCATCAAGGTGAACTCGGAGGAATCACCCTCGATGGGTTCACACTTGAGATGTTGCATGACAGCGTCGTTATCGGTAGTGGTGAAGGAGGAATCACCCTCGATGACCACGACCAAATAGTTACTCTACATAGTTAACATCAGAAGTGCTATACGAGGTATCACCCTCGGCACTCGATAATACCGCTGCAGTGTCGTACAACTAAGGGGGGGGTGATGTGCGGTGCCAGGGCCTGGTTGTCGATCATGCTGAACGAGTCATCTGATAATCCAGCGGGGGCAACTGGGGACAAAGTGGGGTCTCTGGTGGGTCTCTACCCAGCCTATACTAAGCAGTTTAGGATAAACACGTAGGTATCAACAGCAGTTTCAAAAACAGGCTACGCATCAGAAATAGGGTAAACAGTAGCAGCAGCAATTTCTAATGCAAGCATAAGAGAGAAAGAATAGGCGATATAGGCATGCTCAAGGGGGGGGGGTGCTTGCCTGGTTGCTTTGCAAACTCCAATAGGTCTTCGACGAGGTAGACGATCATCGGGTCATCATCGGTCTCGGGGTCTATCGAGAGAGAAGAGGGGGAAGAAACAATAAATAACAGATCAATCTAAGCATCACAAAACGTAACAAGGCAGGTACGCGGTGCTAGGGGAGACCTAACGAAGAGCTACACGTTGTAGACGGAGCGGGAAAGCATCCGGAGATATTTTACCAGCTCCGGGCCATTATCGGTCAGATGAACCGGAGGGGAAAGTTCCATGTTCAACATGCTAGAGGCATGTGATAGGTATGAGGAGGCCATATTCGGATTCGTCTCGTCGTTCTGAGCAACTTTCTTGTACAAAGTATTTTCATCGGAGCTATGGTTTATTTTATATGATTTATCAAAGTTTTAAATATTTTCTAGAATTATTCTAATTACTAAATTCTAATTTAAACTGTAAATGAAAATGCTATGTGCACCCAGTTTTGTACCCAACTGACCAGCACAGAGGCTGACCAGTGGGCCCATTGACTGGGTCAAAGGACCAGTCAGCAGAGGCTGACATGTGGGCCAGCCTGCTGACTCAACAGCTGACTGTGTAACCCTTATCCAAAACAACAGTGCTACGGGCCCCACATGTCATTCTCAGAGGGGCTAATCAGTGTTTATTTTAGCTAAACTAGGTTAATTAGGGGCGGGCCCGGGTGTCAGTGACTTATTAGCTAAACTAACTAGTGATTAAACCTAACCGCTGTTAATTAGCGAAGTGGGGCCCGCTTGTCAGCCGCACAGAGGCGGGGTTAGGGGTTAACGGTGCCGGACACGTCAGCCGGCCGGCGTTTAGCCGCCGACGACCACCCAACGCGGCAGCGTCCTTCGGGATCTCGCCACAGGCCACCAAAACGAGCGCGAGGGGTCGTGTTCGATTGGCCGTTCGACACCGCGACCGATGGCAGGGTTGGTTGGGGTCGGGGAGGTACTAAATGGCGGCGGCGGCAACGGCGGGCGGCGACCGGAGCAAGGGGTGCTCGGGATCGAGCCCACGAGTGCGCAGTCGACGAATGCAAGGGCTTGACGCCTCCTTCACGATGCCACGAGCACGATGACGTGCTCGGCCTAGCCCGAGGGGCACTAGGTGGTCGGCAGAAAGCTCGGTAGCGGCGGCGGAGCTCTGACAACGACGGCAGCATAGCGAGGCTCGGACACGAGAGGGAAGAGAGGGGATCTAACGGGAAGCTCACCGGGGAGCGCACGAGTGGCTCGGTGAAGGATTAGGAGCAGCAGGCGGAGTGGATCGACGCGACGGAGCTCCGGTGGCTGACGGTGAAGACGTGGTCGATCCCATCAAGGTGGTGGCCCCCGGCTTGTCATGAGGGGCGTAATCGACGTAGTCGAAGCAGGGGAAGCTCGGTGACAGGACGGCTTAACGAATGGTGGCCGATGGCCAAGGCAATGGCGAGCGATGGTGACGGCTGCGTTCGACTGGGGAAGGGGAAGAAGGGAAAGTGAGGAAGAGTGAGGAGGAGTGAGCAGGGGGGAAGGCCAGGGCACCGGTGGCGTCCTTATCCATCCCCGGGACGACGGCAACGGCTCGGGATGGCCGACGCGTGCAATATCACCGGCGAGAGCGCTTGCGCGGCTGACACGCGAAGAGAGAGAGAGAGCGGGAGGGAGGAGGAGAGAGAGTTGGACTCGGCCAGGCTACACTGTGCACTTTAAAGCCCAGATGCACAGTCGGTTCCTCTATTTCCCTTTACTCGTCTCTGTTTCTATTTACTACCCTTTGTTTTCTATTTTATTTTTGATCCAAATGATTTTTGTTAAGATTGAAACTTGGCACATAATTCAAGCGCGATATTTTGGTGTTGCACAAAAAGTTTCAGGGCATCTGGAAGTGGCTAGGTATTTTTAGAAATTGAATAAGGCAAGATAAATGCTGCTGGACCAATAAATAAAATCCAGGGGCATTTTGGGACTTTTGGTGAGGTTGGTTCCAATTTTATAATTGCCTTGGAATTATTTGCAATATTCTGAACATTTTTTTTTGCTGTTTGAAGAAATAAGTATTTGATTTGCATTTTAAAATTGAATTAGAATTTTATTTGAGACAAGTGGCATTTTGACTCAGTAAAATATGATGACATGGCAAATTAATTAGCTTGATGACAGGGTTAAGATCAGGGGATGTTACAAATCTCCTCCACTACAAGAAATCTCGTCCCGAGATTTAAGTGGGGAAGTAAAGAGTAACTTCGGGAGAAGTGACCCTTATAGGGTTAATTATATGGTGAACAATTCAGGGAATGTGGTAGAAGTATCTCTTGAGTTGAAACTTAAGAAAACTTCGAGAGTAAAGTATAAAGGTGCAATATGAAGTTTCAAGCAAATGGACAAATGATCGATACCTAAACAGAGTGTGAGAAGGGGGTTTAGAGCATCGGGAATAGATCATCTCTCGGAGGGTGGCTCGTGATAACACACAAGGCCAAGAGCAAATGATACTTCGGAATCAAGGATGTACAGGAGAGTCGGTCATGGTAGCAAGGCATGTCAGAGGATAGCCTATCAGTTATGTCGGCAACAACATTGGTACCAAGGGCGAGGGACGAAGAGAACCATTTTCCTGCTCGTTGAACGAGGCGGACCAATAAGGCAAAGTTCTCGTCCATCGGGGGTTACCGGATTGTCATCAACAATAGTAATAGGGTCACACTGACAAGGTTGTATATCGAGGTGTTTTCATAAGCAGGGAATTATTTCTGCTTATATCATATAGATCACAAGAAAGGTTAATCAAACCAATGGAAAGGAAAAAAATGATTAATTGATTATTCAAATTACCCAATGGGAAGGAAGATGTGTTTACACTCAAGAACTAGGAGTATATCCTTTCCCAAGGAAAAGCGGAGCACGATATACATGATAGGACAACAAGTTCAAAAGTATTTAGGCAAAGGGGCGAGGGAAGACTCATGATATTACCCACACCACAGTGTTTGGATAATAGATCAAGAAACATTCGGCAATGTGATTCCAATGTTCTTGTTGATATTCGGAATACCACAATCATGCTTCGAGGTTTAAATAATATGCTGTTTCAAGTAAGGGTTGAGGTTGAAGATCACAAGAATTACTCAAGGAACAATTGCGAGAATAGCAAGGAGCTCAAAGTATAACCAAGACATGATCAAACATGTGTTGGAAAGAAGACAGGAGTGTTGTCGATGATATCACAAATCATTGAGGGGTAAGAATGGTACTTCTCAACATGAATTCGATTGATATCCTGGAGGAGATTAGAATATTGGTGATGACCACAACACATTTGTTGAGAGGTTTCAAGAAGATGTAATCGGTCAGCGACGACATCAAGCAAAAGGGGTGAGGAAGCAAAAGGCTATTGGAACCTCGGATATGACACAAGCTCGAAATCAAGCTTGTTTGTTCGAGGTGAAATGATAAGATGAGGAAGATTGACGTAAGCTTAGCTCATCGTCGAAAATTGTGCTCCGGGAAGAAGGGCCAGGTAGCACAGTTAGAATTTAGCACGACAAGCATATAGTCAATCAGGCTAGGAATGATGTGATGGAGTATTATATTTCCCAGCAATAAAGTACTAGGAGTACTGAATCACAGAGCGGAATCGATTCATTGTTCGGTGGTCTCGGTTGATGATAACCCAGAACCCGTGGAGTGACTATGACAGGGAAAGGTATCACTTCATCAGGAAATTCATAGGACGTCGTGCAATAGCATGATATCCTCGAGATAGTAGGGGGCAATACTTGGGGTAGTTCAGTATAGAGGTTGGACAGGCATATTGATTTGCAGAAGACAAGTGCTTTAACTTGTCCGTGAAATGGGATCAAAGAAGATCAATCATGGTCGGAGCCACGATTGCCAAGGACCAAATATAGATACAAGATGAACTTATACCAAGGTGGAATTATTTTTGCGAGAAGCTTCCATGATAAGTTCTACATCGGGTCCATGGGCATGAACACAAAGGTTCAAGGTTGACTCCCACTTCTTCAATGCATAACCTTTCAATTATTCCTCGTTTTCGAAGAAATTGTAGTGTGGAAGATTTATCTGGCGAAGTACCAGAAGAGTATGACTCGTATAACTTTCGAGTTCACACATATTAGGGAAAGCATAGGTTCAACCCATTGGGGCATCTTTGGAACATATACCACAACTTCAGGAGTAAATAACACAAGCTCGAAAGCAGAGCAAGGTTGACAAAACAGAGAATTCAATTTACCAAAGGCAATATGTATCAGGGGAAGAGCGCGCAAAATTTTGAATATGAAGGACACTGCTGGATAATAATCCAACAAACGATCTGGCGATTCACGACTGAATTGATGCGAGTATCGATAATCAATCAGAGGAAGAAGGGGTGCAAAGGCATTGTCTTATAGAAACATCTGAATAATTCGATGCTTAAGTACAAAGGAATTTGATTTCTAGACCGGTGTATCAGAATCAGAAGCTCTGATCGAAGATAGATAGGTTGAACAAACTTAGAGGCGCACCCGATCCAATCTTGATTGGGCAAGAACCAGCTCATATCCGGAACGATGTCTGAGCCGGAAAGAAATTTTCTATGGATGAATTGATGATTGCGAGTAGTCGCACACACATTGAATCCATAGGAACAGAATGATAATCACAAAGGATTATAATAAATATTGCTAGACATATGGAATTAACCATAATGCAAGCAGGCAAGGAAAAACAAGAGCACATAGGCTGCAGAGGATTTTCGGGAGATCAGATAGCATTTCCAACTATTTTGGAAAGCAAAAGAACAACTGGGGATGAACGGATCCCCGGTAATGTGAGGAATTATTCATAAGTGTGTTCAGGCGGAAAGGAACTGCAAGGCAGTAGGAAAAAGGATTCTCGAAAGTCAGAGAATACTTTCGGGTATCTTGTAATAACAAGAACAACTAGGGATGGAAGTATGAACAATGAGGGTAAGCAGTTATCCATGAGGATTCAATGGTGCTAAGGGATTGCAAAAGGAATGAACATAAGTTCTCGGGGGAACACCGGAGAGTATCTTTGAAGTCTTCTGGTGAAGCAGGCATCCATCCGAAATGAAGAGGCTCTCCGGGGAAAATCGTTACGTGACCCTAATGTAGTTAGTAAATTCATTTAACCTGAATAGAAGAGAGATCAGAGTCCCAGAGTATAGGCGAGGAATAAAAGATCCTAATACCACCCAATTGGCGACGTGGGCCCGTAAGCCACACAGCCATGTTAGTAAAACGGTTTTCAAGTACTAGACTCAACTTCGGCCAAGGAGTTGGAAAGGGGGTTCCTACAGGCAGTCGGCTCTGATACCAACCTATGACGCCCCGTCTTAATCATGCACTAATCATACACGCAAATGCACATGATCAATCCTAAGGACTCCTTGAAGATATCACAACACAACTCTAAAACATAAATAAAATCATACAAGCTTTATATTACAAGCCAGGGGCCTCAAGGGCTCGAATACATAAGCTCGCATACAAGCATCAGCGGAAGCATTAGATATCTAAGTAACGATATGAAACAAAAACATATAAGCCTTTAGAAAGGCGGGGCAAAACAAAAGCTACGATCGAAAGGCGCAGGCCTCTTGCCTGGTACCCACCGATCCTACTCCTGGTCGTCGGCAAGCTCGTAGTAGAAACCATCCTCGGGGTAGTAGTAGTGATCGTCGACAGGGGTAGCTGGCTTCGGGGCTCCGTCATCTAGTCGCATCAAACGGATATGGAGAAAAAGAGGAAGCAAAGCAACCGTGAGTACTCATCCAAAGTACTCAGCAAGCAAGGATCTACACTACATATGCAACATTATCAAAGAAAGGCTGTATATGTTGACTGGGCTGCAGAAATGCCAGAATAGAGGAGAAGGCCTAGTCCTATCGAAGACTAGCATCTTCAAGCATCTTCAACCATCTTGCAGCATTTAGAAGAGTACAGAAAGCATAATATAAAGTAGTAGTAGTCATCATCCTCGCCCAGAGATCCTTTCTCGACTCCCTGCGAGAAAGCAATCCCAGAGCCATAATATCCAAGTATCAACCTCGGCCAGAGATCCTTTCTCGACTCCCTGCGAGAAAGCAATCCCAGAGCCCTAGTATACATTTATCATCTCATCTTTAAGTTCTAGTTATATCGATCGGGATACAACTCCGAGCGTCCGTTACCGAGGATCCGGCTATGCATAGATTAGTTCTTCCCTGCAGGGGTGCACCAACTTACCCACCGCGCTCGCTTAACTCCGGCCGGACACACTTTTCTGGGTCATGCCCGGCCTCAGCCAAACGACAAACCGCAGCCCTACCTAGAGCTCAGCAGAGAGGCCCCCGCCGGTTTACATCCTTAGCACTCCGGGGTCTAGGTCCCATCACCCGTTGCACTCTGGGTCGTTGTGTGCAGGGTGGATACCAGCACCACCTCGGATGGCCGACACGATCCGACCGTGCCACATTGCTGAACTGAACGTCTGACAGAGCTTTCGGCTGATACCATGATGCAGAGTGCCCATAACTATTCCCGCGTGATGGTTAGTGCTATCGGGCCAGAGGCCCACTCGAATCAAATATCCAAATTGTTAGTGTTTTGATAGTGCGGTAACGAGCAGAGACTCACGATCGATGTGACCCCGTCGCCCCGTCTCGAGGACTTGCGGCAAGGGCTAAGAATGCCCGGCCACACCTCGTAATTATCTCACGGGCACCCTCCAGGTCAACCCGTCTCCACATCACTCGCGGGTACCCCTCAGGGTTGACCCGCCTTTCCAAGTAACAGTTGTAAAGTCCAAGTATCCGTGTGTCCATAACATCAAGGGAATCTGAGGTATCACCTTCGTTGGATTCCTACTCGATGTATTCGTCAAGGTGAACTCGGAGGAATCACCCTCGATGGGTTCACACTTGAGATGTTGCACGACAGCTTCTTTATCGGAAGTGGTGAAGGAGGAATCACCCTCGATGACCATGACCAAATAGTTACTCTACAGAGTTAGCATCAGAAGTGCTATACGAGGTATCACCCTCGGCACTCCATAATAATGCTGCAATGTCGTACAACTAAGGGGGGGTGATGTGCGGTGCCGGGGCCTGGTTGTCGATCATGCTGAACAAGACATCTGATAATCCAGCGGGGGCAACTGGGGACAAAGTGGGGTCTCTGGTGGGTCTCTACCCAGCCTATACTAAGCAGTTTAGGATAAACAGGTAGGTATCAACAACAGTTACAAAAACAGGCTATGCATCAGAAATAGGGTAAACAGTAGCAGCAGCAATTTCTAATGCAAGCATAAGAGAGAAAGAATAGGCGATATAGGCATGCTCAAGGGGGGGTGCTTGCCTAGTTGCTTTGCAAACTCCAACAGGTCTTCGACGAGGTAGACGATCATCGGTCTCGGGGTCTATCGAGAGAGAAGAGGGGGAAGAAACAATAAATAACAGATCAATCTAAGCATCACAAAATGTAACAAGGCAGCTACGCGGTGCTAGGGGAGACCGAACGAAGAGCTACACGTTGTAGACGGAGCGGGAAAGCATCCGGAGATATTTTACCAGCTCCGGGCCATTATCGGTCAGATGAACCGGAGGGGAAAGTTCCATGTTCAACATGCTAGAGGCATGTGACAGGTATGAGGAGGCCATATTCGGATTCGTCTCGTCGTTCTGAGCAACTTTCATGTACAAAGTATTTTCATCGGAGCTACGGTTTATTTTATATGATTTATCAAAGTTTTAAATATTTTCTGGAATTATTCTAATTACTAAATTCGAATTTAAACAGTAAATGAAAATGCTATGTGCACCCAGTTTTGTACCCAACTGACCAACACAGAGGCTGACCAGTGGGCCCATTGACTGGGTCAAAGGACCAGTCAGCAGAGGCTGACATGTGGGCCAGCCTGCTGACTCAGCAGCTGACTGTGTAACCCTTATCCAAAACAACAGTGCTGCAGGCCCCACATGTCATTCTCAAAGGGGCTAATCACTGTTTATTTTAGCTAAACTAGGTTAATTAGGGGCGGGCCCGGGTGTCAGTGACTTATTAGCTAAACTAACTAGTGATTAAACCTAATCGCTGTTAATTAGCAAACTGGGGCCCGCTTGTCAGTCACACCGAGGTGGGGTTAGGGGTTAATGGTGCCAGACACGTCAGCCGGCCGGCGTTTAGCCGCCAACGACCACCCAGCGTGGCGGCGTCCTTCTGGATCTCGCCACAGGCCACCAAAACGAGCGCGAGGGGTCGCGTTCGATTGGCCGTTCGACGCCGCGACTGATGGCAGGGTTGGTTGGGGTCGGGGAGGTACTAAATGGCGGCGGCGGCAACGGCGGGCGGCCGCCAGAACAAGGGGTGCACGGGATCGAACCCACGAGTACGCAGTCGACAAATGCAAGGGCTCGACGGCTCCTTCGCAGAAAATCAATACCAAACGGAGTCCAAACGGAGTAAAACTTTACGATGATTTTTCTTGGACCAGAAGACACCTAGGAAGCTTCGGGAGGAGGCCAGAAGACCCATGAGGAGGCCACAAGCCCTAGGGACGCGCCCAGGGGGCGCACCCTAGGCTTGTGGGCCCCTCGTGGCTCTCCTAACCCTAATCCTGGCTCCATAGATACTCAAATATTCCTCGTATACCAGAGGACACACCAAAAATACATTTCCGCCGCCGCAAGCTTCTGTTCTCATGAGATCCCATCTTGGGGCCTTTTCGGGCACTCTACCGGAGGGGGATTCGATCACGGAGGGCCTCTACACCAACCTTGATGCCATTTCGATGATGTGAGAGTAGTTTGCCACCGACCTACGGGTCCATAGATAGTAGCTAGATGGCTTCTTCTCTCTCTTTGATCTTCAATACAATGTTCTCCTCGATGTTCTTGAAGTTCTATTCGATGTAATCTTCTTTTGTGGTGCGTTTGTTGATATCTGATTATCTATGAATGTTATTTGAGTCTCCTCTAAACTCTTTTATGCATGATTAAGATAGCTTTGTATTTCTCTCCTATCTATCGATTTGGTTTGGCCAACTAGATTGGTTTTTCTTGTAATGGGAGAGGTGCTTTGTGATGGGTTCAATCTTGCGGTGTCCTCACCCAGTGACAGTAGGGGTAGCGAGGCACGTATTTGTATTGTTGACATTAAGGATAAAAAGATGGGTTTGTTTTACCGTATTGATTGGATCTATCCCTCTACATCATATCATCTTACTTAAGGAGTTACTCCATTCTTGTTAACTTAATTCACTAGATGCATGCTGGATAGCGGTCGATGTGTGGAGTAATAGTAGTAGATGCAGGCAGGAGTCGGTCTACTTGTCACGGACGTGATGCCTATATTCATGATCATTGCCTTAGATATCTTCATAACCTTGCGCTTTTCTATAAATTGCTAAACTGTAATTTGTTTACCCACCGTATGTTTTCTTCATGCGAGAAGCCTCTAGTGAAACCTATGGCTCCCGGTTCTATTTTCCATCATGTATTTTCAGATCTATAAAACTAAAAACCCAAAAATACCTTGCTGCAATTTATTTATATTTACTTTATTTTGCATTTTAATTATCTTTTATATCTATCTCTATTAGATCTCACTTTTGCAAGTGACCGTGAAGGGATTGACAGCCCCTTTTTTGAGTTGTGTCCAAGTGTTTGTTAGTTAGTGCAGGTGCATCTATTGGGGACTTGCTTGTACCTCCTACTGGATTGATACCTTGGTTCTTAACTGAGGGAAATACTTATCTCTACTTTGCTGCATCACCCTTTCCTCTTCAAGGGAAAAATCAACGCAAGCTCAAGAAGTAGCAGGAAGAATTTCTGGCGCCATTGCCGGGGAGGATCTACATCAAGCCTACCAAGTACCTATCATAAACTCTCATCTCTTGCACTTACATTATTTGCCATTTGCCTCTCGTTTTCCTCTCCCCCACTTCTAAAATGTTTTCAGAAAAACACAAAAATATTTGCCTTTTTATTCGCCCTCTTTCCGTTCATATTTTTGTTTGCTTGTGTGCTAGATTGCTTGCTTTGCCATCATGTCTGAATCTGGGGAGGTTATCGTTGAAAAGGGTAGCAATAATCTTGAGGGAATTTTTGATGATTTTGCTAATAAGGATCCTCACGAAGAAGAACCTACTATCATGCACACTAAAAAACTCCGTGTAGGTAGTGGTAATATTATTGGAAAAGGTGTTATGCAAGACTTCTTTACTTGTGTCGGTACATTACCTATGCTAGGAGGATCGGTTCTTAATAAAACTTCTAGTCTTGCGGATGCAATATCCTTGCTTATAGTTGAACTTGAAAGACAATCTGTTCACATGCATCCATGCATACAGAGGATTTTCCTAGAATTCTCTAATATTCACAATCCTTCCGTTAAGCGGGTTACCACTATATTTCTAGCTCATGAATTTGGGCACATCATGAAAGAAGCTAGTGAAATATTTGCTCATTATAATATCAATGGTGGTTGCCCTCCAATACAGGAGATCCTTTTTAATCAAGAGGAGATGAGGAGATTACAATCTCCGGATTATGCTACTTATAATGAAAACTTAAGAAAAAGGGTTCCTACCGATGTTTTGATTGATAAGAATTCTGAACTCAATGATAACTTTGCTATACAAAATAACGGATTAGGGTTTGTGTTAAGAGATAGGCTTAGGGAGTTCAAACAAAGGAATGTTTACAATGAAGAGATAATTATAAATACAAAGGGCCAAAAGAGGAACCTATTCCTCCCAAACTTGATCTTATAGATCCTTACCCTATTAAATTTAGTCCCTTTGATTACTTTTGCTTACCACAAAGAAAGCTTGGTGCTGAAAGGAGGGAGTATGAGATTAGCATGGATGATCTCCCTCACTTCTATTACAATACCTAGATCTATGCATTATGCCTAGCTAGGGGCATAAAACATAGCGCTGGTTGGGAGGCAACCCAATTTTCTTTTATGTCTTTTTGTTTTTGCTCCTGTTTCCCAATAAATAAATAATATTACCTCTGTAGTAATTGTGTTTTAGTGTTTTAATTAGTGTTTGAGCCAAGCAAGACCTTTGGGATGCTTTGGTATATCGTTGATTTGGTTTTGCTGAAAAATAGAAACTTTTGAGTCCAGTAACAGAATTGTTAAAATTCAGTGGAGCATTGAAAAATTCTGAATGTTTTACACAAGATTTATATATGAATTTCCTATTTTTTCAGAATTTTTCGAGTTACATAAGTATGACTAATATTCTGTTTTTTATAGTCTGTTCTGTTTTTGACAGATTCTGTTTTCGATGTGTTGTTTGCTTATTTTGATGAATCTATGAGTAGTATTTGGGGGGGGGGGGGTATGAACCATGTAGAAGTTATAATACAGTAGATATAACACCAATATAAAATTATAATGAGTTCACAACAGTACCTAAAAGTGGAGATTTGTTTTATCATACTAAAGGATCTCACGAGTTTTTTGTTGAGTTTTGTGTTGTGAAGTTTTCAAGTTTTGGGTAAAGATTTGATGGACTATGGAATAAGGAGTGGCAAGAGCCTAAGATTGGGGATGCCAAGGCACCCCAAGGTAATATTCAAGTACAACCAAGCATCTAAGCTTGGGGATGCCCCTGATGGCATCCCCTCTTTTGTCTTCGATCCATCGGTAAATTTACTTGAGGCTATATTTTTATTCACCACATGATATGTGTTTTGCTTGGAGCGTCTTGTATTATTTGAGTCTTTGATTTTTAGTTTGCCACAATCATCCTTTCTGTACACACCTTTTGAGAGGGACACACATTAATCATGAATTTATTAGAATACTCTATGTGCGTCACTTATATCTTTTGAGCTAGGCAGTTGCTCTAGTGCTTCACTTATATCTTTTTAGAGCATGGTGGTGGTTTTATTTTGTAGAAATTGATGAACTCTCATGCTTCACTTATATTATTTTGAGAGTCTTAAAAATAGTATGGCAATTTGGTTAGGTTATGAATATGGTCCTAATATGATGGGTATCCAAGAGGGATATAATAAAAACTTTCGTAAAGAGCATTGAATATATGAGAAGTTTGATTCCTTGCATTTGTTTTGAGATATAAAAATGGTGATATTAGATTCATGCTAGTTAGTAATTGTGGATTAGTAGAAATACTTGTGTTAAGGTTTGTGATTCCCGAAGCATGCACGTATGGTCTATCGTTATGTGATGAAGTTGGAGCATGATTTATTTTTGATTGTCTTCCTTATGAGTGGCAGCCGGGATGAGCGATGGTATTTTCTTACCAATCTATCCCCCTAGAAGCATGCGTATTAGTACTTTGTTTTGATGGCTAATAAATTTTTGCAATAAGTATGTGAGTTCTTTATGACTAATGTTGAGTCCATGGATTATACGCGCTCTCACCCTTCCACCATTGCTAGCCTCTCTAGTACCGCGCAACTTTCGCCGGTGCAATAAACCCACCATATACCCTTCCTCAAAACAGCCACCATACCTACCTATTATGGCATTTCCATAGCCATTCGGAGATATATTGCCATGCAACTTCCACCGTTTTGTTTATTATGATACATACCGTCATTTTCATATTGCTTTGCATGATCATGTAGTTGGCATAGTATTTGTGGCTTGGCCACCGTTCATATTTTTTATACATGTCACTCTAGATCATTGCACATCTCGGTACACCGCCGGAGGCATTCATATAGAGCCATATTTTGTTCTAGAATCGAGTTGTAAGTAAATAAAACTGTGATGATTATCATCATTAGAGCATTGTCCCATGTGAGCAAAGGATGATGGAGACTATGATTCCCCCACAAGTCGGGATGAGACTCCGAACTTAAATAAAAAAAGGGAAAAAGAGAGGCCAAAGAGCCCAAAAGAAAAAAAAATAAAAAAAATAAAAGAAAAAAAGAGAGAAAAAGAGAGAAGGGACAATGTTACTATCCTTTTACCACACTTGTGCTTCAAAGTAGCATCATGATCTTCTTGATAGAGTGTCTCCTATTTTATCACTTTCATATACTAGTGGGAATTTTTCATTATAGAATTTGGCTTGTAAATTCCAATGATGGGCTTCCTCAAATTGCCCTAGGTCTTCGTGAGCAAGCAAGTTGGATGCACACCCACTTAGTTTTCTTTTGAGCTTTCATACACTTATAGCTCTAGTGCATCCGTTGCATGGCAATCCCTACTCACTCGCATCGATATCAATTGATGGGCATCTCCATAGCCCATTAATTTTCCTAGTTGATGTGAGACTTTCTCCTTTTTTGTCTTCTCCTCACAACCTCCACCATATTCTATTCCACCTATAGTGCTATATCCATGGTTCACGCTCATGTATTGCGTGAAAGTTGAAAAAGCTTTACAACATTAAACGTATGTAACAATTGATTGGCTTGTCATCGGGGTTGTGCATGATAAATACTTTGTGCGATGAAGATAGAGCATGACAAGATTATATGATTTGTAGGGATAACTTTCTTTAGCTATGGTATTTTGAGAAGACATGACTGCTTTATTAGTATGATTGAAGTATTATTGTTTTTATGTCAATATTAAACTTTTGTTTTGAATGTTATGGATCTGAACATTCATGCCACAATAAGAAAAATTACATTGATAAATATGTTAGGTAGCATTCCACTTCAAAAGTTCTGTTTTTATCATTTACCTACTCGAGGACGAGCAGGAATTAAGCTTGATGATGCTTGATACGTCTCCAACGTATCTATAATTTTTTATTGTTCCATGCTATTATATTATCCATCTTGGATGTTTTATATCATTTTTTGGGACTAACCTATTAACCTAGTGCCCAGTGTCAGTTGCTGTTTTTTCCTTGTTTTTGCCTTTACAGAAAATCAATACCAAATGGAGTCCAAACGGAATAAAACTTTACGATGATTTTTCTTGGACCAGAAGACACCTAGGAAGCTTCGGGAGGAGGCCAGAAGACCCATGAGGAGGCCACAAGCCTTAGGGGCACGCCCCAGGGGGGCGCACCCTAGGCTTGTGGGCCCCTCGTGGCTCTCCTAACCCTAATCCTGGCTCAATAAATACTCAAATATTCCCTGTATACAAGACGACACACCAAAAATACTTTTCCGCCGCAGCAAGCTTCTGTTCTCGTGAGATCCCATCTTGGGGCCTTTTCCGGCACTATGCCGGAGAGGGATTCGATCATGGAGGGCCTCTACACCAACCTTGCTGCCCCTTCTGATGATGTGTGAGTAGTTTACCACCGACCTACGGGTACATAGCTAGTAGCTACTCCCTTCGTTCCTAAATATTTGTCTTTCTAGAGATTTCAACAAGTGACTACATACGGAGCAAAATGAATGAATCTACACTCTAAAATATGTCTATATACATTCGTATGTGGTAGTCTATTTGAAATCTCTAAAAAGACAAATATTTAGGAACGGAGGGAGTAGATGGCTTCTTCTCTCGCTTTGATCTTCAATACAATGTTCTCCTTGATGTTCTTGGAGTTCTGTTCGATGTAATCTTCTTTTGCGGTGCGTTTGTTGAGATTCGATGAATTGTGGATTTATGATCAGATTATCTATCATTATTTGAGTCTCCTCTGAACTCTTTTATGCATGATTAAGATAGCTTTGTATTTCTTTTTGATCTATCGATTTGGTTTGGCCAACTAGATTTGTTTTTCTTGCAATGGGAGAGGTGCTTTGTGATGGGTTCAATCTTGCGGTGTCCTCGCCCAGTGATAGTTGTGATGTCCCCGACTCAATTGTGCACTAATCATACACGCAAACATGCATGATCAAGCACAGGGACTCACGGGAAGATATCACAACACAACTCTAACACAAATAAATGAAGATCCACGAATATTACAGACCAGGGATCATGAGGATCCGAATACATAAGTCAGTCATACAAATAATATCTGGGTACAGACATAGTTAGTCAAGGTTTGCCTTAAGAAGGCTAGCACAAACAACGACTCTATATCGAAAGGCGAAGGCCTCCTGCCTAGGGCCTCCGATCCTACTCCTGGTCGGCTAGCTGGATCTAGTAGTACGTGTCGTCTGGACCCTCCTAGTAGTAAGCTCCTGCGGTGTCATCTGGCTCCTGAGCTCCATCGTCTGATGTAACATCAAAAGGGGTATGGGGGGAAAAAGAGGTAGCAAAGCAACCGTGAGTACTCATCCGAAGTACTCAGCAAGCAAGGATCTACACTACATATGCAACATTATCAAACAAAGGCTGTATATGTGGACTGGGCTGCAGAAATGCCAGAATAGAGAGAAGACCTAGTCCTATCGAAGACTAGCATCTTCACGAAGCCACCATCTTGGAGCAATTATAAGAGTACAGAAAAGCATTTTTATTAAAGAAGCATGTTGAGGCAAAGCCTAGAGATCCTTCCTCGACTCCTTACGAGGAAGCGATCCCGGAGCTTCAATTAATTAAGCAAGTATCCAGTTCAAGTAATAGATCGGGATACCAAACTGAGCGTCCTGTTACCGTGGACACGGCTATTCGAATAGATCACTTCCCTGCAGGGGTGCACTACTGTTACCCAACACGCTCGAACACCTCTGGCCGGACACACTTACTGGGTAATGCTCGGCCTCGGGAGATCGACATGAAGCAACGCCCTACCTAGGCTCAGCATAGAGGTCAACACGCCGGACTAACCTATGCACCCAGGAGTCTTGGGCCATCGCCCCGGGCGCTCCTGCGCGTTGCGAGACTGGCCGGGGAGCAGGCGTGACACTGAACTCGTCAGTGAAGTATCCAGCCCAACCCCAACAATCAGCCCGCACGGTGAACTGTGACGTCTGATGAGCTTTTGGGAGAAACGTGCGATGTAGAGGGCCCCATAAACCATTATCCCGCGTGGTGGTAGTGCGTATAGGCCATTGGCCAACTCAACCCAATTACCCAAATTCTTTAGGCGTATTTAATAACTCGCGGAGTAGATCAGGGTTTCTGATGCTCCGCCACAATATCTCTCTCGGGTGCCCTCCTGGCAAACCCGACTGCATAGTTTCCCCGCGGGTACCCCTCAGGGTCGACCCGCCTGTGACAAAGGTCAACGTAACCGTGTGGTCATAATATCAAGGGGGAAACCCCGAGGAATCACCCTCGGTGGATTCTACTCAATGAAATCATCAAGGTGAACATAGGAGGAATCACCCTCGAGGTTCACACTTGAGGGGTTGCATGACAGAGACGTATCGGGAGTGGTTAAGGAGGAATCACCCTCAATGACCACGACCGAACAGCTACACTGCAGAGTTATCATCAGGAGTGCGTTACGAGGTATCACCCTCAGCACTCGATAGTAACTATGCAGAGTCGTACAACAAAGGGGGTTGAAGTGAGATGTCGGTCTCTTGTCGTCGATCATGTTGATCGAGTCATCGATGATGAAGCAGAGGCAACAAGGACAAAGGGGGGGTCACTGATGGATCACTAATCAACCTATACTAAGCAGTTTAGGCTAAGCAGGTAGGTATCAATAAGCAGGTTACAAAAAGTAGGCTATGCATCAGAATAGGAGCAATCAATTACAGTAGAAAAATCTAATGCAAGCATGAGAGAATGGAATGGGCGATATTGGAGTGATCAAGGGGCGGGGGGGGGGGGGTACTTGCCTGGAAGCTCTGCTGAGAGGGGTTGGTCGGCAGAAGGCTGCTCGTCCGGAGCGTAGTCGTACTCTGCTGCGTCGGCGTCAGTCTCAGCGTCTATCGAGAGAGAAGGAGGGGGAAAGAAACAATAAATTCACAGCAAAAAATGCAAATAGTATGCATGACATGCCTAAATGATATGCAGAGGTGTTCTACTGCCTAACTAGGTGATATAGTTAATTTAGGAATTTATTTGGATTTATTTTATTAAAGTTGTGCAATATTTATTTATCGAAATTAGTCGAAAAGTTCCACGTTCAGGTAGCTAGTGGCATCTGACAGCAATACGAAGGGCATATTCAAATTCGTCTCATCGTTTTGAGCAACTTTCATGTACAAAGTATTTTCATCCGGGCTACGGTTTATTTTATATGATTTTCTAAAGTTTTAATTATTTTCTGGATTTTAATTATTTATTTAAATTCGTATTATCCAAAACAGTAAAGGGTGACGTCAGCATGATGCAATGATGATGTCAGCAGTCAACTCTGGTTGACCAGAGTCAAACCTGACCAGTGGGTCCCACTGGTCAGTGACTGTGTAATTAAACAGGGCTAATTTATCTAACTGAGGGGTTAATGAACTAGTGGGGCCTACTGTCAGTGCCAGATTAGTTAATTAATTTACAGATTTAGTTATTTATAAAAATCATTTTAACAGGCAGGACCCACATGTCATAGACACAGGGCCCGCCCAGTCAGCAGTTGACCCAGTCAACTGGGTCAACTGGGGCCCGTGGGACCCAGAGTCAGTGACACAGGGGTGAGGCCCACCGGCTCCAGGTTAGCACGGCGGAGCTCGGGGACACGGAGAGGCGGCGAGAGGGGCACGGTGGCCGTGGCTAGGCCGGTGCCATGGCGGCGGTGGCGTTCGGCTGTGATGGGGAAAGGGGAGAGAGGGAGAGAGAGTGGCGAGGAGGACGCCAGGGGGTCGTGGGGCTTGTCCTTATCCAAGGCGAGCGCGGCGCACGGTGTCGAGCGGCGAGCAGGGGGGCCGGGGTGCGTGCGTGCGTGCGTGTGTGCGCTGAGTTTTCGACAGCGGCCGCGGGTGAGCAGTGCAAGGTGGGAGGAGGTGCGGGGTGGGCTGGGCCGGTGCTGTAGCCACTTAGGCCCAGCCGCTGCGGGCCTTTTTCTTTTTTTTCTTTTTTTCTGTTTTCTTTTCTATTTTCTTTTGTTTTCCTATTTTACAAAATGTGTGGGCCTATTTATAGTTTTGTAAAATAGGTAATTTGGTCCAATAAATACAGTGCATTATTTAACACTGCTAGAAATTGGTTTGGAGGCAAATGAACTTCATATTAATTTTGTATTAAATAAAATGGATTAAACCTTGATGTTTTGGTACTGCTTTAGGATGTTAGAGTCGCTTAAATATTTCAATTAATGTTGCTGCTTATTTTATAAATGCCCCTGGATTATTTGCAACATGATGAACATTATAGTTCCTGGATTTGAAAAACTTTTATTTTCACTTTAAATTAATTTGAAGTTTGAATTAGGAGTTTGAAATGCAATATGACGCAAATGATGACTAGGCACTGTTAAACTTGCTGACATGGCATTAACTAAGGGTGATCACTGTGGTTAATTACATGGGGTGTTACAATAGTAGGGGTAGCGAGGCACATATTTGTATTGTTGCCATTAAGGATAAAAAGATGGGGTTTTACCATATTGGTTGGATCTATCCCTCTACATCATGTCATCTTACTTAAGGCGTTACTCCGTTCTTGTTAACTTAATTCACTAGATGCATGCTGGATAGCGGTCGATGTGTGGAGTAATAGTAGTAGATGCAGACAGGAGTCGGTTTACTTGTCACGGACGTGATGCCTATATGCATGATCATTGCATTAGATATCTTCATAACCTTGCGCTTTTCTATCAATTCCTCAACAATAATTTGTTTACCCACCGTATGTTTTCTTCAAGAGAGTAGCCTCTAGTGAAACCTATGGCCCTCGGGTCTATTTTCCATCATATATTTTCAGATCTATAAAACCAAAAACCCAAAAATACCTTGCTGCAATTTATTTATATTTACTTTATTTTTCCTTTTAGTTATCTTTAATATCTATCTCTATTAGATCTGACTCTTGCAAGTGACCGTGAAAGGATTGACAACCCCTTTTTCGCGTTGTGTGCAAGTGTTTGTTAGTTTGTGCAGGTGCATCTATTGGGGACTTGCTTGTACCTCCTACTGGATTGATACCTTGGTTCTTAACTAAGGGAAATACTTATCTCTACTTTGATGCATCACCCTTTCCTCTTCAAGGGATAAATCAACGCAAGCTCAAGAAGTAGCAGAGCCCCCCTTTAACGTGCAAGCGGCTCCCGCAAAGAAAAAGGCGCCAACCTTCACCAAGGTAGCGAGAAGAGGGAACTCTAGTAATGACAGTCACGTCTCAAGAAGTGGTTAGACTTAGCTTCTGCGAAGAGCGGGGCTGAGCGCGCCCGGCTCACGAGGAGTCCACGTGGCTCTTGAGGCGCGCCTCTCGAGGCTCAGCCCCCGAAGCCTTCATCTCGCGAGATGCCGCCTGCGGGGCTTCCGAGCGCCTGGCTCCTGGGGTAACTGCATGTTGACAAATTTCGTTATACGAGGAGCGACACACGCTTGCCAACTCACTCGTGGCCGCTCCGTGAGGAGATAAGGCACCAAGGATCTTGGTGAGGTGGCGTGCACGGGGGCAGGCCTAATACGTCTCCGTTGTATCTATAATTTTTTATTGGTTCATGCCAATATTCTACAACTTTCATATACTTTTGGCAACATTTTATATTATTTTTGGGATTAACATATTGATCCAGTGCCCAGTGCCAGTTCCTGTTTGTTGCATGTTTTTCTGTTTCGCAGAATACCCATATCAAACAAAGTCCAAACGCGATAAAATTTTATGGAGAATTATTTTGGAATATATGTGATTTTTGGGAAAAGGAATCAACGCGAGACGATGCCCGAGGGGCCCACAATCTCAAGGGGTGCGCCCCCTACCCAGGGCCCGCCTGGCAAGCTTGTGGCCACCCTGTAGGTTGGTTGGAGGTGTCCTTCGGCCGCAAGGAAGCTTATATCTGGATAAAAATCGTGTTAAAATTTCAGCCAAATCGGAGTTACGGATCTCCGGGAATTTAAGAAACGGTGAAAGGCCAGAAAACAGGAACGTGAATTAGAAGAGAAACAAAGAGATAGATCCAATCTCGGAGGGGCTCCCGCCCCTCTGCCGCCATGGAGGCCATGGACCAGAGGGGAACCCCACCTCCCATCTAGGGGCGAGGTCAAGGAAGAAGAAGAAGGAGGGGGCTCTCTCCCCCTCTCTCCCGGTGGCGCCGGAACGCCACTAGGGCTGGGATCGTGACGGCATCTACACCAACAAGCTCGCCGCTGTCATCACCAACTCTCTCCCCCTCTATGCAGCTATGTAACCTCTCTTTTACCCGCTATAATCTCTACTTAAACATGGTGCTCAACACTACGCATTATTATCCAATGATATGTGACTATCCTATGATGTTTGTGTAGATCCGTTTTGTCCTATGGGTTGTTTGATGATCATGATTGGTTTGAGTTGTATGTTTTATTATTGGTGCTGTCCTATGGTGCTCTCCGTGTCGCGCAAGCATGAGGGATCCCCGCTGTAGGGTGTTGCAATATGTTCATGATTCGCTTATGGTGGGTGGCGTGAGTGACAGATGTAAGTGGGTTGTTGCGTATGGGAGTAAAGAGGACTTGATACTTAATGCTATGGTTGGGTTTTATCTTAATGATCTTTAGTAGTTGCGGATGCTTGCTAGAGTTCCAATCATAAGTGAATATGATCCAAGTAGAGAAAGTATGTTAGCTCATGCCTCTCCCTCATATAAAATTGCAATAATGATTACCGGTCTAGTTATCGATTGCCTAGGGACAAATAACTTTCTTGTGTTACAAAAAGCTCTATACTAAACACCTAACCTTATTATCTTGCAATTTACTCCTAGTTTTATTTCCGCTAAGTATCTCTAGTTTTATTCTTGCAAACCTATCCTAGTTCACCTAGAAAGTACTTCTAGTTTCATACCCGTTCTAGGTAAAGCAAACGTTAAGTGTGCGTAGAGTTGTATCAGTGGTCGATAGAACTTGAGGGAATATAAATTCTACCTTTAGCTCCTCGTTGGGTTCGACACTCTTACTTATCGAGAAAGGCTACAATTGATCCCCTATATATACTTGTGGGTTATGAAGACCTTTTTCTGGCGCCGTTGCCGGGGAGCAATAGCGTGGGGTGAATATTCTCATGTGTGCTTGTTTGCTTTATCACTAAGAAGATTTTATTTTCTGTTCTAAGTTGTTCTCTATCTTTAGCTATGGATATGGAACACTAAATACCAAAAAAATTAGGTGTACTTGCTACTCATGGAGATGGGGAACCTCCTAAAACCCTAGATGGTCGTTATGTGGAAAATATTAAAAGCTACTTTGATAATCCTGAGAAAACCCCATTCAACTTGATAATGGGAGACACGTTGGATCAATGTGAATACTTTAGGGATTATTGCTTGACTCAAAAAGGGAAACTATTATGGGATCAAATTGAAATGTTGCATTGGTATGCTTGAGATATGATTATACTTATTGCTCTAGGATGAAGCCTCCACACCTTCCCTTTTCATGTAAATTTAATGATAATGAAACCTTGGCTTCTTAGGCTAATGGTATATATGATTACTATGATGTGGAATGAATAGAAGAATTTGTTGCTTTTAAGGGTGCTTATGAAATTGAACCTTTGTTTGAAAAGTGTGAAAAATTTGATGATGCTGTTTACAGACCTGAAAATTATGCTATACTTAAATATTGCTATGATAATTATGAATACAATGCATATATTGATGAGTTTATTGAGAAAGTCTCCACTGTCCAAGAAGAGACTAATATTTTGCAGGAATCTATGGAAGAAGAAATTGATGACACTATGAGCTCATTAGATGAAAAAGATGACAAGGAGAGTGAAGAACAAAAGGAGGAAGAGCGGATTAGCTATCAGTGCCCACCTTCTAATGAGATTAACTCTTCAACTCATACATTCTTTAATTTCCCTTCGTGCTTATCGAAGGATGAATGCTATGATCCCTTGGATTCGTTTGAATTATCCCTTTTTGATGAAATTGATGCTTGCTATGCTTGTGGCCATGATGCCAATATGAATTATGCTTATGGAGATGAAGTTGCTATAGTTCCTTATGTTAAGAATTAAATTGTTGCTATTGCACCCATGCATGATAGTCCTATTATCTTTTTGAATTCTCCCAACTACACTATATGGGAGAAGTTTGCTCTTATTAAGGATTATATTGGTGGGTTGCGTTTTTCCATTACACATGATGGTTTTGATGAATATAATATGCATGTGATTGCTGCTCCTACTTGCAATTATTATGAGAGTGGAACTACATCTCCACCTTTCTATGTTTCCAATACGATAAAATTGCAAGAAACTGTTTATACTATGCGTTGGCCTTTACTTTGTGTGCATGGATTGTTCTTTTATGGCATGCTGGTGCATAGGAAGAGAGTTAGACTTCGTTGTTGCATGATATATATTACTTTGTGCTCACTACTAAAATACAAATCATTGTTAATTAATTGGCTTTGATATACCTTGGGATCCGGGTGGATCAATTACTTGAGCACTTTATGCCTAGCTTAATGGCTTTAAATAAAGCGCTGCCAGGGAGACAACCTGGAAGTCTTACAGAGTCATTTTATTCTCTTGTGTGCTTTTAAAAAGTTTAAAAACAAAAAAATATAGAGGGGAACCTAAAACTTTTCAACAGGAAAAGTGAAAGTAAGAAAGACGAGCACCGTTGAAGTGGGGGAGCTCCTTGAACTTTGTGCATGCCCATGGAAGCTTTGTGATACATCTCCAACGTATCTATAATTTATTATTGTTCCATGCTATTATATTATCTGTTTTGGATGTTTTATATGCATTAATATGCTATTTTTTTATTATTTTTGGGACAACTTATTAACCTAGTGCCCAGTTCCAGTTTCTGTTTTTTCCTTGTTTTTGACTTTTACAGAAAAGGAATATCAAACGGAGTCCAAACGGAATAAAACTTTACGGTGATTTTTCTTGGACCATAAGAAACCCACGAGACTTGGAGATGAGGCCAGAAGACCTACGGGGAGGCCACAAGCCATAGGGGCGCATCCTAGGGAGGGGCGCCCCCAGCACTTGTGGGCCCCCCGGAGACCTTCCAACCCTAATTCCAGCACTATATATTCTCAAATATTCCCCCTATACCAAACAGCACACCAAAAATACTTTTCCGCCGCCACAAGCCTCTATTCCCGTGAGATCCCATCTTGGGGCCTTTTCTGGCACTTCGCAGGAGGGGGATTCGATCACGGAGGACCTCTACACCAACCTTGCTGCCCTTCCGATGATGTGTGAGTAGTTTACCACAAACCTATGGGTCCATAGCTAGTATCAAGATGGCTTCTTCTCTCTCTTTGATCTTCAATACAATGTTCTCCTCGATGTTCTTGGAGATCTATTCGATGTAATCTTCTTTTGCGGTGCGTTTGTTGAGATCCGGTGAATTGTGGATTTATGATCAGATTATCTATGAATATTGAACCCTTTTATGCATGATTAAGATATCTTTGTATTTCTCTTCGAACTATCGGTTTGGTTTGGCCAACTAGATTGGTTTTTCTTGCAATGAGAGAGGTGCTTAGTTTTTGGTTCAATGTTGCGGTGTCCTCACCCAGTGACAGAAGGGGTAGCGAGGCACATATTGTATTGTTTCCATAAAGAATGAAAAGATGGGGTTTATATCATATTGCTTGAGTTTATCCCTCTACATCATGTCATCTTACTTAAGGCGTTACTCTGTTCTTGTGAACTTAATACTCTAGATGCAGACAGGAGTCGGTCGATGTGTGGAGTAATAGTAGTAGATGCAGAATCGTTTCGGTCTACTTGTCATGGACGTGATGCCAATATTCATGAGCCTTAGATGTCTTCATAATTATGCACTTTTGTATCAATTGCTCAATAGTAATTTGTTTACCCACCGTATGTTTTCTTCAAGAGAGGAGCCTCTAGTGAAACCTATGGCCCCCAGGTCTATTTTCCATCATATATTTTCAGATGTATAAACCAAAAAACCCAAAAATACCGTGTTGCAATTTATTTATATTTACTTTAGTTTGCTCTTGTATCTATCTTTTATACCTATCTCTATTAGATCTCACTCTTGTTCGTGACCGTGAAAGGATTGACAACCCCTTTTTGCGTTGTGTGCAAGTGTTTGTTAGTTTGTGTAGGTGCATATATTGGAGACTTGCTTGTGCCTCCTACTGGATTGATACCTTGGTTCTTAACTGAGAGAAATACTTATCTCTACTTTGCTGCATCACCCTTTCCTCTTCAAGGAAAAAATCAACGCAAGCTCAAGAAGTAGCAGGAAGAATTTCTGGCACCGTTGCCGGGGAGGTTCTACATCAAGCCTACCAAGTACCCATCGTAAACTCTCATCTCTTGCACTTACATTATTTGCCATTTGCCTCTTGTTTTCCTCTCCCCCACTTCTAAAATGTTTTTAGAAAAAACAAAAAAATATTTGCCTTCTTTCCATTTGCCTTTATGTCTTACTTGGTTTGTTTGCTTGTTCGCTTGGTATAATTGTGTGTTTATTGAAAATCAGGAAGCAAAAAGTTTATGGATCCTCATCCACTTGCTAATCTTTTTAAAAGACCCAATTATGATGAACCAATTGCTAGTGAGTTGAGTGCACTAGATTATCTTTATGAAGTTCTGCATGAAATTCATGAATCTGAAAATTGTGATGAAATTTATGAAGTGAGTCACGATATCTCCTTGAATGAAAAGCATGATTGCAATGATGTTATTATAAATTCTATTAATGTTAATTGTGCTAATAATATGCAATACCCTAAGCCTGGGGATGCTAATTTTGCTATGTCCACTACTTATTGTAATGATCATGATTGGGGTGATTCTTCTTATGATCTTGAAAATTTCTTTAAGCCTCATGATAAATATGTTTGCAATAATATTGAAAGTGGGTTTGGAAGAGTGTCAACTCTAGGTAATAATGATCCCACTATTTTGGAAGAGTTTTAACTTTGCATGCATGTGGATCATGTAGAGAAACTTTTATGTGATAGCTATATTGTTGAATTTGATTATGATCCTACATGTAATTATTATGATAGAGGGAAATATGGTTGTAGAAATTTTCATGTTACTAAATTACCTCTTGTTATGTTGAGATTGCTATTGTTTCTTTCTTCATCCTTGCATATGCTAGTTTTTGCTTGTCTTGATAATTTGTTTGCTTACAAAATGCCTATGCATAGGAAGTATGTTAGACTTAAACCTTTTTTTTCACATGCTTCATGCTGCTCTCTTCGTGTTTCAATTGCTATCTTTCATGTGAGTATCATTAAAATTATCAACGCCTAGCTAAAAGGCTTCAAAGAAAAGCGCTTGTTGGGAGACAACCCAACATTTTTCTTTTTTATTTTTATGAAAATACACATTATTACCTCTGTAGTAATTGTGTTTGGTTTTTTAATTAGTGTTTGAGCCAAGCAAGACCTTTGGGATGCTTTGGTATTATAGTTGATTTGGTTTTGCTGAAAACAGAAACATTTGCGTCTAGTAACAGAATTGTTTAAATTCACTGGAGTGTCAAAAAATTATGAATTGTTTACACAAGATTCATATATGAATTGCCTCTGTTGTCCTAATTTTTCTGAATTTTTGTAGTTACAGAAGTATGACTAAAATTCTGGTTACTACAGACTATTTTGTTTTTGACAGATTCTGTTTTCTATGTGTTGTTTGCTTATTTTGATGAATCTATGGGTAGTATCAGGGGTATGAACCATAGAGAAGTTAGAATACAGTATATATAACACCAATATAAATTTAGAATGATTTCACAACAGTACCTAAAGTGGTGATTTATTTTATTATAATAACGGATCTTACGAGTTTTCTGTTGAGTTTTGTGTTATGAAGTTTTCTAGTTTTGGGTAAAGTTTTGATGGACTATGGAATAAGGAGTGGCAAGAGCCTAAGCTTGGGGATGCCCAAGGCACCCCAAGGTAATATTCAAGGACAACCAAGCATCTAAGCTTGGGGATGCCCTAGATGGCATCCCCTCTTTTGTCTTCAATCCATCGGTTAATTTACTTGAGGCTATATTTTTATTAACCACATGATATGTGTTTTGCTTGGAGCATCTTGTATGATACGAGTGTTTGCTTTTTAGTTTTCCACAATCGTCCTTGCTGTACACACCTTTTGAGAGGGACAAACATTAATCGTGAATTTATTAGAATAGTCTATGTGCTTCACTTATATCTTTTGAGCTAGGTAGTTGCTCTAGTGCTTCGCTTATATCTTTTTTAGAGCACGGCGATGGTTTTATTTTATAGAAATTGATGAACTCTCATGCTTCACTTATATTATTTTGAGAGTCTTTAAACAGCATGGTAATTTGCTTATGTTATGAATTTAGTCCTAATATGATGGGCATCCAAGAGGGATATAATAAAAACTTTCATATAAAGAGCATTGAATAATATGAGAAGTTTGATTCCTTGCATTTGTTTTGAGATATAAAGATGGTGATATTAAAGTCATGCTAGTGAGTAATTTTCGATTGTTAGAAATACTTGTGTTAAAGTTTCTGATTCCCGAAGCATGCACGTATGGTGAACCGTTATGTGATGAAGTCGGAGCATGATTTATTTTTTGATTGTCTTCCTTATGAGTGGCGGTCGGGGACGAGCGATGGTCTTTTCCTACCAATCTATCCCCCTAGGAGCATGCGTATTAGTACTTTGCTTTGCTGGCTAATAAATTTTTGCAATAAGTATGTGAGTTCTTTATGACTAATGTTGAGTCCATGGATTATACTTACTCTCACCCTTCCACCATTGCTTGCCTCTCGAATACCGTGCAACTTTCGTCGGTGCATTAAACCCACCATATACCCTTCCTCAAAACAGCCACCATACCTACCTATTATGGCATTTCCATAGCCATTCCGAGATATATTGCCATGCAACTTCCACCGTTTCGTTTATTTTGACACATACCATCATTTTCATGTTGCTTTGCATGATCATGTAGTTGGCATAGTATTTGTGGCTTGGCCACCGTTCATATTTTTTTTATACATGTCACTCTTGATCATTGCACATCCCGGTACACCGCCGTAGGCATTCATATAGAGTCATATTTTGTTCTAGTATCGAGTTGTAATTCTTGAGTTGTAAGTAAATAAAAGTGTGATGATCATTATTAGAGCATTGTCCCTTGTGAGGAAAGGATGATGGAAGCTATGATTCCCTCACAAATTGGGATGAGACTCCGGACTACAAAAAAACAGGCCAAAGAGCACAAAAAAAGAGAGGCCAAAGAGCCCAAACAAAAAAATGAGAGAAAAGAGAGAAGGGACAATGTTACTATCCTTTTTCCACACTTGTGCTTCAAAGTAGCACCATGTTCTTCATGATAGAGACTCTCCTATTTTATCACTTTCATATACTAGTGGAAATTTTTCATTATAGCACTTGGCTTGTATATTCCAATGATGGGGTTCCTCAATTTGCCCTAGGTCTTCATGAGCAAGCAAGTTGGATGCACACCCACTTAGTTTCCTTTTGAGCTTTCATACACTTATAGCTCTAGTGCATCCGTTGCATGGCAATCCCTACTCACTTGCATCGATATCAATTGATGGGCATCTCCATAGCCCATTAATTTGCCTAGTTGATGTGAGACTTTCTCCTTTTTGTCTTCTACTCACAACCTCCACCATACTCTATTCCACCTATAGTGCTATATCCATGGCTCACGCTCATGTATTGCGTGAAAGTTGAAAAGGCTTGAGAACATTAAAAGTATGAAACAATTGCTTGGGTTGTCATCGGGGTTGCGCATGATGAAATATTTTGTGTGATGAAGATAGATCATAGCCAGACTATATGATTTTGTAGGGATAACTTTCTTTGGCCATGTTATTTTTTGAGAAGACATGATTGCTTTATTAGTACGCTTGAAGTATTATTGTTTTTATGTCAATATTAAACTTTTGCTTTGAATCATATGGATCTGAATATTCATGCCACAATAAACAAAATTGCATTGATAAATATGTTAGGTAGCATTTCACATCAAAAATTCTGTTTTTATCATTTACCTACTCGAGGACGAGCAGGAATTAAGCTTGGGGATGCTTGATACGTCTCCAACGTATCTATAATTTTTGATTGTTCCATGCTATTATATTATCTATTTTGGATGTTTTATATGCATTAATATGCTATTTTATATTATTTTTGGGACTAACTTATTAACCTAGTGCCCAGTGCCAGTTTCTGTTTTTTTTCCTTGTTTTTTATTTTTACAGAAAAGGAATATCAAACAGAGTCCAAACGGAATAAAACTTTACGATGATTTTTCTTGGACTAGAAGAAACCCACGAGACTAGGAGAGGAGGCAAGAAGCCCTACAGGGAGGCCACAAGCCGTAGGGGCGCGCCCCAGGGGGGTGCCCCCAGTGCTTGTGGGCCGCCCTGAGACCTTCCAACCCTAATTCCACCACCATATATTCTCAAATATTCCCCCTATACCAGAGGGCACACCAAAAATACTTTTCCGCTGCCGCAAGCCACTGTTCCCGTGAGATCCCATCTTGGGGCCTTTTCTGGCACTCCGCCGGAGGGGGATTCGATCACGAAGGACCTCTACACCAACCTTGCTACCCTTTCGATGATGTGTGAGTAGTTTACCACAGACCTACGGGTCCATAGCTAGTAGCTAGATGGCTTCTTCTCTCTCTTTGATCTTCAATACAATGTTCTCCTCGATGTTCTTGGAGATCTATTCGATGTAATCTTCTTTTGCGGTGCGTTTGTTGAGATCCGATGAATTGTGTATTTATGATCAGATTATCTATGAATGTTGAACTCTTTTATGCATGATTATGATATCTTTGTATGTCTCTTCGAACTATCGGTTTGGTTTGGCCAACTAGATTGGTTTTTCTTGCAATGGGAGAGGTGCTTAGTTTTGAGTTCAATCTTGCAGTGTCCTCACCCAGTGACAGAAGGGTTAGCGAGGCACATATTGTATTGTTGCCATCAAGGATCAAAAGATGGGGTTTATATCATATTGCTTGAGTTTATCCCTCTACATCATGTCATCTTGCTTAAGGCGTTGCTCTGTTCTTATGAACTTAATACTCTAGATGCAGGCAGGAGTCGGTCGATGTGTGGAGTAATAGTAGTAGATGCAGAATCATTTCGGTCTACTTGTCACGGATGTGATGCGTATATTCATGATCATTGCCTTAGATGTCTTCATAATTTTGCGCTTTTCTATCAATTGCTCAACAGTAATTTGTTTACCCACCATATGTTTTCTTCAAGAGAGAAGCCTCTAGTGAAACCTATGCCCCCCGGGTCTATTTTCCATCATATATTTTCAGATCTATAAACCAAAAAACCCAAAAATATCTGGCTGCAATTTATTTATATTTACTTTAGTTTGCTCTTTTATTTAACTTTTATACCTATCTCTATTAGATCTCACTCTTGTTCGTGACCGTGAAGGGATTGACAACCCCTTATTCGCGTTGTGTGCAAGTGTTTGTTAGTTTGTGCAGGTGCATATATTGGAGGCTTGCTTGTGTCTCCTACTGGATTGATACCTTGGTTCTTAACTAAGGGAAATACTTATCTCTACTTTGCTGCATCACCCTTTCCTCCTCAAGGGAAAAATCAACGCAAGCTCAAGAAGTAGCACTTTGCAAATCTTGAATTACAGTAACTTTTCAACAAAAATAATTATCCCTTGTACAAATCCATTGTATTATAAAAATAATGTGCTCAGATTTGCCTTTAGGATGATTAGACTGTTTGTTTGGTATGTGCAGTGCAAAAACAAAAACTTTGGCTGTGGTGCGTGAATTTACATTTTTTACTAGAAAGTCAAAAGTTCCTGAAATTTTTACACAGTACCGCCAATTTTTTTTTTATTTTTTTCCTAATTTTTCAGAATGTTCAGATTGCTACAGACTATTCTATTTTTGACAGATTCTGTTTTTGATGCATTGTTTTGCGTGTTTTGATGAATCTATGGATTGTATCGGTGATATAAGCCGTGGTGAAGTTAGAGTACAGTAGTTATAATGAAAAAATAAATTATGAATGGGTTTGCAACAGTACTTAAAGTAGTGATTTGCTTTATTATGCTAACGGATCTCACGAGGGTTTTGTTAAGTTTTGTGTGATTGAAGTTTTCAAGTTTTGGGTGAGATCACGATGAATGAAGGAATAAGGTGTCGCAAGAGGCTAAGCTTGGGGATGCCCAAGGCACCCCAAGGTAATATTCAAGGACTCCCAAGCAACTAATCTTCGGGATGCCCCGGAAGGCATCTCCTCTTTCTTCTAACAACCACCGGTAATTTTACTTTGAAGCTATATTTTTATTCGTCACATGATATGCGTAAATTCTTGGAGCGTAGTGTGCTTTTTATTTTCTTTTAATAATGCACCATGCTGGTATGAGAAAATCCTTGGTTGATTTATAGAATGCTCTATGCACTTCACTTATATCTTTTGAGAATGGCTTTATAGAATGCTTCATGTGCTTCACTTATATCATTTGAAGTTTGGATTGCCTGTTTCTCTACACATAGGAAACCGCCATTCGTAGAATGCTCTTTTGCTTCACTTGTATTTGTTAGAGCATGGGCAAATCTTTCGTAGAAAGAATTAAACTCTCTTGCTTCACTTATATCTATTTAGAGAGTTAACAGGAATTGGTCATTCACATGGTTACTCATAAAATCCTACATAAAACTTGTAGGTCACTGAATATGATATGTTTGATCCCTTGCAATGGTTTTTACGATATAGAGATGGTAATATGTGGGAGGTACTAGTGAATGATTGTGGTTTAGTAAGAATAGTGGTGGTAAGGTTTGTGATTCCCAAAGCATGCACGTATACAGGGGCGGAGGTATGTTATCTCTTCTGGTGTCATTGGCACCGGGTAAAATTCATGTTTACCTTATACATGGTACATATTTTTGGGCTGGACACCGGTAACTTTTTGGCCTGGACACCGGCCAGCCCATCGATACACAAACACAAGCCAGGCGTAGCAGCCCATCTAGGTAAATGCCCATTCCTGGTCAATCGATTAATCGATCCCTGTACGTGCGCCCGTTGAGAAAAAGCTATTGATCTAATTAATTGATCCCGAAATACGCCTGTACATGCGCCTATTCTGTTGCTCGTCCACTCGGCTTCTTTGCCCTCGGCCCTTCCACCACCGCGCTGCCAGTCGCCGGTGTGCCCAGTCACTGGTCCATCCTGGTTGTCCATTGAAGCGTTCAAGCATCGCTAGCCGGCCGCCTCTACCCTCGCACACCGAGAGATCGTTGGAAATTTGAGGTAGGTCTCAGCTCCGCACTTGGTAATTGCCGATCTCTCTCAAATCTGAAATCTCAACTGTGTGTAGGAATTTTATTTTATTTCAATTTCTGTTTTTCAATTGTATGGCCAGGGTTTTAAAATTTAAAGGTAATATAATTGAGAACAATTCGCTATGATTCACATCTAACCAGGGGAGGATTTTTTCAGCAAGAATAGCAAAGCAAAATGTCGACTAAGTTTAACTCCCTAATCGTATTGTTCAATCAATATGTTTTGTTTTTTTCTGATAAAAAATATGTTTTTTTTATTGTTTCTATTCTTGCATATGCAAACACAAATAATGTAACTCATACATTTTTGCTAGCACAAAAATAATTATTAACAGGAGAATTTATGGAAAGGTTTCTTAAAAAAATGAAGTCCTCGGCACAAGATGATATAGCTAGCCCATCACATGAACCAGTTCATTTTTGTAAGAAATCTCACTTCCATATAATTTGTGTTGTTGGGTGTGTTATTTTCCGTTCGAGAATATAAGGTGTATTGATTTCCGTGCAAGTCAACCATTTGAATGACCAAGATTATAGAATAAAATAACAACACGTGCAAAAACTAATGGATAAAATATGAAACTGTATTTCTTGAAGTATCAAAAGATATAAATTTTGTATTGTGGATATTGATATGTTTTTCTAAAAGCTCGGTCAAACATGCACATGTTTGACTTTTAGAAAACAAATACACTTTATATAAAGGAATGGAGTATATATTATTGCTTGGTGTCTATCCTTGTATATATGATGTGCATGTGGGCACCAGGACATTTTTGTTCTTGATCCGCCCCTGCACATATAGTCTCTCGTTATGCTATGAAATTGGAGCATGATTTATTATTGATTGTCTTCCATATGAGTGGTGGTCGAGGACGAGCGATGGTATTTTCCTACCAATCTATCCCCCTAGGGGCATGCATAGTAGTACTTTGCTTCGAGGGCTAATAACTTTCGCAATAAGTATGTGAGTTCTTTATGACTAATGTGAGTCCATGGATTATAAGCACTCTCACCTTTCCGCAATTTGCTAGCCTCTTCGGTACCGTGCATTGCCCTTTCTCACCTCGAGAGTTGGTGCAAACTTCGTCGGTGCATCCAAACCCCGTGATATGATACGCTCTATCACACATAAGCCTCATTATATCTTCCTCAAAACAGCCACCAAGCCTACCTATCATGGCATTTCCATAGCCATTCTGAGATATATTGCCATGCAACTTCCACCATCATAATATACATGACTCGAGTATTCATTGTCATATTGCTTTGCATGATCGTAAGATAGCTAGCATGATATTTTCATGGCTTATCCCTTTTTTGATATCTTTGCTACGCTAGATCATTGCACATCCTAGTACACCGCCAAAGGCATTCATATAGAGTCATATTTTGTTCTAGTATCGAGTTGTAAGTAAATAAAAGTGTGATGATCATCATTATTAGAGCATTTCCCCAGTGAGGAAAGGTCGATGGACTATGATTCCCCAACAAGTCGGGATGAGACTCCGGACAAAAATAATAAAAAAGAGGCCAATAGGAGCCCAACAAAAAAAGAAAAAAAAAGAAAAAAAGAAAAAAAAGAGAAAAGAAGAAAAAAAAGGAGAGATAAAAAGAGAGAAGGGGCAATGTTACTATCCTTTTCCACACTTGTGCTTCAAAGTAGCACCATATTTTTCATATAGAGAGTCTCCTATTTGTCACTTTCATATACTAGTGGGAATTTTTCATTATAGAACTTGGCTTGTATATTTCGATGATGGGCTTCCTCAAATGCCCGAGGTCTTCATGAGCAAGCAAGTTGGATGCACACCCAGTTAGTTTTCGGTTTGAGCTTTCATACACTTATAGCTCTTAGTGCATCCGTTGCATGGCAATCCCTACTCCTAGCATTGACATCAATTGATGGGCATCTCCATAGCCCGTTGATTAGCCGCGTCGATGTGAGACTTTCTTCCTTTTTTGTCTTCTCCATATTATCTCTATCACCATACTCTATTCCACCCATAGTGCTATACCATGGCTTGTGCTCATGTAATGCATGGGGTTGAAAAAGCTGAAGCGCATCAAAAAGTATGAACCAATTGCTTGTCTTGTCATCGGGGTTGTGCATGATAAATACTTTGTGTTAAGAAGATGGAAGATGACAAGACTATATGATTTTGTAGGGATAACGTTCTTTAGCATTGATATTTTGAAAGACATGATTGTTTATTGGGATGCCTAAGTATTGATTTCTTTATGTCAAATTATAGACTATTGCTTTGAATCACTCGTGTCTTACAATTCATGCCATGATATGATTATATGATCAAGATTATGCTAGGTAACATTCCACATCAAAAATTATCTTTTTTATTATTTACCTACTCGAGGACGAGCAGGAATTAAGCTTGGGGATGCTGATACGTCTCCGTTGTATCAATAATTTTTTATTACTTCATGCCAATATTCTACAACTTTCATATACTTTTGGCAACATTTTATATTATTTTTGGGACTAACATATTGATCCAGTGCCCAGTGCCAGTTCCTGTTTGTTGCATGTTTTTTTGTTTCGCAGAATACCCATATCAAACGAACTCCAAATGCGATAAAATTTTACGGAGAATTATTTTGGAATATATGAGATTTTTGGGAAGCAGAATCAACGCGAGACGATGCCTGGGGGGCCCACAAGCTCAAGGGGTTCACTCCCCTACCTAGGGCGTGCCTGGCAAGCTTGTGGCCACCACGTAGGTCGGTTGGATGTGTCCTTCGGCCACAAGGAATCTTATATCCGGATAAAAATCGTGTTAAAATTTTAGCCCAATCGGAGTTACAGATCTCTGGGAATTTAAGAAACGGTGAAAGGCCAGAAAACAGGAACATGAGACAGAAGAGAAACAGAGAGATAGATCGAATCTCGGAGGGGCTCCCGCCCCTCCGCCTCCATGGAGGCCATGGGTAAGAGGGGAAACCCTCCTCCCATCTAGGGGGAGGTCAAGGAAGAAGAAGAAGGAGGTGGGCTTTCTCCCCCTCTCTCCCGGTGGCGCCGGAACGCCGTCGGGGCTAGGATCGTGACGGCAATCTACACCAACAACCTCGCTGCCGTCATCACCAACTCTCTCCCCCTCTATGCAATGGTGTAACCTCTCTTTACCCACTGTAATCTCTACTTAAACATGGTGCTCAACACTATGCATTATTATCCAATGATATGTGGCTATCCTATGATGTTTGAGTAGATCTGTTTTGTCCTATGGGTTGAGTGATGATCGTGATTGGTTTGAGTTGTATGTTTTATTATTGGTGCTGCCCTATGGTGCTCTCCATGTCACACAAGCATGAGGGATACCCGCTATAGGATGTTGCAATATGTTCATGATTCGCTTATGGTGGGTGGCGTGAGTGACAGAAGCACATACCCGAGTAAGTGGGTTATTGCATATGGGAGTAAAGAGGACTTGAGACTTAATGTTATGGTTGGGTTTTACCTTAATGATCTTTAGTAGTTGCGGATGCTTGCTAGAATTCCAATCATAAGTGCATCTGATCCAAATAGAGAAAGTATGTTAGCTCATGCCTCTCCCTCATATAAAATTGCAATAATTATTACCGGTCTAGTTATCGATTGCCTAGGGACAAATAACTTTCTTGTGTTACAAAATGCTCTCTACTAAACACCTAACTTTATTATCTCACAATTTACTCCTAGTTTTATTTCTGCCAAGTATCTCTAGTTTTATTCTTGCAAACCTATCCTAGTTCACCTACAAAGTACTTCTAGTTTCATACCCGTTCTAGGTAAAGCAAACGTTAAGTGTGCGTAGAGTTGTATCGGTGGTCGATAGAACTTGAGGGAATATAAATTCTACCTTTAGCTCCTCGTTGGGTTCGACACTGTTACTTGTCGAGAAAGGCTACAATTGATCCCCTATAGTTGTGGGTTATCAAGGCCCGTGAGACAGAGCTCGATCACTTGGATTTAGCGGCGCTGCAGGGATGGACCCGAGCATAGACGCCGTGCCCAACCCTCGCTCATTGAACGGTCAGGAGAGGAGTCGCGGGTGCGCGGCTCTCTCAAGGTGGCATTGCACCAGATACACAGTTATGTAAGCAACATAAGCTTATCAGAGCATAATCAAGATTTGTTACACAACCAAAAAGTGATGCAGCTGCCGTGTATGGCACGGGTCAGCTTGAGATTCGTGCAGCCCGTGGGGCGCCCTCAGTTCGAACAAAACAAAAGTCACCTGGCAATACAGTGTTGTAGGGGCGTCGAGTCGCTCGATGAGGTGTGCCGCGGAAGCTCGCCCTTGAGGGGCCGAGGGGCTCCCGACACCCGGGGGGTTCACGAGGAACAGAGGGCTCGTGAGGTCCCAATGTGATTCGTGCCAGCCTTTGGAAGGTGGCGCCGGCATTCCTTAGGCCGAAGGGCATGCGGGCATAGTTGGTGGCGAGGACTATGCCCCGGCCGATGTGTGACGGCCAAACGAGGTCCTGAGGGTAGGCCTTGTTGAGGCTCGTGAAGTCGACGCACATACGCTCCTTGCCGCCCTTCTTTGGGATGACGATTGGGCTGGCGAGCCATTCGAGGAGGCACACCCCACGGTTGGCCCCAGCTTCCCGCTGCATGTAGCTTTCCTAGACAATGAACTCTTGCTTGTCGGGCGGCTGGCGCCGCGCTTCTTGCTTGATGGGGCGTGCGCTAGGGCACAACGCTAAGTGGTGCTCGATCACCTCCCTCGGCACACCGGACAAATCAGATGCTCTTCATGAACAAACATTTGAGTTTGCCCAAAGGAAGGTGACGAGGGCACCTTCCTATGTGGGAGGAAGGCATGCGCCGATGGTGAAGGCAGGGCCTGAGCTACTGCCATCAACCGATGCCTTCTTCGTCTTGGTGCGTTCTTGGGAGAGCAGTGCTACTTCTTGAGCTTGCGTTGGTTTTTCCCTTGAAGAGGAAAGGGTGATGCAGCAAAGGTATCAATCCAGTAGGAGGTACAAGAAAGTCTCCAATCTATGCACCTGCACAAACAATCAAACACTTGCACCCAACGCGATAAAGGGGTTGTCAATCCCTTCACGGTCAATTGCAATGGTGAGATCTGATAGAGAAAGGTATAAAAGATTACTAAAACGTAAAACTAAAATAAAAGTAAATAAATTGCAGCAAGGTATTTTTGGGTTTTTTGGTTTATAGATCTAAAAATATATGATGGAAAATAGACCCGGGGCCATAGGTTTCACTAGAGGCTTCTCTTTTGAAGGAAAATAATACGGTGGGTGAACAAATTACTGTCGAGCAATTGATAGAAAAGCGCAAAGTTATGACAATATCCAAAGCAATGATTATGCATATAGGCATCACGTCCGTGTCAAGTAGACCGAAACGATTCTGCATCTACTATTATTCCTCCACACATCGACCGCTATCCAGCATGCATCTAGAGTATTAAGTTCATAAAGAAAGGAGTAACGCCTTAAGTAAGATGACATGATGTAGAGGGATAAACTCAAGCAATATGATGAAAAACCCATCTTTTTATCCTTGATGGCAACAATACAATATGTGCCTCGCTACCCCTACTATGTCACTGGGTGAGGACACCGCAAGATTGAACCCAAAACTAAGCACCTCTCCCATTGCAAGAAAAACCAATCTAGTTGGCCAAACCAAACCGATAATTCAAAGAGAAATACAAAGATATCAAATCATGCATATAAGAATTCAGAGGAGATTCAAATAATATTCATAGATAATCTGATCATAAATCCACAATTCATCGGATCTCGACAAACACACCGCAAAAGAATATTACATCTGATAGAACTCCAAGAACATCGAGGAGTACATGGTATTGAAGATCATAGAGAGAGAAAAAAAGCCATCTAGCTACTAGCTATGGACCCGTAGGTCTGAGGTAAACTACTCACGCTTCATCAGAAGGGCAATAGGGTTGATGTAGTTGCCCTCTGTGATCGAATCCCCCTCCGGCAGATCACCGGAAAAGGCCCCAAGATGGGATCTCACGGGAACAGAAGGTTGCGGCAGCGGAAAAGTATTTTCGTGGATGCCTCTGTTGATAATGGAATATTTGAGGATTTATAGAGCTGAGAGGGAGGTCGGTGGACTCCCGAGGTGCCCACAAGCCAGCCCCCCCCCCTAGGGCACGCCCCTATGCCTTGTCGTCGCCTCGTGGGTCTTCTGGCTTCATCTCCAAGTCTCGTAGGTGTCTTCTGGTCCAAGAAAAATCATCGTAAAGTTTTATTCCGTTTGGACTCCGTTTGATATTCCTTTTCTGCGAAACTCAAAAACAAGGAAAAAACAGAAACTGGCACTGGGCTCTGGGTTAATAAGTTAGTCCCAAAAATAATATAAAATAGCATATTAATGCATATAAAACATCCAAAATAGATAATATAGTAGCATGGAACAATAGAAAATTATAGATACGTTGGAGACGTATCAAGCATCCCCAAGCTTAATTCCTGCTCGTCCTCAAGTAGGTAAATGATAAAAACAGAATTTTTGATGTGGAATGCTACCTAACATATTTATCCATGTAATTTTCTTTATTGTGGCATGAATATTCAGATCCATAAATTTCAAAACAAAAGTTTAATATTGACATAAAAACAATAATACTTCAAGCATACTAATAAAGCAATCATGTCTTCTCAAAATAACATGGCCAAAGAAAGTTATCCCTACAAAATCATATAGTCTGGCTATGCTCCATCTTCATCACACAAAGTATTAAATCATGCACAACCCCGATGACAAGCCAAGCAATTGTTTCATACTTTTGATGTTCTCAAACTTTTTCAACTTTCACGCAATACATGAGCGTGAGCCATGGATATAGTACTATAGGTGGAATAGAATATGGTGGTTGTGGAGAAGACAAAAAGAAGGAGATAGTCTCACATCAACTAGGTGTATCAACGGGCTATGGAGATGCCCATCAATAGATATCAATCTGAGTGAGTAGGGATTGCCATGCAATGGATGCACTAGAGCTATAAGTGTATGAAAGCTCAAAAAGAAACTAAGTGGGTGTGCATCCAACTCGCTTGCTCACGAAGACCTAGGGCAATTTGAGGAAGCCCATCATTGGAATATACAAGCCAAGTTCTATAATGAAAAATTCCCACTAGTTTATGAAAGTGACAAAATAGGAGAGTCTCTATCATGAAGATCATGGTGCTACTTTGAAGCACAAGTGTGGAAAAAGGATAGTAGCATTGCCCCTTCTCTCTTTTCTCTCATTTTTTTATTTTGGGCTCTTTGGCCTCTTTTTTTTCTCTCTTTTTTGATTTTTTTATTTTTCGTCCGGAGTCTCATCCTGACTTGTGGGGGAATCATAGTCTCCATCATCCTTTCCTCACATGGGACAATGCTCTAATAATGATGATCATCACACTTTTATTTACTTTACAACTCAAGAATTACAACTCGATACTTAGAACAAATATATGACTCTATATGAATGCCTCCGGCGGTGTACCGGGATGTGCAATGACTCAAGAGTGACATGTATAAAAAAATATGAATGGTGGCTTTGCCACAAATACGATGCAAAGCAATATGACAATGATGAAGCGTGTCATAATAAACGGAACGGTGGAAGTTGCATGGCAATATATCTCGGAATGGCTATGGAAATGCCATAATAGGTAGGTATGGTGGCTGTTTTGAGGAAGGTATATGGTGGGTGTAATGCACCGGCGAAAGTTGCGCGGTACTAGAGAGGCTAGCAATGGTGGAAGGGTGAGAGTGCGTATAATCCATGGACTCAACATTAGTCATAAAGAACTCACATACTTATTGCAAAAGTCTATTAGCTATCAAAACAAAGTACTACACGCATGCTCCTAGGGGGGTAGATTGGTAGAAAAAGACCATCGCTCGTCCCCGACCGCCACTCATAAGGAAGACAATCAATAAATAAACCATGCTCTGACTTCATCACATAACGGTTCACCATACGTGCATGCTACGGGAATCACAAACTTTAACACAAGTATTTCTACCAATCCACAATTACTCACTAGCATGACTCTAATATCACCATCTTTATATCTCAAAAAAATTATAAGGAATCAAACTTCACATAGTATTCAATGCACTTTATATGAAAGTTTTTATTATATCCCTCTTGGATGCCCATCATATTAGGACTAAATTCATAACATAAGCAAATTACCATGCTGTTTAGAGACTCTCAAAATAATATAAGTGAAGCAAGAGAGTTTAATAATTTTTATAAAATAAAACCTCCGCCGTGCTCTAAAAAGATATCAGGGAAGTACTAGAGCAAATTTCCTAGATCAAAAGATATAAGTGAAGCACATAGAGTATTCTAATAAATTCACGATTCATGCATGTCCCTCTCAAAAGGTGTGTACAGCAAGGATGATTGTGGCAAAGTAAAAAGCAAAGACTCATATCATACAAGACGTTCCAAGCAAAACACATATCATGTGGTGAATAGAAATATAGCCTCAAGTAAATTTACCAATGGATTGAAGAAGCTTAGGCTCTTGGTTGTCCTTGAATATTACCTTGGGGTGCCTTGGGCATCCACAAGCTTAGGCTCTTGCCACTCCTTATTCCATAGTCCATCAAATCTTTACCCAAAACTTGAAAACTTCACAACACAAAACTCAATGGAAAACTCATGATTCATATTGGTGTAATATCTACTGTATTGCAAGTTCTCCATGATTCATACCCCCTGATACTACCGATAGATTCATCAAAATAAGCAAACAACACATAGAAAACAGAATCTGTCAAAAACAGAATAGTCTGTGAAGATCCGAATTGTTATGATACTTATGTAACTTCAAAAATTCTGAAAAATTAGTAAAACAGAGTAAATTTGTATATAAATGTTGTGTAAAACATTCAGAGTTTTTCGTCGCTTCTGTGAATTATTAAAATTCTGCAACTGGACGCAAAAGTTTCTGTTTTTCAGCAAGATCAAATCAACTATCACCGTAAGCCATCCCAAAGGTCTTACTTGGCTCAAACACTAATTAAAACACCAAAACACAATTACTACAGAGGTAATAATGTGTATTTTATTTAAGAACAGTAGCAAAACAAAAAACACAAAAATAAAATTGGGTTACCTCCCAACAAGCGCTATTGTTTAACACCCCTAGCTAGGCATATTGCAATAGATCAAGGTATTGTCATCTTTGGTATGCAATCCATAAGTAGCTCTCATAATAGATTCATATGGCAACTTAATTTTCTTTCTTGGAAAGTGTTCCATGCCCTTCCTTAACAGAAATTGAAATCTAATGTTTCCTTCTTTCATATCAATAATTGCACCAATCGTTCTAAGGAAAGGTCTACCAAGAATAATAGGACATGTAGGATTGCAATCTATATCAAGAACAATGAAATCTATGGGCACATAATTCCTATTTTCAACAATAAGAACATCATTAATCCTTCCCATAGGTTTCTTTATAGTGGAATCCGCAAGATGCAAATTTAAAGAACAATCATCAAATTCACGGAAACTTAGCACATCACATAAAGTTTTTGGAATCATGGAAACGCTAGCACCCAAATCACACAAAGCATGGCACTCATAATTTCTAATTTTAATCTTAATGGTAGGTTCCCACTCATCATAAAGTTTTCTAGGGATAGAAACTTCCAACTCAAGTTTTTCTTCAAAAGATTTCATCATAGCATCAACAATATGTTTAGTAAAAGCTTTATTTTGATTATAAGCATGAGGAGAATTCAACATGGATTGCAACAAAGAAATACAATCTATCAAAGAACAAATATCATAATTAAAGTCCTTGAAATCCAAAAGAGTGGGTTCATTGCTACTTAAAGTTTTGACCTCTCCAATACCACTTTTATCAATTTTGCATTAAGATCTATAAACTCCGAATCATTGGGACGCCTTCTAGCTAAAGTTGACTCATCTCCAGTCCCATCTTTATCAAGATTTATATTAGGAAACAAAGATTCAATAGGAGCCACATCAATCACTTTAAGATCTTCATCATTATTTAAAGAGTCTGGTTTAGCGGCCATCTTATTTACTAAAGTGGCTTGTTTATCAGAAATTTGGCCTACTAAATTTTCAAGATGAGCAAACTAAGATTTCAAACCATAAAATTCCTTAGACATGTCAACAAGCTCTTTATTAATATACCCCATCATAGTTTTTTGTTCTTTAAGCTCGTTTCTAAAGAGACTATTATACTCATATTGTAAAGTCGTGAAACTTTTAGCATTACTTTCAATCTCTTCCAACTTCCTAAAATAAGGATCAAAGCTTTTGGGTTGAGCCATACGGGAAATCTAGCAAACAAAAAGCAAACGAAAAGACGAACGGAAGAAGGGCAAATAAAAAGGCAAATCTTTTTGTTTTTTTTCTGAAAATTGTTTTAGAAGTGGGGAAGAGGAAAACGAGAGGCAAATGGCGAATAATGTAATGCAAGAGATGAGAGTTTATGATGGGTACTTGGTAGGCTTGATGTAGACCTCCCCGGCAACGGCGCCAAAAATTCTTCCTGCTACTTCTTGAGCTTGCGTTGGTTTTTCCCTTGAAGAGGAAAGGGTGATGTAGCAAAGTAGAGATAAGTATTTCCCTTAGTTAGAGAACCAAGGTATCAATCCAGTAGGAGGTACAAGCAAGTCTCCAATCTATGCACCTCCACAAACAATCAAACACTTGCACCCAACGCGATAAAGGGGTTGTCAATCCCTTCACGGTCAATTGCAATGGTGAGATCTGATAGAGAAAGGTATAAAAGATTACTAAAACATAAAACTGAAATAAAAGTAAATAAATTGCAGCAAGATATTTTTGGGTTTTTTGGTTTATAGATCTGAAAATATATGATGGAAAATAGACACGGGGGCCATAGGTTTCACTAGAGGCTTCTCTCTTGAAGGAAAATAATACGGTGGGTGAACAAATTACTGTCGAGCAATTGATAGAAAAGTGCAAAGTTATGACGATATACTAGGCAGTGATTATGCGTATAGGCATCACGTCCGTGTCAAGTAGACCGAAATGATTCTGCATCTATTACTATTACTCCACACATCGACCGCTATCCAGCATGCATCTAGAGTATTAAGTTCATAAAGAACGGAGTAACGCCTTAAGTAAGATGACATGATGTAGAGGGATAAACTCAAGCAATATGATGAAAACCCCATCTTTTTATCCTTCATGGCAACAATACAATACGTGCCTCGCTACCCCTACTATATCACTGGGTGAGGACACCGCAAGATTGAACCCAAAACTAAGCACCTCTCCCATTGCAAGAAAAACCAATCTAGTTGGCCAAACCAAACCGATAGTTCGAAGAGACATACAAAGATATCAAATCATGCATATAAGAATTTAGAGGAGATTCAAATAATATTCATAGATAATCTGATCATAAATCCACAATTCATTGGATCTCAACAAACACACCGCAAACGAATATTACATCGGATAGAACTCCAAGAACATCGAGGAGAACATGGTATTGATGATCATAGAGAGAAAAGAAGCCATCTAGCTACTAGCTATGGACCCGTAGGTCTTAGGTAAACTACTCACGCTTCATCGAAAGGGTAATAGGGTTGATGTAGATGCCCTCCGTAATCGAATCCCACTCTGGCAGATCGCCGGAAAAGGCCCCAAGATGGGATGTCACGGGAACAAAAGGTTGTGGCGGCGAAAAAGTATTTTCGTGGATGCCTCTGTTGATAATGGAATATTTGAGGATTTATAGAGCTGAGAGGGAGGTCGGTGGACTCCCGAGGGGCCCACAAGCCAGGGGGGTGCGCCCCTACGGTTTGTCGTCGCCTCGTGTGTCTTCTGACTTCATCTCCATGTCTTGTAGGTGTCTTCTGGTCCAAGAAAAATCATCGTAATTTTTTATTCCGTTTGGACTCCGTTTGATATTCCTTTTCTGTGAAACTCAAAAACAAGGAAAAAACAGAAAATGGCACTGGGCTTTGGGTTAATAAGTTAGTCCCAAAAATAATATAAAATAGCATATTAATGCATATAAAACATCCAAAACAGATAATATAATAGCATGGAACAATAAAAAATTATAGATACGTTGGAGATGTATCAAGCAGCTACTTCTTCTTCACGGGCGTGACCTCGAGAGGCCCGACAACGTCCTCGCCATCCGAATGCGCAGTTGCGGTGGCCTTGTAGGTGTGCTCATGGGAGTAGACCGCGTCCTTCTTGTCACAGGCGACGGTGATGACTCCGCTGCAGCCACACATCTTGAGGATGTTATAGCCATGATGGGTCGCCGCCATGAACTTGGCGAGTGCCGGGTACCCCAGAATGGCATTGTACGGCAGGCCAATGTGCGCTACGTCAAAGTCGATGAGCTCGGTGTGGTAGTTCTTGCGGGTGCTAAAGGTGACAGGGAGGCGCACTTGCCCCAAAGGGATGGTAGAACCATCAGTCACCCCGGAGAAGGGCCTGGTCGGCATCAGCTGGTCATAGGGTACTTGGAGCGTCTCGAAGGTCTCGATGGAGATTACATGGAGGCCAGCGCCCCCGTCGATGAGGGTCTTGGTGATCGTAACATTGGTGATGCTAGGAGTACACAACATGGGGAGCGCGCCTGCGGCGCCTGCGGACTTGAGGTGGTCCTTGGAGTCAAAGGTGATGGCGTACTGCGACCACTTGAGGGGCACATAGCTTCAGGCCTCGGGAGGGCGGCGTTCACCTCGTGGGAGAACTACTTGAAGAGGCGATTATACGTGGGGGATTGCTCTCCCCCAAGGATGCAGGCTACCGCGCGAGGCTCCTGGTAGCCCCTAGCACCCTCGTAAAGCTGGTTGGCATCGTTCCTCCGAGGTGGCGGCGGCAGCGGCGGAAGAGCTACATTGGCCTGAGGATTTGCCTCGCAAGGCTGGTTGCGCCAGGCACCCTCACGAGGTTGGTCGCGCCAGGCAGCCTCACGAGATCGGTCGCGCCAGTCCTGGCAAAAGTTGTCATTGCCGTTGCGGCCGTCCTAGCGGTTGCTGCCGCGGCCACCTCTGCTACTGGCGCTGCAATCGTTGTGGTCGCCTCGGCGGCCCAAGCGTTCGTTGTGGAGCAACTTGAGATCCTAACAGTCTTCGATGTTGTGGCTGTGCACGTTGTGGTAGATGCAGTGCGGGCGGTTGTCCCTCTTGGGCTCGTCAAGGTCACGACCGTGCTTCTACTCGAGCTCTGCCGCAAGTATGGCAGAGCCTTTGCACTTGACATCCTTGCCCTTGGCCTTGGCGGCGTCGGGTGTCGAGTCAGGGTCGTTGTGGACGAAGGGGCGACCTTCTTCAGCCTTGGCGCACTTGTCGGCGAGGTCGAACAGCTTAAGCACCGAGTCCAATTCATTGTTGATGGCGAGCTTCTCGACCATCCTAACGCCTGTGACGCCAGTGGAGAACGCAGAGATGACGGCCGTGTCAGAGGCACGCGGAATCTTGTTGCGCACCTAGCTGAAGCGCTGGATGTATTTGCGGAGGGTCTCGTCGGGGTACGGTTCTGCCGCACATGCCGTAGGTCGTTGATGGTGAGGGAGCGGTCATGCGTGCCCTTGAAGTTGGCGACAAACTGGGTGCAAAGCTCGCTCCGCGAAGAGATCGAAGCCTCGGGAAGGTTCATGAGCCAAGAGCGAGGGCCGTCCTTGAGGGCCATGGGGAACCAGTTTGCCGTGACCTTGTCATCGTCGTTCGCCGCCTCGATGCTCAACGCATAGAGCTGAAGGAATTCCGTGGGGTTGGGGGTGCCATCGTAGCACGGGGGCAGCTCCGGCTTGAACTTCGTGGGCTAGACCACCCGACGCAGCTTGCAGGTGAAGGCTCGGCAGTCCACGCCGCTCGAGGGAACGCCACCTGCGAGGGTGGCGCAGTTCTGGCGCCCCACTGCTGCAACCTCCTGGACCACCCGGTCTTGGCGCTAGTGCTGCTGCTCGAGGAGCACACATGCATCAGGCGGCGCGCGATGGACGATCTGGCAGCTGGCCTCATCTCAGACCGGTGGGGGCACTTCGCGGGATGGGTCACGCGCCCGTGCGTCACGCCGGGACTCGCCAAACTTGTCGTGTAGAGGAGGCGGCGGAGGTGCACCGTGCGCCACGTCTCCGGCACGAGAGGGCGGAGGGCGGAGCAAGTGGGAGGGCGCCGGGCGTCCCTGTGGCGTTGACGAGCTCGGTGATGCGACCAAGCCAAGCGTCATAGCCGGCGTTAGCTGGACGGTAGCGGAGCAGCTCACACGCCATGAGCAGCGCGGCCTGTGCGTTCGACGACCCATGGCGGGTGAGGAAGGAAGAGGCCGTGGCGGTGTGGCCATTTTCCTGCATGGAGGGGTGCATGGAGGAGTCCTGCTGCTCATGAGAAGCAGGGTCGGTGGCGGTGGCGGCCGTGGCCCACAGGCTCCGTCTAGGCCGCGCGACCCGTCCTGCGCTTGGCACACTCGCGGTGAGTGCCGGCCATGAAGCTGGTGGAGTGGAAGGTGGAGCAGAGTGGGAGAATGGCAGCGCACCCCTACCTGGTGCGCCAAATGTCAGAAACCTGGCTCCGGGGACCCAAAGGTTCGAACACTGGGGTGCACTCGTTCCTACCGGCCCGTATTTCCCTGCAGCCAAACCACAGCGAAGCTACGGCGAGATCGAGCTAGCAGGAGCGGACCGGTGACACAGCGGTTACCCAGGTTTGGGCCACCTCGCGGTGTAAAACCCTACTCCTGCTTAGTTGTGATTGCTCTAGCGAGAGAGAGAGAGAGAGTACAAGGGTTTTTTCCTCCTTTCTACAGCAGCTCCCTGCCCTACTTTTATATCCGCCTTTGTCCTCTTCCCTTGAAAACATTGGCGGGAAGGGTTACCACACAATGGCAAGTTTGAAGGGGGACAGGAGCGCAGTCTATCCTGACAAAAGGTGGTCTTCGCCTGCAAAACCACCATCAATGACGCGCTAGTGGGCGCGGCGATGACCTCCGCCCTGCGCGCCCGTCGTCTTGGTCTTCTTCCACCGATCGGGCAACCTTTGGGGGTTGCTTTGGGAGGTGGACTGCTGGCCCTGCTCCCTTAGCACAAAAGAGGAAATCCTCTTCATCCATGCCTGCTGGCACAGCCTCTGCCGCCATTCATCGCCGCGCGCATCACCCATGTGCTGGGCATGAGACCACGCGACCGAGCCGAGCAACGCTTGCCTCGCGCACCTCAGGGAGGGTGCCTCAGGCGGCAACCTCGGGAGGCCGCCTCGCGAGGCTCTCGGTGAAGCCGCTAAGTATCGCTTGCTTACCCACTACCTGAAGAGGGGGCCTCATGAAAGGTCTTGCTCATGGTGCCCGCTGGTGGGTCACTCGCTGGGCCCCTACCATGTGCCGCGTCCTGGGCCAAAGGCAGACGGGCCTGGGTACCCTGGATTCCACGGTCTCGACAGAAACCACCATGTCTATGGTAATTGTTTTGCAAATAACACTGATCAGCGAATTATAGCACTTTAAGCACGCTTACGACAGACGGGTCTCGATCGTCAGGAGGTGATTTGGCAAAAGAATGCCACCTGGGCACTTTGACTGGTCAAAATCCCCTTCCATGCTCACCCACGCCATCTCCCCACGCCATCGCGCTCCATCTCCCCTGCCGGCAACCAGCGATGAGCCCAACCGCGGCGATCAACTATCGCGCCGTCCTTGATCTTGATCGAGCCCTCGCCGCACCGACTTCGATCTAGATTGAGCCCTCGCCGCCCTCTCTCCTCTTCTCCGCTGTAACATCCCAAATTTTCAATTTGGAATGTTATACATAGGTCATCATATGCATATCATATTTTATTTGCATTTCGTTTGTGATCCTAGAAATCTTAAGCATCTCAAGGACCCACGGAGAGAGTTGGGGATTTTATTATTTTCATATTTGAATTTTCTCAAATATTGAAAAGAGGATCATTTTGGTTTTAATTATTTTTCTCTCCAAAATATTTCATATTAAAAACATATGAGAGGAGATAATATGACTTCTCCAAAATAAAAGAAATATTGGAGGAAAAATGTTAAAATCAAATAAATAATTTTATTTGGATTTTATTGCTATTTTATTTGAATTAGAAAAATATGCATTTTTTAAAATTGCATTTTAGGCCAAGAAAATGTTCACTTTGTTCTAAATATTCTATTTAGATGGTGAAAATTGTTTTTGGCATTTTTAGAATTTTTTTTATATTTTATTTAGGATTTTTGTTTCGGTGGAATTTATTAAAAAAAAATCTTTTGCCCGACTTGGCCGAAGGCCCAGCCGAGCCAGGCCGCCGCCGCCTTGCCCCCTCCTCCAAGCCGCCCACCTCGTCCTTATAAGCCGCCACCCCCGCCCCCAGTTCGCCACCCCGAGCCGCCGCAGCAAGCAGCAGCAGCAGCGCCCGCAGCCGTGCCGCCGCCTGCCGCGCCGCGCAGCGCCCCGCCGCCCCGCGCCGCACCCCGCTGCCGCGCCGCGCCTCGCCTCGCCGTCCCACGCAGTCCCGCCGCCGCCCCGCCCGCCGGAAGCCGCCGGAGCCGCGCCGGACTTCGCGGATCTCACCACCGGTTTTTTTCGGTTTTAGGTAAAAACCGTCTCGGTTTTTTTAAAAACCCTAGTTCAGTTTTTTTTATTAGATCGGTTCGGTTTAGTTCGTTTGCGAACGTTCGTTTTCGCCCGTTCGTCTTTGTTAGCGGACGTTCGTCCGATAGATTTTTCTTTTTCTGCCATGGACCCATCCGCGATTACTTTTATCGCAGATCAGCCCCTGATCTTCAAACCCTTGCTGTTTCTAAACCGTTTGTCCAAATCCAGTGAAACCAATGCCAAAATCTTCATCTCGAACCCCTCTTTCTGTTTAATCAACTTGAACATGATTTTGACAATTTAAAATTTGGTTTCAGGCAGATTTGTTTTCGAAGTTCTTTTGACCGTAGTTTCAGTTCCGTAGCTCCGATTCGATTGATTCTTGTTGCAGATCGAATCTCTTCAGTTGAACTTTCAGATTTGATCTTCTTATTTGAGTTTTACCCTTGCATCTATGCTTGATTGCTTATGTATGCTATTGTTTGTTTGCGATAGAATTCCCGGAGTGCGAAGCGTGCTACTACGAGTCTCTAGGGTTTGCAGATCGTCAGCAAGGCAAGTAACACATTGATCATACTCTTTTCATACCCAGTTTTTACGCATTAGTTGCAATCCTCAAGCACTGCATGATTAGGATGTGATTAACTTGTGGGTATTGGGAAGTAGATGATGAGGTAGAACCTATTGCCCTTTATTATCAAACCTTGGGAGTTACTTCTACATTATGCTTATATTGCCATGCTATGCTCGTAGACATGGATTGGGTTTGAGTGTATCCATGACAGATGTGAGATTGTTAATTAATGGTTAACTTAAGGTGGCTACTTAAATACACATCTGGGTGGATTGGTTGCAGGCACCTGGGGATATACCAGTGTTGTCTTTTTGGTTCGCCACCCAGGCTCAAAGGGATCATAAGATTATTCATGCTAGAAACTTCTGTGTGCAGCCACAAGCTATTATGGGCTCTAGCATAGTTGAGTATGTTGCATGACCTCTTTCAGTGGTAGACTAGCAGATGTAGGGGAAAGTAGGTGTAATTGTCTACCCAGAGTAAAGAGTAAATGCTTCTGAAAGACCGTGTCTCGGTCATCCGTTTCTCAAACACCATGTAGTGCGAGAAATCCAATGGAGGAGATCGAGTCTTGTGGGGAAAAGTGCACAAACCTCTGCAGAGTGTATAAACTAATCATGATTAGCCGTGTCCCCGGTTATGGACATCTTGAGTATCTGGTACTTGAATTATTGATTTGATCCCATCACTCTAAATTAATTTGTTGGGTTTAATGATTACTTTTTAATTGGGATTGAGATGGGGATTTACCTTCTCAATGTTTAACATCCACCATGATAGTTAAATAAAACATATTCCTTTAATGTAGGAAAAAATTGGCTTTTCGCAAAACAATATAACCCTAGAGCCTTTCCACCAGCCATATATGCATGTAGTGATAGCAATTATCTGTTCCTTGCTCTACTGTGTTATATTGCCAGCATATTCCATGTGCTGACCCGTTTCGGGCTGCAACATATCATGTTGCAGACTTTTCAGACGAAGAGTAAGGTGCGCTAGGTCGTTGTCGTGCACTCAGCTATGCCGTTGGAGTTGATGGACTCACTTTATCTTCCAAGCCTTCCGCTGTTATCTTATATAGATGGCCTTAAGCCATATTTATTGTAATAAGTTCTCTTTTGAGACATTCGATGTAATAAGTGTGTGATTGCACTCTGTTATAAATCCTTTGAGTACTGTGTGTGTCAGCATTACCGATCCAGGGATGACACTTGAACACAGAGATTTGACCATCTGAGGTCGGATCGCTACATCCGCCCGACGACGGCGGCAAACTGCAGGGGGGTGATACGTCTCCAACGTACCACGCTATTAAAGTATCAATCTTGGATATTTTATATACATTTACAAGCAACTTTATATCATTTTTTGGGACTAACCTATTGACTTAGTTCCCAGTGCCAGTTGTTTTTTTTTTGCTTGTTTTTGCTTTCGCAGAATATCAGTACCAAACGAAGTCCAAATGCCACGAAACTTTTTGGCGATTTTTTTCTAGACATAAGGGACACTAGAAGCTTCGGGAGAAGACCAGACATGGGAGCATGGGCCCACCACCAACCAGGGTGCGCTCAGAGGGGCAGGCGCACCCTGGTGGGTGGTGGGGCCCATGAGGCTCCGTTTGACCTAATTCTGCCTCTATAAATACCCATAAATCAGACAACCCTCGAGGGAGTCCACGAAATAATTTTTCTGCCACTGCAAGCCTATGTTCTCGAGAGATCCCATCTAGAGGCCTTCTCCGGTACTCCACCGGAAGGGGAATCGATCACGAAGGGGTTCTTCATCAACCTTGTTGCCCCTTCAATGATGCCTGAGTAGTTTACCATAGACCTACGGGTCCATAGTTAGTAGCTAGATGGCTTCTTCTCTCTCGTTGTTCTTCAATACAATGTTCTCCTTGATGTTCTTGGAGTTGTATCCGATGTAATTCTTTTTTGCGATGTGTTTGTTGAGATCCAAAGAATTGTGAGTTTATGATCATATCTATCCATGAATATCATTTGAGTTTTCTCTGAACTCTTTTATGCAAGATTAATATAGCCTCGTATTTCTTCTTCGATTTATTGGTTTGGTTTGGCCAACTAGATTGATTTACCTTGCCATGGGAAGCGGTGCTTTGTGATGGGTTCGATCTTGCGGTGCTCAATCCCAGTGACAGAAAGGGACGTGACACGTATGTATCATTGCCATTAAGGGTAAAAAGATCGGGTTTATTCATACGTGAGTTTATCTTGTCTACATCATGTCATCTTGCTTAATGCATTACTCTGTTTTTCCATGAACTTAATACACTAGATGCATGCTAGATAGCGGTTGATGTCTGGAGTAATAGTATTAGATGAATAATCGTTTTGGTCTACTAATCTTGGACATGATGCCTATGTATGATCATTGCCTTGGATATAGTTATAATTATTTGCTTTTCTATCAATTGCTCAACAGTAATTTGTTTACCCACCGTATGCTATTTACTCGAGAGAAGCCTCTAGTGAAAACTATGGCCCCTGGGTCTATCTTTTATCATATAAAAATCCTAAAAATACCTAGCTGCAATTTTCTTTTATTTATTTTATTTTGTATTTTAGTTATATCTATCTATCAAATCTTATACAATTTAATCTTTCTCTTGACCATTGAGGGATTGACAACCCCTCTACGCGTTGGGTTGCAAGTATTTGTTGTTTGTGTGCAGGTGTTGTTTACATAGTATTGTTTGGTTCTCCTACTGGATTGATTACCTTGGTTTCATAACTGAGGGAAATACTTATCTCTACTGTACTGCATCATCCCCTCCTCTTCAGGGAAATCCCAACGCAGCTCACAAGTAGCATGAAGAATTTCTGGCGGCTTTGCCGGGGAGACATCATCAACATCTATTAAGTACCTACGCATAAAATTTCATCTCCTTGCCATTTACTTTATTTGCCATTTGCCTCTCGTTTTCATCTCCCCCACATCTAAAAAAGTTTTACAAAAAAAGTTCGGAAAAATATTTTCCTTTTGCCTTTTTCTTGTTTAATCTTTTGTTTGCTTGTGATCTTGTTTGCGTAGTCGCGATGTCTCAAGAAAATACCAAATTGTGTGATTTTTTAAATACTAATAATAATGATTTTATTAGTACTTCGATTGCTCCCCCCGCCGCTAGTGCGGAGTCTTATGATATTAATGCCGCTTTATTGAATCTTGTTACGAAAGAGCAATTTTCCGGTAATCCTAATGAGGATGTCGCGTCCCATCTAAACACTTTCGTAGAATTGTGTGATATGCAAAAGAAAAAAGATGTGGACACCGATATTGTGAAATTAAAATTAGTTCCATTCTCTTTGCGGGATCGTGCAAATTTTTTTTCATCTTTGCCACGAAACAGTATCGATTCTTGGGACAAGTGCAAATATGCTTTTATTACTAAGTATTTTCCTCCCGCGAAAATTATTTCCCTTAGAAATCAAATTCTGAATTTCAAGCAACTTGAGCATGAACATGTTGCACAATCTTGGGAAAGAATGAAACTAATTCTAAGAAATTCCCTACTCATGGTTTAAATTTATGGATGATCATACAAAATTTTTATGCGGGATTGAATTTTGTCTCTAGAAATCTTTTAGATTCCGCCACGGGTGGTACTTTTATGGAAATTACTTAGGGTGAAGATACTAAATTACTTGATAATATCATGGCAAATTATTCACAATGGCACACCAAAAGAGCACCTACTAGTAAAAAGATTAATTCTGTTGAAGAGATTAGTACTTTGAGTGATAAAGTTGATGCACTTATGAAATTGGTTGCTAGCAAAAATGCTCCTATTGATCTTAATGATATGCCTTTTTCTACTTTTATTGAACAAAATAATGATCCCGTAGATGGGAATGTTGTCTTGCGAAACAATTTTAATAGTAATACTTATAGAGGTAATTTTAATCCTAGGCCGTTTCCTAGAAATTCCTCTAATAATTATGGCAATTCCTATGGTAATTCTTATAATAATAGGATGCCCTCTGATCTTGAGAATAATATTAAAGAATCTATTAATGCTCAAAAAGTTTTCATCACTACGATAGAAGAAAAATTAAGTAAGATTGATGATATGTCTAGGAGCATTGATAGAATTACACATGATGTGGAAAATCTCAAGATTAAAATTTTGCCACCCAAAGTTGATATCAATTAATCAATTAAAGCTTTATATGTCTCCATGTATGAGAGTAAGAAGAGAACCGCTATGCTAAGAGCTAAACGAGAATTTTTAGAGAAAGCATTTTCGCCTGATTGCTTTTGTGGTAATGATGAAGATGTTAAAATGATTGGTGTTTCTTCTATTGATTCCTTGTTTAGTAATATTAAACTTGATGATAAGGGGACTGAAGAAGAGTCAACTTTAGCTAGAAGGCGTCCCCGTAATTCGGAGGGTGAAAATCTTGTTGAAAAAATTGATGAAAGTGGGTTTGGAAAGGTAAATTTTTTAACTAGTGATGTGCCCACTCTCTTGGATTACAAGGACTTTAATTATGATAGTTGTTGTTTGATTGAATGTATTTCTTTGTTACAATGCATGCTAAATTCACCCAATGCATATGAACAAAATAAGGCTTTTACTAAACATATTGTAGAAGCTATGATGAAAACCTTAGAAGAAAAGTTAGAATTAGAGATTTCAATTCCTAGAAAATTATATGATGAATGGGAACCCACCATTAAAGTCAAGATAAAAAATTATTAGTGTAATGCTTTATGTGATTTGGGTGCTAGTGTTTCCACAATTCCGAAATCTCTATGTGATGTGCTAGGTTTTACCAATTTGGAAGAATGCTCTCTTAATTTGCACTTGGTAGATTCTACTATTAAAAAGCCTTTGGGAAGAATTAATGATGTTATTATTCTTGCAAATAGGAATTATGTTCCCATAGATTATATTGTACTTTATATTGATTGTAATCCGTCTTGTCACATAATACTTGGTAGACCATTTTTACGAACTATAGGTGCCGTGATTGACATGAAAGAAGGGAATATTAAATTTCAGTTTCTGTTAAAGAAGGGCATGCAACACTTCCCTATAACTAGGATTAAGCCACCACATGAGTCAATCATGAGGGCAGCCTATGGAGCAAAAACCAAAGATGACAACACTTGAAAGTTGAAACTACGTATGAAAGAAGGGAATATTAAATTTTAGTTTCTGTTAAAGAAGGGTGTGGAGCACGGGAACTAGGATTAAGCCACCACAAGATTCAATCATGAGGGCAACCTATGGATCAAAAACCAAAGATGACAACACTTGAAAGTTGAAACTACGTATTATGCCTAGCTAGGGGCATAAAAACAATAGCTCTTGTTGGGAGGCAACCCAATAGTTATCCTTTAAATTTTTGTTTCTTTTCTGTTATTTAATAAATACACAATTATTCTACTGTTATGATTGTGTTTTTCATGTTTTAATTAGTGTTTGTGCCAAGTAAAGCCTTTAGGATGGTTTGGGTGATAGTTGATTTGATTCTGTGCATTAACAGAAACTTTTGCGTTCAGTAGGAAAATTGTTAAAATTTGCTAGAATGTGAAAAAATTCTGAATGTTTTACACATGATTTATATACAAATTATGCACGTCATCCTAAATTTTCAGAATTTTCGGAGTTACAGAAGTATGAGCTTAATTCAGGTTTCTACAGACTGTTCTGTTTTTGACAGATTCTGTTTTCGTTCCATTGCGTGCTTATTTTGATGAATCTTTGGATTGTATTGATGCGGCTTGAAGCTACATCGGTATTTCCCCAAAGAGGAAGGGATGATGCAGCACAGCAGCGGTAGGTATTTCCCTAAGTGATGAAACCAAGGTTATCGAACCAGTAGGAGAACCAAGCAACACTACGTAAACAACACCTGCGCACAATTAACAAATACTCGCAACCCGACGTGTAAAAGGGGTTGTCAATCCCTTTCGGGCAACGGCGCCAAAAATTGGCAAACGGACATGAGAGAGTAGTAAATATTGATAGATCGAACGCCAAATAAAATAAAGTGCAGCAAGGTATTTTTGTATTTTTGGTTTAATAGATCTGAAAATAAAAGTTGCAAATAAAGAAAAGAGCGAATAGCAAAACAGATCTTGAAAGCAAATATATTGGAAAAAAGACCCCGGGGCCGTAGGTTTCACTTGTGGCTTCTCTCGAGAAAAATAGCAAATGGTGGGTGAATAAATTACTGTTGGGCAATTGATAGAACTTCAAATAATCGTGACGATATCCAGGCAATGATCATTATATAGGCATCACATCCAAGATTAGTAGACCGACTCCTGCCTGCAGCTACTACTATTACTCCACACATCGACCGCTATACAGCATGCATCTAGTGTATTAAGTTCATGGAGAAACGGAGTAATGCAATAAGAATGATGACATGATGTAGACAAGATCTATTTATGTAGAAATAGACCCCATCGTTTTATCCTTAGTAGCAACGATACATACGTGTCGGTTCCCCTTCTGTCACTGGGATCAAGCACCGTATGATCGAACCCACTACAAAGCACATCTTCCCATTGCAAGATAAATATATCAAGTTGGCCAAACAAAACCCAAATATTGGGGAAGAAATACGAGGCTATAAGCAATCATGCATATAAGAGATCAAAGAAGACTCAAATAACTTTCATGGATAAAATGATAGATCTGATCATAAACTCAAAGTTCATCGGATCCCAACAAACACACCGCAAAAAGAGTTACATCATATGGATCTCCAAGAGACCATTGTATTGAGAATCAAACGAGAGAGAGAAAGCCATCTAGCTACTAACTACGGACCCGTAGGTCTACAAAGAACTACTCACGCATCATCGGAGAGGCACCAATGGAAGTGGTGAACCCCTCCATGATGGTGTCTAGATTGGATCTGGTGGTTCTGGACTCTGCGGAGGCTGGAATTGATTTTCGTCTACTCCCCTAGGGTTTCTGGAATATTGGGGTATTTATAGAGCAAAGAGGCGGTTCGGGGGGCACCCGAGGTGGGCACAACCCACCATGGCGCGCTTGGCCGCCCTGGTGGGTTCTGCTCCCCTCGGAGCACCCCTCAGGCGCTTCTTCGGCTCACTAGATGTCTTCTGGTCCAAAAAAAATCCACAAAAAGTTTTGCTGTGTTTGGACTCCGTTTGGTATTGATTTCCTGCGATGTAAAAAACATGCAAAAAATAGCAACTGGCACTTGGCACTATGTCAATAGGTTAGTACCAAAAAATGATATAAAATGACTATAAAATGATTGTAAAACATCCAAGAATGATAATATAACAGCATGGAACAATAAAAAATTATAGATACGTTGGAGACGTATCAGCATCCCCAAGCTTAATTCCTGCTCGTCCTCGAGTAGGTAAATGAAAAAAACAGAATTTTTGATGTGGAATGCTGGCTAACATGTCATCTCATATTGTTTCTTTTATAGCATGGACATTTGGACTTTTATATGATTCAAAGCAATAGTCTAGTTTTGACATGATGACTTAAATACTCAAGCATATCAACAAGCAACTATGTCTTTCAAAATATCAATGCTAAAATAAGTTATCCCTAGCCCATCATGCTCAACCATTGATCCATTCATGAAACACAATCGCATATTAACTACACCCAATGCTCAAGTACGATCATAGTGCCTCCTAGTTGGTGCTTTATAAGAGAAGATGGAGACTCAAATTAAAAATAAAAATTGCATAAAGTAAAGAAAGGCCCTTCGCAGAGGGAAGTAGGGATTTGTAGAGGTGCCAGAGCTCAAAGCGAAAAACTTAGAGATAAAAACATTTTGGGAGGTGTGCTTTTCCCACCAACAAAAATGACTTAGAGTTCCCAACACTTTCCATGCTAGATATATCGTAGGCGGTTCCCAAACAGAAAATAAAGTTTATTCCTTTTTCCACCATTTCTTTCACTTTCCATGGCTAGCCGTATCCACGGGTGCCCTCCATACCAACACTTTACAAGGAATTTATTATTTGACAACATAAAGTAAATTCATTTTTCATTTCGGGACTGGGCATCCCTAATACCTTTGCCTTACTCTTGTGCAATGACAAGTGAATAAACACTCATCATGAGAATAACACATCTAGCATGGAAAATATTAGCCACCCCTCACCGCCTCGCGACCGGTACGAACACACAAAAGAGAAGTTTATTTTGAAAATTAGAGATGGCACATACAAATTTGCTTAGAACGGCAAAAGAATACCGCATATAGGTAGATATAGTGGACTCATCTGGCAAAACTGGTTTAAAGGGTTTTGGATGCACAAGTAGTGATCATACTTAGTGCAAAATGAATGCTAGCAAAAGATTGAGAAGCGACCAACCAAAAAAACGAATAATCTCATAAGCGAGCATTAAGCATAATTAACACCGAATAATGCACCACAAGTAGGATATAATTTCATTGCATGACTATTGACTTTCGTGCTTGCATAGGGAATCACAAACCTTAACACCAATATTCTTACCAAAGCACAATTACTCATCAACATAACTCACTTATCACATCATCATATCTCAAAACTATTACAAGGAATCAAGTTTATTTTGTCCAATGATCTTCATGAAAGTTTTTATTATATCCTTCTTGGATATCTATCACTTTGGAACTAAATTTCATGTGTTGCTTTTGATAAGCTCAAACAAATATAAGTGAAGATCATGAGCATAATACTTGTTTCTCTCAAATTAATTTAAGCGAAGCATGAGAGAATTTCTTAAAAAATTTACTAACTCCCAAATAAATCTAAGTGAAGCATGAGAGCATTTCTTCAAAAATACTAAAGCACGCCGTGCTAAAAAAGATATAAGTGAAGCACTAGAGCAAATCCATAGCTCATAAAAATTTAAGTGAAGCATAGAGAGCAATTCTAACAAGTCATGGCAAAATTTTGGCTCTCTCAAATAGGTGTGTCCAGAAAGGATTCATAACTTAGAACACAAAGCAAAACAAGCAAATACTCATATCATACAAGATGCTCCAAGCAAAACTCATAGTATGTGACGAATAAAAATATAGCTTCGAGTAAAATACCGATGGTCGTTAGAAGAAAGGGGGGATGCCACTCGGGGCATCCCCAAGCTTAGTTGCTTGCTTCTCTTTGGATAATAGCTGGGGATGCCATGGGCATCCCCAAGCTTAGGCTCTTCTTACTCCTTATTCCTTCATCCATCGTAAGATAACCCAAAACTTGAAAACTTCAATCACACAAAACTCAACAAAACCTTCGTGAGATCCGTTAGTATAAGAAAGCAAATCACTACTATAAGTACTATAGAAAACCAATTCATATTTTATTCTTGCATTATATATACTGTATTCCAACTTTTCTATGGCAAAAACTCATCAAAGAAAACCATAGAATCATCAAAACAAGCACACAACGCAAAGAAAACAGAATCTGTCAAAAACAGAACACTCTGTAGAAATCTGGATATTTCGAGTACTTCTGAAACTCCAAAAATTCTTAAAAATTAAGACAACAGAGGAAATTTGTACATAAATCTTGTGTAAAAAATTCAGACTTTTTTGTCTCTTCTGTGAATTTTCAAAATTGTTTTACTGGACGCAAAAGTTTCTGTTTTCCAACAAGATCAAATCAACTATCACCCAACATAATCCTAAAGGCTTTACTTGGCACAAACACTAACTAAAACACAATTATAACAGTAGCATAATTGTGCAAACACTCAAGAACAGAAAGCAAAAAGCAAAAATAAATTTTATTCATTGGGTTGCCTCCCAACAAGCGCTATTGTTTCACGCCCCTAGCTAGGCATAACGCAAAAGATCTACGTATTGTCATCTTTGTTCTTGTTTTTCTTGGAGGTGTTTTTCTCAAGAGGCTTTGCAAAAACAACATAAAACACATTATCCATGGAAACTTTAGCACAATCAAGTTGCTTATCATCATATCCCTTTTGATTTCCGGCAGTGATCCAAGAATAATGTTGATTCACATCATTAAAAACTTGTTGGATAATATCTAAAACAGGGACTTGCTTTTTAAGATTCTCATCAAAGATTTCATTATCCCCAAGTAAATGTCTTAAAGCATAATCACTATTATAGAGAATTTCATCTATCACGGGTTTTTCATGATTCATACCATAAAAATTAAAGATTTCCCTAGCTTCCCGTATTATGTAGTCAAATTCATTCATAAGAACAAGAGTGGCCAACTTTTTAGCTTTAGGATTCTTTATAACGGGTAACTCATAAAACAATCTTTGCAAGGTAGGATGAGTACGGATAAATCTATTTTCAAGTTTCAGAACTAGCACTGAAATAACTTCCGCATAAGATTTAGTCCTTATAAGTATAGGAGCATCATCAAGACTCAAATTTCCAACACAATTGAAAAATTCTTGGATATGTTCATTTCGAATAACATTTCCCTGCCCCAAAACAAAAGTTTTGGCATCCAGATTACCCGTACGCTCCATTTTAGGAGTTAGGCCATCATCTGTTTCTGCCATACCAAAATCACTCATGATTGCAAGCAAAAAGATAGATCTAACGAAAAAATGGCGAACGAAAAAGAGGGCGAATAAAACGGCAAATTTTTGTGAAGTGGGGGAGAGGAAAATGAGAGGCAAATGGCAAATAATGTAAATTGCGAGGAGATGAGATTTGTGATTAGGAACCTGGTATATGTTGAAGATCCTCCCCGGCAACGGCGCCAGAAATTCCTTTTGATGCGGCTTGAAGCTACGTCGGTATTTCCCCAAAGAGGAAGGGATGATGCAGCACAGTGGCGGTAGGTATTTCCCTCAGTGATAAAACCAAAGTTATCGAACCTGTAGGAGAACCAAGCAACACTACGTAAACAACACCTGCACACAAATAACAAATACTCGCAACCCTACATGTAAAAGGGGTTGTCAATCCCTTTCGGGCAACGGCGCCAAAAATTGGCAAACGGACGTGAGAGAGTAGTAAATATTGATAGATCGAACGCCAAATAAAATAAAGTGCAACAAGGTATTTTTGTTATTTTTGGTTTAATAGATCTAAAAATAAAAGTTGCAAATAAAGAAAAGAGCGAATAGCAAAACAGATCTTGAAAGCAAATATATTGGAAAAGAGACCCCGGGGCCGTAGGTTTCACTAGTGGCTTCTCTCGAGAAAAATAGCAAACGGTGGGTGAACAAATTACTGTTGGGCAATTGATAGAACTTCAAATAATCATGACGATATCCAGGCAATGATCATTATATAGGCATCACGTCCAAGATTAGTAGACCGACTCCTGCCTGCATCTACTACTATTACTCCACACATCGACCGCTATCCAACATGCATCTAGTGTATTAAGTTCATGGAGAAACGGAGTAATGCAATAAGAACGATGACATGATGTAGACAAGATCTATTTATGTAGAAATAGACCCCATCGTTTTATCCTTAGTAGCAACGATACATACATGTCAGTTCCCCTTCTGTCACTGGGATCAAGCACCGTAAGATTGAACCCACTACAAAGCACCTCTTCCCATTGCAATATAAATAGATCAAGTTGGCCAAACAAAACCCAAATATTGGAGAAGAAATACGAGGCTATAAGCAATCATGCATATAAGAGATCAAAGAAGACTGAAATAACTTTCATGGATAAAAAGATATATCTGATCATAAACTCAAAGTTCATCGGATCCCAACAAACACACCGCAAAAAGAGTTACATCATATGGATCTCCAAGAGACCATTGTATTGAGAATCAAATGAGAGAGAGAAAACCATCTAGCTACTAACTACGGACCCGTAGGTCTACAAAGAACTACTCACGCATCATCGGAGAGGCACCAATGGAAGTGGTGAACCCCTCCATGATGGATTCTAGATTGGATCTGGTGGTTCTGGACTCTGCGGCGGCTGGAATTGATTTTCGTCTACTCCCCTAGGGTTTCTGGAATATTGGGGTATTTATAGAGCAAAGCGGCGGTTCGGGGGGCACCCGAGGTGGGCACAACCCACCAGGGAACGCCTGGGCGCCCTGGTGGGTTGTGCTCCCCTCGGAGCACCCCCGAGGCGCTTCTTCGGCCCACTGGATGTCTTCTGGTCCAAAAAAAAATCCACAAAAAGTTTCGCTGCGTTTGGACTCCGTTTGGTATTGATTTCCTGCGATGTAAAAAACATGCAAAAAACAGCAACTGGCACTTGGCACTATGTCAATAGGTTAGTACCAAAAAATGATATAAAATGACTATAAAATGATTGTAAAACATCCAAGAATGATAATATAATAGCATGGAACAATCAAAAATTATAGATACGTTGGAGACATATCATGTATCGGGGGGTATAAGCCATGGTAAAGTTAGAATACAGTAGGTATAATGAAATTACAAAATATGAATTGGTTTGCAACATTACTTAAAGTAGTGATTTGTTTTCTTGTACTAACGGATCTCACGAAGGTTTTGTTAAGTTCTGTGTGATTGAAGTTTTTCAGTTTTGGGTGAGATCACAATGGATGAAGGAATAAGGAGTGGCAAGAGCCTAAGCTTGGGGATGCCCATGGCACCCCAAGTAAATATTCAAGGACTCCCAAGAAACTAAGCTTGGGCATCCCCTCTTTCTTCTAACGACAATCGGTAATTTTACTTGGAGCTATATTTTATTCGTCACATATCATGAGTTTTTCTTGGAGCGTCTTGTATTATATGAGTGTTTGCTTGTTTTGCTTTTTAGTTTGCCACAATCATCCTTGCTGGACACATCTATTTGAGAGAGCCATAATGATATCATGATTTGTTAGAATTGCTCTATGTACTTCACTTAAATGTTTTGAGCACAGTGGTGATTTAATTTTGAAGAAATATGCTCTCATGCTTCACTTAGATTATTTTAAGAGTTGATAAATTTTAAAGAAATGCTCTCATGCTTCACTTAGATTATTTTGCGAGTTGAGAAATTTTTAAAGAAATGCACTCTCATGCTTCACTTATATTATTTTGAGAGTTGAATTTTTTTGAAGAAATATATGCTCTCTTGATTCACTTAAATTTATTTGAGAGTTGATAATAGCAATGGTAATTTGCCTAAGATATGAATTTGGTCCCAAAGTGATAGATATTCAAGAGGGATATAATAAAAACTGTCATGGAGATCATTTGATATTATAAATTTGATTCCTTGCAATAGGTTTGCGATATGGAGATAGTGATATGTGAGTCATGTTCGTGAGTAATTATGCTTTAGTAAGAATATTGGTGTTAAGGTTTGTGATTCCCTATGCAAGCACGAAAGTCAATAGTTATGCAACAAAGTTACATCCTACTTGTGGTGCATTATTCAATGTTAGTTATGTTTAATGCGTGTTTATGACCATTTTTGTTTTTTGGTTGGTCGTTTCTCAATCTATTTGATAGCCTTCATTTGTATTAAGCGGGAATACTGCTTGTGCATCCAACTCCTTAAACCAAAGTTGTGCCAAATGAGTCCACCATACCTACCTATATGTGGTATTTTCATGCCGTTCCAAGTAAATTTGTATGTGCCAACTCTAATATTCAAAATGAATTTTCAATTTGTGTGCCCGTACTGCTCATGAAGCAGCAGGGGGTGGCCAATATTTTCCATGCTAGGTATGTTATTCTCAAGATGAGTGTTTATTCACTTGTCATTGCATGAGAGTGTGGCAGGTAATAGGGATGCCCAGTCCCGAAATGAAAAAAATAATTATGTTGTTCATAATAAATTCCTTTGAAAGTGTTGGTATGGATGGCACCCGTGGATACGGCTAGCCATGGATTGTGAAAGAATGGTGGAAAGGAAATAAAATTTATTTTATGTTTGGGAACCGCCTATAATTTATCTAGCATGGAAGATATTGGGAATTCTCGGTCGTTTTCGTTGACAGGAAAAGCATGCCTCTCAAAATAGTTTTATCTCTCAATTTAAGCTATGAGCAGTGGCACCTCTATAAATCTCTGCTTCCCTCTACGAAGGGCCTTTCTGATTACTTTCATGCAATTATTATTTTTATTTTGAGTCTCCATCTTCTCTTATAAAGCACCAACTAGTGAACACTATTGTCATACTTGTGCATTGGATGTAGCTAATATTTGAGTGTGTTTCACGAATGGATCAATGACTGAGCATAATGGGCTACGGATAACTTTCTTTAGTGTTGATATTTTGAAAGACATGGTTGCTTGTTGATATGCTTGAGTATTGAGGTCTTCATGTCAAATTATAGACTATTGCTTTGATTCACTTAAAGTCCAAATATCCATGCTACAAAAGAAAAGAATCTGTGATGAACATGTTAGGTAGCATTCCACATCAAAAATTTTGTTTTTATCATTTACCTACTCGAGGACGAGCAGGAATTAAGCTTGGGGATGCTTGATACGTCTCCAACGTATCTATAATTTTTTATTGTTCCATGCTATTAAAGTGTCAATCTTGGATGTTTTATATACATTTACAAGCAACTTTATATCATTTTTTGGGACTAACCTATTAACTTAGTGCCCCGTGCCATTTGCTGTTTTTTTGCTTGTTTTTGGTATCGCAAAATATCTATACCAAATGAAGTCCAAATGCCACAAAACTTTTTGGAGATTTTTCCTGAACATAAGGACACTAGAAGCTTCGGGAGAAGACCGGACGTGGGAGCATGGGCCCACCACCCACCAGGGCGCGCCCTGATGGGTGGTGGGGCCCATGAGGCTCCGTTTGACCTAATTCTACCTGTATAAATAAACATGAATCAGGAAACCCTCGGGGGAGTCCATGAAATACTTTTTCCGCTGCCGCAAGCCTCTGTTCTCGAGAGATCCCATCTGGAGGCCTTCTCCGGTACTCCGCCGGAGGGGGAATCGATCACGGAGGGGTTCTTCATCAACCTTGCTGCCCCTCCGATGATGCGTGAGTAGTTTACCACAGACCTACGGGCCCATAGTTAGTAGGTAGATGGCTTTTTCTATCTCGGTGTTCTTCAATACAATGTTCTCCTTGATGTTCTTGGAGTTCTATCCAATGTAATTCTTTTTTGTGGTGTGTTTGTTGAGATCCGATGAATTGTGAGTTTATGCTCAGATCTATCCATGAATATTATTTGAGTTTTCTTTGAACTATTTTATGCATGATTAATATAGCCTTGTATTTCTTCTCCAATTTATTGGTTTGGTTTGGCCAACTAGATTGATTTATCTTGCCATGGGAAGGGGTGCTTTGTGATGGGTTCAATCTTGCGGTGCTCAATCCCAGTGACAGAAAGGGACATGACACGTATGTATCGTTGCCATTAAGGGTAAAAAGATGGGTTTATTCATACGTGAGTGTATCTTGTCTATATCATGTCATCTTGCTTAATACATTACTCTATTTTTCCATAAACTTAATACACTAGATGCATGCTGGATAGTGGTCGATGTGTGGAGTAATAGTAGTAGATGCAGAATCGTTTCGGTCTATTAATCTTGGACGTGTCATTGCCTTGGATATCTTCATAATTATTTGTTTTTCTATCAATTGTGCAACAGTAATTTATTTACCCACCATATGCTATTTTCTCGAGAGAAACCTCTAATGAAAACTATGGCCCCCGGGTCTATCTTTTATCATATAAAAATCCTAAAAATACCTTGCTGCATTTTTTTATATTTTATTTTGTAATTTAGTTGGATCTATCTACCAAATATTATACAATCTAATCTTTCTCTTGACCGTTGAGGGATTGACAACCCCTCTACGCGTTGGGTTGCAAGTATTTGTTGTTTGTGTGCATGTGCTGTTTACATAGTGTTGCTTGGTTCTCCTACTGGATTGACAACCTTGGTTTCATAATTGAGGGAAATACTTATATCTACTATACTGCATCATCCCCTCCTCTTCGGGAAAATCCCAACGCAACTAACAAGTAGCAGGGGGCGGCGACTAACACGCACGCGGTGGGTGGGGAAACGGACGGGCGCACGTACGACACGTCGTCGAGGATGGGCGCTAGCAATCTTTGCTCCGTCATCGGTGCTGCCAGGCGCGTGTCGTCGTCGACTGCAAGGTGGTCACCTGAGTAAAGCAGCTCGTCCCCATCACGTCCTACAAAGAGCGGGTGCAGGTCGAGTACTTCAGGAGTAAACACAACCGCGACGACAAGGAGTGGCCGCCGCGCGTGTTCGTCGCCAAGGACTTGTGGTTCTTGCCGTGGAGCGCCTCGCAACAACTGTCGTCGGACCAACAGACCTCCGACTCGAAGTTCTGCGATTTGGATGACATATCCGGCAGTCGCACTCGCGCAACACATTGGCCCCCGCCGCCGTGGCATTCGTCGCCCGATGAATGAGATATCCTAGACGTGTCGCCACGCTCTACACCCTTGATCGCCGTCGTCGAATGCACCGCCACCCTCTACACCCTTGGTCACCGTCGCCGAACGCGCCGCCCCGCGCAAAGGTAGAAGGAGTGGAGCAGTCAAGGAGAGACAGCGACGTGTCCACATGACAATTTTTTACTAGTCAAAGTGCCCAAGTGGCATTTTTTTACCAAGTCACCTCCTGACGACCAGGGCCCAACTGTCATAAACGTGCTTAAAGCGCTCTAATCCATCGATCAGTGCTATTTGCAAAACAATTAGCGTAGACATGGTGGTTTCTGTCACAAAAATGTAACGTAGTGTTTTTTGATAACCTAGCCCTCAAAGTGGTGGTTTCTTGCAATTTAGACGTTCACTTCTGAACTGGAAGTCTGCAACCCCGCGCGCTAGCCCTGTATCTAAGAGCAAGTACAATAGTGGGCTATAAGTCTGCTTACATGACATTTTTGCCTATATGGAGGATAGAGACATGTAAAAAGTGAAGGAGTGGGTTCTTATGCAAGAGCCCGTCTCTACACGTGCTCCTAGATAAAAACATTTAATGAGAAGAGAGAGATAGAGAGAAAGTTAGAAAAAATAGTAACCTTATAGTCAGTCTATTGTATGTGTAATTAATAATGCAAATTTTGATGACACGGTATTATCATATAGCCAGCAGCTGGCTATACTGTTAACCATGCTCTAAGGGTTGCTTCTTTGCAGTGACCATGCCCACGCCAACGATCCCGGCCTAAAAGCGAGCCAATGTGAGTAACGAAAGGGAATTCAAAGTTTAGGGTATGAATATAAGGGATTGAGATGTTAAGGTTTGATTTGGCCACCCATACAAATTCAGGGTTTATATAGACTTCACTCGTCGCTAGTGTGCACCGTGCACATATAAAGCGTTAACTGGCGTGTTAAGCGCTATATAGGATTTGGCTAAACAAAGACATATCAAAATGCGGTTTATTTCCGCCTATTCCTCACAAAAGATGTATGTCGGGGGTATCATGCAACATATGCCAAAGGATGGCTTATCATGGATGGGGACAAAAGTACGTCGCCGGGCTCTGGAAGCGGGAATGAGCGAGACCGCATAGGCCTGCGAATCTTACCCAGGTTCGGGGCTCTCCTAGGAGATAACACCCCTAGTCCTGCTCTGCGGGGTATCCGCATGATCACTACCTCAACAAGTAGCTACAAACTTGCTCCTTGAGCTGTTTTGCTAGAGGAGGAAGGAGGGCAAGGCTAGCTCTACTCCTCTCCCTATGCGTGTGTGTGTGAGTGCTGAACTCAGAGGGCTTTCTCCTCTCCACCAAAATCCCAACCCCCTGCATGGGGTGATCTGGGGGGTTCATATAGGCCTACCCCCCAGGGATACAATGGTAATCCGGCCGGGCGTAGGACCCGGCCGTCAGTGTCTCTGATCGCCGGCTTCTCCGCCGACTGCAGGTGCCCGCCGCCTGGTGGGTCCCCCCGGCTGTCTCGTACTCGGCCGATAAGCTGGGCCCGCCGCTTGCGGGTCCCATCGGCTGCGTAGCACTGTAGCAGTGCCGCTGATGATGCATGCTTGGTCGGGGAGAGCGTGGCTACAGTCCCGCCGCTTGGCGGGCATTTCACTGTAGCCACTCCCCGTCTCTTCTGGTTAATGGCGCACAAACTTCAAGGAAGGGAGGGGGCCGCCTGCTAGGAGCCGGCCTCCCCCTGAGCTGACTGGTCAGGGCTCGCCGCCTTCTGGCTTCTCATGGACCGGTAGGGCCCGCCGCCTGCGGGCCGTACCGACAGCCTGTCGTGGGAGTATGGCTTCCCCTACCATGGGTGACGTCATGGGCAGCATGGCAACAGTGCCGCGTCGGGCGTGGGATGTCCGCTTGGTACGCTGCACTATGGCCACGTTCTGCCCTGGATTCGGGGGTGGCAGGCTTGTACTGTAGCCACGCCCTGTCTCGTCGTGTTTATGTGGGTGCCAACTTTGAGGGTGCGAGGGGCCGCCTGCTAGGACTCGGCTTCCCAGGAGGCCACCTGCTAGGAGTCGGCCCACTTCATGGCCGCCTTGTGGACTCCGCCGCCTCCTGGCAACCGGTTGCTTGGACCAGCCGGCCTCAAGAAGGCGGCCCTTTGTCCTTGATGTTTGAGGGGCGCAGCCTGCCCCGATGTCTTGAAATACCAAAGGGAGCTGATGAGGCTACCCGTGGTCATTTACTCCGACAGTAGTCCCCGAAGCTGATGAGGCGCTGCAGCTGAAGGGGCGAGAAGCCTCAGCAGCTTCATATTCCGGGTCGCCTGGTATTCTGCTTTGTCCGTCTTCCGAGGTGCCGACTGGTAGGTGTCGGCCATGACCAGGCAGGCCGCCTGGCGATTTCGAAACGTCGTGGTGGGGACCAGGTGGCATGCTAGCCACACGTCAGGCTTGCCGCCCGCGCATGTCGGCCACATGGCGTCATCAGGTCAAGCCAGCCTGCCAGCTCACGTGCGTGACAGGACGGCGCCGCAGGCCGGGGCCCGCCACTATAGTGCCTCGGCACGCGCGCCGATCTGCTGCGGCCGAGGTGGACGGTTGGGCTTCTGCGGTAGTTAATACGCGCCTTTACTGGCGCCACAATCGTGGGAACGTGGGCGAGTGGGCATAGTTAATCCCACGATCCCCCACGCCCCCGCCCCCTCAGCTTCGCCGCCTGGGGCTATAAGTAGGGGGAGGAGGGGGGGGGGCGGCAGATGCACGCGCGCCCTCCTCTCCCTTCGTCGTTCTTCATCTTCTTCGCTGCCGCCGCGCCCTTTCGTCCCGTCGAAGTGCTGCGGCAGCCCCCCGTCGTCGAGCGTCCTCTCGCTGCGGCTTCCTTGCTCCGCCGCAGCCTCGCCTGCTCGCCACCGCGCCATGCCTGCGACGAGCTCCTTCGTCTATGGCGCGCTCATGAGCCGGCGACTGGGATGGCTCCAACGTCCATGACGATCACCTCTCCTTCCTCCGTCAAACACGGCGGCTACCCCGGGAGGCGAACGTGCAGGTGCGCGTTCCCCCCAAAGCAGAAATCTCGCCGGTGCCGGAGGACGATGAACACGTCGTCTTCCGGTCCCATTTCCTTCACGGCTTCGGCCTTCCGGCGAGCGGCTTCCTCCGCTCCTTCCTCGACTTCTACCGAGTCCAGCCGCACCACCTCACGCCAAACACGGTGGTGTTGCTGGCCGCCTTCGTCACCATGTGCGAAGGGTACCTCGGCACTCTCCCCACCCTCGAACTCTGGGGGGAGTGCTTCTACCTCAAACCTGGCACCGCCGCCAAGGGCCAGGCGGCTCAATGCGGAGCCTGCGTGGCGGTGCGGCGCCCGGGCACAGGGAGCCGTTTCTCGCCCATCTGCCTGCTGCAGTCGGCCAAGCTGTGGCAGAAATCCTATTTCTACGTCAAGAGCATCCACCCGACAAGCGACTACGTCAACTTGCCGGCCTACGCAGCCGGCCCGCCAGCTGGGCCGCGCGCCAACTGGCAGTACAAGCCGAGTTCCCTGTCGGCCGCCTCCTCCGCCGCCCTTGCCCGACTTCAGGCGATGACGGAGTCGGAGGGCCTGAAGGGCTCGGACTTGCTGGCTGCCTTCGTGACGCGCCGAGTGCTCCCCCTCCAAGCTCGGCCTCACATCATCAGCTGCATGAGCGGGCACCAGGACCCATGCCAGATATGCACACGAGACCTGCCGGACGTGGAGGTGGTCCGGCTGGTCAACTATATCTCCAACTGCAAGCTGTCGGAGGCGGACTGGCGGTTTGGCATGCGGCCGTACGACCGCGCACATCCGCCACCTGCGGTGAGTCTTGTAATTCTTTTCTCTTTGCTGGTCCGAGTTCTTGTTTTGCAGCCTGACCAGTCGGCCATGATGCAGGTCCTCCCGGCCCAGTCGGCCGCCGGCGCTCTGGATCCAGGTCAGCAGTATATGCCGGACCGAACGAGGAGCGATGTGGAAGACCCCGACTTGAGGGCGGCCGCCATGGAGGAGGACGACGCCACAGGTGGCGGCGGTGGAGCAGGCGGCTCCGGGGGAGGAGGTGGCCTTGAGGACTGGCCGGATGATGATGAGGAGGAGAACGAGCCGCGCCGCCCGCACGGCACCGACAGGACGGGCGCGAGCTCCTCAGCCGCGCCGACCGCACCAGGCGGCCCACAAAAGCGCCGAGCCGACTCGTTGCTGTTCGGCAGCCGGCCGAAGAAGTCCAAGAACGCGGCCGCCGCGACCAGGCGGCAAGAGGCCGCCGCAAGAGCGGCCCAGTTCCAGAGGGCCCCAAAGCGGCCCCCGATGGTGTCCGCGTAAGTGCTTGGTTGTGTTTTCCTTTCTTCTTCCTTGCAAACTTTTTCTGAGTTTTCTCTTGTCTTGCTTGAATTAGGGCCCCACTCACTCTTGAGCGGTCTGCCGCTGCTTCCGTGATCGGGGAGGCGGAAGGCTCCGCCAATACCCGCCGCGTGGACCCGCTCGCCGACCTTCGGGAGGCGAAGAAGAGGAGCGCGCGGGAGGCCGGCGTAAGCATCCTGTCTACTTTCTCGCGGGGGCGCGTCAGCGCACCCGCTGGGTGTAGCCCCCGAGATTCGGGCCGACTGCTGAGCAGTCGGGCCGGATCTTCTGGCGACCACTTTCCTTTTTTGGTCATCTTTGTTGATTGTCCTCTCTTTCTCATTCTTGCAGGAGCCAACGCCACATTGCAGCAGCATCTGGGCGAAGTCCAGACCGAGCTGCGCGTCAAGGAGGAGGAGCGCCGTAAGGCGGCCCTGGAGCGTGACCGTCTGGCCAAGAAGTTGGCGGACCAGGCGGACCAGCACAAGGCGGAGCTCCAGAAGCTCAAGGAGGCAGAAGGCGCCTTTCAGGCCAAGTTTGAGATCGAACGCTCAAAGTGGGCCGAGAAGGAGGTGATCCTCGCCGCTGGCTACGGCGAGATTGAGGACATGATCGATGGTAAACTTCTTTCTTTGGAATAGCTGGCGACTGCATCGGGAGTCGGCTTTTGATCTTTGTTTTTCTTTTGTGTAGACTTCTTTCCTGGCCACGCCGTCGCCGTCAGCCAGGCCATCGAGGCGTGGCGCGACCAGCGTAGGAGGGAAGGAGTGGAGATCCCGCCCGACGCGCCTCAGAACATGAACAAGCAGCTCCTGGCCGTCAGGACGCGTTTGCAGCCGATTCACCGTCTGCTCCGCCGCCTTCAGCGTGCCGGGTCTCAGCTGGTTTCCGCCCTCTGGCCAGGCGGCCAAGCTCCACGCACCCCCAGTCGGACCGCCGACTGGTTGGAGGCGGCAATCGGCCGCTTCGAGGCTTGGAGGGGCTCCTCCGCTCGGGCAGGCGCCCGAAGAGCTTTGGAGTTCGTCAAGGCGTGGTATCCTGGGCTGAACCTAACCCAGTTGGCCATGTTCCGGCAGGAGGCCATGGAAGAGTTGGTGGCAGCAGGGCCTGCGCTCACCCATCGTGCGGCGGCGATCGCCGAGTACACCGACACCAGCGTCTTCTTCCCCGAGCTGGATGAGGAGGGTGCCGAGGTGCCGATGAACTGGTTCGGGCTGAACCCGGATGACGGCGAGGACTCGGCGGAAGAAATCGCCTCAAGCGACGAAGGCGAGGACGAGGAAGATGAGGATGGTGAAGGCGACGCACCGGAGGGCGGAGCGGACGCCCAGCCTCAGCTTGATCGAGCCTCGAGCAACGAGCCGCGTGTGAGTGCACCGACTGCTGCTGAAGGCGACCAAGCCGAGACTCGCTAGACGGCCACTCCACCAGCTGGCGCCGCCGACTCTACCAACCTGCCAGACTCGCCTGTTGCTCCTTTGGCCTAGGCTGCCAACTTATCTTATCTTTTCCTGCTTTGGTAATCTTTAGAACAAACTTTGTTAAATTCACGCAGTTCCACCCGCTGGGGGTGTATTCAAACTTTGTTGAATGCTGGCCGAGGGCCTTTTGCTATGTGATTTAATTTTCGCACAAGATGTGCTTCGCCGAGCTCTGACTTGTCTTGCTTTCTGTTCTTTTGGCTTTTTCCTTTGCCGCTTTCCCTTGGCTGCCGCCTTGCCGGCCAGACAACCATTCTTCGGTCTGCTGGCCGGGTCAAGTACTTGGCCATTTTGGGAAGACAAGTACTTTGGCCGCTTAGAACGTAGCAATTTAAGTGAGAAGCCGGCCAGCCGGCTGCTCAGCAACCGGACGGCTAGGCGAGGAGCCGACTTGGCCTATGTGGGTGCTTTCGTCCTTAGCCATTTTTCATGTGAGCACCATTTCCAACCTTTGACTCTTGCCTGCCAGACAGTCGCTCTGCGAGCTGCGGCTTATGGCAAGGGTGGGCTTAGATGCCGGCACACTACTTGTCCGACTGCAGGTAGAGCCAACATAGTACAAGGCGGCAAGCCCCCGGGCCGACTGGTCGGACCCGGTGCCGGGCGGAGGAATGAAGGCATGAAACTTATCATACAGATAAGAAAGGTAGCCCCCGAGTGCTCCTCGAGGGACCCGGTGCCTTTGCCCTTAGTACAAAAGGTAGCGTGGTACATACTATATTTAACTGTGAAATCTTCGGAGGAGATTTGCGTTCCATGGGCGCTTTGTTTCCTTGCCGGAATCGTCCCTTTTACGCGCCCTGGGCTTCTGCGCGTCGATGAGGTAATAGGAGTCGTTGCCCAAGGCTTTGCTGATGACGAAGGGGCCTTCCCAAGGGGCCGAGAGCTTGTGCTGGCCGGCTGTTCGCTGGATCAGCCGGAGCACAAGGTCTCCATCTTGGAAGGATCGTGGCTTGACCTTCCGACTGTAGTAGCGGCGCAGGCTCTACTGGTAGATGGCGGACCGGCTGAGTGCTAATAGCCGGCCTTCTTCCAGCAGATCGATGCCGTCTTCTCGTGCTTCCTTCGCCCCCGCCTCCGTGTACATGGTGACGCGAGGCGAGTCGAACTCGATGTTAGTTGGGATGACGGCCTCGGCCCCGTACACGAGGAAGAAGGGAGTGAAACCGGTTGATCTGTTCGGAGTGGTGCGGAGGCTCCAGAGGACGGCCGGCAACTCGTCGATCCAGCAGCCGGCCGAGCGCTCCAGTGGCTCGACCAGTCGGGGTTTATGCCGGATAAGATGAGGCCGTTTGCTCGTTCTACTTGGCTGTTTGACTGCGGATGGGCAACGGACGCTAAGTCCAGTCGGATGCCCTGCGTCGCGCAGAAACGGGCCAAGGCGCCTTTGGGAAAGTTAGTGCCATTATCGGTGATGATGCTGTGTGGTACACCGTACCGGACGGTGATATCTGCAATGAAGGTCACAACAGTCGGACCATTTAGTTTCTTGATTGGTTTTGCTTCAATCCACTTGGTGAATTTGTCCACGGCGACAAGCAGATGGGTCATGCCACCGCGTACTGTCTTGAATGGGCCCACCATGTCCAACCCCCAGACGGCAAAGGGCCAGGTAAGGGGGATGGTCTTGAGTGCAGAAGCCGGCAGATGTTGCTTGGAGCTGAATTTTTGGCACCCCTTGCATTTCTTGACCAGATCCTTGGCGTCCTCCAAAGCAGTCGGCCAGAAGAAACCATGGCGGAAAGCTTTGCCGACAAGGGATCTGGAGGCCGCGTGGTGGCCGCACTCGCCTTGGTATATGTCTCTGAGGATTGCCTTGCCTTTCTCTGGTTCGACATAGCGTTGGAAAACGTCGGTCACGCTGCGCCTGACAAGCTCTCTGTTTACTATCGTGTAAGCTCCTGCCCGGCGTTGCACCTGCCGGGCCGAGATCTCATCAACTGGCAGCTCTCCGCTTACCAGAAAGTTGAGGATGGGCTGTGCCCATGATGGTGCTTCGACTTCATCCACTGTCATTACGGCCACTGAAACTAGGGCGGTTGGGTTGGGAGGTGGCGGGGTGGAGTCGGCCGCGTCTTGCTGCGTTGTTGAAGTCCCCGGGACGGCCGCTGCAGCGCCCGGGCCGGGTTGTAGAGTCCCTGGGCCGGGTGTGACTGCTGCAGTCCCCGAGCCGCTTGGTGAAGTCCTCGGGCCGGCTGCCGCAGCCCCCGGGCCGGGTTGCGAAGTCCCCGGCCCGGGTGCGACTGCTGCAGTCCCCGTGTCGCCTGCCGAACTCCCCGGGCCGACTGCTGCAGCTCCCGGGCCGGGTTGCAAAGTCCCCGGGCCGGGTGCGACTGCTGCAGTCCCCGTGCCGCTTGCCGAAGTCCCCGGGCCGCTTGGTGAAGTCCTCGGGCCGGCTGCCGCAGCCCCCGGGCCGGGTTGCGAAGTCCCCGGGCCGGGTGCGACTGCTGCAGTCCCCGTGCCGCCTGCCGAACTCCCCGGGCCGGGTTGCGAAGTCCCCAGGCCGGGTGCGACTGCTGCAGTCCCCATGCCGCTTGCCGAGGTCCCCGGGCCGGCTGCTGCAGCCCCTGAGTCGGATCCGACTGCTTCGGGAGCAGCCGGCACGAAGATGGATTCTGATTCCGGGGAAGGCTTGATAGACGGCTTGCGGAGGCACTGAAGGGACACGCCGGCTGGTATGGCTTGCCTGGTGGAGCCGATCCGTGGCATGGCGTCTGCTTGCTCGTTGTCGGCCCGTGGCACATGAAGGAACTCGCACCCATCAAAATATCCGCTGATCTGCTGGACGAGGAAGCGGTAGCTCGCCATATTTGCATCCTTGGCGTCCCAGTCGCCAGACGACTGTTGGACCACCAAGTCCGAATCGCCGTAGAACAGGATCCGGCGGATGCCAATCTCCTTGGCCAGCCGGAGTCCGTGTACTAGCGCCTCGTACTCGGCCACGTTGTTGGAGGCGGCAAAGTGGATTTGCAGCGTGTATCTGAGCTTGTCGCCTTTGGGAGAGGCGAGGACGACGCCGGCTCCCAAACCGGTGCGCATCTTCGAGCCATCAAAGTGCATCCGCCAATGAGTGGAGTCTGGAGCTGGCGGCAGGTACTGGGTCTCGGCCCAGTCGACGAGGAAGTCGGCCAGTGCTTGGGACTTGATGGCGGCGCGAGGCTGGTAGAAGATGGTGTAGGGGGCCAGCTCGATGGCCCACTTGGCCACTCGGCCCGATGCGTCTCTGCTGCCTATGATCTCCGCAAGCGGGGCGGTGCAGACGACCGTGATGGGATGCTCTTGAAAGTATGGCTTGAGCTTCTTGGCGGCAAAATGCACGCCATAGCACAACTTTTGGTAGTGGGGGTAGTTCTGCTTGGAAGCTGACAGCACCTCACTCAAGTAGTAGACGGGCCTCTGGACCGGCTGTGCCTTACCGTCCTCTCGGCGCTCTACCACCATAACTGTACTGACCACCCGGCTGGTGGCGGCGATGTAGAGAAGCATGAGCTCCTTGGCAGCCGGAGCGGCCAGGACGGGCGGCGTGGTCAACATCTTCTTGAGTTGGAGGAAAGCCTCGTCCACCTTGTCGTTCCACTCGAAATGAGTGGTTTTCTTCATCAAATGGTACAGCGGAAGAGCCTTCTCGCCAAGCCGACTGATGAAGCTGCTGATGGATGCCAAGCAGCCGGTGAACTTCTGAATGTCTCGCAGTCGGGTGGGCCTCTCCATCCTCTCGATGGCCTTGATCTTGACAGGGTTGCACTCTATGCCGCGCTCTGAGACAAGGAAGCCGAGGAGCTGGCCGGCCGGTACTCCAAAGGCACACTTTTCTGGGTTGAGCTTGATTTGAAAACGGTGCAGGTTATCAAAGGTTTCCTTGAGATCTTCCAGGAGGGTACCGCGCTTCTCCGTCTTCACCACAATATCGTCCACATAAACATGGGCATTTCTACCGAGTTGCTGGAGGAGGCACTTCTGCATGCAATGCTGAAACGTGGCGCCGGCGTTTCTCAAGCCGAACGTCATGGTCAGGTAGCAGAAGGCTCCGAATGGTGTGATGAAGGCGGTCTTCAGGCGGTCGGCCGGGCTTAACTTGATCTGGTGGTACCCCGAGTAGGCATCCAAAAAACTCAACAGCTCGCATCCGGCTGTGGAGTCTATCACTTGGTCAATCCGAGGCAAGGCGAACGGATCTTTCGGGCAAGCTTTGTTGAGGCTGGTGTAGTCAATACACATGCGCCATTTGTTGTTCTTCTTTAGTACAAGGACTGGGTTGGCAAGCCACTCTGGGAAGAATACTTCCATAATGAAGCCGGCTGCTAGAAGCCGGGCTATCTCTTCACCAACAATTCCTCTCTTGTCCTCCGACATGCGGCAAAGGGATTGCCTTACTGGTTCTGCATCTGCTCTGACATGTAGCTTGTGCTCGGCGAAATCCGTCGGAACACCCGGCATGTCCTTTGGAGACCACGCAAAGATGTCCCGATTCTCACGGAGGAAATCGACGAGCTCGCTTTCCTATTTGCTGTCGAGGCGGGCTCCTATGACAGCGAACTTCTCCGGGTGCTCCGGGTCCAAGGGTATCTTCTTGGTTTCTTTGGTCGGCTGGAAAGAGCCCTGAGCTTCTGACTCCTTGGGATCTGGCGACAGGTCCGGCTGCTCGCCGGCCATGGCCACAACCCGGTCAAGGAGCCGTTTCTCGGCAGCAATCACAAGGGACTCGGCCAGCCGACTGCTGGCAGTGGCACAGGCGGCAGACTTCTGGTAGTCGCCGGCTATGGTGATAATGCCCTTGGTGCCCGGCATCTTCATCTTGAGGTAGGCATAGTGGGGGACCGCCATGAACTTGGCCAGAGCAGGCCGGCCAAGCAACGCGTGGTAGGGGCTCTCAAGGTCAACCACCTCGAACCAGATTGGCTCTCGGCGGAAGTGATTCTTGTCTCCGAAGAGGACATCTATCTTGATCTTGCCGATTGGTGAGCAGGATAGGCCAGGCACAATGCCATGGAAGACAGTCCGGCTGGGCTGGAGCTGTTTCTCTTTGATGCACAACTTCTCCATGGTGTCGCGGTAGAGGATGTTGATGCTGCTACCGCCGTCTATCAGAATTCAGGAGAAACGAGCAGCTCGCCTCTCTGTTGCAAAGGTGGCATCCAGCACCAGGGCATAGGAACCCAGAGAAGGCATCACCTCCGGGTGGCCAGCTCGGCTCCAACTAATCAGCTTCTCCGACCAGTGCATGAACTCTGGGGCTTCAGAGGCGACAGTATTCACTTCTCGGCGCTGTTGACGCCGGCTGTGCCTGTCGTCAGTCACGCTGGTGAAGACGACGTAAGCTCCATGCTCTTCAGGAAACTCATCTTCGATCGCGCCGACTGGTCGGACCGCCGGCTGCTGGGGACGCGGAGGCGGCGGGCCAGTAGGCGGCGGAGGCAGTCCTTTGCCTCTGGCGATGCGGGTGAGCTAGTGGCACTTCCGGGTGGTGTGGTTGGATGGCTTCGCGCCGCTGTGGAACTTGCAGGGAGCGTCGAGGGTTTGCTCAAACAAGAAGGCGGGCAGCCAGGCAGGCTTGTCGCCCTTCTGGCGCTTGGGGCCGGGTTGCTCTCCTGGCTGCTGGTCTTCGACCGTCGCCACCAGCCGGCTGGTGGTAGCCGGCTGCTGGGCCTTGCGCTTGTTGTCGTTTGACTGTTGGCGCTGACTGGAATCACCAGCCGGCGTCTGAGGGGCCGGAGGGAGCATCTTTCCTGATGTGTCCACTCGGAGCTCCGACTTCATGGAGGAGTCAGCATTGGCGTACTTGTCCGCTATGATTAGCAGCTCGTCGAGGGTGGCCGGCTCGTCGCAGAGGAGTCGGTGCTTGAGTAGGGTGCCCTCCCGGCACCCAGCAATGAAGTATTCTATGGCTTGCACTTCATGCACCCCTTCGCAGGAGTTGCGCAGCTCAGCCCACCGCGTCAAGTAGTCGCGGGTAGACTCAGTCGGGCCTTGGATGCATAGAGAGAGCTGGCGAGGTTTGGGCGGTCGCTTGTAGGTGCTGGTGAAGTTGCGGATGAAAACTTCGGTGAAGTCTAGCCAGCTGTTGACGCTGTAGGGCTTAAGGCTGTTCAGCCATGTCCGGGCCGTGCCCTAGAGAATGAGAGGAACGTACTTTACGGCAACGCGCTTGTTGCCGTTCGCTATGCTGACGGCCGTGGAGTAGTCCACCAGCCAGTCCTCCGGCTTCACAGAGCCGTTGTACTTGGGGGTGTCCCGGGGGAGCGAGAACCCTTTGGGGAAGGGCTCGTCGCGAATGCGAGGGCCGAAACAAGGCGGGCCGATCGCGTCTTCTTCTTCTATCGCCAGGGATCGAGCCAAGCGGTCGATCCGGTGGCAGGCGTCGTTCTCTCCGACTCCTTCACGGGGGCCCAGCCGGCCTCCGAGAGTCGGATTCTCAACAGGCGGCAGGGAGGTGCGCCTCTCCCTGCGCGGGATAGGCGGACGACCGTCCCGCCGTTCCACTGCTCGTGGGCGGCCGTCTTGGTCGCGCTCGATGGAGATGCGGGTGCGGCTGTGGCTAGCAACCGGTTCTTGGTCGCGGGCGCCCCCTGTCGGCGTCCGGGAGGTCGCGCCATGCTCTCGGCGAGGGGGAAGGTTCCCAGCCTGTAGACCGGGTTCCGCCATGCGGCGGCCAGCTTCTTGTTGTGCGGCGGCCGCGTCGATGAGCTACTGGACGCGCCCCGTCATGCAGCAACGCTCGTCGCCCTCCAGGTGGTCCAGCTCGTCTGCCACCGCCTGGGTGGCGCGTAAGTTCTCCATCGGCGTAGCGTAGACTGGGCGGTCGGCCCCCAACATGCTGGCGATGGCTGAGCCGCGCTGCCGGACCGTGCCCGCACGGCTGGGCTCGCCAGCAGCCGGCGTGCCGCAGACGGCACGGTCGATCTCGCGGTGGTAGGCCTCGGTGAGGCGTCTCATGGCCGCCAACTTGTTGGCGCTGTCGAGAAGTGCGATACGGCATGCTTCCAGCGTTTCACCGCTCGCACCGGGCGCTACGGGAGCGGACAGGTCCCGCATTGCCGCCTGCAACGGGTCCCAGCCGGCCTGGTCGGAGGTTCCGTCGTGGCTGATGACCAGCACCTCAGTGACGGTGCTGGTGCTGGCGCTACTGTCTGCAGCGGGAAGTGGGTCGTCGAAGATCACCACGTCACCGGGGAAGGCATCAAGAAGCGCGACGTCGGCGTCGATGACCATGTCGACGAGCAGGTCGGCGGAGCCAATGGACTCCGGGTCGGAGACCGGCTCGTCGGCGATGTGAAGCTTGCCGAGGAGATCGACGAGGCAGCTCTCGGAGCTAGCTACGCCCGCGTCGAGTGCGGGCTCGTCGATGAGGCGGATCGCGCCGATGAGATCAGCGAGGCTGCTTGCGGTGCAAACAACTTCCACGCCGTGCAGCGTGTCGGCACAAACGTCGTCGGGCGTGCCGGGCTGGCTGCGCTCGCCAGGGAGGAAGAGGGTTCCCGTCCAGAACGTGTTTCCGGACGACGGTGCACCTAGCCCCACGGTGGGCGCCAAATGTCGGGGGTATCGTGCGACATATGCCAAAGGATGGCTTATCATGGATGGGGACAAAAGTACGTCGCCGGGCTCTAGAAGCGGGAATGAGCGAGACCGCATAGGCCTGCGAATCTTACCCAGGTTCGGGGCTCTCCTAGGAGATAACACCCCTAGTCCTGCTCTGCGGGGTCTCCGCATGATCACTACCTCAACAAGTAGCTACAAACTTGCTCGTTGAGCTGTTTTGCTAGAGGAGGAAGGAGGGCAAGGCTAGCTCTACTCCTCTCCCTATGCGTGTGTGTGAGTGCTGAACTCAGAGGGCTTTCTCCTCTCCACCAAAATCCCAACCCCCTGCATGGGGTGACCTGGGGGGTTCATATAGGCCTACCCCCCGGGATACAATGGTAATCCGACCGGGCGTAGGACCCGGCCGTCAGTGTCTCAGATCGCCAGCTTCTCCGCCGACTGCAGGGGCCCGCCGCCTGGTGGGTCCCCCCGGCTGTCTCGTACTCGGCCGACAAGCCGGGCCCGCCGCTTGCGGGTCCCGTCGGCTGCGTAGCACTGTAGCAGTGCCGCTGATGATGCATGCTTGGTCGGGGAGAGCGTGGCTACAGTCCCGCCGCTTGGCGGGCGTTTCACTGTAGCCACTCCCCGTCTCTTCTGGTTAATGGCGCACAAACTTCAAGGAAGGGAGGGGGCCGCCTGCTAGGAGCCGGCCTCCCCCTGAGCCGACTAGTCAGGGCTCGCCGCCTTCTGGCTTCTCATGGACCGGTAGGGCCCGCCGCCTGCGGGCCGTACCGACAGCCCGTCGTGGGAGTATGGCTTCCCCTACCATGGATGACGTCATGGGCAGCATGGCAACAGTGCCGCGTCGGGCGTGGGATGTCCGCTTGGTACGCTGCACTGTGGCCACGTTCTGCCCTGGATTCGGGGGTGGCAGGCTTGTACTGTAGCCACGCCCTGTCTCGTCGTGTTTATGTGGGTGCCAACTTTGAGGGTGCGAGGGGCCGCCTGCTAGGACTCGGCTTCCCAGGAGGCCGCCTGCTAGGAGTCGGCCCACTTCATGGCCGTCTTGTGGACTCCGCCGCCTCCTGGCAACCGGCTGCTTGGACCAGCCGGCCTCAAGAAGGCGGCCCTTTGTCCTTGATGTTTGAGGTGCGCAGCCTGCCCCGATGTCTTGAAATACCAAAGGAAGCTGATGGGGCTACCCGTGGTCATTTACTCCGACAATGTATGAAAAATAAAAAACCATGTGCACATTTTAAAAAATGGTCATGAATGGATGAACATTAAACAAATTTTAATAAATGCTCGTGACTTTAAAAATAAAAGTTCTAGAATAGTTTTAAAACTGTTGATGGATTTTCAAAAAATGTTCACGAGTTATTAAAAATCATTATTTTGAAAAGAAAAAAAAGGGGAAATGGTAGAAAGAAGAAAGTGTCCAGGGATGGTTGGAGTTCAATTCAACGGCTCGGGATCTTTATTTTCAGGCAACAAATAGCATGCATCATGAAGTTATTAAGAAAAAAATAGAATGCATCGTGAGCGATTCAGTCGAGACTCGAGACGATGATACAAAATACAAGTGCAACAGGACAGTATCGAAAAAAAAAAACAAAGTGCGACAGGACAGAAGATTCATTAACTAACAGCCCCCGGTAAAAGTGCAGTCACCTGAGTGTGGCAAGGAACTCCTGCACGCTCCGGTGGCTGGAGCCGCCCGGGGCGACGGCCTTGGTGGCCTCCCGGCCGACCTCCTTAGCCCTCGCCGAGATCGCTTCGTCGCCCATCACCTCCTTCACCTTCTCCGCTATCTCCGCCGCGCGCACCAGCGAGCCCTCCCTGTCCCAGCTCCAGTGATCCAGCCACAGCCCGAAGCCGCCGCTCCTGATCACCGTCGCGACCAGGCGCTGGTCGCCCAGCGTCATCGGCCACGCCAGCATCGGCACGCCGCATGCGGCCGACTCCGTCACCGAGTTCCACCCGCAGTGGCTCACGTACAGCCCCACGGCAGGGTGCCTCAGGACCGCCTCCTGGTCCACCCACTCCTTGATCACCAGGCCGCGCCCATGCACGCGCCCCAGGAACCCGTCGCCCAGCACGTCGTTCAGCTCCGCCGTGTCCTCACGATCCACCACCGTCGTCTTCACCACCCACAGGAACCGGCAGCCGCTCGCCTCCAGCCCGGCGCCGATCTCGCGGATCTGCTCCAGCGCGGTCGCGTTGCGGTTGCCGAAGGCCACGTACACAACCGAGCGCGCCGGCTGCTCGTCGAGCCAGGCGATAGGTGAAGAGGCGCCGCCATGTACCGCCTCCGTCTCTGTGCTCGTCGACTTAAGCGGGCCGACTGCGAACACCGGAGGGAACTCGGGAACGACCTTGCCGCCGCGTAGGGCGGCGAGTGCCTCCGGCTCCAAGGCATCGAACGTGTTGAGGAGAATGCCGTTTGCCTCGGCGATCTCGCGGCCGTTGGCGATGAACTGCTTGGTGAAGAGGATGTCGGGGTTGCGCAGCACCTGCGGGGGGTAATCTACCGGGAGGCGTCCAACGCCGGGGACGTCAACGTCGCCGACGAGGTGGTCTGCGTTGGCACCGTCAAGGTAGGTGGGGAAGTAGGCGAGAAAGGCCAGCATGGCTGCGCAGGAGCTGAAGAGGATGTGGCACGGGAGCTGCAGCTCGTTCTTGGCTATGGGGATAACCTGGGAAGCCAGAGTGACGTCGGTGACGATGGCCGACGCGCGCGGCGTGGCACCGGCGATGAGCGGACCGAGGAGATGGGCGGAGCGGCGCAGGGACTCCCACCGTAGGATGAAGGGGTCCGTGCCGGCAAAGGTGGCGTCTTCGAACTGCGGGAGGTTGAAGTCGATGCGTCGGATGGCGGGGAAGGCAGCGCAGAGGCCGGCCAAGTGGTCGGCCTCGGCCTCCGAGACTGTCGGCAGTGCGGTCACGACGGAGATGTTGACCCCTTGGCTTGCGAGGGAGGCGATGAAGCGGGAGAAAGGGAGCAGGTGGCCCATGCCGGCGCTCGGGATGAAGATCAGATGCGGTGGTGCGCATCTGGCCTGGTCGCCGGAGCTGGGCTTCGCCGCGAGAGCCATCGACGAGTTAGCTTGGTTTGTGAGTGCGAGAGGCCTGGCGAGTGTTTGGTGTTGCGTCGGCCAAAGCAAAGCATTTAATGACAGATCCAAGGTAGCTCTGTTGCGTGTCCTCGTTGTCGATCGGGAGGGAAGTCTCTGTCCTGTAATAGTAGAGTACGCCTGTTTGAGTGTTATTAGTAGTAATTGGTACCCACCCACCATTTGATTCGTACAGTGTTAGGAAAGCTGATGGCACAGTGTTATCAACCATCAACCGGTACTGATCTGATCAGCTCAAATCTGTTTATGTGGGAGATTCAGAGGATGATGAACCTTCCGTGATGGAACATGATATGGAAACCATGCCTCCCGAGACTGTGGAAGTGCTGAACTTGGGCAGCATCTGCAGATCTCTGCTGGACTCCTTGGAGGAAACTTCTGCTGTGGATAAAAACTCAAGACCCATGTAGTAGAGGTCGGCGGCATGAATGGTCTGGCCTCCGATCAGATCAGATCTAACTGGTGCGACCTGCTCGCTGCCCGGCAACAGAGATCGGTGGCGGCCCGTGCATACGATGCTAGATAGGAGTCCGTTGAGCAGATCCGGGTGAAAACTTTGCTCTCGGGCAGTTGCCAAGGCCGGCGATGGCGGCGCTCTTGTGTGTCATTCCCTTCTTGAAGGCATCGCCATGGTGAAGTTCCAGACCTCTATCCGCTACCTCCAGGGGAACCCTAGATCAGTTGATCGGATGACGGCGACGCTCTTGGGTTGTTCCCCCCTTAGAGGGCGTCATTCTTGGAGGTGTGCATTGGATCAAGGGACTAGTGGACGGTTTCAGTGGTTCCGCGGCGTTTCATATGACGCATCGACGATGTGGAGTCTCGGCGGCATGGCGTTGCAGGGTCTCGGCGACGGATTGTGTGATGATGGACGCGCGTAGGGAGGTGGCATTTTCTGGCGCCGCGGTGGCGTCGACAGCAGGCCTGGCAAGGTCGATGCGTCAGTACCTACTCTGAAGATGGATCGGTGGAAGATAGTGGCGGCGGCCTCTACAGCGTGCGCATGCGGTGGTCACTGTGAGTGCGCCGGACCGGTGTATGCCCCAGACCCGGCGATTGCGGCTTGGTTGTGGTCTCCGGTTTTAGATGTTGGGTTTTGATGTGAGGTTTGGGCAGGCGGCCCCGACAATACGCACCCCTTCATCAAGTTGATAGGAGTAGCGAGTGATGTTATCAAGATGGTGGCTTCAAACATATTGATGTATTACTTTGTAAGATCTTGATGAATAATTAATAAAATGAATATATGCATCGCCCTGATGTAGGGGCCGGGGTTCATCCTCTTTTTTTCTAAAAAAAAGTATTGTTACTCTTCCTAAACCTAAGTGAGGGCCTGTACTCAGTCAAAGACATAGCGCTAGGAATCATGGCAATGTGAACATAATGGCAAAGCAACTACTTATCAAATGAGGAAGGATATGTAAGTTCATGCTTCTTTTCAACGCAACTCATTTGCCATTCTTAGCAATGATTCCCTTATTGACGAAGATGAGAAAGTGGACATTTCTTTACGTGATAATATCTTTGATAAAAAAATTACTGCTAATACTTTGATTGAGGAGGAAAAAGAAAAATGTTTAGCTTTTGCTAATGCTAATCCGGAATTGTTTTACCTACTTCTCTTGACCTTGATACTTATCATGATTTACCTTTACAAAATACTCTTGTTAGGCAATTTCTCTCTAATCCAATTAGCATTGCTAGTATTCTAGAGAAAGCAACTGCTTTGTTGACCAAAGCTAAACCTTGTGGTTTGTCCCATCCTTTTAAGATACGATGATAGGTCTCATTTGAAACATTATAAGCTTTGGCCAACCTACTAAAATCCAGTGCCTATATGATACAATTTATAGATCTAGTCCTGATTTCATTGGTTTAAAAAAAAAGTGATTTCTGATGATTTCAGCAATGCCATTGATAAGAACAACTCATTTAATTGGCGCTACCTACCTGCTCTTAACAATGCTGGTGGTGTTCTAGTTGGTTTAAAAGATGATATTTTTTAGGTAATCGTTTTTTTCCAATAAAACTATTTGTATCATTGCTACTGTTAAAAACAAGCTCGATGGTTTCATTTGTCACCTTATTATTGTATATGGTACTTCTTATGCAGAATGCAAGTTGGATTTCTTTGCTGAATAACATGGTATTTTGTAACATGCTTCCTATCCTATTTTACTTGGAGGTGACTTTAATCTTGTTAGAGAAAGTAAAGGTAAAAGCAATGTCAATATCAATACTCATTATGCTTTTCTCTTTAATGTTTGGATCAACAAGCGGGTCTTCATTGAGATTTCTATCTCTAATAGGAGCTTCACATGGTGTAATAATATGAGCAATCCCATCTTTGCTGCTATTGATAGAGTTTTTGCTTTTGTGGATTGGGATGGTCACTTTCCTCTTTCTTCTCTTACTGCTTTGCCTAGGGTGTCTAGTGATCATACCCCCTTTGTGCTAGATACTAGGGCTAGGAGAATTTCCACTCCAAATATTGTTAGATTTGAGAAATGGTGGCCTTCCCAATCTGAATTTTTTGCTCTTGTTCATAATGTATGTAATACACCCTTGAATGCTTCTTCTGCTAGTGATATCTGGCAATTTAAGACCAGTCTTCTTATGAAGAAAGTTAAAGGCTGGAGTACTAATATAGAGGCAGCTATGAAAAACAGAGGAAGAAATCTCTCCTTGTGGAGTTTGATATACTTGATGTGTTTTCTGAATGAAAAACTATTGTCAGAGGAATAAAAAAGTAGAATGAAAGACATTAAGAAGGAATTGGAAGAATGAGGAGTGTACTTTGTCACAAAGATCTAGAGATAGAGAAAATTTGGAAGGAGATAGAAATAATGCCTATTTTCATTCTCTAGCAAATCATTGGCATAGTAAAAATCGCCTAACTTCCCTTGTGGGAGAGAATGGTCCTATTTTTTCCACTGCTGACATGCTGGATGTGGCTAGCTCTTTCTATAGAAACTTGTTCGGATTTTAGGCCAGACCTAAGGATGGCAATTTTATCCATAGGTACGGGTACAAGTGAATAGTGATGCATCCTGGACAGACAATCGAAGTCGCTATAATTTTTTGCCCAACGTTTCACGGTACAAATTCAACAACTCCAAATATCAGGAAAAAGGAACCGCAGGCTTACGACCACATAGATGCAAACCAACTAGAACTACATGTACAATAGCCCGTCCAATCAACTCGCCAGGAATACAAACCCCAGATCGATTCTCAACTCGTAGCTGACGGAGCCATACACGCGTTTTCTGTTTTTATATTTCCCAAAACAAAACTGACCGATACAACGGCAGCGCCCAGACCTTTATATGGCCAACCAGATAAGACTTGGCCTAGACTCCTAAATCAAAAACATCAGCTCAAGCTGACTAGCCAGACACGACGCAACATAAAGTACTAGTCCAACCCTCTCTCCTATCTTAAATATAATCACTAGTTAACAATTTTGAAAATACGGCACGCTAATCACAAAAGGCCAAAACAAAATACTACTCCTCCCTTGTATGCTCACGTAGACCTGCATGGAGTTCTGAAGCGTAGTTCCACGTCCTCCGGTGCAACAAGTTGAATAGGAACATATCCAATAGAAATATGTGTTGTCGTCTTGCCGCAATGTAGCGAATTCTCTTTCAATTCAACTCCTTGATTGCTGCAATGTACAACAGTAGCTTGTTTCTTCTTCTCATTACGTCTGGCATGAACTATATACTTTTTAGTATTTCTCTGGTTCACCTTACTAACAATACTTTTAGCAACGACATTTGAGGTCACATCATCCTCCCTCCCTTGAAAGGAAATCGTCCTCGGTTTCAATTTATACCTTGCTGATTTTCTCTTGAACACTTCAACGGTACACTTTATATTCTTTGCATCCTTAGGAAGAATAGCATAGAACTCACCCTTATGCATAAAAGTGTACTTGTTTGTCCGTCCATGATGAAGAGCGTTAATATCATGCTGCCACGGATGCCCTAAAATAAGATGACAGACATGTAGTGGCATAACGTCGCATTCCACTTTGTCAACATAGCATCAACAGAAAAAGGGTCCTTCACCCTGTGAGTATCCTCCACTTTTCCCACATCATTGATCCATTTCATATAGTATGGTTTTGGGTGCTCCCATGTTGGCAAAGAAAGAGGCTCCACCATATTCTTGCTAACCATGTTTCTAGCACTGCCGCCATCGATTATCAGTTTGCACACTTTTTCCTTGATGGTACATGCAATTTGAAAAATACTCCGTCGTTGTCCTGGATCAAAAATGACCTTGTCATCTCGCTGGACCTTATGTGCTAGCAAACTCTCCATATCACTTTGACGATAACATAGCATGGTATTACCATCACCTCTTTCGGTCTCATCCTCAAACTTAGGTGTCTCATCTTTATATTCTAAAACATATTCTACATCAACAAGTAGAACTCTTCTTTGATCGGAACATTCATGCTTCATGTGTCCACGTCCTCCACACTTGTGGCAAATAATATTACGGTGATGAGATGATGTCGCACTAGATGAAACTTGAGAAACCTCTTTTGGCACGGCAGACACTTCGGTTTGTTCAATGCTTCCCAACTTATAAGTAGTCGGTTTAGCACTAAACCCACCCTCAATAGGAGAAGAACCACGTTGCCCACTGTTGTAAGTTGGACGAGTCTCTGAAGCTTGCTTCTCCAATACCCAACGTTCAGCACGCTCCGCTTCATGAAGTAACTCATGAATATCATTATATTGCATTAAATCAACACGGTCACGAATCTTTTCTTCTAACCCCTCAAAGCAACGTACCATGGTCGCCTCCGCAGACTCACGCATAGCTGTACGGATCATCAAAACTTGCATCTCTTTATTGTACTCATCAACTAATTGTGTACCTTGCACTAGACGGCGCAATCTACTATGAAGCTGGTGAGTGTAATAAGCAAGCACAAAACGTTCCCTCAGGATTTGCTTCATGTCAGCCCATGTCGTTGGTCACTTGTGAGTATGGTTCTTATTATCCCACCATACAAGAGCATACTCTGTAAATTCCATTGATGCAACACGAACCTCCTTCTCTTCGGAGTAGTTGTGGCCATAAAAAATCTGATTTACACACATCTCCCACTCCAGATATTTCTCCAGGTTACCACACCGTCCTGACAATTTAGGTATGGTCATCTTGATTTGACTCAATCCATCATCCTCCTGGGCACCATTGTCGCCATGGTCACGGCGCAGCCCAGCTTGGCGGTGAGCCCCAGCCTCATGCCATGGTCGGTGAGGTAAGCCTCCACGGGCATCGAAGTCCTCAGAAAAATGACCATCATCATCGTCGTTGTTGCGGTCACGATGTCGTCGTGGTGAGCGGGGCTGTCGGGATGCCACATATCTCGCCTGAAGGCGTTGAACTGCTGCGGTGAGCCGACTAAGACTCTCAGTCACCACCTGTAGACTATAAGTGTGCTGTCAGTCGCTGGCAGTCAAACGCTCATTCAACTTGTCCTCAATGCCTACAATATTTGCAGACAACTCCTAAACCCTTGTCCCAAGCTTCTTGTTGGCTCCCTTGATCGACATCAGATGGTTACGCAAATCATCACTTATCTCCAAATCCACTGGAAGTTCATCACCCTCCTCATGATCAGATTTGCCATGCTGCGAGTTCACCATCTTTCGAACAATCGAATCAAATAGCAGAAAAAATTGTACTGCGATCAACCTTTCTCTGAATACCACTTGATGTGTCCTTCGACACACAATAGAAGCCGCTATTTTTTCCTGCCGTTTGACGGTACAAATTCAACAACTCCAAATATCAGGAAAAAGGAACAGCAGGCTTACGACCACGTGGATGCAAACCAACTGGAACTACACGTACACCCTTCAATTGAGGAAGTGATACGTCTCCGTCGTATCTACTTTTCCAAACACTTTTGCTCTTATTTTGGACTCTAATTTGCATGATTTGAATGAAACTAACCCGGACTGATGTTGTTTTCAGCAGAACTAGCATGGTGTTGTTTTTTGTGTAGAAATAAAAGTTCTCGGAATTGGACGAGACTTTTTGCAGATTTTTTATGGAATATATAAAAAATACACGAGCGAAGGTCCACCGGAGGGGGGCCACTTGTTGCCCACAAGGCAATAGGGCGAGGCCACCCTCTTGGGTGCTCCCTATTACCTTGTGGGGCCCACGTGGCTTCGCTGACCCTAATCTCAAGTCTATAAATACCGCCTTCTCAAAAAAAATAAGAGAAAAAATTTCATCGCATTTTATGATAGGGAGCCGCCGCCACCTCCTGTTCTTCATCGGGAGGGCTCCGAAGAGGGGGATTCGTCACTGTCATCATCACCAACCCTTCTTCAACGCTAATTTCATGATGCTCATCACCGGGAGTGAGTAATTCCTTCGTAGGCTTTCTGGACAGTGATGGAGTTGGATGAGATTTGTCATGTAATCGAGTCAATTTGTTAGGGCTTGATCCCTAGTATCCACTATGTTCTAAGATTGATGTTGCTATGACTTTGCTATGCTTAATGCTTGTCACTAGAGCCCGAGTGCCATGATTTCAAATCTGAACCCTCTAAGTTTTCATGAATATATTTGAGTTCTTGATCCTATCGGCTTTTATTGTTCTGATCCGTAGACCCCAAATTGACAATAGTTGGGATACTCTCCGGGGATGACTGTGATTCGAGGAGTACATGTATTCGCCATATGTTAATGCTTTGTTCTGGTTCTCTATTAAAAGAAGGCCTTAATATCCCTTAGTTTCCTTATTGACCCCGCTGCCACGGGAGGGTAGGACAAAAGATGTCATGCAAGTTCTTATTATAAGCACGTACGACTACATACGGAATACATGCCTACATTACATTGATGAATTGGAGCTATTGTGTATTGCTCTAGGCTGTGACTATTATATGATGAATGTTATCCAAGACAAATATCCATCACTGATCCACTGCCTACGCTTTTTGCATATTGATCTTTGCTAAGTTACTTTCGTTGTTGCTGTTGTTACAATCACTACAAAACTGCTACTGTTACTATTACCGTTACTGTTGCTAATGTTACCACTGCTATCAAAACTATCATACTACTGTGCTACTAAACACTTTGCTGCAGATATTTAGTTCTCTAGATGTGGTTGAATTGACAACTCAACTGCTAATACTTGCAAATATTCTTTGGCTACCCTTGTGTCGAAGCAATAAATTTGGGTGAAATACTACCTGTCGGTGTGAAATCTGGCAGACCTCGGGGTAGGGGGTCCCGAGATGTGGATCTCGGATTGTGGGTAACAGGAACAAGGAGACGATGTTTACCCAGGTTCGAGCCCTCTTGATGGAGGTAAAATCCTATGTCCTGCTCTTGTTTATATTGATGAAGATGTATCGAATAGAGAGTTGAACTACCTCGAGATCGTAAGATGTGGTCTAACTCTAGGGCTAGGTGAATGAGATTGTGTTGAAGTACCCTCTACGGGCTAAACACTTTGGCTTATATACATGCCAGGTAGGACATCTAGGGTTACAAGGTCGGTATCCAGGCGTGAGGCGGCAGGAGGAGTCTTGGAGTGTACTTCAAGTCTTCGGCAGATGCAGTTTTGATCACACCTCCATCGTGCGACTTCCGGAGTCCATCTTGAGATGAATGAGGGCCTGCCAGGCCAGCCCGAGGACCATGGGCTGACTAGGTTAGTACCCCCTGATCTAGGACACCATCTGTAGCCCCCGAATTGGTCTTCTATGTCGAGGACGATTTCCTTGACGAAGATAACCTCAGATCTGAAGACCTTGGCTTGATAGACGAGTTCCCCTTTGTGACTTTTAGATTCCCGAACTGTTCTTTAAAGAAGTAGTGTCTTGCAAACAAGACTTAGCCGAGCTCATGCCTCACCCGAGGAGGCGGGGTAACTTAGCCTCGAAGGCCGACCACGTAGGTGTCAATAGTGCCACCTAGCCTGACAACTTTATCGAAGCGGCGCAACCCTTGACAGGTCAGGCAGTTACTGCTTACCCCTAATCGTGGCCCGAGGAAGCCTTTTTACTGGTGCGTCCCATCAAAGTGGAGATCGTGGCTGTTTTCTCAGGGATATCATCAAGATTTTGTTTCCCCCCATACACACAACGACATCTTTTGCGGAGGAGTGGCGTTCTAATGGTGCAACAGGGGTCTCTTGTCCTTTCAACAGCCTATAAGAGTAAGAAAACAACAGCGTTAACAATTACGCTGTCATTTCCCCCGTCTGCTGCCTTCTCGAGCCCTAGCGCCCAGATCCAATCTCGCTTTCTTCCTCCTCATCGCATCCAAGCTCCCCATCTGGCCTTGGCCGACACCCTCAAAGGGCACTGGGGTGGCTCCATCGTGATGGAGGCCACTATCGTGGAGCTACGTAGCGCGGGATACATCCCCGCCAACATCGACGCCCGCATTCCCGACGCCAACCAGCAAGTGCCCACTCCCAAACCAGGGGAGCGGGTAGTCTTCGTCCCTCACCTCATCGGAGGTTTAGGGTTCCCGCTGCACCCATTCATGCGTGGGGTAATGTTCTACTATGGGCTCGACTTCCACCACATGGCCCCGAACTCCATCTTACACCCCGCCTCCTTCATCACGGTCTGCGAGGCCTTCCTCTGCATCGAGCCGCACTTCGCCCTGTGGGTGAAGATCTTCAATGTCAAGCCGAAGTCTAGCGGCTCCGATTTGGCGGAGTACAGAGGGGCCATGATTAGTAAGAACCAAAAGGTCGAATGGTTCGAGGGCACCTTCATCGAGACGGCCAAAGAATGGCAGCGTGAGTGGTTTTACATCATCGTGCCGCTTGCCGCCGGCCAGGCCGAAGTTCCAGCCTTTTTGGCCAGGCTTCCGAAGAAGCTCAAGTCATGGAAGGACAAGGGCATCGCCTAGGGGGAACCCAGAAGAGGTGGAGGCACTGATCAAGAAGATGAAATGGTGGTCTAGCAAGAAGAACCTCCAACTAGCCGACGTAGTCAACGTCATGCTCCACCGCCGCATCCTCCCGTTCCAACTCTGGGCCACCCCGATGTGGGAGCACAAACCCGAGGAAGCGGGGCCGTCCTCAACTTCTGCCGCTCCACCTGGGCCGGCATGTGGACGCGGCTCTTCAAGCTTTCCAAGGACAAGATCCCTAAGGAAGGGGAGGACCTCGGCCTCGAGGACAGCTACGATGCCCCACCAGTAAGTGTTTGACACACACATTCATATTCTTCTTTTCTTGTTAAGTGAGACAGATTTTGATGATTCATTTCATTTCATGTTTGCATAACTGGGCATCGAAGGCGCAACAGATGTTGTGCTCGGCCCCACTGCTCGAAGAGGAGAGAACCCCTCTGCTCATGGCGCTCCTAGTCGAGGAGCCGCACATGGTAATCTCCAAAGGGTCGAAGTCCCAGAGGGGCAAGGTGGTTCTTCAGAATCGGGAGCCCTCGGTCTCACGATCCGAGGAGACCCATGCCTCCTCCACCCACAAGGATGATGTGGGGGAGGATGAGGAAGAGGAGAACCCCCCACCTTAAAGGGAAGAGGGCAGCATCAGAGGACGCCGAGGCCGGAATGCGACCCAAGTTGCAGAAGATGTTGAAGGGAACCTCGGCCGGGACCGCCAGCAAGCCCATGGCATCGGAGACGATTACACTCTTCGACAAGTTAGAATATGATCCCCTTGCTATGGGGAGGAATAAGCCGGCACCCTGGCGGTACGTCACTGTTTTTATGTTTGTTTTGCACCAAGTCCTTTCAGCAACATAAAACTTACACAAGGGTCTTTCTATAGTCCACCAAAGGTGCGCCCCAGCAACTCCTCAAGTGGGTTGCCATCCGCTAGCGGGACGCCGGATCCCGCCACTACTCCCCCAGCTCAAGACGGGCTGGGGGAAGAAACGTCTACTCCGGTCCCCCACGTTGACACGACGGGGGCTGATACATCTCCAACGTATCTATAATTTTTGATTGTCCCATGCTATTATAGTATCAACCTTGGATGTTTTATATACATTTACAAGCAACATTATATCATTTTTTGGGACTAACTATGAACTTAGTGCCCAGTGTCACTTGCTGTTTTTTGCCTGTTTTTGGTTTTTCAGAATATCAGTACCAAACGAAGTCCAAAGACCACGAAACTTTTTGGAGTTTTTTTTCTGGCAATAAGAGACCCTGGAAGCTTCGGGAGGGGACGAGAAGATGGAGTAGTGGCCCACATGGCTCTGTTTGACCTAACTCCGCCACTATAAATTCTCTAAAATTAGGAAACCAACAGGGGAGTCCACGAAATACCTTTTCCGCCGCCGCAAGTTCCTATTCTCGAGATATCCCATCTGGAGGCCTTTTCTGGCACTCTGCCGGAGGGGGATTCAGATGTGTGAGTAGTTTACCACAGACCTACGGGTCCATAGTTATTAGCTAGATGGCTTCTTCTCTCTATTTGATCTTCAATACAATGTTCTCCTTGATGTTCTTGGAGTTCTATTCGATGTAATCACTTTTTGCGGTGTGTTTGTTGGGATCCGATAAATTGTGAGTTTATGATCAGATCTATCCATGAATATTATTTGAGTCTTCTCTGAACTCCTTTATCCATGATTACTATAGCTTCGTATTTCTCTCCGGTCTACTGATTTGGTTTGGCCGACTAGATTGATTTATCTTGCAATGGGAGAGGTGCTTTGTAATGGGTCCGATCTTACGGTGCTCAATCCCAGTGACAGAAGGGGACATGACATATATGTATCGTTGCTATTAATGGTAAAAAGATGGGGTTTATTCATACGTGAGTTTATCTTGTCTACATCATGTCATCTTGCTTAAGGCGTTACTCCATTCTTTATGAACTTAATACTCTAGATGCATGCTGGATAGCGGTCGATGTAGTAGATGCAGGCAGGAGCCAGTCTACTTGTCTCAGACGTGATGCTTATATATGATCATTGCCTTAGATATTGTCATAATTATTTGCTTTTCTGTCAATTGGCCAACAGTAATTTGTTTACCCACCGTATGATATTTTCAAGAGAGAAGCCTCTTGTGAAAACTATGGCCCTCGGGTCTATCTTTATCATATATTAAAACCCAAAAATACCTTGCTACGTTTTTATTTTATTTTGTATTTTTTGTCCGATCTATCTATCAAAAACTATACAATTTAATCTTGCTCGTAACCGTCAAGAGATTGGCAACCCCTTGTGCGCGTTGGGTTGCAAGGATTTGTTGTTTGTGTGCAGGTGCTGCTAATGAGGTGTTGCTTGGTTCTTCTACTGGATTGATAACCTTGGTTCTTCACTGAGGGAAATACTTATCTCTACTGTACTGCATCATCCTCTCCTCTTCGGGGAAATCCCAAAGCAGTTCACAAGTAGCAGGGGCCGAAGACCCGGCGGTCATGGCCGAGGTTGAGACCACGGTCCCACAAGGCCAAGGGGACGAGATCCCCGAGGTTGTAAAAGAGGGGCCAGGCCAATCGTCTGCCCAGCCGAAGTCCGCTCCAGCTCCACCGCCGTAGTTGGAGACCCTCATGCCTAGCACTCTAGTGCCGGGCTCTAAGGTTTTACCGCCACCTTCCGCCCAAGGACGAGCTAGAGTGGGGAGGATTGAAGAAATGGAGGCAGACTTGAAGGGCTCCTCCCTCAAGGAAGAGCACCGTGCCTAGGTTGGCGCAATGCTCTAGGGCTTCCGGTCTGCAGAGGCTGGAATGCGGGAGGTCTTCAAGGGCCTTGTTGTGAGCTTCGAGGTACTCTTCTACCCTTGTGCGAAAGTAATTTTTCTATTTAAGTTTACTTACAAATCCATATATCTGTCCGAAGACATCATCTCACGGCATTTGAAATGGCACAGCCAGTGAGTAGCCCCTGAGCCCAAGGCTAGTTTTAAGAAACTGGCGTTGGGATCGAAATATAGGAAGAGCAGAATGAGTAGCGCCTAGGACTCTGCCCGATGTGATGGGGTTCTTGTCCGGAGTATCAATGGATTGATCATAGGGCTCATTATAAGTGCTTGTGTGCAGGTTTCAACCTCGGCTCTGAACTCCGCTTCTGAGGAGATTGCGGAGATGAACCGGAAGCTCGAGAGGTCCGAGAAAGACCTAGACCTTATGAACAAGCGGGTCGAGTAGTCTCTAGGAAAGCGACCGGTGCTTCATATCCTTGAATGTATTTTTGAACAAGGATAGTGTATTATTATTTTTGAAGTAGAAGTTGATGCCGAACTGTTTGAGTGACAGCAGCTTTAGCCGAGCTTGAGGGGCTCAAGACCAAGCTTTTGAAGGCTAGGCAGGAGGTCAAGCAGCAGAAGGCTGCTGTTGCCAAGGCAGAGAAAGACCAAGCTGCCGAAAAGGTGGCCAGGGGAAAAGGTCAGGCACGGGTCATGGAGGTCAAGGAGAACCTGAAGGGTGTGTTCGAAGCACGCGATACCCTTCAGGCCGAGGAGAAGAAGGAAGAAGAAGAGCTCAAGAAGCTCCATCTTGCACACTCCGAGCTCCAGACCACGGCCCGAGCTGACCGCGAGGTGCTCCAACGAGTGGAGCAGATAGACGTGGGTAAGCCATATTTACTTCAATGTGTGTTTGGCAGCAAAGGGTTCGTCGAACTCACCCAGCTGTGGCGCTGCGCAGAGGTCTTCGCGGATCTCCTGAAGAGTGCGGCGGACGCCTGTCATCACTTCAACCAATTGGAGGGTCATGGGGCGGAGAGAGCTTTCTGGCAGCAGTTCCAGGAGTCATCGTAGCCACAGTTGCTGAATCATCGAATCAAGTAGCTAGCGGAGCTATTCCGCATGGCGAGGCCGATGCTCTAGGACATCCACATTAAACTATGGCCCGCGAAAGCACTACCGACCAGCTTCTTCGGCCTCCTAGCTCGGTTGCGGGGAGCCGGCCTACAAGTGGATAGCTGGAAGCAATCTGCGTGCCTGGAGGGAGCACGGCGGGCATATGCCTGCGTGAAGACGCACTTTCGGAAGTTCGACGCGGTGGTCGTTGCTGCGGGACCCCCCGAAGGGAAGGTGCGTACAGTGGAGCAGTTCTTTGCCGAAGTGGAAGAGGGCACCGGGGTCACCGAGGCCATGTGTCCAAAAGACACTTTGTATTTTTAGATAGCACTCCAGAATGCCGAAGTATGAGGGATGTATAAAAACTATCTTTTGTTTTAATGAGTATGGCTTTAAAATTCCGTCATATGGTTGTGTTGTTTGTTATTTAATATTCCTCCACTACAAAAAAAAGACACATCCGTGACATTTTGGCCCGAACAATTTTTTTTTCTGTCATGCTTATGACACTTCTATGACGATAATTGTGACAAAACCACGTATCATCATTGATGTGGTGGGCTCCTATTTCTATGACAAAAAATCATGACAGAAAATGGGCTTCTCGTCCTGGGCGGGCCGGGGACGCAGCTGCATGACATTCTTTGGGCCGTCCATGATGGAAAAAATCATGGTAGAAGCGAGGGCGAGGAAAATTTCGGGGAGTTCCCGGTTACTGTGGGTGGTCGGGGCCGAGCGATACACTGTGGTTTGCGCGTTTCTCTCTAGTACGCGCGTGTGTGAGGCACTGGGCTCTAACTGAACCCGAGTGATCACACTAGCTACGTTACTGAACCCAAGCGATTAATCGATCCCTTGGCTGTTAACTAAACCTGAGCGATTCATTCGCTGCTTACTGAACCCGAGTGATTCCTTCGCTGCTGCTGCTAACAAATCCCGAGCGATTGATCACTGTTGCTGCTTACTGAAGCCGATCGAGCCCCCATGCGAGACGTAGCCAGCGGGTGTTGGGTTGCTTCTCGATGAACAGTGACCGTTGCTACCGTGCGCGCGATACGTAGAACTAGTCGAGACGTGGTGACTCAAGCCGATTAGTTGGCTGTGGATGAACAGTTCTTGGTGGGGGTTGGATGAACATGACCTCGTGGTAATAGAGGCCATTGCCGCTGGATGAACAGGACCCCGAGCGAGGAGGTGGGGGTGGATGAACAAGACCCCGTGGAGGGCTGGTTGAATAGTAGCCAGTGGAGGCTGGATGAACAGTAGCCTGTGGATGAACAGTAGCCGGTGGAGGCTGGAGGAAGTCGACGGTGGATGACAGTATCAGGTGGAGGCTGAAGAAAGTCGATGGTGGATGAACAGTAGTAGGTGGAGGCTGGAGCGAGGCAGTAGACGGTGGATGAACAGTAGCCCGTGGAGTCCTGTTTTGCGGTACGCCACACCCCTCCCGATGAACAGGACCCCGTTTCGATCGTAGGCACTGCAACACAAGTCTGTTTCCTCCGTTTTGCGGTATGCCACACCCCTCCCGATCAAACGGAACCCCGTTTCGATGGTAGGAGGTCGGAGAGAAGTCCGTTTCCTCCGTTTTGCGGTACGCCACACCCCTCCCGATGAACAGGACCCCGTTTCGATCGTAGGCGCTCCAACACAAGTCCGTTTCCTCCATTTTGCGGTACGCCAGACCCCTCCCGATCCAACGGCCACTGCTACTAGAATCGTGTGTTGACTATAAGTCGACAAAGACTTGCGTACGCGTCAACTTAGTAGGCCCACAAGTGTCCATCACATCTGTGGCAGAGAACATATAGCCCAGTTGCGATTTGTTATAATGTACAACCCATTTTTGAATTCTAATGAAATTTACTCAGGCCATTTACTATTTGTTAAAATTATAGCCCATTTTCTAGCCAGGACAACGGTTAATAATTTCAACCAACCGCTCAAAAAAACTCAACAAAATTTCCCATATTTTGATGGGATCCGAAATATTTTTTATCCCCAAATTTCGAGTCAGAATAAATATAATTTCAAAATAAATTTGTATTAGGTAAAAATCCAACGAAATTTTGCGCGTGCAACAAGTAATAAAATTTAAAATCCAAAAATAGTAATTTTGAAACTAATTACCTGTTCCGTGCGTTTTTTATATTTACAGCGATTTATTATTTCTTAAAGCCCATTTTCTTGGCAAGTCTAATGCAGGGCAGAGAATAACAAGTTGGCCTGGGTTGGGTATTCCGCAAAAAAGTATAGCTGGGCTAGCCATTTTCACATTGAAAAATTAATATCTAGGCTGGATATTTGGTCGACATAAAATAATAGCCTGGGCCAGACGGGCCACAGCCCGCCCAGTGAACAACAACAAAAACATCGCTCAAGAAAAGCTCTGCTCACACCTCAAAAACACAAATACTGCTCGAGCTGCTGGGTCCCATCCGTCGGCGGCTTCTTGTGCAATTCTCTCATTTATTGACTATATAGGTTGACAATGGTTTGGGACCGTGATGTCAGGAAACCAGTAGGAAGTAAAGAAATATCCACATGGAGCGATGTGGGCAGCTGGGGCAGTGGTCCAAGCCGGCTGTAAAGGAAGTTGTACCTAAGGGATGTCGGGATGTAGCTAGCTTAGAGGAGGGCGGCAGGAGGCGGCAACTGCCCACGTCGCGGCAGTGAGCAAGGGACGAAGGCAACCGCACCGGCTTTGTGAGAGAGAACGGCGGGGACCCCTGACCGGGACGCGCCGACATTGAGTTTTCGCCGTCGGCGACGGCGACCGCATCTACACAAAGCATCCACCCCTTCCCCCGGCGGACGTGATCCACCCGGATGTTAGAGATGTGGCCACAGTCGTTTTGTGCGAGAGAGTGTGAAGAGAGCAACCCCAGCAAGCAACCGTGTAGGCTCCTGGCTATGTATATAGTGGAGCGGTTTCTTTTTCTCTCCATATGAACCTATTTATATTGCGTACGTGCCACTGAAGAAAAAAACTTTATTTATAAATAATGCAGCACCGTTCATGCGTGGTTCCCGACCCTCCATTAAGTGAGTAACTACTACTAGACACGTCAAATTATCACGTGGGCTGCATCATCGTACAGAAATGAGCTCCAACGTGTCACGTGTGTGGTTTGGGAAGACGCAAAGAGTGCTACGTGCGTGGGTGCATGCACCTCTTCTCTTTGAGCATGGTTATTAAAAGTATAGCCAACTACTCTACCACGTGGTTATTATATGGGTAAAGAGTATAGGCAGTAATAATGACTAATGAGCCATCAAATCACGAGGCCCACCTTTCTCTATGTTTGACCGAGGAAGCAGCCATCATTTCACTCCTCGTTGAATATCCACCTGCTGCTACCTCCGCAAATAAATAAAAATCCGTTGCTACCTCCGCAGCATGGTTAATAATATAGCCATGTCAATCACGATGTAGAAATATCATTCACTGATACAATAGGGCTGGCTCTAAGGTTGGTGATTTTTTTTTACTTTGTCTCTTTCTCTTTTTGTCTCATTTACTCATTTTACATAGGAGCACGTGTAGAGGATGGCTATTCCTTTCGATGGGACTTCTTAAGCAGCTCCGAATATTATTCCCGCTGCCCACCACTCTGAATCGTGCCATCTATGATACTCCCATTGCAACAACAATGAGGTCCACTAGGTCTAGCACGTCCTGTAAGAAGAGACTATCACGCAAAACATACATTCTTGTTGCCTTCTTCCTCATACAGTAAGTACTACTAGTAATACTACTACTCGTTCTCCTATAAACCTTGTGCTTGGCATCTCAAAAATATTAACCTTGCACTTGGCTCTTCGCCTCTTCGGGAAGTCGAGCAATGATGGTACTATAGTATATGGTTCTGGCTATCTGAGACCAAATGAATTGTTGCACGTTCACCACATGGGTGAGGGTCGAGGGGCGAGGGGCGAGGGAGAGTGCATACTACTACGTCTGTTTCAATATGGACTACATACGGAGCAAAATGAGTGAATCTACACTCTAAAATACGTCTATATACATCAGTGTTTGGAGTATGTACTAGTAGTTCATATTGAAATCTGTTAAAAGACATAATATTTCAAACAATATGATAATCTCACTAACCAAGGTTGGGACGAGGAGTATATACGTCTAACGGAGGGAGTAGTAAAAAATTTCTCCTCATCCTGCAAGCCACCGCGCTCGTGGGCGAGGGAGCGGGCGTAAGCGTAGTAAGCAAGCTTCTCCTCGTCCTGCGACTCTGCGAGCCACCGCGCCCGTGGGCGGGGGAGAGGGCATACTAAGCAAGCTTCTCCTCATTCTGCGAGTTGATGGGACACATCAAAAGTAGTACAGAGCGTCTCCAGTGTATAGAGCCTTGCCTCTAAGGTAGGCCCCACATGGTTTGCCTCTTTTTTTAAATAACGCATCAAGTCAAAATTTGTTTGTTCATCCATGGTACATGATCCTCCATCAAGTGGACAACCAGTACGCGTGTCAAATTACCAAGTGGGCTGCCTTTTCGTACAGAAATGAGCTCCACAGTGTACCCACGCGGGTGTGGTTGGGAAAGAGATGGGAGTACGTGCGCCGTGCGTGTACCTCTTCTCTTCGTGCACGTCCCCCACCTATGTGGGTGTGTGTGAGAGAGATACAAACCTAGAGAGATGGCATGTGCGTTCATGAGTGTTTTTTGTTATGGGGGGTGATTTCGTGAATGTATTTGTGGGAATATGGGTCGATGATATCTCAAACAAAAATGTGACACATGCAATGTGTGTGAAATAGAGGCCTATCTATATCAAATATAGAGGGGGCGATCCACGAGAAGAGAGGGAGGGGTCATAGACATCAATAGAGTCGAAGAGAGGATCAAGTGTGTGGGTGCGAGATCGATGAAGAGAGCCATCGAAATTGTGTGTGTGCACGTCAAAGATATAGGGCGACTGACCTACCGGAATGTCAGAGGGCAGAGGGAAAGTTTGTGTGTGGCAGGGAGACATGACTAGAGTGGTCGATGTATCAGTGTGTGTGGGGGGGGGCGGGAGGGGGGAGGCAGAGACCTAACTAGAGAGGTAGATCGACTCGTATATGTGTTGAGAAGGAGAGACCTAGCTATTTCTTGAGGGAGATTGGTTGACATCCATACATAAGTGAAGAACGAGAAGTAGGTTGGGACACACACACACAGAGGGAGAGAGAGGTAGAGTGTCGGAGGGGTGGTGGAGTTGCTTCTCAGAGATGGTGGGAGAGGCCTACTAGACAAACTGAGGGTACAACTGCAATATCGAGAAGAGAGGGGATGTGTTTCTGTGCGTGCGTGTGCGTGATAGATGTGTCGGGAGGCATGCATGGATGATGAAGGGGACCATATGTGTTTGGTAAGCAGACCTAACTAGATCGGTAGATCAATTGTTGTGTGTCGGAGGAAGGGAGAGACATAACTAATGAGGTAGATCGATCGGCGCGTGGGGAAAACGAGTTATAAACGACCTAGCTAGCTATATGTATAGTGGGAGATCGGTCGGTGTACATCCATTTGTTAGAGGCAAATAAGGCCCAGAGAGATGGATAGAGAGAGAGGGATGCCGCTAGGAGGTGGTGCGAGAGGCCTACTAGATAGGGGGAGGAGTGTGCGATTGTGAGATCGATGAAAAGAGGGGCGAGAGTTTACCCGTGTGTGGGACCGTATGAGAGACATGAGGCATGCAAGGACAGAGAAAGGAGGAGATGAAAAGTGTGTGCGTGTATGTGGTAGGCAGACATCGCTAGAGTGGTTTATCAAGCGGTGTGTGTCGGAAAGAAGGAGTTGTGGAGACCGTGGGAGAACGACCTAAATAAAAAAATGAATGTGCGCGGTGGATAGAATGCTGAGGGCGGGGAGGGCGTGTGCATGCACGAGGGGAAGTTAGTGCTAGCTACAAATGTTAGAGTATATGTGTCGATGATATCTCAAACAAAAATGTGACACATGCAATGTGTGTGAAATAGAGGCCTATCCACGAGAAGAGAGGGATGGGTCATAGATATCGATAGAGTCGAAGAGAGGATCAAGTGTGTGGGTGCGAGATTGATGAAGAGAGCCATCAAAATTGTGTGTGTGCACGTCAAAGATATAGGGCAACTGACCTACCGGAATGTCAGAGGGCAGATGGCAAGTTTGTGTGTGGTAGGGAGACATGACTAGAGCGCTCGATGTATCAGTGTCAGTGGGGGGGGGGGGGGGGGGGGGGGGGCTAACTAGAGAGGTAGATCGACTCGTATATGTGTTGAGAAGGAGAGACCTAGCTATGTCTTGAGGGAGATCGGTCGAGATCCATACATAAGTGAAGGACGGGAAATAGGTTGGGACACAGAGAGAGAGAGAGAGAGAGGTAGAGTGCCGGAGGGGTGGTTGAGTTGCTTCTCGAAGATGGTGGGTGAGGCCTACAAGACAAATTGAGGGTACAACTGCAATATCAAGAAGAGTGGGGATGTATTTCTGTGTGTGCGTGTGCGTGATAGATGTGTCGGGAGGCATGCATGGATGATGAAGGGGGACCATGTGTTTGGTAAGCAGACCTAACTAGATCGGTAGATCAATTGTTGTGTGTCGGAGGAAGGGAGAGACATAACTAATGAGGTAGATCGATAAGCGCATGGGGAAAACGAGTTATAAATGACCTAGCTAGCTATATGTATAGTGGGAGATCGGTCGGTGTACATCCATTTGTTAGAGGCAAATAAGGCCCAGAGAGACGGATAGAGAGAGAGGGATGGAGCTAGGAGGTGGTGCGAGAGGCCTACTAGATAGGGGGAGGAGTGTGTGATTGTGAGATCGATGAAAAGAGGGGCGAGAGTTTACACGTGTATGGGACCGTATGAGAGACACGAGGCATGGACAGAGAAAGGAGGAGATGGAGAGTGTGTGTGTGTATGTGGTAGGCAGACATCACTAGAGAGGTTTATCGATCGGTGTGTGTCGGAAAGATAGAGTTGTGGAGACCGTGGGAGAACGACCTAAAGAAAAAAATGAATGTGTGCGATGGATAGAATGCTGAGGGAGGGGGAGGGCGAGGAGGGCGTGTGCATGCACGAGAGAAAGTTAGTGCTAGCTACAAAGGTTAGAGGATTGTGTGGGTGTAAGAGACTAACAAAGATCATAATTCGGTATGAAAGTGGATTCATATATTTGAATAAGAGATCATAGTGTTATAAACCTATGCATGCATGAATATAGCGGTGATACGCGTGGTGTGGTTTTGGACATGTTATACTATAATGTGATAATGCATGGCGTTTGCAACTCACAACTAAATATCGAACAATCTAGACCATACTATATATCGAACAATCTCACATTTTATTTGAATTTGTGATAATGTGTGGCGTTTGCAGCTCACAACTAAATATCGAACAATCTAAACCATACTATATATTGAACAATCTCATATTTTATTTGAATTTGTGATAATGTGTGGCGTTTGCAGCTCACAACTAAATATGGAATAATCTAAACCATACTATATATCGAACAATCTCACATTTTATTTGAATTTGTGATAATGTGTGGCGTTTGCAACTCACAGCTAAATACTTGTAGGCGTAGGGGGCGGGGCATCATACATTATGTGATAAACACATTATACATATGAGACATGGTTTAGATTATGCAGATCTAGCTAGAGCTTGAAATGTACTGTGATTTGAAATCAACATAAAGTGGATTCAAAAAATCGAGTTCGAGTTCATATAGTACACATAGTTCATATCTAACTCGACAGTAATCATGTGGCGTGTTGTGAAGATAATATACAAATGATGGTTTAACTTGACAATAATAATGATTGTAGATCTTATTAAAATATAGAAACGAATTCAAATGGTTTAACTTGACAACAATCATGATTTTAGATCTTATTCAAATAGAGAAATGAATTCAAATTTAGTTCATATTGAAGCGATAGTATATACGTTTGGAATGCACTAAAATGTTCATTTGAGGAGCAGGTTGCATGCATTATACACGTAGCAAAATATTTTAATTGAACATAACATGGATTCAAAGTTTTGAATGGCATTTGTAGTAACTCATACAGTAAAACGGGACTAGACTATCTTGTGTGGTGCGAATTGATTTCTTTTTGGTTTTTTCGTCGAGGGAAGTGCGAATTGATTTGGTACAGTATACATTAGGCTTGTCCGGAAATTTCAACCCGCGCCTTGTTATCCCGAAATTTTAAGATATCTCTTTATCTCATTGTGCTCCTAAAATTTCCTCCATCTCAATCCGCGCCTTGCTATCCCAAAATTACAATGCGCGTGAAAACTCCCACCTCCTACGAAATCCCGACACGTGAAATTCCCGTGATACCCCTGAACCGAAAGAACCACCTAGTTCAAATCGGTGGGGCTACTTTCGTAACTTAACCCACATTTCGGACAAGCGCGTCCCTAAGCCATGGTTCCCCCCTCCCATCCCCTCCGCCCCCCATTCGTACACCGAGGCCGCGAAAACCCGCGAAGCCCCACACCCTCCTCCGTCCGCCACCCAGCCGGAGCCTCTTCCCCGACGACATCGTCCACCACAACAGGTCGACGTCCCTCATCCACCGCACCGGATGAGGATCCGTCGTCGATCTCGTCAAACCGCCGGTTCAGCCACCCCGTCCTCCACGTCCAAGGAGCTGCCCCGATGTTCGCCTCGTCTTTCGCGCCACCTCCATTCCCACAGCACCGTCTTCACCTGCACCAGCGAAAGAGCAGCACCATCACCGATTTCTCAGATGAAGCTGAGGCCTAATCGGCGCCACCAAAGAGGTTCTACACTAATCGCTGCATTTTCTTCTTGATTCGATCTCACGGTGCTGCTGGCGCTCGGTACCAAGCCGCCATGGCGCGGCTCCATCTACGGCGGCGTCGCCCGCCACTTCCTCCACGGCGTCGCTCCCTCGGCGGGGACGTTCATGATGACCCACAAGTATAGGGGATCAATTGTAGTCCTTTCGATAAGCAAGAGTGTCGGACCCAACGAGGAGCAGAAGGAAATTACAAGCGGTTTTCAGCAACATAATGTCTGCAAGCACTGAAATTATTAGTAACGAGTAATTTGGTAGCAAGATAATTTGTAACGAGTAATTTGGTAGCAAGATAATTTGTAACGAGCAAGTAACAGTAATGGTAGCCAAAGTGCGGCAAGGTAGCCCAATCCTTTTGAGGCAAAGGACAGGCCAAAACGGTCTCTTATGATAAGCAAAGCGTTCTTGAGGGTACACGGGAATTTCATCTAGTCAGTTTCATCATGTTGGTTTGATTTGTGTTCGCTACTTTGATAATTTGATATGTGGGTGGACCGGTGCTTAGGTGCTGTTCTTACTTGAACAAACCTCCTACTTATGATTAACCCCCTCGCAAGCATCCGCAACTACGAGAAAAATATTAAGAATAAATCTAACCATAGCATTAAACCTTTGGATCCAAATCAGTCCCTTACGGAATAGCGCATAAACTTGGGTTTAAGCTTCTCTCACTCTCGCAACCCATCATCTAATAACTACTCCACAATGCATTCCCTTAGGCCCAAATATGGTGAAGTGTCATGTAGTCGATGTTCACATGACACCACTAAGGGAGTCACAACATACATATCATCAAAATATCGAACACATATCAAGTTCACATGATTACTTGCAACAAGATTTCTCCCGTGACCTCAAGAACAAAAGTAACTACTCACAAATGATAATCATGCTCAAGATCAGAGGGGTATTAAATAGCATAATGGATCTGAACATATAATCTTCCACCAAATAAACCATATAGTAATCAACTACAAGATGTAATCAACACTACTAGTCACCCACAAGTACCAATCTATAGTACCGGTACAAAGGTTGAACACAAGAGATGAACTAGGGTTTGAGAGGAGATGGTGATGTTGAAGATGTTGATGGAGATTGCCCTCCCCAAGATGAGAGAGTTGTTGGTGATGATGACGACGATGATTTCCCCATCCGGGAGGGAAGTTCCCCCGGCGGAATCGCTCCGCCGGAGGGCAAAAGTGCTCCTGCCCAAGTTCCGCCTCGAGACAGTGGCGCTTCGTCCTGAAAGTCCTCCCTTTATTTTTTCTAGGTCAAAATGACTTATATACCAGAAGAGGGGCACCGGAGGTGGGCCGAGGAGGGCACAACCCACCAGGGCGCGCCTGGGCTCCCTGGCGCGCCCAGGTGGGTTGTGCCCACCTGGTGGGCCCCCTCTGTTAATTATTTGCTCCAATAATTCTTATTTATTCCATAAAAATTCCTCGTGAAGTTTCAGCTCATTTGGAGTTGTGCAGAATAGGTAACCTGGCGTAGATTTTTCAGGTCCAGATTTCCAGCTGCTGGAATTCTCCCTCTTTGTGTGAACCTTGCATATTATGAGAGAAAAGGCATTAGAATTACTCCAAAAAGCATTATTATGCATAAAAACATCATAAATAACAATAGGAAAACATGATGCAAAATGGACATATCAGTCCACATCAGTCGGAGCTGCTGCTATTGCTCCGGCTCTTGCTGGCCCTGCTGCTGCTGCTTCGCCTCTCGCTCGCGCTGCTGCTCTGCTCTTGCTCTCAGTCCCCTGCTTGGTCTGCTCTGGCTCTTGCTCACGCTGCTACTCTTGCTCTTGCTCTCGGTCCCCTGTCTGGTCTGCTTTGGCTCTTGCTCGCGCAGCTGCTCTTACTCTTGCTCTTGCTTGCGCTACTGGTCTACTCTTGCTCGTGCTGCTGCTGCATGAGCAGCAGCTCTGGCTCTCACTGGAGCTCCTGCTGCTACTACCCGAGATGCTGCTACACGACCAGCTGCCTCGGCTCTCGCATGCGCTGCTGCTCTGGGCGCTGCTACTGCTCTGCCCCAGCTGCTCTCTGGTAGTACGGTCCCTGCTGGAGCGGCTACCGATTTAGATCACTGCTACTCTGCCACTAGTGCTCGAGCGGCCAAAACTATTAGTGCACTGCTTTTCTACTACTAGTGCGTTCAGTTTCGACAGTAAAATTCAGTTTCGACAGTTAAATTCAGTTTCGACAGTTAAGTTCAGAGATGAGCGGCTGATGTATTTTACATCTAGCACTTTTTGGTTCTGTATTTTACATCATCTATCGGAGATGCTATTAGAATACCACTTCAGGTTAACGTTGTCTCTCTTGTCCTGCTTCGGCCTCACCGTCGTACACCTCACAGGAGCTGCTCCAACGACGAAACCCTCCATCACAGCGGAGCAGTACCCTTGGATCCATCTCCAGGCGCCTAAGATCTTCTTCCCCTCCTCCGACTGCCACATCAGCCGCAGCATCCTCAGCGACCAACCCAATGATGCTGAGATCTACATGGCTTCGCCAAAGAGGTTGTACACTTGCTGCATCGCTTTTTTTACTCTACATGTTATATATATTGTCCACTGAGCACATGTAGTAACGTGAAATACGATTAGTTTCTCCTATATAACAAGCAGTGAGGTCTCAGGCAACTTAGCTATCCGTGATGGACTCTCTCAAAAGCCATCATTATTTATTTTTGCGCGTTTGAGCTGTGCATGTGTAGATGGGCCTGGGAGTTGAGTTAGTAGGGCAGTGGCTTGGGTCCAAAGTAGTACAAGTAACACAAATACATTTTTGGAGTGTAGGCTTTTGCCTGTTCAAGCCTTCCTACTAGAATTGCCAGTGGTTGAAAGGAAAAGTGAAGGAAAAACATAGGAATTTGAAAGTTTCCTATGGTACTACTATTAATGCATTTGGTTCAAAGGAAATGAGCAAAGGATATCTGTACGATTTGTTTCTTTAGTGTCTATTTCAAAGAAAAACCGTAGGAATTTTAATATCCACTTGGCCCTCCTTTTCAAATTCCTATTCATGAAGAACAAGACTAAGTGATAGTAGCATAATAGCATTATAACTGTACATTTTCTTGTGGTTTGACTTAATTTGACCATGCTTCTTTGCATTCCTGTGACCTTCCAATTCCTGTGAACCAAACACCCAGATTGACAGAAATCCTGTGATTTTAAATTCTCTATTTTGCACATGCATTCCTATCCTATTACTGTGTATTTCCTATCCATGTGTTGTTAGAATCCTCCAATTCAAACGAGCCCTTACAGAATTACTTCTCTTACAGATAGTTGTCAAAGAAAAACTTGTGTGGTTTGTCCCGCTCCTGCCGCGCCATCGTCCACCCCAGCTCATCTGCTCCAATGACAGAAGGGTCCACCACAGCAGGGATCCACCCTCCAGACTGTCTTTCGCCGCCTTAGATCTTCTTCCCCGCCGCCGGCAGCCACGACAACTGCATTACCATCATCAACTGAGCAGATGACCTTGAGGACTACACGGGTCCGCAAGAGAGGTCGCACTCTTTCATGTCTGCTTACGTTATGCATCGCTTAATATTACATGCTACTTTATCATCCTGTTCATCGATTAGACTCTGAGTAACCTCCAAACTAAAGCTCAAACTTGAGTTCTTAAATTGTTGTGGGGTACATATTGGGGCCGCAATCAATAGTATATGTCTACTATCTGGTTAATCTCTGGTGTCTACTATGAGTTTCATGTTGGGTGGGAAACAAACAGTAAAGAAGCCATTATCTGTATTTTTTAACTAAAGCCATTATCTACCTGCTATCATTGGTTTGGGTCTATCCACAGGTTGCTACCATCACTCTGGATTTCTGCATGCACTCCTTACATAATCTCACTATGTTTTATTCCTATGCATGTCAGTTATTGTACACAATGGAACTGAACATTTAGAGCAAAAGAGACGAGCCTTGCGCGGCAATAGAATTTCATGCAGACGCCACTCCATGGTGGGCGCAGAGGCAGCCCCCCTCCACCCATTTCAGATTGTAATCAAGAGGAAGATAACTGTTCTGAGGGGGATTCAGAAGGAGCAGACCACTCCTATTTACCCCCTGAGGTCTTGGCATGCTGATGTTGGTCATATCATGCATATGGTGCCTTGCATTGCTTACTTTATACATCAAATATGTCATCTGCTTAGTTTAGACATGCTTTGTGTGAATGCCATCTGTTTAGTTTCTATATCGTATATGTGAATTATGCAACGCCATCTTGTTTAGCCAGGCATCATATATGTGAATTTTGCAATGCCATCCTGCTTAGCCAATCATCTTATATGTGAATTATATCATGCCATCCTTTTTTTATTACGTATTAAATTTGTCAACAATGTTAGTACATTCAACTACTCTTCATGTACATCAGCCATTTGACACGGTGATGAAAAAATCTGGAGTGAAAACAAGGTCTTCAGAGCAAACAATGCTATCTGATGAAGCACATATCTCGCTGGTTACGGATAGCTCCTCAGAGGAGGATTCAAAGATAGATGACCAGTCCTATTCCCCCCCCCCGAGGTGTATGCTCTAACCTGGCAGGGTTATGTTGCTCATATCGTGCGTATGGTGTCTTGCATTGCTATGTCATTTGCTTAGTTTAGACATGCTTTGTGTGAATGCCACCTGTTTAGTGTCTAATTACCATATATGTGAATTATGCAATGCCATCTTGTTGCAAGACATTATATATGTGAATTATGCAATGCTATCTTGTTGCAAGGCATTATATATGTGAATTATGCAATGCCATGCTGTTTAGCCAATCATCATATATGTGAATTATATCATGCTATCCTTTTTTGTATTACGTATTCCATTTGTCGACAACGTTTGTATATTCAACTACTCTTCCTGTACATCAGCCATTTGAAGCGGTGATGGAAGTATCTGGAGTGAAAACAAGGTCTTCAGAGCAAACAATGCTACATGCTGAAGCAGACATCTTGTTGGTTATAGATAGCTCCTCAGAGGAGGATTCAGAGACAGATGACCAGTCCTATTTTCCCCTGAGGTCTATGCTCAAACTAGGCAGGGTTATATTACTCATATCATGCATATGTTGTCTTGCAATACTTAGTTTTTACATCATATATGCGATCGCCATCTTCTTACTTGCCTAGTATATATATAAATCATATATTTGAATTATATCGTGCCATCATGTTTACATAGACAGCATCTATCTGAATTATGGCATGCCAACCCATTTAATAAAGACATCATATAGTTATATCAACTCATCCTGTTTTGTGTTTACAGTCATCATATTTTGAATTATGTCATTCTATCCGGGAATTATATCATGCTATCATTTTTCCATAGGCGGCATTTATGTGAATTATGGCATGCCAACCTATTTAATAAACACATCATATAGTTATAACATGTCATCTTGTTTACATAGTCATCATATTTTAAATTATGTCTTTCTATCCTGTTTAGTTAGCCATCATATATTTGAAATTGTGTCATGCTATCCTGTTTGGTTAGAAAACATAAATGTGAATTATTTCATGCCCTCTTTTATTCCCCACTATCCATTGCACTTGTCTATCATACAATGTTTGTACATTCAATTACTTTTCTTGTTTATCAGCCATTTGAATTGGAGGGGGTGATGGCAGTATCTAAGGGAGTAACAACACAGTCTTTAGAAAAGATAGTGCTACCAGTCGATGCAGATAGAACCATGGTTGTACTTGCCCAAGAACCAGCCCTACCACACATAACCCAGACTCTCGCAGATTGTAACCCTACCCAGTTGGACAGAGAACCAGCCACACCCCTTCTAACCCCAACCCCAGCAGATAGTAACCCAGTTCCAGTTGACACAGCACTGTCTCCACCACAGAGCACCCAAACACGAGTAGTTAGTAAGGCAACTGCAATGCCCAAAGCACGAGGACCACCACTCCGAACCCCAACTCAACGCTTAAAGCAAAAGAAGAATTGTTCTCAGGTCAGGTTCTATAGCTATGGTTCATACTCCTTTGCTCTTGCATCACTGTATTTACTCATACCAACTATTTTCAAATTTGAAGGATGGAATTGAAACTCCAATGGCACAACAGGTATATTTTAAACCTGTTTCTTTAACTGGTTTGCTGTTGTAACTTGCTCTATGTTGATTTCAGTTTCAATTGAATAAACAATTATGTTCTCATGTCATGCACATTACAAGTGTTGTTATTGCTGTGTAGTTTCCCACATTTATATTTTGTCTATGCTGCTTTGTCTTAAATAGATATTATTTGAACTGTGTCTCTATCTTGATTTGGGAACAAAAACTAGAATGACATAGACCATACAGTGACCATGGTACATAGATATATGTTTGTTTCATGCTGTTATCCTGTCCACTTTACTACTGAACTGATTTACCAAAATGAGTTTCATATACAACATGGTAAACCTGTGATGTTTCTGCTTGTTTCTCTTTTAGAATGCGGACAAAATATTGGAGAAGAGTACCCCCATTATGCAATGGTAAAGGAAGTAATGCAGATAAGGTTCAAGATAGTGAGACATCCCTGTTGGTCTCCAAGAAAGCTGATAAAAACTATCTTGATGATAGTGAGACAACCCCAAAGTCCTGTCTTGATGTAGTGTTCGAGTTACTGGCCACTACTACTGGCACAAGCTCTTTGAACTCGCTGCCTGAATCAGTTCTTCTTCCTGAGTCTCAACTTCAAGTTGAAAGACATCGATCAGATGTGCTGCGACACGAAGCCGAAGGACTGAGGAAGTCCCTACAGAATTCAGATGCATACTTTCTGGTGCAACAGCAAGCACTGGAGGATTTAAGCGCCAAACAAGAGAAAGTTAATAAGCTTGCTAAGCATCTTACCAGCATGCTGGGTACCCAGGATATTGTTTCTTGAGCTCTTCTAAAGTGGTTTCAGTTCTGGACTTGTTTTGCTGCGGCATTTATTTGCACTGGTCACCAACTTTGACAACCAGTGTATGTGATATGCTGCTTTGTTCCCTATATTTGCACTGGTGGCGAACTTTGATGCCCAGTGAATGTAATATGTGTAATAGCCGTAATAGCCTAGCGTTAGTTGCTTGCTTATTTATTTCCTTATTGTCTTGTTTAGTTGTTTGCTTGTAGTCACTGCAGTTCTTTTTCCGTGTTTTTCTAGTGGCCACAATAACCTATTTTTTATAACTAGGCCACAATAACCATGGGCAACATACAGACCATTGTAACCATGGTCCTGCTACCTGCTGTAGTGACCATGGGCCTCCTATGGGCTGTAGGATCCATGGGCCCTCGACGGGCCATATAATCAATGGGCCTTCTATGGGTCGTGCGATCGATTGGTTAAACATGGGCCATACTATTCATGGACCAACAACGGTCCGCAAAATGGGTCGTAATCGGGCTAGAGTGGAAATCGTGTGTTTATGGCCCGACCATAATGGGCCGTTAATAGGCCAAAATGCATAACGGGCTTAATTCTATCGATAGGCATCACGGGTCGTTAATGGGCCGTATTTTATGACTCTATGAAAACAGCCCAATGGGCCACAAACGGGCCGACTGTAACCACGGGCTGAATTTGGCCCACAAGCGGAATAGGCCAGTAATGGACCGCAAGTAACCGAATGCTGGAAATGAGCCCAAGAATAAATGCGCCCTTAGAAGGCCGAAAGGTAACAGGTGCTGGAAATGGCCCAACGGAATAATCGGCCGCTAATGGGTGTAAAGCGATGCACTGTTCATTATGGACCAGTTTCACCACGGGCCTTTAATGGGCCCAGCGTTACAAAGGGCCTCGTATGGGCTGAAAGACGTCATCGGCCATACATGGGCTGGAAGTTACAACGGGCTAGAATCATATTGGACGGCCTAGATGACGCTACTGAGCCCAATTCAGATAGGCCATAACGGGCCGTGAGTTAGCGGGCTGTAAATGGGCTATATGCGAACAGGCCCTTAACAGGCTTTTCGTGGTCCGGCTCACTACCTTTTAACCAAGTCAAACAGGCCAGCCTTTTCACCTGAATGGGCCTCTGTTGGGCCATGCCACGTGTCGACGTATCATAGGCGCCTCCTGTCCAATGAGTGGATGACATCTGTCCCAACGCTGAGCCGACACGTGGTTCCTCTGGCCATTGAGAATTTTACACATGGAAAATCCCCATTGGTCCGGGCTGTTAACGGGTTATCGGATCCAAATCGGAACCCGATAGCTTATCGGCGACCCGTTACGGTGGATGCCATGTGTCGGTTACCTTTGACGAAAGCACTTCCATGACGCGCCATTTATCGTCATGGAAGTGGACACTTCCATGATGATAATTTTGGTATTGTCATGGAACACTTCTACGACAGCACAGGTACGGCTATCTTGATTCTGTCATAAAATCGTCATGGATGTACATGCATGACAGAAAACGTGACCTACTGTGACAAACACGTATCATCACGGAAGTGGTTTTTTTTGTAGAGCTCTTGTTTGACCGTTTTGAACTGAAAGTGGCCAGTCGTCGGCTTCTACCCCAATGTAGAATATATAGAGGGTCTTCCTTGAGGCAGTTTCGACCCTTAGCCAATGTCTCAGCACCCGGAGGCGGTCTATGCTCATAGGAACTAGGCAATCATACTATAACGGCTTTAGAACTTTCACTTAGTCATAGGAGTTTGACGGTGGGGGCTGATGACGAGCCCCCGTTGTGTAAAGCGGTAGGCTTAGGTAGCCGAGGCCTATGACAGCACCCACTTTGGCTAATGTTACGAAGAAGTCCTTCGTTTAACACGGGTGATCGCTAACGACATGTCACTGAACGCGGTCTTTGGATTGCCAACCAGTTTTCGCTTACCTAGATAGTCAATTTTCGGCTTTCTCCACTGAGCGCTCTGCCAATTAAACTGGCGGCACTGTCGCAGTGGTTCTCCCATTACACCCTTAGCCGAATTTGTCGGGAACGTAAGGGGTACACATAGGACTCGGGCAACCCAACTATTGACCAAAATCCAGGTTCGAAACTGATGCATATAATGCAACATCTGAGACACCGAGTACTTCAGACTTGTATTTCAGGGTAGGGAAACACAACCCTTTAGCAGTTGTATCTTAAAGATGTTCTTGTAGCTCACTGGCAGTGCTTGTATAGAAATGCATTTCAGGACCTTAAGGGGTATGATTTCTTTATTTTATAAGGTCAAGCTTTACATGCCGAGTTGTAATGAGAGGAAAAAAGATATAATGCGGTTAAACGTAATGAAGGAGTAAATAAAAACAGGGCGGATCTTGCCATCGGATTTATGAGCCCGGGCCACTTCCTGTCGCATGTCTGAGTCTCCATGCTGTTGACCAGCTTGTCCTCGTTGATAGCAAAGATTGATACAGGCAGCATGCAAGCTCGGCCATGTACGTGCTTGATGCGTTTGTTGGTCGAGTCCTTTGAAGAGTCTGCAGCTATCTGTTGTATGGTTGAAGCCACGCAAATATACTTTAAATGTCTAGCTCTTTGACAGAACCTTGCCGATGTGAAAGCTCAAGGCTCCATCGCTCCTCGGTCTAGCCGAGCCGGTGTTTCCATTTTTGTGGCTCCTCGGCGGCCCAGGGAATTTTTAGTGCAAAATTGTGCACCCTGGGGACATAGTGCCCCTTCCAAGGGGAATGCGCGAGGAGCCCATACCCCTATTTGGGGTGTGTGGGTGCCTATCCGAGGTTGACTAGCATAGCCCGCGTGCGCTTCGATGAGATTGGGGTGTGTTTACCGTAATGGGCTACCTCTTCGGATGCTTGCACCTCAGCTGTGAAAGTTGTGGTCTGCTCCTCGGTCCTCGGGGAGCGTTCGGTGTTACCATTGACTATATTAACACCATTAGGTCCTGGCATTTTGAGCTTGAGGTAAGCATAATGCGGGACTACCTTGAAGCGGGCGAATGCGGTGCTCCCTAGGAGCGCGTGGTATCCTCTGCGCAAAGGGACAGTGTCAAAGATTAACTCCTCGCTCCTGAAGTTCTCGGGTAACACGAAGACTACCTCCAGTGTCACAGTTCCAGTACAGCGGGCCTCAACGCCTAGTATGACACCATTAAAGGTGGTGCTGTTTGGCTAGATCTGGGATGAGTCGATGCCTGTCTTCCTAACTGTGTCCTCATAGATTAAGTTGGGGCTTCTTCCTCCGTCCATAAGGATGCGTGTCGGATGGAAACCACCAATGATTGGGTCCAGGACGAGTGCGGCCGATCCGCCATGCCTGATGCTGGTCAGATAGTCATGTTTGTCTAATGTGATCGGGTAAGCTAACCATGTATTGTACTTCGGGGCCACGGGCTCTAACACATAGATGTCCCGAAGTACACGCTTCTTCTCCCCTTTAGGGATACATTGTTAATAAAGAATTACAAAGGTCATCACACCCACATCATCCAAATTTATCAACCACACTTTTCTTACTATGTTGTGGCATGCCACAAAATATATGGTGGAAAACTTATCGCCACAAGTGTGACATGATTTGGCAAAAGCATATGTGACATATGGGGCATACTACTAAGTGTGGAATGCCACCATTGTGCAGTGAAACAAACAGTAGCCATAAGCAGCTGCCACATTTGTGCCAGTTTGACAATGTGTGGCTATGAACCAAACACACAATATGTGACCGATTCCTCAAGATGATGTAGTGGCAACACCTCAGGAGAATATCTTATGCTTCCATGGCTTAGGTGTTACCATGCTTCAATGTCATTAAACTCAAATTTCTAAGTATCAAAAGCTTCTAAAAGAAATCGTGGATGTTCACAAAATAGGTGTTTACAACTCCTAAAATTTCAAGTTCAAACTCTAACTACACATAGAGATACAATGTGAATAGTACCAATTTAGCTTTTGTCTTCTTGTGACACTATTCATGTTAAAATTGTTGTTCTAAATATTGTATGTATTTTAGGTTTGGAGTTAAAAAATAGACATTATATACATTTATCTTGTGAACATCTCCATTTTTTCTATTTTTCAACTAAAAATTAAGGTATTTTTTTCGTTGGAGCATGGGAGCACCAGATATTCACCTGCGTGCTCTGACATTTCTGTTCGGTCAGTGCCTTCTTACAGTTTTCGGCTTATGTCAGTTCAGTAAGAGCATTGGCTCCATTTAAACACTGATCTTCTCCCCTATCGAAGCAGATGAGGATAAACTACCACCTGTTTGTCTGCTAGGAAAACTTGATTATGAATAGTAATGTATGATTGTCAATAAAGAATTACAGAGGTGTAACATCCCCAGCATCACACTACAGTGATCACCCTTAGTTAATGCCATGTCAGCAAGTTTATCAGTGCCTGGTCATCATTTGCATCATATTGCATTTTAAACTCCTAATTCAAACTTCAAATCAATTTAAAGTGGAAATAAAAGTTGTTCCAAATTGGAAACTAAAATGTTCATTAAATAGCAAATAATTCAAAAACAATTATAAAACTGTAACCAACATCAATGGGTTTGGTTAAGTGACCCTAACAACCTCAAATAGTAGCTAACAGCAACATTTAATAACCTTTTATTTAATCTAAATTAAATATGAAATTATATTTTACCCAAACTAGTTTTTGGTGTTAGATAATAATGCACTACAATTTAAGAGCTAAGTCCCACAATTTGTAAAAGTCAATTAGTAGCCAGACAATTAAGAAAATAGAAAACAAAAAGAAAAGAAATAAAACAAAGTAAAAATAAAAACAGCAACCCCCCCTGGCCAACTGGGCCAGACGGCCCAGCCAGGCCGGCCCACTACCCATGGCCTATATGGCCTATCCCACCACCAAACCCTAGCACCCCCTCACCCCACTTCCCCCTCACGGTTCCCTCTCCCTCCCCCGATCCCCTCCTGGATCAGGATCGATCCCGCGCCGCTCACCACCCTGCCGCCCTCATCACCGGCGGCCTGCTCGCCGCCCCGTCCTCGTCTTCCTCCCCGCCGAACTGCACGCAATCCTCATCCCTTCCTTGCCGGCCGACCCCGAGCCTCGCCGCCCCTCTCCCCACGAACGCTGGTGAGGGCCACGCCCTCCCCTCTCTACCCTGTCCCCGTGCATGCGCACGCGCGACCTCGGCCGCTCGCTGCCTCCCCAAGCGCTCACTGCCGCGCCCGACCGCAGCCATCTCTGCCCGCTGGCGTCCTCGCCTCCGCCCGCGCCCGCGAGCTCGCTCGCGCTCGTCGCGCTCACCACTGCTCCATCCCCGTCCACCACGGCGTCGCCCCTCGCCGCGCTCCCGCTCGGCCCCTGGCTTGTAATATAAAGCTTGTATGACTTTACTTATGTTTTAGAGTTGTGTTGTGATATCTTCAAGTGAGTCCTTAGGCTTGATCGTGTGCATTTGCGTGTATGATTAGTGCACGATTAAGCCAGGGGCGTCACAAGAGGTCATAACATTACAGTTCGTCACACCCACATCATCCAAATTGTGTCAAAGGGACAACTGGTAATCGTTGTGGGGAGCTTTAGCAGAGGCCAAGATAAGATCACCAGGTAAGTAGTCTACTTACCAGCGTCAAATGTATAAATATAAAAGTTTGTTGGACTAATTAGCTCATCAAATTTCTCTCATGACAATCCCAAGCACGCGATCATCAACCAGAATGCGCGTGTGGTTCACATTGGCCATAAATCCATATTTTTAGAACCAAAATAAACATCGAATGCAAATTTTATGGATCCCAATAATATTCTCTCTTAAAAAATTAGACATTGCATACATTTATTTTGTGAACATCCGCTGTTTTTTTTATTATTTAGTTTTAAACAACAAATTTGAGTTTATTTTTCGTTGGAGCATGGTAGCACACGCGATACTCACCCGCAACACCTTTGACATTACTGTTTTGTCAGCGCCTCCTTATAGTTTTTGGGTTAGGTTAATTCAGTAAGGGCGTCTCCAATGTTGGCCCTTCGCTCCCACGTCTGTCCATGAACACGGATGCGGAAGCTGGCCGGCTTATGTCAAATCAGTAAGAGCGTCTGTTGGAAATATGCCCTAGAGGCAATAATATTGTATTATTATATTTTCATTATTCATAATTAAGAGTTTATATTTCATGCTATAACTACTATGATCCTGGAATATGCGATTCAGTGGAAACTCATATGCACGTGTGGAATGATAAACGGTCAAACAATAGGTTCCCGGTCTAGCCTCTAGGACTGGCTCAAGTGTTGTTGGTGATCACGTTTTCTGGATCTTAGGATATTGTTAGGTGCAACGATAGTCCTAAAACAACATTGAGGGTATGACGTTAGAAGAACGATCATATTGAATCGACCCAATCTTGTATGTTATACTTTGTGATCATATCGTTTGAAATCATCTGTTATAACACGGAGTGTTAGCATGTGTACTTTAGTTCCTCAAACCATGAGAGTGTCTCGGTTACTTCTTACCAGACGGTGGACTTTGGGGTTGCTCAAACGTCATCTGTAACAAGGTGATCATAACGACAACTTTCAGGTTCACTGCTACTTCTTGAGCTTGCGTTGATTTTTCCCTTGAAGAGGAAAGGTTGATGCAGTAAAGTAGAGATAAGTATTTCCCTCAGTTAAGAACCAAGGTATCAATTCAGTAGGAGGCACAAGCAAGTCTCCAATCTATGCACCTGACAAACTAACAAACACTTACACACAACACGAAAAAGGGGTTATCAATCCCTTCACGGTCATGAACAAGAGTGAGATCTAATAGAGATAGGTATAAAAGATAAATAAAAGAGCAAACTAAAGTAAATATAAATAAATTACAGCAAGGTATATTTGGTTTTTTTGGTTTATAGATCTGAAAATATATGATGGAAAATAGACCCAGGGGCCATGGGTTTCACTAGAGGCTTCTCTCTTGAAAGAAAACATACGGTGGCTGAACAAATTACTGTTGAGCAATTGATAGAAAAGCGCATAGTTATGACAATATATAAGGCAATGCTCATGAATATAGGCATCAAGTCCATGACAAGTAGACTAGAACGATACTGCATCTACTACTATTACTCCACACATCGACCGACTCCTTCCTGCATCTAGAGTATTAAGTTCATAAGAACAGAGCAACACATTATGTAAGATGACATGATGTAGAGGGATAAACTCAAGCAATATGACATAAACCCATCTTTTTATCCTTATGGCAACAATACAATACGTGCCTCGCTACCCCTTCTGTCACTGGGTGAGGACACCGCAAGATTGAACCCAAAACTAAGCACCTCTCCCATTGCAAGAAAAACCAATCTAGTTGGCCAAACCAAACTGATAGTTCGAAGAGAAATACAAAGATATCTTAATCATGCATAAAAGAGTTCAGAGAAGACTCAAATAATATTCATAGATAATCTGATCATAAATCCACAATTCATCGGATCTCAACAAACACACCGCAAAGGAAGATTACATCGGATAGAACTCCAGGAACAACAAGGAGAAACTGGTATTGAATATCAAAGAGAGAGAAGAAGCCATCTACCTACTAGCTATGGACCTGTAGGTCTGTGGTAAACTACTCATGCATCATCGGAAGGGCAGCAAGGTTGATGTAGAGGCCCTCCATTATCGAATCCCCCTTCGGCAGGGTGGCGGAAAAGGCCCCAAGATGGGATCTCACGGGAACAGAGGCTTGCGGCGGCGGAAAAGTATTTTGGTGGACGCTTCTGGTGTTTGGAGAATATTTGAGAATATATAGAGGTGGAATTACGGTTAGGGGACTCCCGAGGGGCCCACAAGCCCTCAGGGCGGGCCCCCTAGGGCGCGCCCTAGAGGCTTGTGGCCTCCTCGGGACTCTTCTGGCGCTCTCTCCAAGTCACTTAGGTGTCTTCTGGTCCAAGAAAACTCATCGTAAAGTTTTATTCCATTTGGACTCCGTTTGATATTCCTTTTCTATAAAACTCAAAAACAAGGAAAAAAAACAGAAACTGGCACTGGGCTCTAGGTTAATAGGTTAGTCCCAAAAATAATATAAAATAGCATATTATAGCATGGAACAATAAAAAATTATAGATACGTTGGAGACGTATCAAGCATCCCCAAGCTTAATTCCTGCTTGTCCACGAGTAGGTAAATGATAAAAACAGAATTTTTGATGTGGAATGCTACCTAACATATTTATCAATGTAATCTTCTTTATTGTGGCAAGAATGTTCAGATCCATAAGATTCAAAACAAAAGTTTAATATTGACATAAAACAATAATACTTCAAGCATACTAATAAAGCAATTAATTATGTCTTCTCAAAATAACATGGCCAAAGAAAGTTATCCCTACAAAATCATATAGTCTGGCTATGCTCCATCTTCATCACACAAAGTATTTCATCATGCACAACCCCGATGACAAGCTAAGCAATTGTTTCATACTTTTGGTGTTCTCAAACTTTTTCAACTTTCATGCAATACATGAGCGTGAGCCATGGATATAGCACTATAGGTGGAATATCATATGGTGGTTGTGGAGAAGACAAAAAGAAGGAGAAAGTCTCACATCAACTAGGCAAATTAATGGGCTATGGAGATGCCAATCAATTGATATCGATGCAAATGAGTAGGGTTTGCCATGCAATGGATGCACTAGAGCTATAAGTGTATGAAAGCTTGATACGTCTCTGTCATATCTACTTTTCCTATCACTTTTACTCTTGTTTTGGACTCTAATTTGCATGCTTTGAATGAAACTAACCTGGACTGACGCTGTTTTCAGCAGAACTACCATGGTGTTGTTTTTGTGCAGAAATAAAAGTTCTCGGAATGGAACGAAACTTTTTGGAGAATTTTTATACAATAAAAGAAAATTACTGGAGCCAAGAACCACTGGAGGGGGGGTCCCTGGGGGAGCACAACCCACCAGGGCGCGCCCCCTCCTAGTCCGCCCAGGTGGGTTGTGCCCACCTGGTGGCCCCGCTGACCCTATCTTCGATGCTATAAAATCCTATTTTCAGAGGAAAAAATGAGGGAGAAAGAATTATCGCGTTTCACGAGACGAAGCCGCCGCCACCTCCTGTTCTTCATCGGGAGGCCAGATCTGGAGTCCATTCGGGGCTCCGGAGAGGGGGATCTTCGATCTTCGTCATCACCAACCCTTCTCCATCGCCAATTTCATGATGCTCCCCATCGGGAGTGAGTAATTCCTTCATAGGCTCGCTGGTCGGTGAGGGAGTTGGATGAGATTCATCATGTAATCGAGTTAGTTTTGTTAGGGCTTGATCCCTAGTATCCATTATGTTCTGAGATTGATGTTGCTATGACTTTGCCATGCTTAATGCTTGTCACTTTGGGCCCGGGTGCCATGATTTCAGATCTGAACCGTTTATGTTGTCACCATTATATCTATATTCTAGATCCAATCTTGCAAGTTATAGTCACCTATTACGTGTTATGATCCGTAAACCCCGGAGTGACAATAGTTGGGATACATTCCGGTGATGGCCGCAGTTTGAGGAGTTCATGTATTCACTATGTGCTAATGCTTTGTTCCATTTCTCTATTAAAAGGAGGCATTAATATCCCTTAGTTTCCTTATGGACCCCGCTGCCACGGGAGGGTAGGACAAAAGATGTCATGCAAGTTCTTTCCATAAACACGTATGACTATTTACGGAATACATGCCTACATTATATTTATGAACTAGAGCTAGTGTCGTATCGCCCTAGGTTATGACTGTTATATGATGAATATCATCCAACGAATTCACTGATCCAATGCCTACTATTGCTATTGCTGCTGTCACAACTGCAACAAAATCATTGCTATCATTGTTACCATTACCGTTATCGTTACTGTTACTACCATTATCAATATTATCATATTACTTTGCTCCTGATCATATTGCTGCAGATAATTAATCTCCAAGTGTGGTTGAATTGACAACTCAACTGCTAATACTTGCAAATATTCTTTGGCTCCCCTTGTGTCGAATCTATAAATTTGGGTTGAATACTCTACCCACAAAAACTGTTGCGATCCCCTATACTTGTGGGTTATCAAGACCTTTTTCTGGCGACGTTGCCGGGGAGCATAGCTATATTTGTTGAGTCACTTGGGATTATTATGAATTTACCATTATGATGAATCTGAAGGATACCAAGACTAAGGAACTGCCATCACACTCTGCACTTGATTCGCCTTCTATTTTGAGTAGACTTGCAACACCACCACATGCTATTAATCCTGATATGTCACAAGTTATTGATGATGCTACTTCTATGAATGCTACTCATGAAGATGCTAGTACCTTGCTTGATGATGGTGTGCCACTAGGTGATTTTCTTGATGAACAAATTGCTAGAGCTAAAGAGAATGAAATTGCTGAAATTGATAAAATTGTTGAAACTGATGAATGCCTGAAACTGAAAATCTTGAAACACCTATTAGACCTAGATCTCCTAGATATGAATTACCTAAGGTACCTGAAGGTTATGTTATGGATGAGGAGACAGCTAGAGATTTTCTTGCTTGCAATGATAGAGATGATCTTAAGAAATTATTATGCAAACTGAAAGAGAAATCTTTGAATGCTAGAATGAAATGTGATCCTAAGTTTGCTACTTCACCTATCTTTGTTGATGATAAGGATTATGAATTCTTTGTCGACCCAGAGTTGATTACTTTCGTTGAATCTGATCCTTTCCATGGTTATGAAACTAAAACTGTTGTGGCACACCTTACTAAATTGAATGATATAGCCACCCTTTTTGCTCATGAGGATAAATTCGCTATTACTATATTCCCAAATTATTTCCATTCCCATTAAAGGGTGATGCTAAGATATGGTACAATACTCTTGCTCCTGGTTGTGTGCGTAGCCCCCAGGATATGATTTATTACTTCTCTGAAAAATATTTTCCTGCTCATAAGAAACAAGCTGCTTTACAGGAAATATTTAACTTTGTGCAAATTGAAGAAGAGAGTATCCCACAAGCTTGGGGGAGGCTTCTCCAATTGCTTAATGCTTTGCCTGATCATCCTCTTAAGAAAAATGAAAACACTCGATATCTTCTATAATGGACTAACCGATGCTTCTAGGGATTTCCTAGATAGTTGTGCTGGTTGTGTTTTCAGGGAACGAACTGTTGAAGAAGCTGAGGAATTATTGAATAATATATTGAAAAATTATGATGATTGGACTCTTCCTAAACCACCGCATAAACCCACTCCAAAGAAGAGGGGTATCTTATATCTCAGTCCAGAAGATACGCAAGAGGCAAAGAAATCTATGAAGGAAAAAGGTATTAAGGCATAGGATGTTAAAAAATTATCTCCTATTGAAGAAATACATGGACTTGACACACCACCACCCAAGGTGGTAGAGGTAAATTCTTTAATGAAATTTAATGAAAGGGACAATCCTTATAATATGCATCCTAGTCAATTCCTTTATGAGTTTGATAATTACATTAGAAAGCAAGATCACTTCAATGAAAATGTTATGAAACAATTGAAATATAATTCTGATATGATTGCCCGCTTGAGTGACTTGTTATTTAGAATCTCCAATGATGTTAGAGGTGTAGGAAAACATGCCTCTATGGTTCAAACTCAACTAGAACAAGTTGCCAAATCTCAAAGAGAGTTGCTAGATGAAATGAATAATAATATAAATGACTTTGCTGTTAGAGTAGTAACTAGAGGAGGTAAAATGACTCAGGAACCTCTTTATCCTGAAGGTCACCCTAAAAGAATTGAACAAGACTCTCAAAGAATCAACACTGATGCACCTAGTCCTTCTAAAAAGAAGAAGAAAAAGAAAAATGATAGGACTTTGCATGCCTCTAGTGAACCTGAAATAGAAAAACCTCCTGATAATGAAAAGCAAAATGACTACATACGTAGCAAAATGAAAAGTAAATTGACTACATAGATAGCAAAATGAGTGAATCTACACTCTAAAATATGTCTATATACATCCGTATGTAGTAGTCCATTTGAAATCTCTAAAAAGACAAATATTTAGGAACGGAGGGACTACAAGCCAAGTTCTATAATGAAAAATTCCCACTAGTATATGAAAGTGACAAAATAGGAGACTCTCTATCATGAAGAACATGGTGCTATTTTGAAGCACAAGTGTGGAAAAAGGATAGTAACATTGTCCTGTCTCTCTTTTCTCTCATTTTTTTTGTTTGGGCTTCTTTGGCCACTTTTTTTATTTGGGCTTCTTTGGCCTCTTTTATTTTTTTATAAAGTCCGGAGACTCATCCCAACTTGTAAGAGAATCATAGCTTCCATCATCCTTTCCTCACATGGGACAATGCTCTAATAATGATGATCATCACACTTTTATTTACTTACAACTCAAGAATTACAACTCGATACTTAGAACAAAATATGACTCTATATGAATGCCTTTGGCGGTGTACCGGGATGTGCAATGATCAGGAGTGACATGTATAAAAAATATGAATGGTGGCCAAGCCATAAATACTATGCCAACTACATGATCATGCAAAGCAATATGACAATGATGGTGCGTGTCATAATAAAATGGAACGGTGGAAGTTGCATGGCAATATATCTCGGAATGGCTATGGAAATGCCATAATAGGTAGGTATGGTGGCTATTTAGAGGAAGGGTATAAGGTGGGTTAAATGCACCGCGAAAGTTGCGTGGTACTAGATAGGCTAGCAATGGTGGAAGGGTGAGAGTGCGCATAATCCATGGACTCAACATTAGTCATAAAGAACTCACATACTTGTTGCAAAAAAAATTAGCCATCAAAACAAAGTACTACACGCATGCTCCTAGGGGGATAGATTGGTAGGAAAAGACCATCGTTCGTCCCCGACCGCCACTCATAAGGAAGACAATCAAAAAATAAATCATGCTCCGACTTCATCACATAACGGTTCACCATACGTGCACGCTACGGGAATCACAAACTTTAACACAAGTATTTCTACAAACCCACAATTACTCACTAGCATGACTCTAATATCACCATCTTCATATCTCAAAACAAATGCAAGGAATCAAACTTCTCATCTATTCAATGCCCTTTATATGAAAGTTTTTATTATATCCCTCTTGGATGCCCATCATATTAGGACTAAATTCATAACCTAAGCAAATTACCATGCTGTTTAAAGACTCTCAAATAATACGAGGGAAGCATGAGAGTTCAACAATTCCTATAAAATAAAGCCACCGCCGTGCTAAAAAAAGATATAAGTGAAGCTCTAGAGCAAACTGCCTAGCTCAAAAGATATAAGTGAAGCACAGAGTATTCTAATAAATTCACGATTAAAGCGTGTCCCTCTCAAAAGGTGTGTACAGCAAGGATGATTGTGGCAAACTAAAAAGCAAAGACTCATATCATACAAGACGCTCCAAGCAAAACACATATCATGTGACGAATAAAAATATAGCCTCAAGTAAATTTACCAATGGATTGAAGACGAAAGAGGGGATGCCATCCGGGGCATCCCCACGCTTAGATGCTTGGTTGTCCTTGAATATTACCTTGGGGTGCCTTGGCCACCCCCAAGCTTAGGCTCTTGCCACTCCTTATTCCATAGTCCATCAAATCTTTACCCAAAACTTGAAAACTTCACAACACAAACTCAACAGAAAACTCATAAGATCCGTTAGTATAATAAAATAAATCACCACTTTAGGTACTGTTGTGAACCCATTCTAAATTTATATTTCTGTTATATCTAATGTATTTCAACTTCTTCATGGTTCATACCCCCCGATACTACCCATAGATTCATCAAAATAAGCAAACAACACATAGAAAACAGAATCTGTCAAAAACAGAACAGTCTGTAGTAACCAGAATATTAATCATACTTCTGTAACTCCAATAATTCTTAACAATTAGTAAAACAGAGGCAATTCATATATCAATCTTGTGTAAAAAAATCAGAATTTTCCACGTTCCAGTGAATTTAAACAATTCTGCTACTGAACGCAAAATTTTCTGTTTTTCAGCAAAACAAAATCAACGATATACCAAAGCATCCCAAAGGTCTTGCTTGGCTCAAACACTAATTAAAACACCAAAACACAATTACTACCAAGGTAACAATGTGTATTTATTGAAAAACAGAACCAAAAACAAAAAACATAAAAATAAAATTGGGTTGCCTCCCAACAAGCGCTATTGTTTAACGCCCCTAGCTAGGCATAAAACATAGATCTAGGTATTGTCATATTTGGAATATAATTATTCAATTCCACATTTATAACCCTAGGAGATCTTTGGGTTTATTGATAATCACACTCCTAGGTAAGAAATCAAGAAATTCACTTGTAGCAATTGCTTCCTCAAGGATATTGATAAAGTTAGGGTAAACACTTATCATCTTAAGATCTTTGTTTCCTTTACTAGATGATTCACCCTTATTTTTAGGAACATAAATAAACTTAGTAGCTTTAATAGGAGGAAAATTTGGAGTAGTTTTAACACAGGCAAAAGCTGAACCCAAGTTGGTAATAATATCTTCTAACTTATCAATTCTTGTAGAATCTTGATCTATTTTCTCATTAACTATGGGTTCCTTTTCCTTTAGATTCTTTAAAGTGATTCCTACCTTTGATCCAAATTGAGTGATGTGATTATGCATCTTCTTATCCAAGTTTTCAATAAGCTCTATGGTAGAAATTTTATTCTCAATAATATCAAGCCTTTGCATCACATGTTCCAAAGTTAAAACTGTTTCATTAACCATGAGTGGTGGTGGGCCTACCAAATGTATCATAGCATTATAAGCATCCAAAGTATGGCTACCCAAGAAATTACCTCCAGTAATGGTATCTAGAACATATCTATACCAAGTAGTAACACCCACATAAAAATTGCGAAGGAGAACGGTAGTAGATTGCTTACGAGTAGATCAATTTTGAGCATTGCAAATTCAATACCAAGCATCTTTTAAATTTTCTCCCTCCCTTTGTTTAAAATTGAGAACCTCACTTTCAGGGGTACTAACAATGGTAGGAGGACTAGCCATGATAGCAAAACAAGCGATCTAGCACACAAGCAAATGAAAAGCAAGAGAAAAGACGAACGAAAGAAGGGCGAATAAAAAGGCAAATAATATTGTGTTTTTCTGAAAATGTTTTAGAAGTGGGGGAGAGGAAAACGAGAGGCAAATGGCAAATAATGTAAGTTCAAGAGATGAGAGTTTGTGATTGGTACTTGGTAGGCTTGATGTAGAACCTCCCGGGCAAAGGCGCCAGAAATTCTTCCTGCTACTTCTCGAGCTTGCGTTGATTTTTCCCTTGAAGAGGAAAGGGTGATGCAGCAAAGTAGAGAAACGTATTTTCGTCAGTTAAGAACCAAGGTATCAATCCAGTAGGAGGCACAAGCAAGTTTCCAATCTATGCACCTGCACAAACTAACAAACACTTGCACACAACGCGAAAAAGGGGTTGTCAATCCCTTCACGGTCACGAACAAGAGTGAGATCTAATAGAGATAGGTATAAAAGATAAATAAAAGAGCAAACTAAAGTAAATATAAATAAATTGCAGCAATGTATTTTTGGGGTTTTTTGGTTTATAGATCTGAAAATATATGATGGGAAATAGTCCCGGGGGCCATAGGTTTCACAAGAGGCTTCTCTCTTGAAAGAAAACATACGGTGCGTGAACAAATTACTGTTGAGCAATTGATAGAAAAGCGCATAGTTATGATGATATCTGAGGCAATGATCATGCATATAGGCATCACGTCCGTGACAAGTAGACCAAAATGATTCTGCATCTACTACTATTACTCCACACATCGACCGACTCATGCCTGCATCTAGAGTATTAAGTTCATAAGAACAGAGCAACGCTTTAAGTAAGATGACATGATGTAGAGGCATAAACTCAAGCAATATGACATAAACCCCATCCTTTTATCCTTGATGGCAACAATACATTACGTGCCTCGCTTCCCCTTCTATCACTGGGTGAGGACACCACAAGATTGAACTCAAAACTAAGCACCTCTCCCATTGCAAGAAAAACCAATCTAGTTGGCCAAACCAAACCGATAGTTCAAAGAGAAATACAAAGATATCTTAATCATGCATAAAAGATTTCAGAGACAACTCAAATAATATTTATAAATAATCTGATCATAAATCCACAATTCATCGGATCTCAACAAACACACCGCAAAAGAAGATTACATCAGATAGAACTCCAAGAACATCGAGGAGAACATGGTATTGAAGATCAAAGAGAGAGAAGAAGCCATCTAGCTACTAGCTATGGACCCGTAGGTCTATGGTAAACTACTCACGCTTCAACAAAAGGGCAACAAGGTTGATGTAGAGGCCCTCCGTGATTCAATCCCCCTCCGGCAGGGTGTAGGAAAAGGCCCCAAGATGGGATCTCACGGGAACAGAGGCTTGCGGCGGTGGAAAAGTATTTTGGTTGACTGTTCTTATGTTTGGGGAATATTTGAGAATATATAGAGGTGGAATTAGGGTTAGGGGACTCCCGAGGCGCCCACAAGCCCTCGGGACGCCCCCCCTGGGGCGTCCCCCTAGAGGCTTGTGGCCTCCACGGGACTCTTCTGGCCCTCTCTCCAAGTCACATAGGTGTCTTCTGGTCCAAGAAAAATCATCATAAAGTTTATTCCGTTTGTACTCCGTTTGATATTCCTTTTCTATAAAATTCAAAAACAGGGAAAAAACAAAAACTGGCACTGGGCTCTAGGTTAATAGGTTGGTCCCAAAAATAATATAAAATAGCATGTTAATGCCTATAAAACATCCAAAACAGATAATATAATAGCATGGAACAATCAAAAAATATAGATATGTTGGAGACGTATCATTTACCGGAAAGTTTGACAAGTGAACGGACAACTCGAGAGTGGGATTTACTCCTTCGACGATGGAGAGATTTTCTTAGGGCCCTCTCGGTGTGATGGTATCCATCATCGTCTGGCCAGACACAGGTGACTACGTCACGGTGATGCCGGACCACGTCAACGACAAAGAAGAACAAAACTGGTAACGGGAGCAGCGGTATAGTGGGCATGGTGATGACCCAGGAGGATAACGATGCACACCGGGTTTTGTAAAGTATCACGAAGTGAAGGGAGCTTCACATGATAACCAAAGGTTCACTCGGATATCATTCATGTAATCATAGGGACCGATATGGATGTCCACGGTTCCGCTATCGGTCATTGAACTAAGGAGTTTCGTTCATGTCTATGCTTTACCGAACCTACGGGGTCACAAGCTTAAGGTAATCATGATTTGCTGAGTGTTAGTGGAACGGGAGTGATGAGATTTGTCGGAGGGATTGAACATGGGTAGCCTCATCAAAGCCCTATAGCATTTCAAGACATCAAGGCTAGCGAAGCCCCTCGCACCTTCCGGGCGCATGGCCAGCTCCTTGGGTCGGCTGGCCCAAGAGGCCGGCTCCTAGATGGCGGCACACTCTCAGAAGGCGGCTTCGGGGGAGGCCGGATCCTAGCAGACATCCCTTCCTACCATCGGAGTCTGCACCCATTCATTAAGATAAGATGGGGCGTGGCTACAGGGCCAACTGTTCCCCCGAATCCCGGAGGAGCATGGCTACGGCGCAGGCTGACCAAGCGGACACCCCTCTGCCAGGCGCGGCACTGTAGCCACGCGGCCCATGACGTAGCCCTCGTCTGCAGGGGCCATGCTCCCATGACAGGCGGTCGGTACGGCCCGCAGGCGGTGGGCCCTACCTGTTCGTGAGCAACCAAAAGACGGCGCTCCCCAAGAAGGCGGCTTCGGTGGTGGACTGGCTCCCAGCAGCCGGCCCCTCCCTCCTCTCGGAGTCAACGCGCCGTTACTCTAACAAGACGGAGTATGGCTACAGGGAGCGCACACCAGGCGGCGGGATTGTAGCCATGCCTCCCCCGACAAGGCCCCCGTAATCAAGGGTGAGGCTACAGCAAAAGGCAATCAGCGTGGCCCGCAGGCAGCGGGCCCTACCTGTCGGCCGAATCCTCGGCAGCCGGCGGGGCCCACCAGGTGGCGGGCCCTAGCAGCCGTCGGAGAACCCGGCGACCATAGACAATGACATCCGGGTCCTACACCCGGCCCTATTACCATTGTACCCCTGGGGGGTAGGCCTATATAAATCCCCCAGGCTCACCCATACAAAGGGTTCACCATCCACGCCATTCATACACACATAGCTAGGAGAAGCAAGAGAGCTAGCCTTGCCCTTCTTCTTTCTCTAGCCAACAGCTCAAGGAGCAAACTTGTAGGCACTATCTGATCATAGTCATCATGCGGAGACCCCGCAGAGCAGGACTAGCGGTGTTATCTCCTCGGAGAGCCCCGAACCTGGGTAAGACTCGTCTGCGTTCGAGATCTCGCCCATTCCCGCTTCCAGGGCCCGACGACGTCCTCCTGTTCCCATCCATGATAAGCCACCCCCTGGCATCTGTCGCTAGAATACCCCAACAGTTGGCGCCCACCGTGGGGCAAAGCGCAGCGTCGGCCGGAGACCTATTCTGGACGGGAACCCTCTTCCTCTCCGGTGAGCACGTCGCGTCTGGCCTGATCAGCCAGCCCGACGCACCGGTTAGCGCATGCACCAGCGCATTGCTTGACACAGGAGCAGCCTGCCTCGCGGGCTGCTTGCCGACCTCTTCGGCAAGGCCAGCCTCTCTGACGAGCCCGCCCCTGACGCGGGAGCGGCGTGCCCCGCGAGCTGTCTCATCGACCTCTTTGGCAAGCTTGGCATCTCTGACGCGCCCGCCTCCGACGCGGAGTCCGTCGGCTCCACCGACCCCTCCATCAAGCCCGTCGAGATGCTCATCGACTCCGACGCGGCCTCCACCAACTGTTTCCCCACCAATGTGGTGGTCATTGACGATCCGCTCCCTCCTGTCGCCAGCAACACCAACGCCGGCACCATCGCGGAGGTGCTGGTCACTGGCCATGGCGATGATTCCGCTGGGGCTGCCCAGGACCCGCTGCGAGCGGCCATGCAGGGCCTGGCCACCCCCGTTGCAGCTAACGCCGATGGGGCGACACTGGAGGTGTTCCGTGTCACGCTCCTTGAAAGCGCAACAAGATGGCGGCCATGAGGCGCCGCGCTGAGGCCTGCCAACACGAGATCGACTGCATCGCGAGCGGCACGCCGGCTGCTGGCAAGCCCAGCCGAGCCGGCACCGTTCGGCAACGCTGCGCGGCCATAGCTAGCATGCTGGGAGTCGGACGCCCGGTCTACGCCACCCCAGTGGAGAACCTGCGCGCTGCCTAGGCGGCCGCAGATGAATTGGATAACCTAGAGGGCGAAGAGCGGCGCAGCCAGATGGTGCGCCTCCAGGAGCTCCTCGACGCTGCAACCACGCAGCAAGACGCGTACCACCGCATGATGGCTGCCGGCAAGCAAGCCGAAAACCATCCCCCCCCCGCCGTGAGCATGGAGCGACCTCCTGGTCCACAACAAGCGGAGACCGCGGTCAGCAAGACTCGGAGCCTACTGCTAGCCGCAGCCGGCGCACTCGCCTTACGGTTGTGCGTAGCCATGACGACCGCCCATGGGTGGAGCACCGGCGGGATGAGCGTCTGCCTCCCGCTCGCAGGGAGAGGATGGCCTCTCCGCCTCTTGTGGATCATCCGAGTCTCGGAGGCCGGCTGGGCCCCCGTGAAGGAGTCGGAGAGAACGATACGCGCCACCGGATCGAGCGGCTCGCTCGGTCCCTGGCCGTAGAAGAGGAAGACATGATCGGCCCGACCTGCTTCGGCCCCCGCATCTGCGACGAGCCCTTCCCCAAAGGGTTCTCGCTCCCTCAAGACACTCCCAAGTACACCGGCTCCGTGAAGCCGGAGGACTGGCTGACCGACTACTCGACGACAGTCAGCATAGCAAACGGCAACAGGCGCATTGCCGTGAAGTACGTTCCGCTCATGCTCCAGGGCACGGCCCGGACATGGCTGAATAGCCTCAAGCCCTACAGCGTCAACAGCTGGCTGGACTTCACCGATGTCTTCATCCGCAACTTCACCAGCACCTACAAGCGGCCCCCCAAGCGTCGCCAGCTCTCCATGTGCGTTCAGGGGCCGACCGAGTCCACCCGCGACTACCTGATGTGCTGGGCCGAGCTGCGCAACTCCTGTGAAGGGGTGCACGAGGTACAGGCCATCGAGTACTTCACCGCCGGGTACAGAGAAGGCACTCTGCTCAAGCACAAGCTCCTATGCGACGAGCCGGCTACATTGGACGAGCTCCTAGTCATGGCGGACAAGTACGCCACGGCCGACTCCTCCATGAAGTCGGAGATCCGGGTTGACGCGTCCGGGAAGGTGATCCAGTCGGCCCCTCAAGCTCCGGCTCGTGACACCAACCGGCGCCAACAGCCGAACGACAACAAGCGCAAAGCCCAGCAGCCGGCTTCCAACAGCCGGCAAGTAGCAACCGTCGAAGACCAGCAGCCGGAAGGACAACCCGGCCCCAAGCGTCAAAAAGGCGGCAAGGGTGCTTGACTGCCCGCTTCTACTTCGAGCAAGCCCTCGATGCCCTGTGCAAGTTCCACAGCGGTGCGAAGTCGTCCAACCAGACCACTCGGAAGTGCAACTGGCTCGCCAGAATTGCCAAGGGCGAGGGCCTGCCGCCTCCGCCAGCTGGCCCGGCGGCTCCGCCTCCTCAGCAGCTGGTGGCTCGCCCAGTCAGCATGCTCCAAGACAAGTTCCCCGAAGCCAACGCCACCTACGTCGTCTTTACCAGCCAAGCCGATGACAAGCACAGTCGATGGCAGCAGCACCGCGAGGTGAACGCTGTCGCCTCAGAGGCCCCCCAATTCATGCACTGGTCCGAGGAGCCCATCAGTTGGAGCCGTGAGGACCACCCGGCCGTGATGCCCTCGTCGGGTGCTTATGTAATGGTGCTGGACTCCACCTTCTCAACGGAGAGGCGGGTTTGCCGCTTCTCCCGGATCCTGATAGACGGTGGCAGCAGCATCAACATCCTGTACCGCGACACCATGGAGAAGCTGGGCATCAAGGAAAAGCAACTCTTGCCCAGCCGAACCGTGTTCCATGGCATAGTCCCTGGGCTTTGCTGCTCTCCAATCGGCAAGATCAAGATTGATGTCCTGTTCGGCGACAAGACCCACTTCCGCCGTGAGCCAATCTGGTTCTAGGTGGTCGACTAGGACAGCCCCTACCACGCGCTCTTGGGCCGGCCCGCACTATCCAAGTTCATGGCGGTGCCGCATTATGTCTACCTGAAGATGAAGATGCCGGGTCCCAAGGGCATCATCACCATTGCCGGCGACTACCAGAAGTCGCTCACGTGTGCTGCCGCCAGCAGCCGGCTGGCCGAGTCCCTCGTCATCACTGAATAGAAGCACCTCCTTGACCGGGTGGTGGCCATGGCCAGCAAGCAGCCGGACATGCCATCCGACCCCAAGGACGTGGAGACCCAGGGCTCCTTCCAGCGGGCAAAGGAAACCAAGAAGATCGCCTTGGATCCGGCGCACCCAGAGAGATTTGCTGTCGTGGGGTCTCACCTCGACAGCAAATAGGAAAGCGAGCTCGTCGATTTCCTCCATGAGAATCGGGACATCTTCGCATGGTCTCCCAAGGACATGTCGGGTGTTCCGACGGATTTCGCCGAGCACAAGCTACATGTGAGATCGGATGCAAAACCGGTCAAGCAACCCCTCCGCCGCCTGTCAGAAGAGAAGAGAAGGATTGTTGGTGAAGAGATCGCCCGGCTTCTGGCAGCCGGCTTCATCATGGAAGTGTTCTACCCATACTGGCTTGCCAACCCAGTCCTCGTCTTGAAGAAGAATAACAAGTGGTGCATGTGTATCGACTACACTAGCCTCAACAAAGCCTGCCCCAAGGACCACTTTGCCTTGCCCCAGATAGATCAAGTGATCGACTCCACGGCCGGCTGCGAGCTGCTGTCTTTCTTGGATGCCTACTCCGGCTACCACCAGATCAAGCTGGACCGGGCCGACCGCCTGAAGACCTCCTTCATCACACCATTCGGCGCCTTCTGCTACATCACCATGACGTTCGGCTTGAGGACTGCCGGCGCCACCTTTCAGCGCTGCATGTAGAAGTGCCTCCTGAAGCAACTTGGCAGAAACGCCCACGTCTATGTGGATGACATTGTGGTGAAGACGGAGAAACGCGGCACCCTTTTGGAGGACCTCAAGCAGACCTTTGCCAACTTGCGCCGCTTATAGATCAAGCTCAACCCAGAGAAATGCGTCTTCGGAGTACCATCCGGCCAGCTCCTTGGCTTCCTTGTCTCTGAGCGCGGGATCGAGTGCAACCCTGTAAAGATCAAGGCCATCGAGCGGATGCAGAAGCCGACCCGGCTGCGGGACGTCCAGAAGTTCACCGGGTGCTTGGCATCACTCAGCCAGTTCATTAGTCGGCTAGGCGAGAATGCCCTCCCACTGTACCAGATGATGAAGAAGACCACCTGCTTCGAGTGGACTGACCAGGCGGACGAGGCCTTCCTCCAGCTCAAGCGCATGATGTCCATGCCACCTATTCTGGCCGCTCCGGGTGCTAAAGAGCCCATGTTACTCTACATCGCCGCCACCAGCCGGGTGGTCAGCACCATGATCGTGGTCGAGCGCCCAGAAGATGGCAAGGCCCAGCCGGTCTAGAGGCCGGTCTACTACCTGAGTGAGGTGCTGTCCGCCTCCAAGCAGAACTACCCCCACTACCAGAAGATGTGCTACGGCGTGTACTTTGCCGCTAAGAAGCTAAAGCAGTATTTCCAGGAGCATACCATCACGGTTGTCTGCACCGCCCCCTTGCCGAGATCATAGGCAACAGAGATGCCTCAGGCCGGGTGGCCAAATGGGCCATTGAGCTGGCCCCCCACACCATCCTCTACCAGCCCCGCACCGCCATCAAGTCCCAAGCACTGGCCGACTTCCTCGTCGACTGGGCCGAGGCCCAGTACCTGCCGCCAGCGCTGGATTCCACTCATTGGCGGATGCACTTTGATGGCTCGAAGATGCGCACCGGTATGGGAGCCGGCATCGTCCTCACCTCTCCCAAAGGCGACAAGCTCAAGTACACGCTGCAGATCCACTTTGCCACCTCCAACAACATGGCCGAGTACGAGGCACTCATCCATGGGCTCCGGCTAGCCAAGGAGATTGGTATCCGCCGGATTCTGTGCTACGGCGACTCGGACTTGGTGGTCCAACAGTCTTCTGGCGACTGGGATGCCAAGGACGCCAACATGGCAAGCTACCGCTTCCTCGTCCAGCAAATCAGCGGCCACTTCGACGGGTGCGAGTTCCTTCATGTGCCACGAGCCGACAACGAGCAAGCCGACGCCCTGGCACGGATCGGCTCCACCTGGCAAGCAATACCAACCGGCGTCTCCCTCGAGTGCTTGCCGTCTATCAAACCTTTGCCAGAATCAGAGTCCATCTTCGTGCCGCCTGACCCCGGAGCAGTTGGATCCGGCTCGAGGACTTCAGCAATCGCCCCGGGGAATTCAGCAAGCGGCCCGGGGGCTGCAGCACCCGCACCCGGCCCGGGGAGTTCAGAACCCGGCCTGGGGAGTTCAGAACCTGGCCTGGGGACTGCAGCACTCGGCCCAAGGACTTCAACGACGCAGCAAGTAGCGGCCGGCTCCGACCCGCCGCCTCCCAACCCGAACCCCCTGGTGCCGGTAGCTGTCATGACAGTGGTAGAAGCTCCATCCTGGGCACAGCCCATCCTCAACTTCCTGGTGAGCCGAGAGCTACCCGCCGACGAGATTTTGGCCCGGCAGGTGCAACGCCGGGCGGCAGCATACACGATAGTCAACAGAGAGCTCGTCAGGCGCAGCGTGACTGGCGTTTTTCAGCACTATGTTGAGCCATAGAAGGGCATCAAGATCCTGAGAGATATCCATCAAGGCGAATGTGGCCACCATGCCTCCGCCAGATCCCTCGTCGCCAAACCTTTCCGCCATGGATTCTTCTGGCCGACCGCTTTGGACGACGCCAAGGAGTTGATCCGCAAGTGCAAGGGGTGCCAGTGCTTCAGCTCCAAGCAGCACCTGCCGGCCTCTGCACTCAAGACCATTCCCATCACCTGGCCGTTTGCCGTATGGGGATTGGACATGGTGGGCCCATTCAAGATAGCATGCGGCGGCCTGACCCATCTGCTGGTCGTCGTGGACAAGTTCACAAAGTGGATTGAGGCGAAGCCAATCAAGAAGCTGAATGGTCTGACTGCCGTCATATTCATCGCCAACATCACCGTCCGATACAACATCCCGCACAGCATCATCACGGACAACGGCACAAACTTCGCCAAAGGCGCCTTGGCCCATTTCTACGCGACGCAGGGCATCCGACTGGACCTAGCGTCCGTTGCCCATCCGCAGTCAAACGGCCAGGTGGAGCGAGCAAACGGCCTCATCCTGTCCGTCATCAAGCCCCGGCTGGTCGAGCCCCTAGAGAGCTCGGCCGGCTGCTAGATCGAGGAGCTACCAGCCATCCTTTGGAGTCTTCGGACCACGACCAACAAAGCAACTGGCTTCACACCCTTCTTCCTCGTGTACGGGGCCGAGGCTGTCATCCCAACAGATATTGAGTTCGACTCACCTCGCGTCACCATGTACACGGAGGCAGAAGCCAAGGAGGCGCGACAAGATGGCATTGATCTGCTGGAAGAGGCCCGGCTGCTGGCACTCAGCCGGTCCTCCATCTACTAGCAGAGCCTGCGTCGCTACCACAGCAAGAAGGTCAAGCCGCGTGCTTTCCGCGAGGGCGATCTTGTGCTCCGGCTGATCCAGCGAACAGCCGGCCAGCACAAGCTCTCGGCTCCTTGGGAGGGGCCTTTCATCATCAGCAAAGCCCTGGGCAATGACTCCTACTACCTCATCGACGCACAGAAGCCCAGGGCTCTCAAGAGGGACAATTCCGGCCAAGAGACGGAGCGACCATGGAACACGAATCTTCTCCGCCCATTTTACAGTTGATGCAGTGTATGTACCACGCTACCTTTTGAATTAAGCTAAGACAATAGGTCCCCCGAGGCGCACTCGGGGGCTACCTTTTTATCTATATGATAAGCTTCGCCTATGAATGTGTTCTTTCATTCTTTCGCCCTGTCCGGGTCCGGTCAGCCGGCCCGGGGGCTCGCCGCCTTGACCTAAGTTGGCACCACCCGAAGTCGGCCAAGTAGTGTGCCGACGCCAAAGCCCTCTCTTCGCCTCAGCTACAGCTCACAGCGCGACTGTCCGGCTGGCAAGAGCTAAAGGCCAGAATCGCTGTCCACACGAAAAACGACTAAGGAAGAACACCAACACAAGCCAGGCCGGCTCCTAGCCTCACCCGTCCGGCTGCTCAGCAGCCGGCTGGCCGGCTTCTTGCTCGACTAGCTACGCTATAGGCGGCCGAAGTAACTTGCCTATTCTAAAATGGCCAAGTCCCTGACCCAGCCACAGACCGCAGCGTGGCTGTCTGGCTGGCAAGGCGGCAGCCAAAGGAAGGCGGCAAAAGAAAAAGCCAAATAGAGCAAAGGCAAAGCTGAGCTAGAACCTGGCAAAAGACACAAGCATGTGGGAGATAAATTATTTACATCGCAAAAGGCCCAAGGCCAGCATTCAACAGAGTTTAAATTACACCCCCAGTGGGAGGAACTGCGCATGATTAACTTGTTTGCTCAAGTACAAGACAGAGAAATGTTAAAAAGATAAAGGGCTGCCTAGGCCAAGGGCGCTGCGAGCAGTGTGGACAGGTCGGCAGTGGCTGAAGCGCCGGCTGGTGGAGCATCCGGCTGTTGGGTCTCGTCCTGGTCGGCGTCGGCGGCGGCTGATGTAGTCTCCCACGACCCGCTGACCGAGGCCCGATCGGGATGAGTCTGGCTGGTTGCTCTACCGTCTGGTGCGATGTCCTCGCCTTCCTCATCCTTGTCGTCCTCGCCCTCGTCGCTGCAGGCGATCTCCTCCGCCGAGTCCTCCCCCTCGTTCGGGTCCAGCACGAACCAGGATGGCGGCACCTCAGTGCCGTCTTCCGCTCGCTCCGAGATGAAGATGCTGACATCGGCGTAGTCAGCAAGGGCCGTCGCGCGCTTGACGATCTCATCCTGCGCCGCCTCCAGCTCTGGTCCTACCTCCTGGCGGAAGGTGGCAAGCTGAGCCAACCTCACGTTCGGATACCAGGCTTTGAGGAACTCCAGCGTCGCCCTGACACCCGCCCGAGCTGCGGCGCCTTTCCAGGCCTCAAGCCGCTCGGCCGCCACCTCCAGCCAGTCGGCGGTCCGGCTGGGAGTCTGAGGAATCCGCTCCTCCAGCCAAAGCCCCGCCAGGACCTGCGACCCGGCGCGCTGAAGTCGGCGGAGCAGGCGGTACTCTGGCTCGAGGCGCATCTTGTCAGCCATGAGCTGCTCGCCTAGAGTCCGGGGCGAGTCCTGCGGAATGTCCGCGCCCGTCCTCCTCCGCTGTTCGCGCCGTGCTTCGATTGCCTGGTAGACGGCAATGGAGCGACCAGGGAAGTACTTTGTGCAAAAGAAGACCAAGATTTAAAAGTCGGCCTCCTATAGCAGCTGGCGACCAAGCAACAAAAGAAGAAAGGATCTACCTTCGACCATATCCTCGATCATGCCGTAGCCGTCCGACAGCAGCTTCTCCCTCTCGACCCAGTCCAAGTGCTCGGTCTCGAACTCGGCCTTGAGAAGCGCCTCCCCGTCCTTCTGCTGCTAGATCTCTGCCTTGTGCCGGGCCGCCTGGTCCGCCAGCTCCTTCACAAGACGGTCGCGCTCTGCGGCCGCCTGGCTGCGCTCTTGCTCCTTATCCAGGAGCTGGCCCCCAAGCTCGCACACGCGCGTCCGAAGATGGGCGGCGGCCTCTGCAAAAACACAAGAGAAATGTCAACATCAACAAAGACAAGAAGTCGCCGGAAGATCCAGCCCGACTACTCAGCAGTCGGCCCGAATCTCGGGGGCTACACCCAGTGGGTGCGCTTGCGCGCCCTCACTAGAAGACGGCCTACGTACCGCGGCTCTTGTTTAGCTCAGTAGTCCGGTTGGCGAGCTGCTGGTTCTGGGAGTTGTAGGCGGCTACGCGCAGATTATGATAGTTCTGCAACAAGAGCAACACTTCAGCATTCAGAAATAAGCCTTGGAGTTCCAACCCACCTGCTCAGCAGCCAGCTCGAAACTCGGGGGCTACACCCAGTGGGTGCGCTGGCGCGCCCCCACTGAAGACCGCAAAAGCAAAAAAGATAATTCAAGCGCATACCCGGACGGTTGTCTGCATCGCCACCAGCTCACTCCTCGCCTGCAGGAGGGTGGCGCCATGGGTCTTGAACGTGTCGAGGATGTCCTGCACCGCAATGTTCAGGGTGGCCGGGCTGGCTCCTTGCGCCCAAGCAGGCGGAGCGGCGCTCGTGGCCTCGGTGTCGGCCGCCTGCGAGCTCGCGGCCTCGGCACCCGCCAGCCTCGGCACAGAAGTCGCCCGCGCTAGGCGCATGCACGCGGAAGCGCGGGTCACCAGGGCCTGGCCCTCCACCAGCTCGACGGTGGACGGCGGCGCCTGCGGCCCCTCGGGCTGGCCTCCACCCCGCTCTTCAACACCCGGTGCCCGCGGAGCGTCCTCCAGGATGACGAGGTCGGCAGTCCCATCCCCCGGTGCCACCTGGACGGCACCGCCTCCTTCAGTCAGCATCCGGTCCTCCACCACCGGCGGCTCTGGCTGCTGCGGGTCGGCGGCCTCGGGAACCACGTTCCGGACCGGGTCCTCCACGGCCTTGACGTCGGCCTTCTCCTGCGCCTTGGCTGCGGCATCGGCCTCTGCCTGCACCGCGGTCGCTGCTTCGGCCTCCAGCCGTGCAGCCGCCTCCCGCTCCTCCCGCGCGTTCCTCTCCGTCGCCTCTCGAAGGGCGGCGGCCGAGTCCACGCGGCGGGCATCCTCAGAGCCGCCTGCTTCTCCAATCACCGTGGCGGACGAAGCCCGTGACATAGTGAGGGGAGCCCTGCTCAGCAAGACAAGCAAAGATAAGAAGTTTGGAAAAAGAAAAGCCAAGACAAAACAACCAAAACAAGAGTAGTCAAAACACTTACGCAGACACCAACGGGCGTGGCTTCGGGGCCCCCCGGACGGCGGCCGCCTTCGCGGCATCTTGCCGCTTGGTCGCGGCAACCGTCGACTTGGGCTTCTTCGCTGGCCGGGTGCCGAGCATCCCCGCGTCAGCACGGCGGTTAGACGCGCCGGGTGCTCCAGTCGGCGCCCCGCCAGTCGGCCGCGTCACCAAGGGGCCGGCTCCCATCCTGTCGGCGCCTTCCGAGCGGCGCTGCTCATCGCCATCCTCATCATCGTCTGGCCAGTCCCGGACGTTGCCTCCTGCGCCGCCTCCTGCGGCTCCACCTACTCCGGCGCCGCCTCCACCGGCGGCGTCATCATCCTCCAATGCGGCCGCCCCTAGCTCGGGGTTGCCCACGTCACTCACCTCCCGGTTCTCCATCCACTGGTGGAAGGGATCTAGAGTGCCACCTGCTCCCTGGCCGGCGAAGTGCTGTGCCGTGTTCGGGTGGTCAGGGCGGATAAAGAGCACGGCGTAGGCAAAAAGGGGAGACCAAATACTAACCGCAGGCGACGGATTGGCGCGGCTGTAAGGCTCCTTGCCGAAGCTCTAGTCTTCCTCACTGGGCTGGCTGCCGGAGATGTTGTTGACATGGCGGACGACCTCCACCGCCGGCATCTCCTTGGTCGACATCCGGCAAGGGTCCCGGCGGCCGCTCATGTCGCAGATCAAGTGAGGCCGGAATTGAAGCGGCGACACTCGGCGCTGGATGAAGGCGGCAAGCAGGTCCGCCGGCTGGAGGCCCTCCGAGTCCGTCATCTCCTGCAGGCGGTCGAGGACGTTGGTGATGGCAGCCGGCAGCGGCCTCGGCTGTTGGCCCCAATTGTTCCGCGGCTCAGGAGGCGGGCCGGCTGCATAATCCGGCAGGTTGACATAGTCCCGAGTCGGATCCAAGTTGCGGACATAGAAGTAAGACTTCTGCCACATCTTGGCCGACTCCAACACGGCCACAGTCGGAAACCGGGTTCTGGCGCCGGTGCGCCACACGGCGACGCAAGCACCGCACTGGGCCGGCTCGCTCTTGGCCGCTGTGCCGAGCTTGAGGTAGAAGAACCTCCCCCACAACTCGAGCGTGGGGAGGACACTGAGGTAGCCCTCGCAAAAGGTGACGAAGGCGGAGAGGAGTACCATGGTATTGGGCATGAGGTGGTGCGGCTGCAGGCGGTAGAGGTTGAGGAAGGCAGGGAAGAAGCCACTTGCCGGCAAACCGAAGCCGCGGAGGAAGTGGCTGTGAAAGACGATGAATTCACCGGCCTCCGGCGCCAGCGTGATCTCCCTCGCTACAGGAACCCGCGCGCCCATGCACGTTTCGTTGGGCATCCTCCACGTCGCGCGGAGGAAGTCGATGTGCTCGTCGATGATGTTTGAGCCATCCCACTCGCCTCGCGCCATGCTCTGTGGTTGCTTGGTGGCGGCGCGACGAGGTCGAGTAATGGCGAGGCCGCGGTGGCGCGGAGAGGTCGAGCGACAGTGGGCTGCAGCAGCACTTTGGTGGCGGGTGGCGTGGCGCAGCAGCAGCAGCAAGGAGGAAGAAGAAGAAAGCGAGGGAGGGGGCGCATGCGTTTGGCTGCTCCCCTGCCCCTCCCCTACTTATACGGCTGCGGCGGTGAAGCCGAAGAGGCAAACATGGGGGGCGTGGGGATTAACTGCGCCCACGCCCCGCACGTTCACGTAAATCCCGTGCCAATTATGGCGCGTCTTCAATTGGCCCCGGAAGGGCAACCGCCCGCCTCGGCCGCAGCGGATCCACGTGCGTGCCGAGGCCCTATAGTGGTGGGCCCGGGCCTGCGGCGATGTCCCGTCGCGCACGTGGGCTGGCAGGCCGACCTGGCCTGTTGGCGTCGTGTGGCAAGCGAGCAACGGCTGGCAGTCGTGCCGCCCGGCGCACACAACGATGATTCGAATTCATCAGGCGGCCGGCCCAACCTCGGCCGGTTCCTGTCAGACGGCTTCTACCAGTCGGACAAAGCAAGGGTGTAGGATCTCTCGGAGGAGGAAACTGCTGAGGCACTCCGGCTTGAGCCGCGGCGCCTCACCAGCTTTGGGGACTACTGTCGGAGGGATTGACCACGGTATGCCTCATCAAAGCCCTATAGCATTTCAAGACATCAGGGGTAGTGAAGCCCCTCACACCTTCCGGACGCATGGCCAGCTCCTTGGGCTGGCTGGCCCAAGAGGCCGGCTCCCAGATGGTGGCACACTCTCAGAAGGCGGCTTCGGGGGAGGCCGGATCCTAGCAGACGGACCTTCCTCCCCTCGGAGTCTGCACCCATTCATTACGATAAGATGGGGCGTGGCTACAGGGCCAACTGTTCCCCCGAATCCCGGAGGAGCGTGGCTACGCGCGCGGGCTGACCAAGCGGACACCCCTCTGCCAGGCGCGGCACTGTAGCCACGCGGCCCGTGACGTAGCCCTCGTCTGCAGGGGCCATGCTCCCACGACGGGCGGTCGGTACGGCCCGCAGGCGGCAGGCCCTACATGTCCATGAGCAACCAGAAGACGGCGCTCCCCAAGAAGGCGGCTTCGGTGGCGGACCGGCTCCCAGCAGCCGGCCCCTCCCTCCTCTCGGAGTCAATGCGCTGTTACTCTGACGAGACGGAGTATGGCTACAGTGAGCGCACACCAGGCGGCGGGACTGTAGCCATGCCTCCCCCGACAAGGCCCCCTTCATCAAGGGCGAGGCTACAACAAAAGGCAATCAGCGTGGCCCGCAGGCGGTGGGCCCTACCTGTCGGCCGAATCCTCGGCAGCCGGCGGGGCCCACCAGGTGGCGGGCCCCAGCAGCCGACGGAAAACCCGGCGACCATAGACACTGACATCCGGGTCCTACACCCGGCCCTATTACCATTGTACCCCTGGGGGGTAGGCCTATATAAAACCCCCAGGCTCACCCATGCAAAGGGTTCAGCATCCACGCCATTCATACACACATAGCTAGGAGAAGCAAGAGAGCTAGCCTTGCCCTTCTTCTTCCTCTAGCCAACAACTCAAGGAGCAAACTGGTAGCCACTATCTGATCATAGTCATCATGCGGAGACCCCGCAGAGCAGGACTAGGGGTGTTATCTCCTCGGGGAGCCCCGAACCTGCGTAAGACTCGTGTGCGTTCGAGCTCTCGCCCATTCTCGCTTCCACGGCCCGACGACGTCCTCCTGTCCCCATCCATGATAAGCCACCCCCTGGCATCTGTCGCGAGAATACCCCAACAAGAATATATTTATGAAATAGTTTAATTAATATCCGGAATAGTTCCGAGAGGTTCCGGAAGCGTTTCGGGGTCACCTGAAGGGTTTCGGTGAATATCGGGTAATACCGATTAATTATATATAGGTGGAAAATGTTTTCGAAGATGTTAAATTATTTATATAATGCTCTGAAAATGTTTATGGTATTTTATTTATTAATTAAATATCAACGGGCCTTAAAAGGCCAAGAGGGGATAGGAGACTTGGGCCATAAAGGCCCAAGTGGAGGTGGCACCCCCCTTTCCTTCTTGGGGGGGGGGGGCGAATCTCTACTCCTAATGTCTAAGTTGGTAGAATAGCCTGCACATTTTTTTTCGTCTGTTTAATTTTTGTCTCACCTCCCACCACCCCTCCCACGTTAATTTTTTTTCTTTTTCGCACTTAAAACCGAATCGCACCTGATACTCCTTCCATTTATTCGTGCTTGCTTTGGCAGGTGTCGATTCAATTCAATCATGTAAATATTTGGTAATTAAGAATTCAGAAATAATACCATATACATGAGATCATCTTCCAAACAGATCACCTCCCTCTCCAATTTATTTCTCCCACCATCCCCTTCCATACTTAGCTCCACTAGGAAAAAAACACAACCGTAGAAGCCACGCCCTCATGTGATCACGTATCACAATGAGAAAAATTCATTATATTGCTTCCCTCCACCTCCCACCATCCCCTCCACGCCGGTTTTTTCTCCATCCTTCCCATCAAACGAAATCCCAGCCAGCCGCCCGCCCGCCACTGCCTTCCTCTCTCTCGATTCCCCCAAACCCTAAGTCGTTCTCTTCTCCCCCAACCCCACCGGCCACGCCATCTCCCCCAACCCCGGCCATCGCCCTCTACCCCACTGCCGGCACATCCTCCCCTCCCATTCTCTCCCCTACCAGCTCAGGCCGCAGCCAGATTCGCCACGACTGCACCGCTGCTTCTGCATCCACGCCGTCCTTCAGCTCCACATCCACACACCGGCAGAGGAGGAGGCCTCTGCCTTCCTCGGCCCAGCCGCCGTGAAGGCCTCCTGCTACTGGTCCAACCTCCATAGCACCTCTACCTCTCCCCGTCCCGCTGCTTTTCCTCGAACTGCTCGGCGCCTGCTTCACCAGCGGCATGCGCGTCGACCGGCCACATCTAGCCTGCGATGGTTGGATCGACTGCCATGGCTACGAGAGGACGCATTTGAGGAATCCCCTGCACACAATAGCTGGACGAATCTCGCAGCCATGGCGCGAGGAAAGGGATCTGGGCCAGTAGGTGCTTGGGGAGGCGAGTGGGCATGGGAGACCCGAGCTACTGTTCATGTAATATTTCCTCCCTCCCTTCCTTCCCACGTGCAATCATCCTCTTGTAGCACGCCATGCTCATTGATTTCTCAACATTTGTTTAGCTGTTCAGGAAAAGGATGGAGGCACTGGGTTGAAGCATCCCGTGAATTGAAAGGTCCAAATAATCTTGGTGCCCAATAGTTTTTTGTGTGAATAAGAATCTGAAATCTGTTTTCTCCATATCTGAGAAACCAATAAAGAACTTATGTGTCAGGAGAAAGACTCTTTGCGATGAAAGCTGCTACCATCTCATACATAAATTGTGTTCTTCTTCAAGAAACAAATCAATAGCCTCTTGAATCAATAGATATAGGGAAGTTTGATGGTGATGTTATCTACAATAAGAGTACCTGAAATGAAATTTATAGAGTTGGCATTAATATTCTGAGAAGAGGCGGACATTATATCAGCTGTCTGTTTGGTCTTTCTTTGTTTATTCTTTTGCTTCTCCTTTTCTGAATTATATTCTTATTCCAGTCATCACATTAGGCTTCATTGCCAATTTATTCAGTCCTTATTTAATTTGGATGGTGCTTAACTATTTTTGTGGTACCTGGTACCTTTCATGATTAAGCAGACATCACATGTGACAAAATAGGGACTAAATACACATGGTGTACTATTTAAGCGTGCATACTTGGCCTCTTTGGACTATTAATAGAAGCTTGTGTCCCCTTTGGACTAGGGAAGGTATGTTAAATTGTACCAGCCATGTCATTAGACTGTATGTATCAGATTATATGTTTTTATTTACTGCGATCAACTGGTACGAAGGGCATGTGTCATTCATACTAAAATTGTTGAGCTATAATCTATTCAACCTAACTGTAAGTCATTGCATGGTAATTTTCTATGTGCATATTCTAGATTGTTCTATCCAAATGCATATGATAGGGAAGGAGCATGCCATGAGCTTATTGATTAACCTGAGCAACTAGCTAGGCTCTTTACTTAACATCTACTACTACGTTATTTGCTAACTGGCTGCTTACGTTGCTTATCTATCGAGTCATTCCTTCTTTCTACCCTGCTTTGTATAAACTATATGTTCTCCTCTGCAGGTCCTGCTACTGCTATATTTACCTTCACTTGAAGTCTGGAGCCAAATTGAAGATCAAATTCAGGTTAGTAAAAATGGTAGACTTTTTGTTATTGGTGAACCATTTTATATATTGTCAACTATACTCTCCTTATGATACTAACAGCTATATGCACGGTACAGATTTGTTTAACCATCATCAGAACAACTCCTTGTAGATCTACTTCCTCAAAACATGTCTTTATCATAGTTTTGGATCTGAATGAAACCCTTTTATACTCAGATTGGAAGGAGATCTTGCGTTTTCTATGAAGTTTTAGAATCTTGTTGTTTGCTATGCCTGCCGGCCGTCGCTCATATGTTGCATGTGCAGTATGAGTAAATCTCTCACTATAACACAAATTTGCACTTCACATTTACTAAAACGAGCTGTATAACTGAAACTCAAAAGTGCCCATGCTTAAAATATGTACATCCAGTGGGAACAGATGCTTGATTTTCGTTTCTGTGTAAGCCTTCCTATATGATGGGCTTATTTTTTTATGTGTGCATCTGTTCCGTGCTCTTTTTTCCTAGCAGGTTGTTGTGTTGATCCGTGGGGATTTCTTTTTACCTTCGCCATTGGTTTGCTCTGTAAAAAGCTGGTGTTCCCAGTACTTTGCTTTTATAAAAAAAAGTTGGGTTGTCATAGCTTTTTCTATGGAACCATTGATCGTTAAACTACTAAAATGTCTTCTGTAGATTTTGCTTACTTGTGGCTGTATGTTGGCTTCGTGCTGGCGGGCTATGGTTCTCCGGTTACAAATCATGGAGACATTCATCCTAGCAGATTCCTGTTCCTGCTATGAGCAAAGGTAAATTCCCATCAAAGGAACCCCCTGAATAAAGTGATGTCCATTTCAAACTATTTGGATGAACAGGCCTACTTGTCGTAGGTAGAGTGTAAATCAGTTTGTTACTTATGAAGTACTCATGACATTTACATAACTAATTTTATTGACATTATTTGATTGATGAAAATGTATCGCCTCTTCTTTGCTTACCTATTAATTTTTTTCAGGGCAATCCCCAACATGAATATACATGTAGCAATGGTGTGCCCTTGGAACGTCCTGCAGTAAACCTTCTCAAAGAATCCTCATGAAGTGTTCCTAGAGTTTGGTGGATATGAGCGGAGTGATATTTTCATAAGGAAGCCCAAGGCAAAGGTATGTATCACCCTAATACAAATTTCTAATCATCTTAGTACATATTCTAAACTGGAAACATCTTAAAGTAAATTATGTGTTGCTATGTACCTTGGTCATCTCGTTCAAACGAATATAAAACGCTCTTCTTTACTTTCCAATTCATTTATTTATTTTTGATACTTTGTTCATTTAAAATTTTGAAGTTCAAATGAATAAGTATGTTTTTATTGTGTAGTTCTGATAGATGAAGTAATAGCTACAGTTGCTCATGTTATTCAAACAAGGCTTGATCCAACAAACAGAATTACTTGATTAATGGGGCTTATAAGTTGGTTGCATCAACTGATAATAAATGCCCTAATGTATGCAAGCGAAATTATCTCCTTGAGTCATGATTGGCATATTTCCTTGCTTGATGAAGGTTACATCTCTACATGGAAGTTTTCTATGCATATCCTATCACTTGACTGCATGATCTATTACTAACACTTATCCATATTTGTTGTCGCTGAAACGGATGTATCTAGACGTATATCAATGCTAGATACACCTGTTTGAGCGACAATTAATATGGATCGGAGGGAGTATCAAATTTATACAATGCTCTAAGACCAATCGGCTGAAAAAGTTCCATTTCATCTTTTTCTGTTTACGTACCTATTTATTCAGGTTGATGATCTACACAAAGAAAAGAGCATGACAACCTCCATCTTGATTGTATGATCTCGTTCATTCTTATTTTTCAGATTGTAGGTAGATATTTGAGCCAATTGGGTACACTAATAAGAAAGTTAAAAACTGAGAAATGATAAGACTGTATCGTTTGTGTCTTCATGGACTTTACTTTTATGTTTTCATGACTTTTGTTCATGTCCAAATATTACACGGTCGCATAATTCTTCCCTAACTTGCAGATGCTATCCAAGCCATGCAATCCTTCCCGGACATGCAGAAGCTATCTAAGCATTTGTGTTCTAACAAAGATAAATTACTTTTTTCATTAAATCAATCAGAGTAGCACAAAGTCTAGGTCCATGTCTCGATGGCAGATGGAAGGAGGGGAAGGAGAGCAGATGCCGTGGTGATATATTTTGATGTAACACATGGCAAGTAGTATATGCCCATTGAAATATGTCAACAATATGTATACAAGTGTCAACAAAAACATGATTTAACCCTTATGACAGATGTTTCTATGATTGTTAGCTGACAGAGCATTTTTCGTGATGTTGCTGGAAGCCTCATGTATGGCAAAGGCAGATCCCATTGTAGTGCAGAGCAGAGCTAGCTCCATTCAAGTCCATTGTTGAATGTGTGGACATTACCAAATTGTTGAATGTGTGGACATTACCAAATGATGTATGTCTCATTTTCATATTAAAGTGTGGCTTTTATTGCAAAAAAACTTGGGGCAAAGCCGAGGAGATGGATTGCAAGGGGGAAGAGAAGATGTTTTCATAGATTAAATTTTGTAAGAAAAGTAGTCTGTATACTCTCTCTGTGATTTAACTTTGACCACCAAACTTAATCTATAATATATGTGTTGTGTCATAAAATTATACCATTGCAGTTTTTTGTAATACGAATTTGATGATAAATTTTGTGACATGTAAGCGACAATTTGTTGATCAAAGTGCATGATTGAATTGTGTGCGGTAGGTAAATTGTGACAGAGAGAGTAGTATTTATTTCCCCGAGTTGGGTGGAGAAAAGACCTCATTAGTGTATCCTAGAGTGCATGTCGAAATTAAAGGCAAGTCAATTTTTGTCTTTGTCATTATCACAGAGTAGAAGGCATCAGTTCCCTAGATTTAGTCATGGAAAATATGTCCACCTCAAATTTGAATAGGATTTTGTCTTAACAATAGTCATGATTTTGTCTTAACAGTAATACAAAGTGATATTTGTTGCAAAGAAATCATAAGCCGCAAGCGACATGTTGTGAATTAAAATGTTTTTTTTACAGTGTATCATGGCAATGCATGGACATGTAGATGTATGTACACGGCAACATTTACTTCCGCTTGGAGTTCCAACGAGCATAGACTGGTAAATTAATATATTTTATTATCATAACATTCAAAATACAAGCATTTATTTTTGTTATCACTATATTCAAAATAAAATTAATTTAGGAAATGGCAGGGATGTGTCAGGCCATTTTATTTTTTATTTTATGCTCTGGTGGGACGGCAAAGAATTGGTTTGTCTAGTTTGTATGATGAGCAATCCCCATTACATATTTTAAGACCTTTGAACGACCTTACTTGAACATGATCTGTTTTATAGGCTCGTACCATTGCATCCTTTACCAATAAGGAGGCACGCACTTCAGTCTGGTTAATGCATTCTGACCACTGGGCCAGAGCGTGATTAACGGCTCAGATTCACCTGATGGTTGCATCTATGGCTGTAGAGGATCGTTTCTGCATGGCTCACACATGTGCAGGGTGACCCAGTGATTGTCTGACAGACACAAAAAAATATTTTAAGACCTTTGACATGAGGTATTTGTGCTAACTACATATATTTCTTGTGCAGAATAGGTGTGAGTCGAGCAAGAAGTTCTTGCTATACTTGCTCAAATATTATGCAAACAAAGCTAAAAACAACATTTGTGATATTGTGCGAGAATTTCTTAAGCACATCATGTAGATCTCAATTTGTAACAGATTTTTAGTTGGATAATCAGTCTATATGTATACATCTTCAAATTGCCTTTTTGTTATCAATTTACATTGCAAATAAAGTGTACCTCAATTATAACCCGATTGTGTTCGTGCTATCTTTTCTCTAATATGTGAAATTTAATATGCATTATGTTTATATAACTCCAGCAAAATACTATTTCAAAAGTTCGTGGCAACGCACGGGTCTACTAGTCCTATTAGGGGTGGGAGTTGGACTCCCCCCCTAGGCTGGCACACCAAGGGAGGGTTTCCCTCCCTTGGTGGCTGCCCTCTTCTCCCCCCTAAACCTATATATACTAGATGTTTTCCACCCTTTTGGAACACAAGTTCTGGGTGCCTCTTCTAGTTGATCAAGTTCTATTTCTAGTTGGTCCTAGACTAATTACAGCTAGCCCTAGCCACCTCTAATCCTCATAATTATAAGCCCATTGTGATTCTAATCTCCTCCCTCTAATTCTCCGGCGACTATTAGCTTTGGATGGCGAAGCGCTGCCGGATCATGAAGACCGTACGCTTGCAACCAAGTAGAGAGGTCGTACTTTCGGTCTTCGGTTTGAGGGATCGTTCGAGGGCGGTTCACGGGATCGTCATCAACGTTTGAGGGACTTTGAGTATGATCTACACCAACTCTTCTTCTTCCGCTGCACTCCGGAATTGGTAACGATCGTTGATCCCAACACGTTATGCATCTTCATATTTATCTTGGTGATCGTAGGTGTGAATTTTTTTTGTTTTCTACTACGTTTCCGAACAGTGGCATCATGAGCTGGTTTATGAGTAGATGCAGGTTGCGATCTAGATCACATCTGATATACGAGTGTTGCTTCGGTTCAATTCATCGGCAGAATGATGTAGTTTTGCTACAAGGTTCTAACAATCGTTCGACTCTGGTTGTCAATGATCTGCTAATAGTTCCTTGGGCTACATCATAGTCGAGAATAGTGAACCGTCGCGTACACAAGAGGGTGCCGAAGATGGATGATCTTCTAGGTGGTCACGCATATTGACGAAGTTTAGTGAGGGAGACGAGACTTTTAATTAATTCTCTCTTTCACACACCCCGAAACTTCATCTAGCATCAAGAATATCGCCTTGTTGTGCTTGCGAAGGTAGCTACTCTTAATTGCTAAAACTGGTAAACTGCGTAACTAAAATTTTGCTAAAACCGATTAGAGGATGTCTAACTTGGTTTTGCAGGGTTTGCATATGATGTGGTATAGCCTTCGTCATGATAATGAGTTTATGTATGAGATGGTTATATGTTGTAATGTTAAGTGGCCTGCGCGTCACGGCATGATGGCTGGAGCCACGGGATTGCCACCTTAATGTAAATATCATAGAGATAGGTTACAGTTGATGATGGCAAAATGTACACAGAGAACCCCGACGAGGAGAATGTGTACCAGGCGCGGGACGAGGAGCTATAATTTCCTGCCACGACAGAATTTTAGATTTTGGTGTCACGGCAACATTTTCTGAAACAGTCGCCACGGCAACGTTTTCTGAGATTGCCGCCACGGTAATGTTTTTGAAACAGTTGCCTTGGTAACGAAATATTGGCCGTCACGTCGCTTCAACTGGAGATTGAAGGCGATCATGGAGGACTCCCGGCGCCCAGGGCTATACCATATATGCTATTATGAATTGCCTGGGATGTTTATCCCTTTGTTGTTTGCACCCTTTGATTGTGATGTAGTCAATTATTTGGGTGATCTCTCACTGTAAATATCAAGCTAATAGGTGCTCTTCCCAGTGTTGCAACCTTCTATAACACGTAGCGTTCCAGAGTGCGACATGTACACATGAGCACAAACCGATCATGAGGTGTAAGGCGGGGATGGTCTGACCATGCATGCAGATGACACTCGGTTGTCTTGAAGTTCTGGCAGAATAGTTCTGAGCTCGGAGCACAAAGCGTCGAAAGATGAACGAGAGTCATATGGAGATATGATCGGCAAAAGATTGCTCACCGGTCAAAATTCTCGTCATCAATGATGTACACATCAATGGCTGAGAACTAGACTTGGATCTTGAATCACTCACAATTAATTATGAGAGATATTAATTTGAGTGGGAGTGCACTTTATATTAAAACTTGTTTAAACAATAAGTGCTATAAATTAATTATGAATTATGTCTAAAATTATTTGTGTGTTTTTTCGTTGTAGATGGCTCGCAATATGTTCAACTTAGCCCCTATGCTTGGGAAAGAAAGGTTGGCTGCAAATGGTGGAAACTATGTGGATTGGATCCAAAACCTGAGATTTGTTCTCAGGAGTGCTAAAAAGGAGTATGTGCTTGATGTTTTCTTGAACTACGTCGGTATTTCCCCAAAGAGGAAGGGATGATGTAGCACAGCAACGATAGGTATTTCCCTCAGTGATGAGACCAAGGTTATCGAACCAGTAGGGGAACCAAGCAACACTACGTAAACAACACCTGCACACAAAGAACAAATACTTGCAACCCGACGTGTTAAAGGGGTTGTCAATCCCTTTCGGGTAACGGCGCCAGAAATTGGCAAGTTGTCGGGAGATAAATTGTAGTAGATTGGATAAATAGATCATGAATAAAATAAAGTGCAGCAAAATATTTTTGGGTTTTTAGAAATATAGATCTGAAAATAAAAGTGGCAAATAAATAAAAAGGCAATAGCAAAATAGATCTGAAAATATATGATGAGAAAATAGACCCGGGGCCCGTAGATTTCACTAGTGGCTTCTCTCGAGAAAAATAGCATACGATGGGTAAACAAATTACTGTTGGGCAATTGATAGAACTTCAAATAACTATGACAATATCCAGGCAATGATCATTATATAGGTATCACGTCCAAGATTAGTAGACCGACTCCTGCCTGCATCAACTACTATTACTCCACACATCGACCGCTATCCAGCATGCATCTAGTGTATTAAGTTCATGAAGAAACGGAGTAATGCAATAAGAACGATGACATGATGTAGACAAGATCTTTTTATGTAGAAATAGACCCCATCTTGTTATCCTTAATAGCAACGATACTGATACGTCCATTTTGCATCATGTTTTCCTACTGTTATTTATGATGTTTTTATGCATAATAATGCTTTTTGGAGTAATTCTAATGCCTTTTCTCTCATAATATGCAAGGTTCACACAAAGAGGGAGAATTCCGGCAGCTGGAAATCTAGACTTGAAAAAGCTACGTCAGGCTACCTATTCTGCACAACTCCAAATGAGCTGAAACTTCACGAGGAATTTTTATGGAATAAATAAGAATTATTGGAGCAAATAACTAACAGAGGGGGCCCATCAGGTGGGCACAACCCACCTGGGCGCGCCAGGGAGGCCAGGCGCGCCCTGGTGGGTTGTGCCCTCCTCGGCCCACCTCCGGTGCCCCTCTTATGGTATATAAGTCATTTTGACCTAGAAAAAATAAAGGAAGGACTTTCGGGACGAAGCGCCGCCATCTCAAGGCGGAACTTGGGCAGGAGCACTTTTGCCCTCCGACGGAACGATTCCGCCGGGGGAACTTCCCTCCCGGAGGGGGAAATCATCGTCATCATCATCACCAACAACTCTCCCATCTTGGGGAGGGAAATCTCCATCAACATCTTCAACAACACCATCTCCTCTCAAACCCTAGTTCATCTCTTGTTTTCAATCTTTGTACCGGAACTATAGATTGGTACTTGTGGGTGACTAGTAGTGTTGATTACATCTTGTAGTTGATTACTATATGGTTTATTTGGTGGAAGATTATATGTTCAGATCCATTATGCTATTTAATACCCCTCTGATCTTGAGCATGATTATAATTAGTGAGTAGTTACTTTTGTTCTTGAGGTCACGGGAGCAAAGTAATCATGTGAACTTGATATGTGTTCGATATTTTGATGATATGTATGTTGTGATTCCCTTAGTGGTGTCATGTGAACGTCGACTACATGAAACTTCACCATATTTGGGCCTACGGGAATACATTGTGGAGTAGTTATTAGATGACGGGTTGCGAGAGTGAGAGAAGCTTAAACCTTAGTTTATGCGCTATTCCGTAAGGTACTGATTTGGATCCAAAAGTTTAATGCTATGGTTAGATTTATTCTTAATACTTTTCTCGTAGTTGCGGATGCTTGCGAGGGGGTTAATAATAAGTAGGAGGTTTGTTCAAGTAAGAACAACACCTAAGCACCGGTCCACCCACATATCAAATTATCAAAGTAGCGAACACAAATCAAACCAACATGATGAAAGTGACTAGATGAAATTCCCGTGTACCCTCAAGAACGCTTTGCTTATCATAAGAGACCATCTTGGCCTGTCCTTTGCCTCAAAAGGATTGGGCTACCTTGCTGCACTTTTTTTACCATTACCGTTACTTGCTCGTTACAAATTATCTTGCTACCAAACTACTCGTTACTTATAATTTCAGTGCTTGCAGACATTACCTTGCTGAAAACCGCTTGTCATTTCCTTCTGCTCCTCGTTGGGTTCGACAATCTTACTTATCGAAAGGACTACGATTGATCACCTATACTTGTGGGTCATCAAGGCTCTTTTCTGGCGCCGTTGCCGGGGAGTGAAGCGCTCTTGGTAAGTGGAAATCAGTAGGGAAAAATTATTACTACGTGCTGAAATTTATTGTCACTTGTTACTATGGAAAACAATCCTTTGAGGGGTTTGTTCGGGGTATCTTCACCTCGACCGGAACCACCATTTGTTACCCCTCAATCTACTGCATCTACTGAAAATATTGGTTATGAAATTCCTTCGGGCATGATAGAACAACTGCTAGCTAATCCTTATGCAGGAGATGGAACCGAACATCCTGATATGCACTTGATATTTGTGGATAAAATTTGTGGATTATTTAAGCTTGCAGGTTTACCCGGAGATAAAGCTAAGAAGGAGGTTTTCCCTTTATCTTTGAAGGGAAAAGCATTGGCATGGTATAGGCTATGCGATGATATTGGATCTTGGAATTGGAATCGATTGAAATTGGAATTTCACCAAAAAAAATTATCCTATGCATCTAGTTCATCGTGATCGGAATTACATATATAATTTTTGGCCTCGTGAAGGAGAAAGTATCGCTCTAACTTGGGGGAGGCTTAAGTCTATGTTATATTCATTCCCCAATCATGAGCTCTCAAGAGAAATTATTATTCAGAATTTTTATGCTCGGCTTTCTCATGATGATCGATCCATGCTTGATACTTCTTGTACTGGTTCCTTTATGAAGATGACTATTGACTTCCGGTGGGATCTTTTAGAAAGAATTAAACGCAACTATGAAGATTGGGAACTCGACGAAGGTAAAGAGTCAGGTATTAACCTCGAGTATGATTGTGTTAAATCTTTTATGAATACCGATGCTTTTCAAAAGTTTAGCACTAAATATGGACTTGACTCTGAGATAGTAGCCTCCTTTTGTGAATCATTTGCTACTCATGTTGACCTCCCTAAGGAGAAGTGGTTTAAATATCACCCACCTATCAAAGAAGAAATTAAAGAACCAGTAATAGCTAAAGATGAAACTATTATTTACAATGTTGATCTAGTTGTGCCTACTGCTTATATTGAAAAACCACCTTTCCCTGTTAGGATAAAGGAACATGCTAAAGTCTCAACTGTGGTCAACAAAAGTTATATTAGAACTTCCAAACCTGCTGAACAAATCAAAGTAGAACCTAGTGTTGCTATGGTTAAAGATCTCTTGGTTGAAAATATAGATGGGCATGTTATTTACTTCTGTGTTGAAGCTGCTAGAATTGCCAAACCCGATGAAAAAGATAAACATAGACCCGTTGTTGGCATGCCTGTTGTCTCAGTTAAAATAGGAGATCACTGTTATCATGGTTTATGCGACATAGGTACTAGTGTGAGTGCCATTCCTTTTACCTTATATCAAGAAATTATGAATGATATAGCACCCGCTGAAATAGAAGACATAGATGTTACTATTAAACTTGCTAATGGGGACACCATCACACCACTTGGGATTGTTAGAGATGTTGAAGTCTTGTGAGGGAAAATAAAATACCCTACTGATTTTCTAGTTCTTGGTTCCCCACAAGATGACTTGTGTCCCATTATCTTTGGTAGACCTTTCTTGAACACCGTCAATGCTAAAATAGATTGTGAGAAACAAATCGTCGGTGTTAGTTTTGGTGATGAGTCTCATGAGTTTAATTTTTCCAAGTTTAGTAGAAAACATCATAAGGAAGAATTGCCTAGTAAGGATGAAATAATTGGTCTTGCTTCTATTGCTGTGCCTCCTACTGATCCACTAGAACAATATTTGCTAGACCATGAAAATGATATGCATCTGCATGAAAGAAATGAAATAGATAAGATTTTCTTTGAACAACGTCCTCTGCTTAAACACAATTTGCCTATTCAAACTCTAGGAGGTCCTCCTCCACCTAAAAGTGATCCTGTGTTTGAATTAAAACAATTGCCAGACACTTTGAAATATGCTTATCTTGAGGAGAAAAATATTTATCATGTTATTATTAGTGCTAACCTTTCAGAACATGAAGAAGAAAGATTATTAAAGGTTCTCAAGAAGCACCGAGCTGCCATTGGATATACTCTTGATGATTTAAAATGCATTAGTCCCACTCTCTGTCAGCATAAAATTAATATGGAGCCTGATGCTAAACCTGTTGTTGATCACCAACGACGTTTAAATCCTAAAATGAAACAAGTGCTAAGAACAGAAATACTGAAGCTTCTAGAAGCAGGTATAATTTATTCTATAGCTGATAGTAGATGGGTAAGTCCTGTTCATTGTGTCCCTAAAAAGGGAGGTATTACCATTGTTCCTAATGATAAGAATGAACTTATTCCACAAAGAACTGTCACTGGCTACAGAATGGTAACTGATTTTAGAAAACTAAATAAAGCTACTAGAAAAGACCATTACCCTCTGCCTTTTATTGATCAAATGTTAGAAAGACTATCAAAGCACACACATTTTTGTTTTCTTGATGGATATTCTGGTTTTTCTCAAATACCTGTCTCACAACCTAATCAAGAGAAAACCACCTTTACTTGCCCTTTTGGAACTTATGCCTATAGAAGTATGCCTTTTGGTTTATGCAATGCACCTGCTACCTTTCAAAGATGTATGAGTGCTATATTCTCTGTTTTTGTGAAAAGATTGTTGAGGTTTTCATGGATGATTTTTCCGTTTACGGAACTTCTTTTGATGATTGCTTAAGCAACCTTGATCGAGTTTTGCAGAGATGCGAGCAAACTAATCTCGTCTTGAATTGGGAGAAGTGCCACTTTATGGTTAATGAAGGTATTGTCTTGGGACATAAAATTTCTGAACGAGGTATTGAGGTGGATAAAGCTAAAGTTGATGCAATTGAGAAAATGCCATGCCCTAAAGATATCAAAGGTATTCGTAGTTTCCTCGGTCATGCTGGTTTCTATAGGAGGTTTATTAAAGACTTCTCTAAAATTTCTAGGCCTCTTACAAATCATTTATAGAAGGATGTTCCATTTGTTTTTGATGATGATTGTGTAGAAGCCTTTGAAACACTTAAGAAAGCTTTGATTTCTGCACCATTGTTCAACCACCTGATTGGAACTTGCCTTTTGAAATTATGTGTGATGCTAGTGATTATGCTGTTGCTGCTGTTCTAAGACAAAGAGTCGATAAGAAATTAAATGTTATTCATTATGCTAGTAAAACTCTGGACAGTGCTCAACGAAATTATGCTACTACTGAAAAATATTTTTTAGCAGTTGTGTTTGCTTGTGATAAATTTAGATCTTACATTGTTGATTCTAAAGTGACTGTTCACACCGATCATGCTACTATAAGATATCTTATGGAAAAGAAGGATGCTAAACCTAGACTTATTAGGTGGGTTCTTTTGCTACAAGAATTTGATTTACATATCACTGATAGAAAGGGAGCTGAGAACCCCGTGGCTGATAACTTGTCTAGGTTAGAAAATATTCTTGATGACCCACAACCTATTAATGATAGTTTTCCTAATGAACAATTAGCTGCAATAAATGTTTCTCATAACACTCCATGGTATGCTGACTATGCTAATTATATTGTTGCTAAATATATACCACCTAGCTTCACATACCAACAAAAGAAAAAATTCTTCTATGATTTAAGACATTACTTTTGGGATGACCCACATCTTTATAAAGAAGGAGTAGATGGTATTATTAGACGTTGTGTACCTGAGCATGAACAGGGACAAATCCTACGGAAATGTCACACTGAAGCTTATGGAGGACATCATGCGGAAGATAGAACTGCTCACAAGGTATTGCAATCTGGTTTTTATTGGCCTACTCTCTTCAAGGATGCCCGTAAGTTTTTTTTATCTTGTGATGATTGTCAAAGAATTGGTAATATTGGTAAGCATCAGGAAATGCCTACGAATTATTCTCTTGCTGTTGAACCATTTGATGTTTGGGGATTTTATTACATGGGACCTTTTCCTTCCTCTAATGGGTATACACATATTTTGGTTGCTGTTGATTATGTTACTAAGTGGGTAGAAGCTATTTCAACTAGTAGTGCTGATCACAACACCTCTATTAAAATGCTTAAGGAAGTCATTTTCCCAAGGTTTGGAGTCCCTAGATATTTAATGACTGATGGTCGTTCACATTTTATTCATGGTGCTCTCCGTAAAATGCTTGCTAAATATGATGTTAACCATAGAATTGCATCACCTTATCATCCTCAGTCTAGTGGTCAAGTTGAATTTAGCAATAGAGAAATAAAATTAATATTACAAAAAACTGTCAATAGGTCCCGAAAGAATTGGTCTAAGAAGTTAGATGATGCACTTTGGGCTTATAGAACAGCATATAAAAATCCTATGGGTATGTCTCCGTATAAAATGGTTTATGGAAAAGCTTGTCATTTGCCTCTTGAGTTAGAACATAAAGCATATTGGGCAATTAAAGAACTCAACTATGATTTCAAACTTGCCGGTGAAAAGAGGTTATTTGATATTAACTCACTAGATGAATGGAGAACCCAAGCCTATGAAAATGCCAAGTTATTTAAAGAAAAAGTTAAAAGATGGCATGACAAAAGAATCCAAAAGCGTGAGTTCAAAGTTGGAGAATATGTTCTTTTGTACAACTCTCGTTTCAGATTCTTTGCAGGAAAACTCCTCTCCAAATGGGAAGGACCTTATGTTATCGAGGAGGTCTATCGATCCGGAGCCATCAAGATAAATAATGTCGAAGGTACTAACCCGAAGGTTGTCAATGGGCAAAGAATAAAACATTATATCTCAGGTACGCCCATTAATGTTGAAAGCAATATTATCCAAACTATGACACCGGAAGAACACATAAAGAAAACCTTCCGGAACACTCCAGAATCGTGAAAAAAAAGGTGGTACGTGATATGGTAAGTAAACGGACTCCGAAAGATCCGCAAAAATATTTTCTGTCCGTTTTGGAATATAACAAAAATTAGGAAAGTAAGAAACAACCAGGAAGGTAACCCTGGTGGGCACAAGACACCAGGGCGCGCCTGGCCAGGCGCGCCTAGGTGGGTTGTGCCCACCTCGGGTACCTTCCGGACTCTGTTTTTCTTCCGTTTGCTTGTTTCCCAAGATAAAAAATCTTTATATACCCCCCTAACCTATTGACCACCGTATCGCGGAGAAATCTTCTGTTTTCTTTTCCTTGCTATTTTCTGACAGATCCAATCTACCATGGCTTCTTCAAGCTCCTCCAAGGACAAGTTCTTCGAGAACGTCATCAACCCATATTTGCGGGAGGTGATGCAGCACCCTCAGGCTATCCAGATGCATGAGGGGGTGCTGCACATCCGCGATGTGCAAGGCCCCAAATGGACGGGATCCGTGGAGGCTAGGCTTGAAGCTATGGAGCAGGAAGTCTTCTGGTCCAAGGGGATGGTAGAACATGGACTCAATGCCAATCACCTCATGATCGCGGACTACACCCGTGATCTCAAGGTGGATGGCAAGTCCATGAAGGACATCATCTTCACCTTCAACGAGCAAATCAACTTCCTCCAAAGCCAGATCTATGATCTCCAAAACCAAGTCTTTGAATATGAGGCGAGGTTTAAAGGTATGAGTTTGGCTGCCAGTTGCAAGACCCGTGAGACTCACTCCTCCTCTTATGATGGTGAGCCCTTGCCATGGAAACCAGAGGATAAGATTGCTACTGCTTCATCACCACCACCTCCTTCTTCATCACCAAAGGAAAATTGAGCATCGGGTATGGGCACTCCGCTTGGCTTGTGCCAAGCTTGGGGGAGGTGCCCCAGTATCGTATCACCTCCATTATCTTTTGCCTTTACTTATCTTAGTTCGATTCATAGTTATCTTTTGCTTTAGATGAATAAAAGTTTAGTTTGATCCTTTCTTTTCGAGTGTTTGCGTAGTGATCTATCTTTGTAATCGTGTGTGAGATATATAATAAAGTTTAGTTTGAGTTTTGTTTTCTTTACTTTCATGTTCAATAATAAGAAAAGAAATATATGAAAAAGATCATATGCTAATTTTATGGTAAGTAATGGCATCACATAAGGAAGAGTATAGGTAGAAAATTTTATTGGAGATTGACAAACATAGCATTGGTCAATGATGCAATTCACGAAATAATTAATAAGGGAAGAGAAGATTCACATGCAAATATACTATCTTGGACATCTTTTGTGATTGTGAGCCCCCATCAAAGTATTATATGCCAAAATTGTTGACGTTGGACAAGGAAGACAACATAATGATTTATGTTTGTTCATATTCACATAGAAGTTATATTGTCATAGATCCTTTAACATGTGGTGCTTGCCCCCATCTTTGCTAGCAAAAAATTCCGCACTAAGTAGAGATACTACTTGTGCATCCAAAAACCCTTAAACCCACATCTTATTATGAGAGTCCACCATACCTACCTAAGGATTGAGTAAGATCCTTCAAGTAAGTTGTCATCGGTGCAATAAGGTAATAAAAATTGCTTCTAAAAGTGTTAGATCATTTAGTGTAAGAGAAAAATTGAGCGTTGTATGAAGTTGTGATGGCAAAGAATAAAAGCGACAGACTGCATAATAAAGGTTGCTATCACAAGGGGCAATATAACATGATGTTCTTTTGCACTAAGAGATTGAGCATACAAACAAATAAGCGCATGGAAACCTCTGCTTCCCTCTGCGAAGGGCCTATCTTTTACTTTTATGTATTTACTTTTATGCAACAGTCAAAGTTCTTCTCTCTATTCCTTTTTATTTTCACTTTTAGCAAGCATCATGTGGTGAGGAAAGATCTAGGCACATATATCCAGTTGGATATGAGTAGCATGAGTTATTATAGTTGACATCACCCTCAAGGTGAGTATGTTGGGAGGCGAAACTAGAAGCCCCTATCTTTCTATGTGTCCAGTTGAAACATTTTGCTCATGTTTATGTGGTGAGTGTTAGCAATCATAGAAGACTATATGATGGTTGAGTATGTGGAGTTGCTAAAAAGGCTCCGATACGTGACCCTTCCTGAAAAGATGATGAATTGTAGTTGCAAAGTTGACTGATAACATAGTTTGTTGGTTTCCAATAGAGTTTATGCTTTATACTTTGATGTTGTGATGAATTGTTACTTATTCATGAGAAGTTTATGATAAAAGTTATATAATAAAGTTCTATGTTAAAGTTTGTTGCTGTTATAATAATATACATGATGCTTCTATGTCCGTATTTTGTTTTTATCGACACCTCTCTCTCTCTAAGCATGTGGACATGTTTTTCGATTTCGGTTTTCGCTTGAGGACAAGCGAGGTCTAAGCTTGGGGGAGTTTATACGTCCATTTTGCATCATGTTTTCCTACTGTTATTTATGATGTTTTTATGCATAATAATGCTTTTTGGAGTAATTCTAATGCATTTTCTCTCATAATATGCAAGGTTCACACAAAAGGGAGAATTCCGGCAGCTGGAAATCTAGACCTGAAAAAGCTACATCAGGCTACCTATTCTGCACAACTCCAAATGAGCTGAAACTTCACGAGGAATTTTTATGGAATAAATAAGAATTATTGGAGCAAATAACTACCAGAGGGGGCCCACCAGGTGGGCACAACCCGCCTGGGCGAGCCAGGGAGCCCAGGCGCGCCCTGGTGGGTTGTGCCCTCCTCGGCCCACCTCCGGTGCCCCTCTTCTGGTATATAAGTCATTTTGACCTAGAAAAAATAAAGGGAGGACTTTCGGTACGAAGCGCCGCCGTCTCGAGGCGGAACTTGGACAGGAGCACTTTTGCCCTCCGGCGGAGCGATTCCGCCGGGGGAACTTCCCTCCCGGAGGGGGAAATCATCGTCATCATCATCACCAACAACTCTCCCATCTTGGGGAGGGCAATATCCATCAACATCTTCAATAGCACCATCTCCTCTCAAACCCTAGTTCATCTTGTGTGTTCAATCTTTGTACCGGAACTATAGATTGGTACTTGTGGGTGACTAGTAGTGTTGATTACATCTTGTAGTTGATTACTATATGGTTTATTTGGTGGAAGATTATATGTTCAGATCCATTATGCTATTTAATACCCCTCTGATCTTGAGCATGATTATCATTAGTGAGTAGTTACTTTTGGTCTTGAGGTCATGGGAGAAATCTTGTTGCAAGTAATCATTTGAACTTGATATGTGTTCGATATTTTGATGATATGTATGTTGTGATTCCCTTAGTGGTGTCATGTGAACGTCGACTACATGACACTTCACCATATTTGGGCCTAAGGGAATACATTGTGGAGTAGTTATTAGATGATGGGTTGCGAGAGTGACAGAAGCTTAAACCCTAGTTTATGCGCTATTCCGTAAGGGACTGATTTGGATCCAAAAGTTTAATGCTATGGTTAGATTTATTCTTAATACTTTTCTCATAGTTGCGGATGCTTGCGAGGGGGTTAATCATAAGTAGGAGGTTTGTTCAAGTAAGAACAACACCTAAGCTCCGGTCCGCCCACATATCAATTATCAAAGTAGCGAACACAAATCAAACAAACATGATGAAAGTGACTAGATGAAATTCCCGTGTACCCTCAAGAACGCTTTGCTTATCATAAGAGACCGTCTTGGCCTGACCTTTGCCTCAAAAGGATTGGGATACCTTGCTGCACTTTTGTTACCATTACCATTACTTGATCATTACAAATTATCTTGCTACCAAACTACTCGTTACTTATAATTTCAGTGCTTGCAGACATTACCTTGCTGAAAACCGCTTGTCATTTCCTTCTGCTCCTCGTTGCTGAAAGGACTATGATTGATCCCCTATACTTGTGGGTCATCAGATACATACGTGTCGGTTCCCCTTCTGTCACTGGGATCAAGCACCGTAAGATCGAACCCATCACAAAGCACCTCTTCCCATGGCAAGAAAAATTGATCTAGTTGGCCTACCTAAACCAAAGATTTGAACAACAAATACGAGGCTATAAGTAATCATGCATATAAGAGATCAAAAGACTCAAATAACTTTCATGGATAAAAACATAGATCTGATCATAAACTCAAAGTTCATCGGATCCCAACAAACACACGGCAAAAAGAATTACATCAAATAGATCTCCAAGAGACCATTGTATTGAGAATCAAAAGAGAGAGAGGAAGCCATCTAGCTACTACCTACGGACCCGTAGGTCTACAATGAACTACTCACGCATCATCGGAGAGGCACCAATGAGGATGATGAACCCCTCCGTGATGGTGTCTAGATTGGATCTGTGGTTTCTGGAACTTGCGGCGGCTGGAATTGATTTTCGTCGACTCCCCTAGGGTTTCTATAATATTGGGGTATTTATAGAGCAAAGAGGCGGTGCGGGAGGCGGCCGAGGAGGGCACAACCCACCTGGGCGTGCCTGGGCCCCCAGGCGCGCCCTGGTGGGTTGTGCTCCCCTCGGAGCCCCCCTGAGGTACTTGGCCCAACTTGTGTCTTCTGGTCCAGAAAAAATCACCAAAAAGTTTGGCTGCGTTTGGACTCCGTTTGGTATTGATTTCCTGCGAAGTAAAAAAACAAGCAAAAAACAGCAACTGGCACTGGGCACTATGTCAATAGGTTAGTCCCAAAAATGATATAAAGTTGCTATAAAATGATTGTAAAACATCCAAGAATGATAATATAACAGCATGGAACAATCAAAAATTATAGATACGTTGGAGACGTATCAGTGTTGGATCAACCCCTAGGTGAAGCTCCTTCAAAACATGCTGCACCAGAAGAAGTTGCTGCTTATGCTACTCGTAGTGATGACTATGAGTCAGTCCAATGCCTCATGTTAACTTGCATGGATCCTGAACTACAGAAGCGTTTTGAACGATCCACCACTCAATTTATAATTGGGTCACTGGAAGTTCTCTACAAGAAACAGGCAAGGACCGAACGGTTTGAATTAACCAAGGCCCTGATAGAATGCAAGATGAAAGAGGGTTCCTTGATGAGTGAGCATATAGTGAAGCTTGCTGGCTATGTTGATAGGCTTGCTTCACTGGAATTTGGAATTCCGCCAACACTCGATACAGATATTGTTCTTGCTTCACTCCCCCCATCTTATGATGGTTTCATCATGAATTACAACATGAACGGGATGGAGAAAAATGCAAACGAGTTGTTTACTATGCTCAAAACTGCAGAAGCTGGGATGTAGAAGAACAAAGAAGTGTTGATGGTCAACAAGACTACCAGTTTCAAGAAGAAGGGCAAGTCAGAGAAGAAATCTACTGGTGCCGGTAAGACCGCTTCCCAGAAGAAGAACAAGGGTGGAGCCAACAAAGAGACTGAACATTTCTACTGCAAACAAAAGGGTCACTAGAAGCGAAACTGCAAGAAGTACTTAGCAGATAAGAAGAACAATTCTTTAGACAAAGGTATAAAAGTTATACGATACTAATGTTGTTTTACTTGTTTCTATATGTCATATGTATTTGATACTAATCGATTGCTTTTAATTTTCAATCTGATATAGGAACTATAGAAAGCTCACAAGTTGAGAAGAAATAAAGACAAGATGATAGTCAAGGATGGTGATGTGATCGCTACTCAAGACTGATGGAGTCTATCTTCAAGATTTATCTAAGGATCGAATAATAGTTATTACGTTCTAGAGTTGTATAAGACATTATGTTTTGGATTATGCAATGGGCATTCTTATAAAGTTTTGAACAATAGTTGTTGAAATAATTATAAGAATATGTTTTGGATTTACCACAAGTTTCTATTGTTTATTCATGAAATCTTGATATAAAATATTACAACATTTATGTTAGACGTCTTAAGAAGACTGATAAGTTCCACATGAATATACCTCTGCTTGGATACATCGGGAATAATCTTCATATAGATGAAGTATTCGATCATCGTGATCGATAAAATACATAATGATGTATAAAACCTATAGACAGAAACAGAGTATAGTGGATAATTTAACTTCATTAAAATAAGAAAAAATGTTTTACTCAGACTGAAATATTTGAATAGTTCAACAGAATTTCAGAATTTATTTGAAGAGTTCAAATATTTTAATTAAGATTAAGGATCATTATGACAATTGATATTGTGATTCTTCATTTGAAGAAATAGATCTAAAGTCATAAGTTTAGCAAGATCATTTGAATGATCATGAAATTATTCTATCTGCTATTTATAATCGGGGTATAATCGAAACAGCAAAATATACACTAAAATAGAGAACCACGTACAGATCTTGTTAAATGAAATCATATGAGATAAGAATATTATTTAACTAGATGACAGTTGAATTGTAGGTTTATATGATTTCTACCATTGAAATATCTGAAAGACAAAATGTTTGTCACGGAAAAGGGTTTTCTTTTCAAAATAATAAGTGGGAGGATGTTATAGCTTGAAAGATTAGTGAATCTTTTAACGGTACAAAACTAATCAAAATTTGTTCCGATAAACTATTTACAAGATATACCGTTAGTTACTACATTAGATGTAGAAAATTCTAAAAGCTAAAGCATGATCAAGAACATCGTTGAATTTATGAAATGACACGACAAAGTTCTTTTCATCTTGTAAGAAGATGAACGTAAACACTACAAGGAAAGAAAGGTAGCACCTAGCTCATAAGGAATGGCCCTTGGCCATGCACACCGGAATGAAAATTCATATACAATCAAGTTTGGAACTTAGTTGTTATTTTCTAACAAGTTTAGAACTTGACAATACTTCAAGGAGTGTGGAGTAAAAGAAGGATTTCAAAACAAGTTTCCTAAATTGGGAAAAGGATATATTAATGATACAACCAGAATAAGTTTTTATCCTCAAGATAACCGGATAAATGTGCAAACTTCAAAAACCGTTTGAAGATTTGAACTAGCATTAAGTTTTGGACTTGTCCAAAAGTGCTTTTGTCTAAAATTCAGTGGGAGTTATATAATATTTCTAAGTCATATATATGTAAGACATATCATGAAATAGAAATAATATAAAGCTCTAAGTACTAACAAAATAGTTTTGTAGAACTCAGTGGGAGCTGTATAAAGTTTTTAATCCTGTATGTATATGACATATTATGGAATAGAAACAATATAAAGTTCCTAAAGCACATATCAAAAATGATTTTGAAACACTTTTTCCATCAAAGTGTAAAGAAAAAAATTAGGCATGAAAGAATCTATGAAGATAGATTAAGGTGCTAGTTAAGCTAAAACAAAAGTTTATATATATTGACAAAATTTTAAAAGGTTTTAAAATAGAGAAAATTGTTTTCTCTAAATGTCATATAACTTGATGCTTATGAATGATAAGCTTGGAAGATAAAATGTCTTGTAAGTTATGATATATATAATGGCCAAAGTATATTTACTAAAATTTAGTAAATAAAATATCAAGGAACTGAAAAGAATAAAAATGTTATTCTGAGGTATTGAAGTTGAAATTCATTTTAAGAACATATGAATTCGAACTTCATAGTTGTTATGATTGGGCTATAATAATTCAGAATTATTTATGAACAAATTTGTAAATCTATAACGATAAGGGACCCATAAAGGTTATGCAAGAAGAATCTTTATCTGAATCAAGAAATGAGATGTTTCAATTTTATCTGAATCAAGAAATGTCTTGGTATAAATGTTTTGTCTGAATAAATATTGCAAGAGTTGTAAGAGACCCATAAAGGTTATGCAAGAAGAATCTTTATAAAATGGGTTAATTCAAGATATGGTCAAGAAGAGTCTTAACATAAGATTATTATGATCATAAATCCAATAATATTTTATTTTGAATAAAATATTATGGCTAAAAAACTATATGGATTAAGATCTAGGAATGAAACAATACTAGCACAAATATCACAAAGTTTTTGAGTATTTCAAACTAATGACAAAGGCTCTACCACAAGCAATGCATTAATAACACAAGATAAGTTGCTAAGTGTTATGCAACTAGATTATTGACTCTAGTGCAACTGGGAGACTCTTGGAAATATGCCCTAGAGGCAATAATATTGTATTACTATATTTCCATTATTCATAATTAAGAGTTTATATTTCATGCTATAACTGCTATGATCCTGGAATACGCGATTCAGTGGAAAACTCATATGCACGTGTGGAATGATAAATGGTCAAACAATAGGTTCCCGGTCCAACCTCTAAGACTGGCTCAAATGTTGTTGGTGATCAAGTTTTCCGGATCTTAGGATATCGTTAGGTGCAACGATAGTCCTAAAACAACAATGGGACATTAGAAGAACGATCATATTGAATCGACACAATCTTGTATGTTATACTTTGTGATCAGATCGTTTGGAATCATTTGTTATAACACGGAGTGTTAGCATGTGTACTTTAGTACCTCAGACCATGAGAGTGTCTCGGTTACTTCTTACCAGACGGTGGACTTTGGGGTTGCTCAAACTTCATCTATAACAAGGTGATCATAACGACAACTTTCAGGTTCACCGGAAAGTTTGACAAGTGAACGAACAGCTCGAGAGTGGGATTTGCTCCTCCGACGATGGAGAGATATTCTTAGGGCCCTCTCGGTGTGATGGTATCCATCATCATCTGGCCAGATGATACGTCTCCAACGTATCTATAATTTTTTATTATTCCATGCTATTATATTATCTGTTTTGGATGTTTTATATGCATTAATATGAAATTTTATATTATTTTTGGGACTAACCTATTAACCTAGAGCCCAGTGCCAGTTTCTGTTTTTTCCTTGTTTTTTAGCTTCGTGGGAAAGGAATACCAAACGGAATAAAACCTTCATGATGATTTTTCTTGGACCAGAAGACACCCAGGAGACTTGGAGATGAAGTCGGAGGAGCCACGAGGCGGCCACAAGGGTGGAGGGCGCGCCTAGGAGGGTAGGGCATGCCCCCCTGCCTTGTGGGCCCCCCGTGACTCCCCTGACCTAATTCTTTCGCCTATATATTCATATATGTTCCCAAACCACCAAAAGCATCCATGAAAAGACTTTTCCACCGCCGCAACCTTCTGTACCCGTGAGATCCCATCTAGGGACCTTTTCCGGCACCCTGCCGAAGGGGGATTCGATCACGGAGGGCTTCTACATCAACTCTATTGCCCTTCCGATGAAGCGTGTGTTTGTAGAGATCCGATGAATTGTGGATTTATGATCAGCTTATCTATGAATATTATTTGAATCCTATCTGAATTCTTATATGCATGATTTGATATCTTTGTAATTCTCTACGAATTATCGGTTTGGTTTGGCCAACTAGATTGGTTTTTCTTGCAATGGGAGAAGTGCTTGGCTTTGGGTTCAATCTTGCGGTGTCCTTTCCCAGTGACAGTAGGGGCAGCAAGGCACGTATTGTATTGTTGCCATCGAGGATAAAAAATGGGGTTTACATCATATTGCTTGAGTTTATTCCTGTACATCATGTCATCTTACTTAATGCGTTACTCTGTTCTTCATGAACTTAATACTCTAGATGCAGGCAGGAGTCCGTCGATGTGTGGAGTAATAGTAGTAGATGCAGAATCGTCTCGGTCTACTTGACACGGACGTGATGCCTATATTTCATAATCATTGCCTTGGATATTGTCATAACTTTGCGCTTTTCTATCAATTGCTCGACAGTAATTTGTTCACCCACCGTATTATTTGCTATCTTGAGAGAAGCCTCTAGTGAAACCTATGGCCCCCGGGTCTATTTTCCATCATATTACTTTCCGATCTACTATTTTGCAATCTTTTATTTTCAGATCTATAAACCAAAAAACCCAAAAATATTTACTTTATGTTTTGTTTACTTTTATCTATCTCTATCAGATCTCACTTTTGCAAGTAACCTTGAAGGGATTAACAACCCCTTTATCGCGTTGGGTGCAAGTTGTTTGATTGTTTGTGTAGGTGCTAGGTGATTTGTGTGTTGTCTCCAACTGGATTGATACCTTGGTTCTCTAACTGAGGGAAATACTTATCTCTACTTTGCTGCATCACCCTTTCCTCTTCAAGGGAAAAACCAACGCAAGCTCAAGAAGTAGCAGGAAGAATTTCTGGCGCCGTTGCCGGGAAGAATTTCTGGCGCCGTTACCGGGGAGATCTACGCCAAGTCAAGACATACCAAGTACCCATCATAAAAGTCCCATCTCTTGCATTACATTATTCGCCATTTGCATCTCGTTTTCCTCTCCCCCACTTCTAAAATGATTTTTGAAAAGATTTGCCTTTTTATTCGCCCTTCTTCCGTTCATCTTTTTCGTTTGCTTATTGTGTGCTCGTGTGTTGGATTGCTTGCCTTGTCACGATGGCTCAAGAGAATACCAAATTGTGTGATTTTTCCAACACTAATAACAATGATTTTATTAGTACTCCGATTGCTCCCGCCACTAGTGCGGAATCTTATGAAATTAATGCCGCTTTGCTCAATCTTGTTATGAAAGATCAATTTTCCGGCCTTCCTAGTGAAGATGCCGCATCCCATCTTAATAATTTCGTTGAGTTGTGCGATATGCAAAAGAAAAAAGATGTGGATAATGATATTGTTAAATTGAAGCTATTTCCGTTCTCACCTCGAGATCGTGCTAAAACTTGGTTTTCATCTTTGCCTAAAAATAGTATTGATTCATGGAATAAGTGTAAAGATGCTTTTATTTCCAAGTATTTTCCTCCCGCTAAGATCATCTCCCTTAGGAACGATATTATGGATTTTAAGCAACTTGGTCATGAACATGTTGCCCAATCTTGGGAGAGGATGAAATTGATGATACGAAATTGCCCTACTCATGGTTTGAATTTGTGGATGATTATACAAAAATTTTATGCCGGATTGAATTTTGCATCTAGAAATCTTTTAGATTTGGCCACGGGAGGTACTTTTATGGAAATTACTCTAGGATAAGCTACTAAACTTCTAGATAATATTATGGTTAATTATTCTCAATGGCATACCGAAAGATCTTCCACTAGTAAAAAAGTGCATGCAATTGAAGAGATTAATGTTTTGAGTGGAAAGAAGGATGAACTTATGAAATTATTTGCTAGCAAGAGTGCTTCTATTGATCATAATGATATGCCTTTGTCTACTTTGATTGATAATAATAATGAATCTATGGATGTGAATTTTGTTGGTAGGAACAATTTTGGTAATAACGCGTATAGAGGTAATTTTAATCCTAGGCCGTTTCCTAGTAATTCCTCTAATAATTATGGTAATTCCTACAATAATTCTTATGGAAATTATAATAAGATGTCCTCTGATTTTGAGAGTAGTGCTAAAGAATTTATGATTTCACAAAAGAGTTTCAATGGTTTGATTGAAGAAAAATTGCTTAAGATTGATGATTTGGCTAGGAACGTGGATAGAATTTCTCTTGATGATGATTCTTTGAAAATTAGATCTATTCCACACAAGCATGATATTAATGAGTCTCTCAAAGCTATGAGAATTTCCATTGATGAGTGCAAAGAAAGAACCGCTAAGATGCGTGCTAAACGAGATTGGTTTGTAAAAATGTGTTCTTCTAGTTTCCATGAAAATAATGATGAAGATCTTAAAGTGATTGATGTGACTCCTATTGAATCTTTGTTTTCCAATATAAATCTTGCTAAAGATGGGACTGGAGATGAGTCAACTTTAGTTAAAAGGCGTCCCAATGATTCGGAGTTTTTAGATCTTGATGCAAAAATTGAAAAAAGTGGGATTGGAGAGGTCAAAACTTTAAGTAGCAACGAACCCACTCTTTTGGATTCCAAGGAATATAACTATGATAATTGTTCTTTAATAGGTTGTATTTCCTTGTTGCAATCCATCTTGAATTCTCCTCATGCTTATAATCAAAACAAAGCTTTTACTAAACATATCGTTGATGCCATGATGCAATCTTTTGAAGAAAAGCTTGAATTGGAAGTTTCTATCCCTAGAAAACTTTATGATGAGTGGGAACCTAATATTAAAATTAATATTAACGATTATGAGTGCCATCCTTTGTGTGATTTGGGTGCTAGTGTTTCCACGATTCCAAAAACTTTATGTGATGTGTTAGGTTTCCGTGAATTTGATGATTGTTCCTTAAATTTGTATCTTGAGGATTCCACTATTAAGAAACCTATGGGAAGGATTAATGATGTTCTTATTGTTGCAAATAGGAATTATGTGCCCGTATATTTCATTGTTCTTGATATAGATTGCAATCCTACATGTCCTATTATTCTTGGTAGACCTTTCCTTAGAACGATTGGTGCAATTATTGATACGAAAGAAGGAAACATTAGATTTCAATTTCCGTTAAGGAAGGGCATGGAACACTTTCCAAGAAAGAAAATTAAATTGCCATATGAATCTATTATGAGAGCTACTTATGGATTGCATACCAAAGATGACAATACCTAGATCTATTTCTGTTTTTATGCCTAGCTAAGGGCGTTAAACAATAGCGTTTGTTGGGAGGCAACCCAATTTTATTTTTGTTTTTGCTTTTTTTCCTGTTTTGTTTTTAATAATTCATATAGCCTCTGGTTAGATGTGGTTTTGTGTTTTAATTAGTGTTTGTGCCAAGTAAAACCTTTGGGATGGCTTATGGTGATAGTTGATTTGATCTTGCTGAAAAACAGAAACTTTTTCTTACAGTCACAGAATTTTAATAATTCACTGGAGCGTAGAAAACCCCTGAATTTTTTATACGAGATTGATATACAAATTTCCTCCATTTTAGTAATTTTTTAGAATTTTTGGAGTTACATAAGTATTAGAAAAATTTGGATCTTCACAGACTATTTTGTTTTTGACAGATTCTGTTTTCTTTGTGTTGTTTGCTTATTTTGATGAATCTATGGGTTGTATGAACCATGGAGAAGTTGTAATACAGTAGATATTACACCAATATAAATAAATAATGAGTTCACGACAGTACCAAAAGTGGTGATTTATTTTCTTATAGTAACGGAGCTTATGAGATTTTCTGTTGAGTTTTGTGTTGTGAAGTTTTCAAGTTTTGGGTAAGGATTTGATGGACTACGGAATAAGGAGTGGCAAGAGCCTAAGCTTGGGGATGCCCAAGGCACCCCAAGGTAATATTCATGGACAACCAAGAGCCTAAGCTTGGGGATGCCCCGGAAGGCATCCCCTCTTTCGTCTTCGTCTATCGATAACTTTACTTGAGGCTATATTTTTATTCACCACATGATATGTGTTTTGCTTGGAGCGTCTTGTATGATTTGAGTATTTGATTTTTAGTTTGCCACAATAATCCTTGCTGTATACACCTTTTGAGAGGGACATGCATGAATCGTGATTTATTAGAATACTCTATGTGCTTCACTTATATCTTCTGAGCTAGGCAATTTTGCTCTAGTGCTTCACTTATATTTTTTTAAAGCACGGCGGTGGTTTTATTTTATAGAAATTATTGAACTCTCATGCTTCACTTATATTATTTTGAGAGTCTCTAAACAGCATGTTAATTTGCTTTGGTTATGAATTTAGTCCTAATATGATAGACATCCAAGAGGGATATAATAAAAACTTTCATATAAAGTGCATTGAATACTATGAGAAGTTTGATTCCTTATGATTGTTTTGAGATATAAAGATGGTGATATTAGAGTCATGCTAGTGAGTAATTGTGAATTGGAGAAATACTTGTGTTAAGGTTTGTGAGTCCCGTAGCATGCACGTATGGTGAACCGTTATGTAACGAAGTTGGAGCATGAGATATTTTTTGATTGTCTTCCTTATGAGTGGCGGTCGGGGACGAGCGATGGTCTTTTCCTACCAATCTATCCCCCTAGGAGCATGCACGTAGTACTTTGTTTCGATGACTAATAGATTTTTTCAATAAGTATGTGAGTTCTTTATGACTAATGTTGAGTCCATGGATTATACGCACTCTCACCCTTCCACCTTTGCTACCCTCTCTAGTGCCGCACAACTTTCGCCGGTACCATACACCCACCATATACCTTCCTCAAAATAGCCACCATACCTACCTATTATGGCATTTCCATAGCCATTCCGAGATATATTGCCATGCAACTTTCCACCGTTCCGTTTTATTATGACACGCTTCATCATTGTCATATTGCTTTGCATGATCATGTCATTGACATCGTATTTGTGGCAAAGCCACCTTTCATAATTCTTTCATACATGTCACTCTTGATTCATTGCACATCCCGGTACACCGCCGGAGGCATTCATATAGAGTCATATTTTGTTCTAAGTATTGAGTTGTAAGTAAATAAAAGTGTGATGATCTTCATTATTAGAGCATTGTCCCATGTGAGGAAATAAAAAAAAGAGGCCAAAGAAGCCAAGCCAAAAAAAAGAGAAAACAAAAAAATGAGAGAAAAAGATAGAAGGGGCAATGCTACTATCCTTTTTCCACACTTGTGCTTCAAAGTAGCACCATGATCTTCATGATAGAGAGTCGCCTATTTTGTCACTTTCATATACTAGTGGGAAATTTTCATTATAGAACTTGGCTTGTATATTCCAACGATGGGCTTCCTCAAATTGTCCTAGGTCTTCATGAGCAAGCAAGTTGGATGCACACCCACTTAGTTTTCTTTTGAGCTTTCATACACTTATAGCTCTAGTGCATCCGTTGCATGGCAATCCCTACTCACTCACATTGATATCTATTGATGGGCATCTCCATAGCCCGTTAATACGCCTAGTTGATGTGAGACTGTCTCCTTCTTTTTTGTCTTCTCCACAACCACCATATTCTATTCCACCTATAGTGCTATGTCCATGGCTCACGCTCATGTATTGCGTGAAAGTTGAAAAAGTTTGAGAACATTAAAAGTATGAAACAATTGCTTGGCTTGTCATCGAGGTTGTGCATGAATTGAATATTTTGTGTGATGAAGATGGAGCATAGCCAGACTATATGATTTTGTAGGGATAAGCTTTCTTTGGCCATGTTATTTTGAGAAGACATAATTGCCTTGTTAGTATGCTTGAAGTATTATTGTTTTTATGTCAATATTAAACTTTTGTTTTGAATATTATGGATCTGAAAATTCATGCCACAATAAAGAAAATTACATGGATAAATATGTTAGGTAGCATTCCACATCAAAAATTCTATTTTTATCATTTACCTACTCGAGGACGAGCAGGAATTAAGCTTGGGGACGCTTGATACGTCTCCAACGTATCTATAATTTTTTATTGTTCCATGCTATTATATTATCTGTTTTGGATGTTTTATATGCATTAATATGCTATTTTATATTATTTTTGGGACTAACCTATTAACCTAGAGCCCAGTGCCAGTTTCTGTTTTTTCCTTGTTTTTTAGCTTCGTGGGAAAGGAATACCAAACGGAGTCCAAACGGAATAAAACCTTCGTGATGATTTTTCTTGGACTAGAAGACACCCAGGAGACTTGAAGATGAAGTCGGAGGAGCCACGAGGCGGCCACAAGGGTGGAGGGCGCGCCCAGTGAGGTAGGGTGTGCCCCCCTGCCTTGTGGGCCCCCCGTGACTCCCCTGACCTAATTCTTTCGCCTATATATTCATATATGTTCCCAAACCACTAGAAGCTTCCACGAAAAGACTTTTCCACCGCCGCAACCTTCTGTACCCGTGAGATCCCATCTAGGGACATTTTCCGACACCCTGCCAGAGGGGGATTCGATCACGGAGGGCTTCTAAATTAACTCTATTGCCCTTCCGATGAAGCGTGAGTAGTTTACCTCAGACCTACGGGTCCATAGTTAGTAGCTAGATGGTTTCTTCTCTCTCTTTGATTCTCAATACCATGTTCTCCTTGTTGTTCTTGGAGATCTATCCGATGTAATATTCTTTTGCGGTGTGTTTGTCGAGATCCGATGAATTGTGGATTTATGATCAGCTTATCTATGAATATAATTTGAATCTTCTCTGAATTATTATATGCATGATTTGATATCTTTGTAATTCTCTTCGAATTATCGGTGTGGTTTGGCCAACTAGATTGGTTTTTCTTGCAATGGGAGAAGTGCTTAGCTTTGGGTTCAATCTTGCGGTGTCCTTTCCCAGTGACAGTAGGGGCAGCAAGGCGCGTATTGTATTGTTGCCATCAAGGATAAAAAGATGGGGTTTACATCATATTGCTTGAGTTTATTCCTCTACATCATGTCATCTTACTTAATGCGTTACTCTGTTCTTCATGAACTTAGTACTCTAGATGCAGGCAGGAGTCGGTCGATGTGTGAAGTAATAGTAGTAGATGCAGAATCGTTTCGGTCTACTTGACACGGACGTGATGCCTATATTTCATAATCATTGCCTTGGATATCGTCATAACTTTGCGCTTTTCTATCAATTGCTCGACAGTAATTTGTTCACCCACCGTATTATTTGCTATCTTGAGAGAAGCCTCTAGTGAAACCTATGGCCTCGGGGTCTATTTTCCATCATATTACTTTCCGATCTACTATTTTGCAATCTTTTATTTTCAGATCTATAAACCAAAAAACCCAAAAATATTTACTTTATCTTTTATTTAGTTTTATCTATCTCTATCAGATCTCACTTTTGCAAGTAACCATGAAGGGATTGACAACCCCTTTACCGCGTTGGGTGCAAGTTGTTTGATTGTTTGTGCAGGTGCTAGGTGATTTGTGTGTTGTCTCCTACTTGATTGATACCTTGGTTCTCTAACTGAGGGAAATACTTATCTCTACTTTGCTGCATCACCCTTTCCTCTTCAAGGGAAAAACCAACGCAAGCTCAAGAAGTAGCACAAGACACAGGTGACTATGTCACGGGGATGCCGGAACACGTCAACGAGAAAGAAGAACAAAACCGGTAACGGGAGCAACGGTATAGTGGGCATGGTGATTACCCGGGAGGATACCGATGCACACCGGGTTTTGTAAAGTATCACGAAGCGAAGGAAACATCACATGATAACCAAAGGTTCACTCGAATATCATTCGTGTAATCATAGGGACCGATATAGATGTCCACGGTTCCGCTATCGGTCATTGAACAAAGGAGTTTCGTTCATGTCTATGCTTTACCGAACCTATGGGGTCACAAGCTTTAGGTAATAATGATCTGCTGAGTGTTATTGGAATGGGAGTGATGAGAATATACTGATGAAATAGTTTCATTAATATCCGGAATAGTTCTGAGAGGTTCCGGAGCGTTTCGGGGTCACCGGAAGTGTTTCGGTGAATATCGGGTAATATCAGGTATTACCAATTAATTATATATAGGTGGAAAATGTTTCCGGAGATGTTAAATTATATATATAATGCTTTGAAAATGTTTAAGGTATTTTATATATTTTTTAAATATCAACGGGCCTTAAAAGGCCAAGAGGGGATAAGAGACTTGGGCCATAAAGGCCCAAGTGGAGGTGGCGCCCCCCCCCCTTTCCTTGTGGGGGGGGGGGCGAATCCTATTAGGGGTGGGAGTTGAACTCCCCTCCTAGGCTGGCGCACTCCCTTGGTGGCTACCCTCTCCTCCCCCCTAAATTAAAGTGTGTTATATCGACTAGAGGGGGGTGAATAGGCAATTTTTACAAATTCGTCACTGAGGAAATACTACTTCAGGAATTTGCTAAGTGACGAACTACAAGCAGCGGAATAAGTACTCAGGTGCAAGCATAACATGGCAGTAACACAGTCATCATGATGATATGAAACAAGCACAGAGCACATGTAGCGTGAAAACAGGATAAGCAGGCAAAAGACTAGATGACTGAAGAATTAGGATTGAGGAAATTGAGAAAGTCTTCAGTCAAAGTCTTCAAACAGTAACGATCAATTTCATCAACACATGAATGAGGAAATGAAAGGGTTGAGGAAATAGAACCAGTAGCTCGGTGAAGACAATAATTTGGTAGACCAGTTCCAACTGCTATGACAGTTGTACGTCTGGTTGGAGCGGGTAGGTATTTAAACCTGAGGACACACAGTCCTCACCGTATTCTCCTTGAGCTAAGGTCACATAGACCTCGCCCAATCACTCGTGGTAAGTCTTCACAGGTGACTTCCAAACCTTCACAGACTTGGTCACTCGGCGATCCACAATTCCTCTTGGATGCTCTAGACCATGACGCCTAACCGTCTAGAGGATGCACAGTCCTCAAAGGTAACAAGCATCGGTTCCACATAGGAACAATCTCTTCAGTGATGCTCAATCACTTTGGGTTTTAGGTGTTGGGTTTGGGTTTTTCCTCACTGATGATTTTCTCTCAAAGTCCTCGGAGGATGGGATGCTCTAAATGACAAGTGTCAGTTTCTCTCGGAGCAGCCGACCGACTAGTGGTTGTAGGGGGCGGCTATTTATAGCCTGGGAGCAGCCCGACATGATAAGACATAAATGCCCATCAATGATATGACCGTTAGGTGGATAAGATATTTGGGACAGCTGGCGCGTAGCATAGCAACGGTCGGAAATTTGAGCTCTCAAATTCCTCAGGGCTATCATGTTCCTCACTTGTAGGCAATCCGCACTGGCGAATTCCTAACTCCTCAGTCAGAACAAATTCCTCAGAGAACAGAAGATCTTCGTCTCTATCACTGAAGAAAATGACTCAACTGTATGAGATTTCCAATGGCTTCACTCGAAAGGATTGGGTATGTGTAGGCTTTGAGATGAGCATCACTTGGAAACTTTTCCTTAGTTTTACCTCGAGCCCCTTTAACAGTATGGTGTTTCCTATGACTCAAGAAAGAGAAAACAAAGCTATGAAAACAAAAGTCTTCATGCTTCATAATCCTCGCATCAATATCAAAGTCTTTAAGGTCACACCAATTTCCTCATATTCAAAGTCTTTCAAGAAAACCAAGGTCTTCAAATGAAGATATTCATTTTTAGGGGTCAACTTTCATCGTAAATATCAAACTCCTCGTAGACTTATAGAACCTATGTACACTCACAAACACATTAGTCCCTTAGCCTATAAGTCTTCAATACACCAAAATCACTAAGGGGCACTAGATGCACTTACAATCTTCCCCTTTTTGGTTATTGATGACAAATAGGTTAAGTTTTCAACGGGGATAAACATATGAAGTGTAAATACAGATATTGAGGAATTTGATTGCATGATATAGAAGAACTCCCCCTGAAGATATGCATATTTGAGGAATTTGCTTTGGATTGCAAATGCACATTGTAGAGTAATATCATGGAGATCTCCCCCTATATCTTGTAATTCATACATGCATTTAACATTTGATATGAAGAATTTGAAATGCATGAGGAAATATGGTGTCTGACGAAATTCAGCATGCGTGCATTAAAGTACTTAAGGAAATAAGCATGCAGAAAGCAGTTCAAAAGTATCAGACCACCATAGGACTTAAGTTTACAACTCATCAGAGCAAACACCTCAGAAAAGCAAGAGTTGTAACTTAACAGAAAAAAAACAGCCCATGTATAAGACCCGCTTGAAGACTAACTCAAATTTCTCCCCCTTTGTCATCGAATGACCAAAAGGGACAAAAAATGAGGACTAACGCCCTTGAAGAATATCATCATGAAGTCGATGGAGGAGCGCCAACGCTGTTGGGGTCATCCGTTGAGGTAGGGCCTGCCGCAGTGTCGTTGAGATCTTCAGCTTCATCTGTCTCACGCGATGAAGAATATGAACTTGTGACGAGCTGAGGAACTTTGACCTTCTTGAATTTCTTCGAAGGAGGCTGAGACCATTCAAAGTCCTATTGAAATCCCATCTGCTTGAGGTCCTCATCACCATAGAGGTGAGACAATACGGCCCAAGTGCGATCGAAGATTTCATGAGCATAATAGTGATTCTTCTTCAAAGTGTTTGGCGTGATAGTCATGTTCTGAAGAATTGAGCCAAATTGACGCTTGGCCCATTTGTGATTGCGATCGACCTTCTAATGAAGACTTAGTAGAAGCTCACGATCAATCATCACGCGTGGGGCAGTTGCTTGAGGAATTGGCTTTGAAGCTTTTGCAGCAGAGTCTTGAGTTGCAGAGTCATCATTGGTGGAATAAGATGCAGCTTTGCGAAACTGACCATCCAATGGACGAGTGCCTTCATCAATGACAGCAGCCTTCCCTTTTTCATCAACTGAGGAAATAGTCCGTTTGAGGACTTCAATGGGTGGCAAATAGCTGAGGTGATTCTGACAATCTGCCTTGTAGCGAATTGAAGACCTGGTTCTGATGAATTTCATAATCCATGGAGCATAAGGCTTCAACTCAAACGGTGACAGTGCAACATTTGCCAAAGTCCTCATGAAGAAATCATGGTAGTTAATGGGAATACCATGTATAATGTTGAACAGCAGATTCTTCATTATACCAACAACTTCCTCTTCTTCAGAGTTGTGGCCTTTGATCGAACTGAGGGTTTTGGTCAGAATGTGGTAGATTGTCCTAGGCACATAAAGCAAATCCTTCACTAGGAAGGTGGTTCTTGGAGCTTGGCCAGACTTCAAAGGCTTCATTAGCACTTGCATTATATGATGAGAAAGTCCAGGTTCTTCATACATAAGCCTTGCGCCTTCAGTAGGTGGACTGATTGGAACGGCATGAAGTAATTCAGAGGCCGGTGCTTTGTAGTGCGTGTTCTCAGTCATCCAATCAAGCAGCCATGAATTAACATCAGCCATGTTCCCAGTGATGTGCAAAGTAGCATAGAATTGAAGAATTATCTCTTCATTCCAATCATAGATGTCAGCATAGAAGTTCAGGAGCCCAGCGTCGTGAAGAACATTCAAGACAGGTTGAAAGCACGGGATGGACTCCATATCCATATGAGGAATTTGACGGTGCTCAAAGACCTTGTCCTTGTCAAACAGAAGTGATGAGTAAAAGTTCATTTGGCTTGCTGTCCAGAAGCGCTTGCGTCGAAGTTTTGCTGAGTCATATGGGTTGAAATCAGTGAAGAAATGATGCTCAGCGAAGAAATCGTCAGCCTTGAACTTTGGCCTTTTAGCATGAGGATTTTGCTGCTTGGGCTAAAGATTAGAAGTTGAAGGTTTCACAACCTCTTGGATCAATATCTCTGGAGCTGCTGACTGAGGAATTGAAAGTTCAGGTTCTTCAGCAGCTGTTTGAGTCACTATTTCTTTAGCAGTAGTAGCTGGAACTTCCTCAGGAATGGACAGAAGAGAAGTTTGACATCCTTCAGATCCCATTTGAATTTCTTGGGTTTGCATAGGGGACTGAGGAATTGGATGCAGAGGTGTGGTCAATGGTGAATTGGGGTAAAGATTTTCCCAATAATCATCATTCAGCACAGGAGTAGTTGAACCAATGTCCACGTCTTCTTCAATTTCCTCAACGCCTGCCTCTTCAGCTGTGAACTGAGGCATGGGCGATGATACCAGTGGGGTTGAAGGGATATCTTCCACTTCAATTTCTTCATCCAACTACTCTAAAGAAGCAGCAGAAGGATTCTCTTCATCTGTGTCATCTGGAATGACATATTCTTCACGAAAAGGAATGAGCTCCTTTGATGGCACTATTAAGATTGGAACAGCACCAATTGGGTTATTGAAAGAGCTCGTCAACGTCCTCACTTTCTTGGGAGCTGAGGACTCTGCAGAGGTTGATGCTTTCCTCTTCTTCACAGTTGCCTTCTCCGCAGCTTTGGTAAGGGGAGCAGATGAAGTGGGTTCAGTTTCTTCAGGCACAACTGATGCAGTTGCCCTAGCATGTTTGGTTTCTTCAGGCGCTGCAAATGCTTCAGCAGGCCTGGGTTGATCTTCAGGCGCAACATTGGTGGTTGCCCTGGCAGAGTCTTCATGAGCTGGAATTTCTTCATCAGCCCTGGTATTCTCAGCTTCTTCATCAGCCTGATTTTCATCAGCTGCGCTTTCATTTTCTTCAGTAGACTGAGCAGTAGTATCAGCCTGAGGATTTTGTCGTGGTGATGGTACTGCAACGTTAGGCTTGAGGGTCTTGGCAAGCTTTACAAATCTGACTTTGGCTCCTAGCCAATCGGCATAGTATCTGTCAAATTCATCACTAAGACCTTTGATTTCTGTTTGCAGAGTTACAAGTTCTTCAGGAGACATGTTCAGAACATTGTTCTTCAGAAAATGCTCCTCCTTGTACTGAGCCTTCTTGACTTGCCTGCCCTTTTCAAATTTCCATTTTTCTTCACTGATGAATGCCGTCAACATGTGACTTTGACCAGGAGTGAGGTTCAATTCAGGCAGTGGAGTAGTTGGATCTTTGTGCCAGAGATCGATGAAATCGAGGATCTTCTTCGGATCCAGCATGAGAGGCACAGAACTCCCTTTGGCTCTAGCGGCCCTTTCTTGCCTATCCCTGATGATTTCAGCAAGTTCTTCATCATCAGACGGAACATGGAATGCCACTTGCTTCTTATGAGGACTTGGCCTCGTTCCACGTCCAGCAGTGGCCTTTTTCTTTAGTAGAGTTGGACCAGTTGAGGACCGCGGTGGAGCTGAGGAACTTGCAGATGCTCCAGAAGCAATTGAAAAACCTGTAGTCCGTTGGCACGTTGCAAGATGCACTGGTGTTGAGGACTTAGCAGCAGCAACTGAGGATTTTGTGGCAACAGAGGGAATTTGCACAGCACTTGAAGAAGTTGCCTGAGGAATTTGCATTGAGGTCTTTGAGGAACATAGCCGTGAGGGCATTGCTGTTGAGGAACTTGGCTTTATAGCTGATTTCTTCGGCATAGCCTTCTTGGGCTTGCTGGCAGAGGCCTCAGCAGCAGTAGCTTGAGAATCTTCGTTGAATTTCTTCACTGCTTCTTTTGCAAGCTTGGCCAGTTTGGCTTGGCGCTTGGCCCATTCTTTTGGAAATTCCTCACCACACCTGATGCTGGTGGGATCAGCAACTTGGCTAGCTGCCAATGGAGGTCTTGGACATGGAGGGTTTACGGCGAATTTCTTCATGTACTTTGGAGTGACGTATCGGTATTCCTTCCATTCCTTAGCCCATCTCCTTTCAATCCTCTGTATGCGCACTTTGCGCTGATTTTTGTTCTCTTTGCCATATTTTGCTTCATCAGGTGTGCAGTACTCAGCATAGATATCGTCAGGGATCTCAAAAGCAGTGTTTGGCTCAGGCCTCTTACCTCCCTTCTGAGGTCTCTTCCCATCTGCCATTTTCCTCACTTGAGGATTTTGAACAATGGATGTTTCTGAGGAAGCATGCATCTTATCTTCGAGGAACGCTGCAAATGAATTAAGTTGATGAGAACCTAGTGATTCAGCAGCGGACATTTTGTACCTGTGAACAGAGTATAGGTGCAAAGAATTTGGAGAGGTCATATGCGTTCTCAGAAATTTTTCAAAAAGTATCAAGTTTGAGGAATTTGACCATAGGTGTCTTGAGGAATTTCACTAAGCATTCTTGACTTAGGTTCCAGCGTTGTATAGATTTTGAAAATCCACACAATTGAGGAATCTTGAAGAAAAACATAGCTTAGAGAAACAAATCAAGATACAGAAGCATTCGGGTGTTTATGGAATGGGAAGTTGAAGAATAAACACCTTTTTAAGATTTTGTGGAAATCATAAGAATCAAAGCAGGGCAGTAAAATTAGATTTTATTTACCCTAGACGAAAACACGATGAACTAGGAGTGGAGTTGGAGAAGTTCGTCCGTTCAGATCTCTCACGCCCTAACTTGGCGGTGAGAGACAGCTACGGCGGCGGCGGAGTGAAGATTTCCGCGGCCGGCGCGAGTACGACGGTGACGAGGTCGAGGCAGTGAAGCTCTTCCTCACCGGCGATGATGGAGAGTAGCGACGGCACTAGGTATGAGAGCTTGAGCGAAATGGAGGTCGAGCAAAGTAAATGAGGACAGAGGAAGGGGAGGGGTATTTACAGCCACGATGAAAAAACTGTTTGTCCGAAATTTTTGGACGAACATGCCCCTGACCCTTACTCTTCTAACGACATGTGTCACCCACGTACAGAGTGGTGGAGATCGTGGGAGATCGTGGGTGAATATTTTAATGCATTGTGGGATGCGGAACGGTTTGAGCGGCAAAAGCCAAAAATTCAGATATGAAAATTTTAAAGTTTCGTTCGCCAATTCTTCAGCTGCCAAGGACACAGTGAAGACTTTGAACAGGTTTCAAATTGAACGTGCATGAAGAATTTGTGAACAGACTGGGTTGAGTTTAGCTGTGACGCCCCCGATTCAATCGTACACTAATCATGCACGCAAACGTGTACGATCAAGATCAGGGACTCACGGGAAGATATCACAACACAACTCTAAAACATAAATAAGTCATACAAGCATCATAATACAAGCCAGGGGCCACGAGGGCTCGAATACAAATGCTCGATCATAGACGAGTCAGCGGAAGCAACAATATCTGAGTACAGACATAGGTTAAACAAGGTGCCATAAAATGGCTAGCACAAACAGGGATACAACAGATCGAACAGGCGCAGGGCCAGGGTGATATACAGCCTAACTAAGCGATTTAGTTAATTTAGGAATTTATTCGGATTTATTTAATTAGGGTTGGACACTATTCATTTATCGAAATCGGTCTAATTGTTCAACGTTCTTATAGTTGCGGGCGTCTGACGGGAATACAAAGGGCGTATCCGGGTTCGTATCGTCGTTCTGAGCAAGTTTCATGTATAAAATATTTTCATCGGAGTTACGGTTTAAAAGATATGATTTTCTAAAGTTTTTATTAATTTCTGAAATTTTAATTAATTATTTAATTCAACATTATCCGAAACAGTGATTGATGACGTCAGCATGACATCATGCTGATGTCAGCAGTTAATTAAGTTAATTACTAATTACTGTTTAATTAACACTAATTAGTTAATTAGATTAACCTAATCAGGATTAATTAATTAACTAATTAATTAATTAATTATTTTAATTATTTATTTTTATCTTTATTTTCTTAAAATCGTTTCTGGGCCGTGGGCCCGTTCGGTCAGTGGGTCAGGGGCATTAGGCCCCACCTGTCTGTGGCCCGAATGGCCACACGGGCGCGGGCGGGCGCGCGGGCGCGGCCAGGCACGCGTGGGCGCGCGCGCACGCACTGGCCGAGGCCAGGGTGCGGTGGCCGGCCGGGGGTGGCGGCGAGGGCCAGAGGCCGGAGCGGGGCGCGCCGGCCGTGGCCGGTGGAGAGGCGGCCGCGGGGAGGAGCGTTGGGGGCCGGCGCCGGCGTGCGGCGTGCGGGCGGGCGGCGTGTGCGGCGAGGGCGCGCGGTGAGCGTGGATGCGGGGCGGCGCGCGTGCGCGTGCACGGGGCAGGAGAGGGGGAGGCCTGGGGCCTCACCGAGATTTGCAGGGACGGGGCAGCGGGCTCGAGCTCGTGGAGGGGGGGTCGGCGACGGGGTCGAGGCGGGGCGTCGGCGTCGAGCGCGAGGAGGGGCTCGGGGTGCAGGCCGGAGACGACGGGTCGACGGGGAGGCCGGCGTCGGTGGAGTCCGGCGAGGCGGCGAGGTCCAAGGGCGACGGCGGTCCGCGACGGCGTCGGAGACGAGGCGGAGACGGGGCGCGGTCGGGCGCGTCGGGGCGAGCGCGCTGGGCTCGGGCCCGAGTGAGGGCACGTCGGGGACGAGGTCGTCGGCGACGACGGCGACGGAGACGAGGTGCAGGCCGGCGGGGAGGCGCGGGCTCCGGGCGGCGGCGTCCTGGCGCGGGGCGGCGAGGTCGTCGCGGCGACGAGCGACGGGATCGGGGGTTTGCCCCGATCCAGATCCAGGCCGAGGGAGGGGGCGACCGGGGGGGATGTGGATAGGGAGGGGGCTAGGTTCGGCGGGGGGCCTTAAGGCCAGGGGCGACGCAGTGGGGCCGGCCGGCTGGGCTTCGGCCCGTTGGCCGTGGGGGGGGGTTGCTCCTTTATCCTTTTCTTGTTTCTTTTTCCTTTTCTTTATTCTCTTTTCTCTACTGTTAAATGTTTAGGCCCCAAATGGTTTTTATAAAAAGGTGACCTATTTCATAAATACCAGTGCATTTTCCTTAACACCTAAAATTAGTTTGGACAAAAACTAATTCCATATTTATTTCAGATTTAATAAATGGTTTTAATATTATCTTTATCCCACTGTTTGAGGTTGTTCGAGTCACTTATCCAATTCCAATGATGTTGGTTTCAATTTTAGAATAGCCTCTGGAATATTTGTTATTTATCTGACATTTTAGTTTCTATGTTGGACAACTTTTATATTCCACTTTCATTTAAATTTGAATTTGACTTAGGAGTTGAAATGCAATATGATGCTAATGATGATTATGCACTATTAATCATGATGACATGGCCTCATCAAAAGGGTGATCACTGTAGCTTAATACAGGGGGTGTTACAAATCTCCTCCACTACAAGAAATCTCGTCCCGAGATTTAGGAGGTAGAAAGAAACAAAGCGGGGTATTCATCGCGAAGACGATCCTCGCGTTCCCAAGTGGCTTCATCCTCAGAATGGTTTGACCACTGAACCTTGAGGAACTTGATAACCTTCTGGCGTGTGCGACGCTCAGCTTGATCGAGAATGCGGACCGGATGCTCTTTATAAGAGAGGTCTTGTTGCAGTTCAAGCAATTCGTGATCTACTCCGCGGATAGGGTCTTTGAAGCAGCGGCGGAGTTGTGATACGTGGAACACATCGTGAACCTGAGAAAGGTTCGGTGGAAGTTCCAACTGATATGCCACTCTACCACGCCTTTCAAGAACAGTGAAAGGACCAATATAGCGAGGAGCTAGCTTGCCCTTGATCCCGAATCGGTGTGTACCTTTCATCAGTGTGACTCGAAGATAAGCCTTTTCGCCAGGTTGATAGACCATATCTTTGTGTTTGCGGTCATACTGACTCTTTTGACGTGACTGAGCAGTCTTCAAATGCTCGCGGACAACGCGAACTTGATCTTCGGCAAGTTGGATAATATCCGGACCGAAGAGTGGACGTTCCCCAGTTTCTGACCAATTCAGAGGGGTTCGGCACTTTCGTCCGTAAAATACTTCGAAGGGGGCCATCTTCAGACTGGCTTGATAGCTGTTATTGTAAGAGAATTCGGCATATGGGAGAGATTCTTCCCATTTCCTTCCGAAGGATATGACACAAGCTCGAAGCATGTCTTCGAGAACTTGGTTGACTCGTTCAACTTGTCCTTGAGACTGAGGGTGAAAAGCGGTGCTGAAGGACAGACGAGTTCCCATAGCTTCTTGGAAACTTGCCCAGAATCTTGAAGTGAATAAGCTGCCACGGTCTGAACTGATAACCAGTGGAATACCGTGAAGTGAAACAATTCTGGACATGTAGAGAGTTGCGAGCTGACTAGCAGTGATCGTCTCTTTGACGGCTAGAAAATGTGCAACTTTGGAAAGTCGGTCAATGACGACAAGAATAGCATCATTACCTTTCTGTGATTTGGGAAACCCAGTGATAAAGTCCATTTCAACATGGTCCCATTTCCATTCAGGAACAGCAATTGGTTGCAGAGTTCCGGCGGGCCTTTGATGTTCTGCTTTGACGCGACGGCAAACATCACATTCAGCAACATAGCGAGCAACGTCTTGCTTCATGTTTGACCACCAGAATCTTTGACGGATGTCTTGGTACATCTTGGTACTGCCGGGATGAATAGACAACGGAGTGTCGTGAGCTTCTTGCATGACCTCCTGAGTCATACCCAGGTTACCTTTAGAGGGGACCACTAGACGACTTTTGAAGAACAAGGTGCCAGTATCATCAATAGTGAAGAACGAAGGCCTTCCTTCAGCGAGATAGCGCTTAATCTTGTGGGCTTGAGAGTCATAACCCTGCAGCATCTTGATGCTGTCCACGAGATCTGGTTTAGCAACCAGGGTATTAAGAGAACCCTGGGAAACAACGTGGAGGTTCATTTTGTAGGAACCTTCAGGAGGGGAAGCGAGTGCTCCAGGAGGAACAATGTGGAGATTCAGCTTTCTGAATTCTTCAATAAGCGAAGGTTGAACTTCGTGAAACTGGAGGTGACTGCAATAAGACTTGCGGCTCAAGGCATCGGCCATTACATTAGCCTTGCCAGGGGTATAAGAAATACCCAAGTTAAAATCCGCTACGGTCTCCATCCATCTCTGTTGACGGAGGTTCAGGTCTGGCTGAGTGAACAGATACTTCAGACTTTGATGATCGGTGTAGATCTCGCAACGATTACCGAGAAGGTAATGTCGCCACTGTTTTAGTGCATGGATGACAGCAGCAAGCTCGAGGTCATGTACTGGGTAATTCTCTTCGTGCGGACGCAATTGACGCGAAGCATAAGCAATTACTCTGCGGTCTTGCATTAGGACACCGCCTAATCCTTGACGGGATGCATCACAATAGATGACAAAATCCTTCTGGGAATCAGGAGGGGCAAGCACTGGGGCAGAAGTCAGCTTGTCTTTGAGCGTCTGGAAACTTTCCTGACACTTTTCCGTCCAATCGAACTTGACGCCTTTATGAAGCAGGTTAGTCAGGGGCTTGGCGATCTTGGAGAAGTTCTCGACAAATCGACGGCAATAGCTGGCGAGTCCGAGAAAACTTCGAACTTGCTTGACGTTCTTTGGAGGAGCCCAATCAAGAATAGCCTGAACTCGCTCGGGGTTGACGGCAATACCATCCTTGGAGATGACATGCCCAAGGTATGTTACTTCGGGAAGCCAGAATTCACACTTGGAAAACTTAGCATATAGTTGATGCTCTCGAAGTTTTTCCAGAACAAGTCGAAGATGTTTAGCATGTTCCTCTTTGTTCTTGGAGTATACTAGGATATCATCCAGGTAAACCACGACGAACTTGTCAAGGTATTCCATGAATATATAATTCATCAGGCGGGAGAATGTGGCGGGAGCATTGGTTAAGCCGAATGACATGACAGTGTACTCGTATGAGCCATATCGAGTAACGAAGGCGGTCTTTGGGATATCCTCTTCACGAACACGGATCTGGTGGTAACCCAACCTTAAGTCGAGTTTAGAGAACACTGATGAACCCGCCAGTTGATCATACAGATCGTTTATCCGAGGAAGGGGATATTTGTTCTGGATAGTTGCTTGGTTGATAGGACGGTAATCTTGGACCAATCGGTTTGATCCATCCTTCTTCCTGACAAAGAGAGAAGGTGCTCCCCAAGCAGAGGAACTTGGGCGAATGAAACCCTTACGAAGTGAAGCGTCGATTTCCTCCTTAAGTTCAAGGAGTTCATGCGGCGGCATCTTGTAGGGTCGCTTGGCGATAGGAGTGGTGCCTGGTTTCAAGTCGATGACAAATTCGACAGCTCGAGCAGGGGGTATCCCTGGGAGTTCTTCTGGGAAAACACCTTGGAATTCGCGAACAACTGGAATGTTCTCGATGCCTTCAAGTGGTGATGCATTTAACGCATTCAAGGCATAAAGCCTCGCCTCGGCATTTTGGATGATTTGAGCCTGGTAGCTTATTATTTCATCAGAAGGGTGTAGAAGATGGACGATCTTCGTGGCGCAAACTATAGAAGCAGTATGCGCTTTCAAACAATCCATTCCGAGAATGAGGTCGATACTACAAGACTTTAGTATGAAAGGGGAGGCGTGAAACTCCAGCCCTTCAATTTCAACGGTGACGTCGTTGCTACCCATGGAGGTTTGACATTGACCCGCGGGGGTGTGTATTACTATTGCAGTGTTCATGACCTCACATTTAATGTCGTGTTTGTATGCAAATTCTTCGGACATGAATGAATGCGATGCTCCCGAATCAAATAAAACAGAAGCTGGTACTGAATTAACAAGGAGAGTACCCATCACGGTGGCAGGCTGGTCCTGAGCTTCATTGAAATCGGTGTGGTTGGCCTGAATACGCCCATAAGACTTGGCATTGTTGTTGCGAGGCTGATTGTTCCTACGGCCAGTTGCAGGAAGTGCCAGTTGGTTCTGGTTCTGAATGCAGTTCCTGGAAAAATGACCTGGCTGCCCACACTTGTAGCACAGACTATCATTGGGATTGGGAGCAGGAGCTCGGGGTGGTGGAGCTGGAAGTCCTGGCTGCCTAGGTGGTGGAGGCAGACGCGGTGCAGTATAGGACTGTCTTGGAGCAGGTGCAGCTGGACGGTACACGCTGTTTGGAATCCAGATCCGACGCTTCTGTGCAGGTTGGCTCGAAGATGAACCAGTGTCACGGTTGCGCCTAAGAGATCCCTGGTGTGCCTGCAGAGCAGTCTCGACCTGGATAGCCTTGTTCACCAAGATGGAGAAATTATCAAATTCATGCACAAGGAGCGCTAGCTTGATGTCAGCTTGAAGTCCTTCGCGAAACCTTTCCTGACGGCGAGCATCAGTGGGAATGTCTTCTTCAGCATAGCGGGATAATTCCAGAAACTCCCGCTGATAAGCTTCCACTGTCTTGTTGCCCTGGGTGAGGTTGCGGAACTCTTGCTTCTTCCGGTCCATGATTCCCTGAGGAATGAAACGGGCACGGAAGGCAGCTTGGAAATCCGGCCAAGTGATGACTGTGCCAGCTGGTTGAGTGCGCCTGTGGCTGTCCCACCATTGAGCAGCGGGGCCCTTGAGAAAGAAGGAGGCGAAGGTGACATAGTTTGCAGGGGCAACGCCACCAGATTCCAACTCATAGGTGATGTCGCGAAGCCAGTCATCTGCATCCAGGGGCTGAGTTGAGCCGCGGTAGACGGTTGGGTTGAGGCGCATAAAGTCCTGCAGGGTCCCTGGGCCTGGATACTGGTTCATATTGGGACGAGGAAACTGATCCATGATCCCTTGCATGAACTGACGTTGCAGTTCAAATTGCTGCATCATTCCAGCCATATAGTTCGGCGGTGGTGGATCGTTGGCACCACGGCCACGACCACGACCAGCGGGTCTAACCATCCTGCTAAATTACAACAGGGGGTAGTTTAGTAAAAGCAAACGCGAGTGCTTAGTGACAAGCATGATGTAACTCGACAATAGTTTAAGCAGTGCATCAAATACATAAAAGTAGTCAATTAAGACATACATATCCTTACACAAAGTCAGGTACATGCGGACAGCATAACGGCGCAATTTCATAAACTGGACATGCTAGGCGGCGCGCAGGCACGCGGTAAGGAAGTACACAACGAGACATATCAAAGGCTACATCAACGTCGGGAAAAACTGGTGGGGCGAGGAATCTGCAAGTGACAACACAGGGTGCCCTCGATAAAAGGATCCTGTAAGCAGAACCTGGCCCACAATCTCGAAGCAAGGGGGGAAATTTTCAGAACTCCGGTGGATGTGATCACGAGACCCTAAGTGTCGGCGTTAGTAAAATTCATTTAACCCGAGTAGAAGAGAGATCAGAGTCCCAGAGTATAGACGAGGAATAAAAGATCCTAATACCACCCAGTTGGCAATGTGGGCCCGTAAGCCACACAGCCAAGTTAGTAAAACGGTTTTCTTTATCTAGACTCAACTTCGGCCAAGGAATTGGAAAGGGGGATTCCTACAGGCAGTCGGCTCTGATACCAACTTGTGACGCCCCCGATTCAATCGTACACTAATCACGCACGCAAACGTGTACGATCAAGATCAGGGACTCACGGGAAGATATCACAACACAACTCTAAAACATAAATAAGTCATACAAGCATCATAATACAAGCCAGGGGCCACGAGGGCTCGAATACAAATGCTCGATCATAGACGAGTCAGCGGAAGCAACAATATCTGAGTACAGACATAGGTTAAACAAGGTGCCATAAGATGGCTAGCACAAACAGGGATACAACAGATCGAACAGGCGCAGGGCCAGGGTGATATACAGCCTAACTAAGCGATTTAGTTAATTTAGGAATTTATTCGGATTTATTTAATTAGGGTTGGACACTATTCATTTATCGAAATCGGTCTAATTGTTCAACGTTCTTATAGTTGCGGGTGTCTGACGGGAATACAGAGGGCGTATCCGGGTTCGTATCGTCGTTCTGAGCAAGTTTCATGTATAAAATATTTTCATCGGAGTTACGGTTTAAAAGATATGATTTTCTAAAGTTTTTATTAATTTCTGAAATTTTAATTAATTATTTAATTCAACATTATCCGAAACAGTGATTGATGACGTCAGCATGACATCATGCTGACGTCAGCAGTTAATTAAGTTAATTACTAATTACTGTTTAATTAACACTAATTAGTTAATTAGATTAACCTAATCAGGATTAATTAACTAATTAATTAACTAATTAATTAATTAATTATTTTAATTATTTATTTTTATCTTTATTTTCTTAAAATCGTTTCTGGGCCGTGGGCCCGTTCGGTCAGTGGGTCAGGGGCATTAGGCCCCACCTGTCTGTGGCCCGAATGGCCACACGGGCGCGGGCGGGCGCGCGGGCGCGGCCAGGCACGCGTGGGCGCGCGCGCACGCACTGGCCGAGGCCAGGGTGCGGTGGCCGGCCGGGGGTGGCGGCGAGGGCCAGAGGCCGGAGCGGGGCGCGCCGGCCGTGGCCGGTGGAGAGGCGGCCGCGGGGAGGAGCGCTGGGGGCCGGCGCCGGCGTGCGGCGTGCGGGCGGGCGGCGTGTGCGGCGAGGGCGCGCGGTGAGCGTGGATGCGGGGCGGCGCGCGTGCGCGTGCACGGGGCAGGGGAGGGGGAGGCCTGGGGCCTCACCGAGATTTGCAGGGACGGGGCAGCGGGCTCGAGCTCGTGGAAGGGGTGGAGGGAGGAGAAGGTACGGGGGTGGGAAGAGGGAGGCCGGCACGTCAGGAGATAGAGAGAAGGGACCGGGCGAAGAGGGGTGGAGGAGGCAACGAAGAAGGGTACGAAGGGTCTGAGAAGAGTAAGGATGGAGTAAGGAACCCGTTGGAGGAGAGGGGGTGAAAAGGGAGAAGGTAGGAGTAAGAAGAAGGAGTAGGAGAAGAGGCGGGAAAGGGAGAAGGCGTAGGGGAGTCAGGGTGATGAGAGATGAGCGGGCAGTGGGTAAGAGCAGACGGGACGAAGGTCGGGAGAAGAGGTAGCAGAGAGAGAAGGCGACGGAGACGAGGTGCAGGCGGGGGGAGGGCGGGGCTTGGGCGGCGGTCCTGGGCGGTGGCGGCGAGGTCGTCGCGGCGACGAGCGCAGGGATCGGGGGTTTGCCCCGATCCAGATCCAGCCGAGGGAGGGGGCGACCGGGGGGGGGGGATGTGGATCGGGAGGGGCTAGGGTTCGGCCGGGGGGCTTATAGGCCAGGGGCGACAGGTGGGCCGGCCGGCGGGCTTCGGCCCAGTTGGGCCGTGGGGGGGGGGGGTGGGTTGCTCCTTTATCCTTTTCTGTTTCTTTTCCTTTTCTTTATTCTCTTTTCTCTACTGTTAAATGTTAGGCCCCAAATGGTTTTGTAAAAAGTGTGACCTATTTCATAAATCCAGTGCATTATTCTTAACAACCAAAATTAGTTTGGACAAAAAAAATAATTCCATATTTATTTCAGATTTAATAAATGGTTATTAAATATTATCTTTATCCACTGTTTGAGGTTGTTCGAGTCACTTATCCAATTCCAATGATGTTGGTTTCAATTTTAGAATAGCCTCTGGAATATTTGTTATTTATCTGACATTTTAGTTTCTATGTTGGACAACTTTTATATTCCACTTTCATTTAAATTTGAATTTGACTTAGGAGTTGAAATGCAATATGATGCTAATGATGATTATGCACTATTAATCATGATGACATGGCCTCATCAAAAGGGTGATCACTGTAGCTTAATACAGGGGGTGTTACATTAGCATAGAGGGGGAACGGGTCCTATCACATTCACTTAGATGAAAATTAATTTGAAGAATTAGCAATAAGTGAATGCTGTTGAGGACATGAAAACTCAAATATATATATATAGTCAATGAAGAACACCAGTTGAAAAGTTTGAGGACTTTGTAAAGTTGAAGAATTTGAAAGTTGAAGAATTTGAAAATTTGAAGAATTTGCAAAATGAAGAAAACCTCAATTTTGAAGATTTTCAACTTTTTGTTGGTGGCGTGACCCACCGTATAAGAATGATGATTTCAGACACCGCGTACAATTGTCGTAGGGCTCTGAGAATCAAATTCTTCATTAATTTCTTCACACTTAGAGGGTTAGTCTTCATTGATTGAAGAAAAATGTTACTTCGTGTGTTGCACATCTAAGTCATCAATTTTGCATAAGTGTTAGGATGTGTGTCCTTTCAAAGAACATTCGAAGATTCTAAGATATTTAGCTCACACCGCAACTTGCTAAATCTCTTCTCATCCAAGGGCTTTGTGAAGATATCCGCTAGTTGTTCTTCAGTCTTCACGTGATCAATAGAGATGTCGCCCTTCAACACATGATCTCGAAGAAAATGATGACGAATCTGGATGTGCTTCGTCTTCGAGTGCTGAACTGGGTTTTGAGCAATCTTGATGGCACTCTCGTTGTCGCAGTTGAGTGGCACATTCTTCATGTTGATGCCCTAGTCCTTGAGGGTTTGCTTCATCCACAGTAATTGAGCACAGCAAGAACCAGTAGCAATGTACTCAGCTTCAGTAGTAGACAGTGATACGCCGTTCTGCTTCTTCGAGCACCAACATACTAAAGACCGTCCGAGGAAATGGCATATGCCTGATGTTGACTTGCGATCCACTCGATCACCAGCATAGTCAGAGTCAGAATATCCAATGAGATCAAAAGCCGAGCCCTTGGGATACCATAATCCAAGTGTTGGAGTGTGAGCTAGATATCGAAGAATATGTTTCACAGCCTTATGGTGTGATTCCTTCGGTGTAGCTTGAAAACGGGCACACATGCAAACACTAAGTATAATATCTGGCCTAGATGCACATAGATACAATAAATAGCCAATCATGGAGCGGTATACCTTTTGATCGAAGTCTATACCATTTTCATCAGTGCATAGATGACCATTTGTGGGCATAGGGATTTTGACGCCTTTGCAATCTCGCATGTCGAATTTCCTCAGAACGTCCTTGATGTATTTCTCTTGAGAAATGAAAATGACATTGCATTGTTGACGAATTTGAAGACCTAAGAAGAATTTCAATTCTCCCATCATTGACATTTGATATTCCTCACTCATCATATAGGCAAATTCGTCACTATAATGTTGGTTAGTACAGCCAAAGATAATATCATCAACATATATTTGGCACATGAATAATTCATCATCATATGTTTTGGTGAAAAGAGTCAGATCAAGTGAACCGGGTTTGAAGCCTTTCTTCATGAGGAATTCCTTCAGTGTATCATACCACGCCCGAGGGGCCTGCTTGAGTCCATAGAGGGCCTTATTGAGTCTGAAGACTTTGTCAGGATGCTTAGGATCTTCAAAACCTGGGGGTTGAGCCACATATACTTCTTCCTCAAGCTTACCATCGAGGAATGCACTTTTCACATCCATTTGATATAAGATGATATTATGATGGTTAGCATAAGCAAGCAATATGCGAATAGCCTCAAGTCTAGCAACAGGTGCAAAAGTTTCATCGAAATCAATTCCTTCAACCTGTGTGTAGCCTTGAGGTACAAGACGAGCCTTGTTCCTCACCACTAGGCCATTTTCATCTTGCTTGTTGTGGTAGATCCATTTGGTACCAATGACATTGTGCTTGCGAGGATCTGGTCGCTTGACAAGTTCCCACACATTGTTGAGGTCGAATTGATGCAATTCCTCTTTCATAGCTTGAATCCACTCAGGCTCCAGAAATGCCTCATCAACTTTGGTGGGCTCTGTGATAGAGACGAAAGCAAAATGCCCACAAAAGTTAGACAAATGTGAAGCTTTTGAGCGTGTGAGAGGACCTGGTGTGTTGATGTCGTTGATGATTCTCTCAATCTATACTTCATTTGCAACGCGAGGATGAGCAGGTTGACGACTTTGATTTGGCTTAGCATTTTCTTCAGAGCCATTTTCTTCAGATGCACTAGCATGATTTTCTTCATGATCTGGAATGACTTCTTCAGCAGATTCCTGAGTAGGTATGACATCCTCAGTAGCCTTAAGCTTGATGGATTCCTCAGGAGACATTTCATCTAGCACATGAGGTAGGTGCTCTCTTTGCGAGCCATTAGTTTCATCGAACCGCACATCTACAGTTTCAACAACCTTGTGGTGATGGGTGTTGAAGACTCTGTAGGTGTGCGAGTCCTTTCCGTAGCCAAGCATAAAACCCTCATGTGCTTTTGGTGCAAATTTAGAATTGTGATGAGGATCTCTAATCCAACATTTAGAACCAAAGACTTTGAAATAACTCACATTGGATTTCTTGTCAGTGAGGAGTTCATATGAGGTCTTATTGAAGAATTTGTGAAGATATACCCTGTTGATGATGTGGCATGCAGTATCAATTGCCTCAGGCCAGAAGCAACGAGGCGTCTTGTATTCATCAAGCATAGTGCGAGCCATCTCACCAAGAGTCCTGTTCTTGCGCTCCACAATGCCATTTTGTTGAGGAGTGTATGGGGGCAGATAACTCATGAGTAATACCAAGTTCATCAAGAAAGTCATCAAGACCAGTATTCTTGAACTCGGTCCCATTGTCACTACGTATATGCTTGATCTTCACACCGAAATTCGTCGAAGCCCTTGAGGAAAATCGTCTGAGGACTTCCTACACTTCAGTTTTGTAAGTAATGACATTTTACACCCATGTGTAACGAGAATAATCATCAACAATGACAAAGCCATATAGAGATGTTGCATTCGTTAGTGTGGCATAATGAGTAGGGCCAAAGAGGTCCATATGAACCAATTCAAAAGGACGAGAGGTAGTCATGATAGTCATCGAGGGGTGCTTGGCTCTGGTCATCTTTCCAGCCTCACAAGCCCCACAAAGATGATCTTTGAGGAATTTGACACCCTCAATTCCAATGACGTGCTTCTTCTTCACAAGCGTTTGTAAGTTCCTCATGCCAGCATGACCCAGTCGTCGATGCCATAGCCAGCCTTCTGAAGCTTTTGCAAGTAGACATGTGGCAGGCTGTGGTCCTGCAGAGAAATCAACAATATACAAGTCTCCTCTCCTAAAGCCTTCGAAGACTTTGGAATTGTCAGATTCCATGAGCACTAAGCAGCGATATTTGCCAAAGACAACAACCATATCAAGATCACAAAGCATTGAGACAAACATGAGATTGAATCTGAGGGACTCGACAAGCATGACTTTGTCCATGTGTCGATCCTTTGAGATTGCAACCTACCTAGACCCAATACCTTGCTTTTGCCTTTGTCAGCGTAGGTGATATGCCTCAAATGTGATGGAGATAAAGGAGTGTCCATCAGTAAGCTCTTGTCACCGGTCATGTGATTTGTACATCCACTGTCGAGGACCCACTCAGTAGCTTTGGGTAAATCATCCTCCAGATGAATTAGTGCTTCTTACGAACTCATATACTTCAGAGTGAAGAATATGACATCAAATTCATCAGACATAATTTCATCAATTAATGCAACATATGTATATATAGCAGTATGAGGACGTGAGAAATGAATGAATCATTTCTTCATAATTAGCTTGCGACCTTTCAAGCATTTTCAGGTCTCCAGCAAATTCTTCAGACGATTAAGTTCGTCTGGAGACCTGACCCTGCATAAGAAATTAGTCCTTTTTCTTCACCACCAACATCTGGAGGGGTGGCAAAGAGTTCATCATTCTGCGAGCTCCATAAGAGAAAGGTGGCATTGAAGCCAATGCGCTTCGTTTCACAGAAGAGGGGTTAGAGTAGGCATATGAATAAGCAGAGAAATTCTTCGAGGACTTATGAACATAATGATTTGAAGAATAGTGCACATATTCATAGCTCTTAGATTTTCACTGCGAAATAGAAGTGTTAGCACAATGATGTTCATATGAGGATTTGGATCCACGGGAGGAATTTGATCCATATGAGGAATTTGGTCCATATGAGGACTTGGATACATTTGAGGCCTTTGGTCCATATGAAGAATTTGATCTGGGGTTCCTATTCTTCACAGGTGGTGTCATGATGACATTCACCTGAAGACTTTCAAGGCACCTTTTGGGAACCCAGATTTTCTTCATAGGGGGACCGTTCCTGCAGTTAGTTCCAACATATCTAGCAAATATTTCACCATTCTGTTTTTTGAACAGTTTATAGTTGGAGTCAAATGACTCATCAGATGAATATGAGGATTCACAAGTAAAGCCAGATAAAGTGGATGGATCTACGGGAGGTCCCTTCGCAGCAACCCATGAGGTTTTGGGATACTGCTCAGGTTTCCAGTAGGTTCCATCAGCTTTGAGTTTCCTCTCAAAGGCAATACCCTCTTTCCTAGGGTTCCTGTTCAAGATCTGCTTTTTGAGCACATCACAAAGAGTCTGATGCCCTTTGAGGCTTTTGTACATGCTTGTCACATACAATTCCTTCAACCCTGCATTTTCGTCAGTGATACTAGTGGTATCCTTAGATGAGGAATTTGTGACCACAGAGATAGTTGAAGAATTTGCAACAATAGAAGCATTTGAACTTTTAGGTGAAGAATTAGCAGTTTCACGTTCAATGCATTTCAAACATGGTGGAATAAATTCTTCCTGAGCAGAACTGATCTATTGAGCAAATAATAAATCATTTTCCTTCTGAAGATCTTCATGACTCACCCTTAGCTTCTCAAGATCTTGATTTCTTTGAAGAAATTCATAAGAAAGCTTCTCATGATCGGCTAAGAGAGTTTCGTGATGACTTTGAAGGTTATCAAACTTAGACTGTAGTCGCTGAAGATTATCAGTCAGAGTTTGAGTTCGATCCATTTCCTCACCCAGCAGATCATCGCTTTTGTCTAGCAAATTTTGAACCTTTTCCAAAGCCTTTTGTTGTTTAGCAGCAATATTAGCAAGTTTGGAATAGCTGGGTTTGAGATTTTCATCAGATTCATCCTCACTTGATTCAGAGGAGGGATATTTGAGTACCTTGGCACCTTTTGCCATGAAGCAATAGGTGGGAGCATAGTCATCGTTGCTGTCATCAGCAGTGTTGGGGAAGCCATTTTCCTCAGTGTTGAAGATGGACTTGCTGATGAAAGCAGTAGCGAGGGCTAGGCTCACCACACCAGAGTCTGACTCCTCAGATGCCTCCTCTTCCTCATTTTCCTCAGATTCAGCTTCAGAGTCCATTTCCTTGCCAATGAATGCCCGAGCCTTCTTGGAATTGCTCTTCTTGTGAGATGAAGACTTTGAAGATTTTGATGATGAGGACTTTGAAGATTTCTTCTTCTTCTTTGAGTCATCTGAACTATCATCCTTGTATTTCTTCTTCTTTGATTCCTTTGCCAACTGAGGACAATCAGTTATGTAGTGACCAGGTTTCTTGCATTTGTGGCAAGTCCTCTTCTTGTAATCACGGGATGAGGAATCTGATCTCATGTCATCACCTTTTGAAGATTTTACAAAGCGACCACACCTTGAGAACTTCTGGAATTTCCTCACGAGCATTGCTAGCTCCTGGCTTAGTTCTTCAGGGTTACCAAGGCTGCTATCAGAATCTTCTCCTTCACATGAGGAAACTGCCTTGGCCTTCAGTGCGCGTGATCTTCCATAGCTTGGCCCGTAGAGATCTCTCTTCTCAGCTTGTTGGAATTCATGAGTGTTCAGCCTCCCAAGGATATCAGCAGGATCTAGTGACTTGTAGTATCCACGTTCTTGAATCATCAGTGCCAGTGTATCGAATGAAGAATTGAGCGACCTCAGCAATTTCTTCACCACCTCGGTGATGTCAGTGGCACCAAGTGCTTGAAGCTCGTTTGAAATGTCAGCGAGGCGATCAAAGGTTTGCTGGACATTCTCATTGTCGAGTCTTTTGAAGCAGTTGAAGAGATTGCGAACAACGTCAACTCGAGAATCACGTTGAGTTGAGATTCCTTCGTTGACCTTGGATAGCCTATCCCAGATAAGCTTTGCAGACTCCAAAGCACTCACTCTGTCGTACTGTCCTTTGCTCAGATGGCCACATATGATATTCTTCGCTTGTGCTTGAATCTCTTCACATCAACAGCATTCACGGAAGGAGTGACAGAGGGAACGCCATTTTCCACAATGTACCAAAGATCGTTGTTAATTGCCTCAAGATGCATGCGCATCTTATTCTTCCTGTAGGGGTAGTCCATCCCATCAAAGGTAGGACACCCAGCCGAGACCTTGATCATGCCTGTAGTCGACATAACTAAAACTCCAGGTGGTTAAACCAAAATCACACAAAACAAGGGAGTACCTTCCTCTGACACCAATTGAAAGTGCGTTATATCGACTAGAGGGGGGTGAATAGGCGATTTTTACAAATTCGTCACTGAGGAAATACTACTTGAGGAATTTACTAAGTGACGAACTACAAGCAGCTGAATAAGTACTCAGGTGCAAGCATAACATGGCAGTAACACAGTCATCATGATGATATGAAACAAGCACAGACCACAGGTAGCATGAAAACAGGATAAGCAGGCAAAAGACTAGATGACTGAAGAATTAGGATTGAGGAAATTGAGAAAGTCTTCAGTCAAAGTCTTCAAACAGTAACGATCAATTTCATCAACACATGAATGAGGAAATGAAAGGGTTGAGGAAATAGAACCAGTAGCTCGGTGAAGACAATGATTTGGTAGACCAGTTCCAACTGCTGTGATAGTTGTACATCTGGTTGGAGCGGCTAGGTATTTAAACCTGAGGACACACAGTCCCGGACACATAGTCCTCACCGTATTCTCCTTGAGCTAAGGTCACACAGAACTCGCCCAATCACTCGTGGTAAGTCTTCACAGGTGACTTCCAAACCTTCACAGACTTGGTCACTCGGCGATCCACAATTCCACTTGGATGCGCTAGACCATGACACCTAACCGTCTAGAGGATGCACAGTCCTCAAAGGTAACAAGCGTCGGTTCCACACAGGAACAATCTCTTCAGTGATGCTCAATCACTTTGGGTTTTAGGTGTTGGGTTTGGGTTTTTCCTCACTGATGATTTTCTCTCAAAGTCCTCGGAGGATGGGATGCTCTAAATGACAAGTGTCAGTTTCTCTCGGAGTAGCCGACCGGCTCGTGGTTGTAGGGGGCGACTATTTATAGCCTGGGAGCAGCCCGACATAATAAGACATAAATGCCCTTCAATGATATGACTGTTAGGTGGATAGGATATTTGGGACAGCTGGCGCGTAGCACAGCAACGGTCGGAAATTTGAGCTCTCAAATTCCTCAGGGCTATCATGTTCCTCACTTGTAGGCAATCCGCACTGGCGAATTCCTAACTCCTCAGTCAGAACAAATTCCTCAGAGAACAGAAGATCTTCGTCTTTGTCACTGAAGAAAATGACTGAACTGTATGAGATTTCCAATGGCTTCACTCGAAAAGATTGGGTATGTGTAGGCTTTGAGATGAGCATCACTTGGAAACTTTTCCTTAGTTTTACCTCGACCCCATTTAACAGTACGGTGTTTCCTATGACTCAAGAAAGAGAAAACAAAACTACGAAAACAAAAGTCTTCATGCTTCATAATCCTCGCATCAATATTAAAGTCTTCAAGGTCACACCAATTTCCTCATTTTCAAAGTCTTCAAGAAAACCAAGGTCTTCAAATGAAGATATTCATTTTTAGGGGTCGACTTTCATCGTAAATATCAAACTCCTCACAGACTTATAGAACCTATGTACACTCACAAACACATTAGTCCCTTAACTTATAAGTCTTCAATACACCAAAATCACTAAGGGGCACTAGATGCACTTACACTAAACCTATATATACTAGATGTTTTCCACCCTTTTGGAACACAAGTTTTGGGTGCCTCTTCTAGTTGATCTTGTTCTAGTTCTAGTTGGTCCTAGACTAATTAGAGCTAGCCCTAGCCACCACTAATCCTCATAATTTGAAGCCCAATGTGGTTCTAATCTCCTCCCTCTAATTCTCCGGCGATGATTAGCTCTGGACGGTGAAGCGCTGCCGGATCGTGAAGACCATACGCTTGCAACCAAGTAGAGAGGTCGTACTTTCGGTCTTCGGTTTGAGGGATCATTCGAGGGCGGTTCGCGGGATCGTCATCAATGTTTGAGGGACTTCGAGCACGATCTACACCGAAACTTCTTCTTCCGCTGCACACCGGAGTTGGTAACGATCGTTGATCCCAACCCGTTATGCATCTTCATATTGATCTTGGTGATCGTAGGTGCGAATTTTTTTGTTTTCTACTATGTTTCCCAACAGCGTCTCCAAGGCTGACCCACATATTTGCTCTCACATCTGTCCATGGACATGGATGTAGGAGCCGTCCATTCAACGTTTGGTAAAATCATCCGGATCATTGTCCTGCCGTCCTCCTCCTCCTCCACCTGATCCTCCTCCGCCTATCCGACGGCCCAATATTGATGTTGTGTGCCCATGACGGTTTGGGTGTAGGTCTGCCGTGTGCCAGTCTGGGTGTAGCCCTGCTGTGTGTGGGTATAGTTGCCTGACTGGGTGGGATCCAAGTCTTCCACCTGCCCGTCCTTATAACCTCCTCCTCCTCTGCCTTTGTTGTGGATGATGTCGAACATCTTTCTATCCACGTCGTCGTATGCCTTCTCCCCCACTTTAGGAATAGCGTGCCCATGTGCTCCCCACCCGCCGTCTGTGCCCGAACGAGCTATGGCGAAGAAGACTCTGAGAAGAGTAGTGGAGCCGTGTTTATGTCGACGGTGCAAGGCACTTGCCCGGCGGCGGTTGCCGTGGACTGCCTACCGAGCTGCTTGGTGGCTTAGTAGTATGGAGCATTTTAATGCTCCAGCCATGGCGGCGTCAGGACGGTGGGCAACACCATCGGGGCTCCGCGAGCAGCACGCCCACCGCCACGGACGCCATCAGCATGACCTCCACTGGCCTTCCGCTTCCTCCTTTGCGGCCCTTGCTTTGACACGGCGATTTTGCTGCGTCGCCGAGTTCATCTTGCAGCGAGGGTGATGCTCGGATCCTCCTGCACCTTCGCCTTTTCCATCTTCGATAGGTCCTTGTCCGGTTCCATGCGTCAACGATGGCAGCAAAGAAGAAAGTGGGAGAAAAGGGCTAGAATTGGATGGAGAGCACCAGGATGGAAGAAGAGAGTGGGAGATTTTGGCGTGGAAACAGTGCAGGATGCTACAAAGGGCGGACTCCGCCTTCCTTTTCGGCGGGCCGGGGGAAGGGGGTAAGAGTACGATGTGTCTCGTATCCGGACTCCCGCAAAGCCCCTCAAATTTGGTTCCAGTTTGGAGGGAAAACATGACCCGAATCGCTCCGCGGGACTGTTCGGACGTATGCGAGCGATGTGAGAGCCGGCGTTGGAGATGCCCTAAGATCATTTGCTACGTTTAAACGATGATCTTGTCCCTGTCAAAACAAACGGGGATAAACTTTTTCTTCAAGGAACTACCAGAAGCTCTGCCTTTGCATTAAGAAAAGGATAGTTAACCACTTCATAGGGACGACAAATGGGATAAACTAACACTTGCATGCCTCCTAGAAAAACTTGATTATGAATAGAAATGATACATTGTCAGTAAATAATTACAGAGGTCATCACACCCACATCATCCAAATTGTGTCGAAGGACCAGTTGGTAATCGTTGTGGGGAGCTTTAGTAGAGGCCAAGATAAGATCACCAAGTAATATAGCTCGTCAAATGGAATAATAATATAAAAGTTTGTTGGACTAATTAGCTCGTATAATTTCTCTCATGACAATCCCAAGCGCGCGATCATCAACCAGAATGCACGTGTGGTTCACGTTGGCCACCTTGACCATCCTAAAATAAGGACCACGACGCCTCCACTCAGGCTCCACGTCCACCAGGCTCGCCAGGTTGACCAGGCCATCGCCGTCCCCAACAACCACGTCGGGCATCCCCTCGAAATCGTCCCCCGGGTACACCATCCTCTCCGGTGTCGCCACCCCGACATCCACGACGCAAGTCACCGGCACCTTCGGACAGGCCGGCAGCTCCTTGAATAGCGGCAGCATGTGCGACTCCTACGGCCAGACGCCTTTGCCGAACCCAATGTCGACGAGGAAGTCCACCACGTCGCCAGCCGAGTAGTTCCGGCACCTGGTGCTCACCAGTGGCTGCCCGGCTCCGAACACCTTGGCACTGGGCAGCGGCCACAGGCTGCTCTGCAGGCTCCGGTACTCCTTCCGCGGGGCCCCAGGGTTGACGAAGGGGAGGGCGAGGTTGTTGCCTGAGATGAGGGCCTGCATGCCCAACACGAGCCCGCCCCACTGAGCTGCAATGGGGATGAAGTGCCTCACAAACCGCCGGCGCCATGCTAAGGGCTGTTGGATCAGGAACTAGTGCGCCAGTGTGCCGCTGTAGCTGTGGGTGACGATAATCGTCGGGCGATCGCCGTTGAGCTGGCTTGCCCTCTCCACCAGGCTCTTGAGGCTCGTGAAGAACGCGGTGCCTGTTCTGGATGGGTTCAATGTTGGAGACGTCGGTACGCAACGCCGCCTGACTTGGAAGACGATCTGTGATGAGAGTAGTTGCGTGGAGCGCTTTCCAAAAACCTAATTCGCCCTTTTCCGGTGCAGGATAACAAAAGCAAGAGTTTCTGGAGGCATGCTCTCCCGCTCACCAATGCACGCCAGTGCTAGGGTGGAGTAGGCTACGGTGCGACACAAGTAGCGAGAGGAGGCAAAACCCTAACTTGTTTTTAGTGTATCTTTGACCATTGCCGGTAAGTCATATATATAGGAACCAAGAGTGAATAGCATAAAACTATCACTTTTCGTTTATGGTTCCAAAAAACTACGGAAATTTGTTTTTGACTATAACTACCACTTTTGGCATCGGCTGTTTCAAAAAACCCAAAACGTGCATTGCTAACATTTTAAACTATTTTCTGGTGTTCCGGGCCCGCCAGTGAGGCCACGCCATTGCGGCGCGGGACGGTGAGGCCATTAACGGGCTCGCATCTCTCTCTCTCTGCCTCTCTCTCTTTATCTCTCTCTCTCTCTATCTCTCTCTCACTCTCTCTCTCTCTTGGGCTATCGGTAGCTCAATTTCTCCTCCTCCCATGCTCTCTCTAACCTGGTGATGACGGCGGCGAAGAAGAACGACGACGGCGAGTCATTGGGCCTTGGGGGCATCGTCGGCGGCGAGGGTGGTGGTCACTCCGAGCTTGATATGTGGCTAGGTAGCGCTAGTTTCCCAACCCAGCGCTCGCCACGGCCACCCACCCCCAATGCAGGAGTTCCAGATCGGCCAGGGCAGTGGCCGGATGCATCCACGTGGATCCAGAAGGCGGGCACCGGTGGGCCTCCTCACTAGGTGGCGTGGAGTAAGTTCTTACTTTTTATTTGATTCCTTAGTTGTTTAAATTTATTTCTTTAGTCCATTTATTAACTAGGGTTAAGATTTATTTTGTTCTCAATCAGAGACCTTGGTAGATTGTTATGTATACATTGTAAGCAATTTAGTTAGCCTACAATTTATCACTTCTAGATTTGATATGTGAAGTTTAGGATTTGTTCATTGCAGCTCACGGTAGGGCTATTAGTACTGTCAACTAGTTGTTTAAATAGGATGACAATGAAACCGTTGCATATTATCGAGCTCCATATAATTACATATCAGAAATCTGAATGATTCTAATTTTTTGCATAGATTGGATGATGAAGTATGGGAAGTGAGGCTGCAATTTCAGGGTAGAGGCAATATGGACAGGAAAATTTTCTTATCAGAAATTAATTACCTGACATTGTTAGCACTGATTGAACTTGAGGACTATGGGGAGGACACCTATTTGTCTTATGTTAAGGATGAGGGGAAGGGGGTGGAGGGAATTGAGGTTTTAGACAGTGATGAGAAAGTGGAGGACATGCTAGATTGGTTTGTTGAGAAGAAAATATTGAACATAACAGCGAGAGAGGCTAGTGACCCAAATCCAGCAAATGTAAACATGGACCACACCTTGCTTGAAGAGCAGATTCCAATGAGTCAAGTTGGTGAGCCCATTGTGTATAGTGTATCCTAAGAAGGTGTCTCCAGTTATGCCTGATGAACCATATCTTAACACACAGCAGAGCTGTAATTTGAACAAGGGAAAAGAGGCTATGGAAAATGAAAATACTGAAGCACAAGGTCAAGAGGAAGATGAGATGGACAAATCCTCTTCAGATTTTGAGTTTATCAGGGGTGATTACAGAGGGCGGAAGATTTCATACAAGTCTTGGGCTAGGGAGAAGATGAAGGAGGTCAAGGAACAAGTAACAACTATAGGGAACAGGAAGAGATAGCTGAGCAGTATTTTGGAGCTGCTTTAGAAGCTTTAGAGTTTTGGGAGGAGGAGTAAATTACTTCTGAATAAGATGATGATGAAGAAGAAGCTTAAGTTTAGGTGCAAAGTGTGGCATAGAAATTGAAACTAGTGAGCAAACAAGGCCCAACAAGCAGATCACACGGTGAGCCTTGTGACGCCCCCGGCTTAATCGTGCACTAATCACACACGCAAATGCACGCGATCAATCCTAAGGACTCACTTGAAGATATCACAACACAACTCTAAAACATAAATAAAGTCATACAAGCAATATATTACAAGCTAGGGCCTCGAGGGCTCAAATACATAGCTCGATGGCATACAAGCGTCAGCGGAAGCATCAGATATCTGAGTACAGATATAAAAGAGAAACAGAAAGGCCTTTAGAAAGGCGGGACAAAATAAAACACTACGATCGAAAGGCGCAGGCCTCCTGCCTGGGACCCTCCGTTCCTACTCCTGGACGTCGGCCATCTTGTGGAAGGATCCACTCTCGGGGAAGTAGTGGAAGTCGTCGGCGGGGCAGCTGTCTCAGGGGCTCCGCCAGCTGGTTGCATCAAATGAATATGGGGGAAAAAGAAAGTAAAGCAACCGTGAGAACACATCCGAAGTACTCAGCAAGCCAAGGATCTACACTACATATGCAACATTATCAAAGGGGGGCTGTATATGTGGACTGGGCTGCAGAAATGCCAGAATAGAGGGGGGAAAGCTTAGTCCTAGCGAAGACTAGCATCTTCAGCATCTTCATCGGTCTTGCAGCATTAGAAGAGAGATCAGCATAATGTAAAGTAGTAATAGTAACAAGTAACAGTCTCGCCCCGAGATCCTTCCTCGACTCCCTGCGAGAAAGCGATCCCGGAGCCATCATATCCAGGTATCATCTCAAGTTCTAGCTGTATCGATCGGGATACAACTCCGAGTGTCCTTTACCGTAGGACCGGCTATCGATAGATGTGTTCTTCCCTGCAGGGGTGCACCAACTTACCCACCACGCTCGATTAACTCCGGCCGGACACACTTTCCTGGGTCATGCCCGGCCTCGGCCAAACGATACACCGCAACCCTACCTACAGCTCAGCAGAGAGGTCCCTGTCGGTCTACCTCCTAAGCGCTCAGGGGTCTTGGCCCATCGCCCTGTGCACTCCGGGTCATTGGGTGCAAGGTGAAGCCAGGCACCACCTCTCTCCAGGGTGGCGCAGGTCCGTCCCAGCCGCGAGGCTGAACTGGACGTCTGACAGAGCTTTCTGCTGATGCTACCATGTAGAGTACCCATAACTCTTCCCACGTGATGGTTAGTGCTATCCGACCAGAGGCCGGCTTGGATCACATATCCAAATCGTTAGTGGACTAGTTGCTTGCGGTAACGAGCAGAGACTCATGATCGATGTGACCCCGTCGCCCCGTCTCGAGGACTTGCTGCAAGGGCTAAGAATGCCCGGCCACGCCTCATAGAATAACTCACGGGTAACTATCCATCATTCACGGGTACCCCTCAGGGTCGACCTGCCTTTCCAAGCATCAATGTCAACAGTAATGTAAGGCATCCGTGTGGTCACCATATCAAGGGGAATCCGAGGCATCACCCTCGTTGGACTCCCACCTGATGTAACATCTAGATGGACGTAGGAGGCATCACCCTCGAGGTCCACACGTGGGGTGTTGCGCGGCTTTGTCAGTATCGGGGGTGGTGTAGGAGGTATCACCCTCGCTTACCATGACCGATCAACTAACCTACAAGGTTATCATCAGAAGTGCTGACGAGGTATCACCCTCGGCACTCGATAGTAACCCAGTAGTGTCGAGCAACTAAGGGGAAAGTGAGGTGCAGTGCCGGGGTCTGGTCTTCGATCCCGTTGATCGAGTCTTCTGAGAATCCAGCAGGGCAGTCAGGACAAGTGGGGGTCTCTGATGGGTCTCAACCTAGTCTATTCTAAACAGTTTAGGATAACAGTAAGGTATCAACAGCAGGTTACAATAAACAGGCTATGCAGCAGAAATAGGTAAAACAGTAACAGTAGCAAAATCTAATGCAAGCAGGAGATATTAGAATGGGTGATATCGAGATGATCAAAGGGGGGGCTTGCCTGGTTGCTCGGCGGCAAGGGCAAGGTCGTCGGTGGTGTAGCCAATCACCGGAGCTGCGTCGGTCTCGGAGACTACGTTGGTACCGGGATCTAACGAGAGAGAAGAGGGGGAAGAACAGTAAATACAAAGCACCAGGTGCATGACATGTTAATAAGCAGAGCTAGCGGTGTTCTATCGCAGGGCTAGGTAATACCGGCGAAAGAGAAAAACATCCGGGAAAGTATTCCCGGTGTCCGGCATTTCGGACAGACGAAAAGAGGGTAACGGTTGCACGTTCACTATGTTAGGGACGTGTGCCGGATGAACGGACCGCCTGATTGGATTCGTCTCGTCGTTCTGAGCAAGTTTCATGTACAAAGTTTTTCCATCCGAGCTACGGTTTATTTTCTATTGAATTTCAAAGTTTAATCTATATTCTGAAATTCCAGGGTATTATTTTAAATCGAAAAGAGTAACTGGAATTGCTACGTGCACCCAGTGCAGTGCACCAGAGAGGCACCAGAGGGGCTGACAGGTGGGGCCCCGTTGACCTGAGTCAACTGTCCAGTCAGCCGGTCAACTAGGCCAGTTGACCGGTCAACTAGGCCAGTTGACCGGTCAACTGGGCCGGCGGGTCCCACAGTCAGTGGCACATAGAGCGGGCCCTAGCTGAGCCACGTCAGCGCCGGTGCCGGTGAGGCAAAACACGGCGGCGACGGCCGGAGCTTCGCCGGAATCGCGCTACGGGCGGCCATTTTGGTCGCGGGTCAATCCTACGGGATCGTTGTGATGTGGCGCATCCAAAGGAGCGAGCGGCGGCAGCTGGGGATGGCCGGAGCTACGGCCGCGCTCGAGCTCGGCGATGGCCGGAGTTCGGGCTTTCGTGGGCGCACGCAATAGCTCGAAACCGAGCTCGAAAGGAGATGGGGAGGAGGCGGAGCTCACCGCGCGGGCTCACGTAGGCCCCTCAATGATCGGTAGCGCAGGGGGAGGCCGCAGCCGTCGGAGATCGCCGGCGCCAGAGAGATCAGCGCCGCGCTCGATCTCGCCCGTGCGGTCCTCTCCGAGCAAAAAGGCGACGGCGGAAGACGTGGACGATCGAGGCGGTGACGGCGAACACGATGGACAGGCACGAGGCAGCCGGTGGCCGCGGGGACGTCGAAGGATGGCGGCGGAGGCGCTCGGTGAGGGCGATCTGGAAGAGGAGGAAGGGAGAGAGGGAGCGGAGTGGGGGAGATTGGCCAGAGGGAAAGGCTCAGCTCGGCCTTATCCCCTCGCAGGCTTCCGCCGTGTCGCCCTGTCGGCCGGCGACCGGTGCGAGCGCGTGCGTCCATGGCGCGGGCGACACGCACAGGAGAGAGAGGGAGAGGAGGGAGAAAGAGGCCGCGGTGGGCTGGGCTCGGGGCACTGTGCACTTAGGCCCAGTGCAAAGTGCCTCTTTCCTTTTTTTTCGGTTTTAATTAAACAGCAACAGATTTGCATTATTTTTAGCCACCAAATGAATTAGTAAAAATGTGAAACTAGGTCACATGATTACATTGCAACATCCAGCACTGCCACAAAAAGTTTGGGCATTTTTGGAGATCATTTGGATTTTTCTAAAAAATGAAAAGGGCATTTAACTTGCTGTTTTGGCTCTGTTTAAATTGTTCTGGCCCATTTCAAGTTGATGGTGATGTTGTGTTCCTTAACAACATTTGTTTTGGAATATTGCCAACAAGATGAACATTTTTCCAACCGTGTTTGAACAACTTCATATTTCACTTTTGAATTTTGAGTTGATTTTCAGAATAGCATTTGAATTGATTATTTCACCAAAGTGATTAGGCACTGCAAATGGAGATGACTTGGCATTATTAGCAGTTGATCACAGTGGCTTTTACACAGGGGTGTTACAAATTCTCCTCCTCTAAAAGAAATTCTCGTCCCGAGAATTTAGGAGGTAGAAGGAAAGAGGTCGGGGTATTCCTTGCGAAGATGATCCTCGCGTTCCCAAGTGGCTTCATCTTCAGTATGATTCGACCACTGCACTTTCAGGAACTTGGTCGCCTTCCGGCGGGTTCGACATTCAGCTTCATCGAGAATGCGGATTGGATGCTCCTTATAAGATAGATCATCTTGCAATTCGAGCATCTCGTGATCCACTGCTCGGTGCGGAGATTCCTTGAAGCACTTACGAAGTTGCGACACATGGAAGACATCGTGGATATGAGAGAATTGCGGCGGCAACTCCAATTTATGTGCCACCTGACCACGTCTGGCAACAATGCGGAAAGGACCAATGTAGCGTGGATCTAGCTTGCCCTTGATTCCGAAACGGTGAGTGCCTTTCATAGGAGTGACTCGCAGATAAGCCTGATCACCAGGTTGATAAGTCAAACCCCATCGTTTGCAATCATAGTTGCTCTTCTGGCGGTCCTGAGCCGCCTTGAGATTTTCTCGGACAATACGAACTTGCTCTTCGGCGTGTTGAATAATTTCCGGACCCACGAGCAGTCGTTCCCCGGTTTCTGACCAATTCAGAGGGGTTCGGCACTTACGTCCATAAAGCACTTCGAAGGGGGCCATTTTCAAGCTGGCTTGATAGCTGTTGTTATAAGAGAACTCGGCATACGGGAGAGATTCTTCCCATTTCTTACCGAAAGAAATAACACAAGCTCGCAGCATGTCTTCAAGCACTTGATTTACTCGTTCGACTTGGCCTTGGGACTGGGGGTGATATGCTGAACTCCAGGTGATATGAGTTCCCATAGCTTGTTGGAAACTTTCCCAGAACTTAGAAGTGAAAAGGCCGCCACGGTCCGAACTGATCTCTTTCGGAATACCGTGGAGTGAAACAATTCTGGAGATGTATAACTCGGCTAACTGACTAGCAGTGATTGTCTCTTTGACAGGCAGAAAATGTGCAACTTTAGAAAGTTGGTCGACAATGACAAGAATAGCATCGTGACCCTTCTGTGATTTGGGAAGGCCAGTAATGAAATCCATCTGAAACTTATCCCATTTCCATAGAGGAATAGGGAGCGGTTGCAGAATTCCAGCAGGCTTCTGATGTTCTGCTTTAACGCGACGGCAAACATCACATTCAGCAATATATCGAGCAATGTCCTGCTTCATTCTAGACCACCAGTACCTTTGACGGAGATCATGATACATCTTGGTGCTACCCGGATGAATAGACAGCGGCGTATCATGTGCCTCCTTCATGACCTTGTCAGTCATTAGCTCGAAGCGAGGTACGACAATGCGGTCTCTGAAATACAAGGTTCCATCTTCAGGCAGCGAGAAATCCCTGTACTTTTCCAGGTGAAGATCTTTCTTCATGAGATCAATTTCAGCATCTTTAGCTTGCGCACTCTTAACGGCCTTCTCAAGGTCTGGTTCAACAACCAAGGTTTTTAGGTATCCTTGAGGAACTATCTCGATGTTTAGCTTTCGAAGCTCTTCATACAGAAGTGGTTGCTCTAGCTGGACTTCAAGTTCACAGCAATAGGATTTACGGCTCAATGCATCAGCCATTACATTAGCATTGCCAGGGGTATAAGAAATACCCAAATCATAGTCCGCAATAGTCTCCATCCATCTTTGCTGCCGGAGATTTAGAGATGGTTGAGTGAACAAGTACTTCAGGCTTTTATGATCCGTGTAGATCTCGCAACGATCACCGAGGAGGTAATGTCGCCACAACTGCAGTGCATAGATGACAGCAGCTAGTTCTAGATCATGTACCGGATAATTCTCTTCATGCGGGCGCAACTGTCGAGAGCCATAAGCAATCACTTTACGCTCTTGCATTAGGACACACCCTAGTCCTTCACGAGATGCGTCACAATAGATCACAAAATCTTTGCGAGAATCTGGAGGAGCAAGTACTGGGGCAGATGTCAGCTTGTCTTTGAGTGTTTTTAAACTTTCCTAACATTTTTCTGTCCATTCAAACTTAACGCCTTTCTGAAGAAGATCAGTCAGAGGATTAGCAATCTTTGAGAAATTCTTGACAAAGCGACGGCAATAGCTTGCAAGGCCGAGAAAACTTCTGACTTGCTTGACATTCTTCGGTGGAGTCCATTCAAGAATAGCCTGAACTCGTTCTGGGTTAATGGCAATGCCTTCTTTCGAAATCACATGGCCGAGATATGTCACTTCAGATAACCAGAACTCGCATTTGGAATACTTGGCATACAGTTGATGTTCACGCAGCTTCTCCAGTACAAGCCGAAGATGTTCGGCATGTTCTTCTTCATTCTTCGAATATACCAGAATATCATCGAGATATACCACGACGAATTTGTCGAGATAATCCATGAAGATGTAGTTCATTAATCGGGAGAAAGTAGCTGGAGCATTAGTCAAGCCGAAAGACATGACAGTGTACTCATAAGAACCATAGTGAGTAACGAATGATGTCTTCGGAATATCCTCTTCACGAACTCGGATCTGGTGGTATCCCAATCTCAAATCAAGCTTAGAGAACACTGAGGAACCACCAAGTTGATCATACAGATCATTGATTCTGGGAAGCGGATAATTGTTCTGAATGGTTGCTTGGTTGATAGGTCGGTAATCTTGAACCAACCGATTCATACCATCCTTCTTCTTGACAAAGAGTGAAGGTGCTCCCCAAGCAGATGAACTGGGGTGGATGAAACCCTTCTTAAGTGACTTGTCGATCTCTTCCTTAAGTTCAATACGGTGATGCGGAGGCATCTTATACGGACGCTTAGCAATAGGGGTAGTGCATGGTTTCAAGTCGATGACAAACTCGACAGCTCTAGCAGGGGGAATTCCGGGAAGTTCTTCCGGAAAGACATCCTGGAAATCACGAACGACTGGAATGTTTTCGATTCCCTCGAGAGGTGAAGCGTTCAATGCATTCAGAACATATATCTGATTCTCGGCATCCTGAGCTGCTCGGACTGAATACTTGATTGTCTGGCCGGAAGGGTGAGTGAGCTGGACTGTCTTAGTAGCACAGTCAATCAAAGCTTTATTTGCTGTCAACCAATCCATACCAAGGATGATGTCAATGTCGGAAGGTCCAAGAGCAATAAGGGAAGCAGAGAACATCAACCCTTCAATTCTGATCTGATTGTTGTGACTTACCATCTTTGTTTGCCATCTGGAACGGGGAGTACTAATCTCCAATGGAGTGGGTAATGAGCTCATAGTTAACTCATGCAATTATGCAAATTGCTGGGACACAAAGGAATGTGATGCCCCGGAATCAAAGAGAACAGAAGCTGCCACTGAATTAACTGGAAGAGTTCCCATCACGATTTTAGGGGACTCTCGAGCTTCTTCCATTTTGACATGGGTGACTTGACCACTATTCATAGCAGGTGGTCTAGCATTACGTTTTCTGGAATGATGGGTTCGATGGCCCTTCCTACGGCCAACAGTAGAACGAGATGCATTCTGCGGCTGATCCGAGCGGCAGTTATTAGCACGGTGCCCTGGTTGTCCACACTTATGGCATAAACCATCATTTTGGGGAGGAGTCACAGTATTGAGCTATCCACCCTGAACCACTGTCTGTCTCGGCGGCGAAGGCAGACGAGGTGCAACATATGATGGCCTGGGTACAGGGGCAGGTCGGTGATGAACGTTGTGCGGAATCCACACTCGATGTTTCTGAACAGGCTGACCCGAGGATGAGCCTACATCACGAGTGCGTTTGAGCGACTCTTGATATTTAGCCAGACCAGTTTCAACTCGGTAGGCTTGACTGACAAGCGTTGCAAAGTCCTCACAATCATGGACAAGAAGTGCGAGTTGTATATCAGAACGCAGTCCTTCACAGAATTTCTCCTGCTTACGTGCGTCAGTGTCGACATCATCTTTAGCATAGCGGGATAATTCGAGAAATTTCCTCTGATATTCATCCACAGTCATTGTGCCCTGTGTGAGTTTACGGAACTCCTGCTTCTTCTGGTCAATCAGACCCTGAGGAATGTTCCGTGCACGAAAAGCTGACTGGAATTCTTGCCAAGTGGGTACATATTCAGTAGGCATCATACTCTTGTGGCTTTCCCACCATTGAGCAGCTGGACCCTTCAAGTGAAATGTCGCAAAGGTGACATAACTGGCAGGGGCAACGTTAGTTGACTCCATCTCAAACATGATGTCACAAAGCCAATCATCAGCATCCATAGGATTTGTGGAGCTGCGGAAAACAGACGGGTTGAGGCGCACGAATTCTGGCAGAGTTATCGGAGAAGACTGCTGCTGAGCATTTTGAGTTGGGAACTGAGCCAATACTCCGGTCATAAACTGATGGTTGATTTCAAACTGCTGCCTCATTTCAGCAATATAAGATGGAGGTGGAGGATCGTCAGCCATCCTGCCAAATCAAGAGGGGCAGTTTAGCAAGAAAAACTGCAGGTGTATGGAATGATTCATGAAGTAAGGTGCACAACAGAAGGAAGTGCGATAGATACTTCATAATATTCGCACCAGACATTCAAATCCACACATAGCCTCGATTACAATCCGGCAGTACGACAGCTCATAGGGGAAGGCTAGACAACTAGGCGGCGCGCAGGCACGCGGTAAGGAAGTACACGACGAGACATAGCAAAGGCTACATCAACGTCAGAGAAAACTGTTGGAGCGAGGAATCTGCAAGTGACAACACAGGGTGCCCTCAATAAAAGGATCCTGTAAGCAGAACCTGACCCATAATCTTGAAGCAAGGGGGGAATATTTCAGAACTCCGGGTGGACGTGATTACGAGACCCTAATGTCAGAGTTAGTAAAATCTGTAACCCGAAAGGAAGAGAAATCAGAGTCCCAGAGTAAAGACGAGGAATAAAAGATCCTAATACCACCCATTTGGCGATGTGGGCCCGTAAGCCACACAGCCAAGTTAGTAAAACAGTTTTCGGACCACTAGACTCAACTTCGGCCAAGGAGTTGGAAAGGGGGTTCCTACAGGCAGTCGTATCTGATACCAACCTGTGACGCCCCCGGCTTAATCGTGCACTAATCATACACGCAAATGCACACGATCAAGCCTAAGGACTCACTTGAAGATATCACAACGCAACTCTAAAACATAAATAAAGTCATACAAGCAATATATTACAAGCCAGGGCCTCGAGGGCTCGAATACATAGCTCGATGGCATACAAGCGTCAGCGGAAGCATCAGATATCTGAGTACAGATATAAAAGAGAAATAGAAAGGCCTTTAGAAAGGCGGGACAAAATAAAACACTACAATCGAAAGGCGCAGGCCTCCTGCATGGGACCCTCCGTTCCTACTCCTAGACGTCGGCCATCTTGTGGAAGGATCCACTCTCGGGGAAGTAGTGGAAGTCGTCGGTGGGGCAGCTGTCTCAGGGGCTCCGCCAGCTGGTTGCATCAAATGAATATGGGGGAAAAAGAAAGTAAAGCAACCGTGAGTACTCATACGAAGTACTCAGCAAGCCAAGGATCTACATTACATATGCAACATTATCAAAGGGGGGCTGTATATGTGGACTGGGCTGCAGAAATGCCAGAATAGAGGGGGAAAGCCTAGTCCTAGCGAAGACTAGCATCTTCCGCATCTTCATCGGTCTTGCAGCATTAGAAGAGTGCAGATCAGCATAATGTAAGGTAGTAATAGTAACAAGTAACCGTCTCGCCCAGAGATCCTTCCTCGACTCCCTGTGAGAAAGCGATCCCGGAGCCATCATATCCAGGTATCATCTCAAGTTCTAGCTGTATCGATCGGGATACAACTCCGAGTGTCCTTTACCGTAGGACCGGCTATCGATAGATGTGTTCTTCCTTGCAGGGGTGCACCAACTTACCCACCACGCTCGATTAACTCCGGCCGGACACACTTTCCTGGGTCATGCCCGGCCTCGGCCAAACGATACACCGCAACCCTACCTACAGCTCAGCAGAGAGGTCCCCGTCGGTCTACCTCCTAAGCGCTCAGGGGTCTTGGGCCATCGCCCTGTGCACTCCGGGTCATTGCCTGCAGGGTGAAGCCAGGCACCACCTCTCTCCAGGGTGGCGCCGGTCCGTCCCGGCCGCGAGGCTGAACTGGACGTCTGACAGAGCTTTCGGCTGATGCTACGATGCAGAGTGCCCATAACTCTTCCCACGTGATGGTTAGTGCTATCCGACCAGAGGCCGGCTCGGATCACATATCCAAATCGTTAGTGGACTAGTGGCTTGCGGTAACGAGCAGAGACTCACGATCGATGTGACCCCGTCGCTCCGTCTCGAGGACTTGCTGCAAGGGCTAAGAATGCCCGGCCGCGCCTCATAGAATAACTCACGGGTAACTATCCATCATTCGCGGGTACCCCTCAGGGTCGACCCGCCTTTCCAAGGATCAGTGTCAACAGTAATGTAAGGCATCCGTGTGGTCACCATATCAAGGGGAATCCGAGGCATCACCCTCGTTGGACTCCCACCTGATGTAACATCTAGATGGACGTAGGAGGCATCACCCTCGAGGTCCACACGTGCGGTGTTGCGCGGCTTTGTCAGTATCGGGGGTGGTGTAGGAGGTATCACCCTCACTTACCACGACCGATCAACTAACCTACAAGGCTATCATCAGAAGTGCTGACGAGGTATCACCCTCGGCACTCGATAGTAACCCAGTAGTGTCGAGCAACTAAGGGGAAAGTGAGGTGCGGTGCCGGGGTCTGGTCTTCGATCCCGTTGATTGGGTCTTCTGAGAATCCAGCAGGGCAGTCAGGACAAGTGGGGGTCTCTAATGGGTCTCTACCCAGTCTATTCTAAACAGTTTAGGATAACAGTAAGGTATCAACAGCAGGTTACAATAAACAGGCTATGCAGCAGAAATAGGTAAAACAGTAACAGTAGTAAAATCTAATGCAAGCAGGAGATATTAGAATGGGTGATATCGAGATGATCAAAGGGGGGGCTTGCCTGGTTGTTTGGCGGCAAGGGCAAGGTCGTCGGTGGTGTAGCCAATCACCGGAGCTGCGTCGGTCTCAGAGACTACGTCGGTACCGGGATCTAACGAGAGAGAAGAGGGGGAAGCATAGTAAATACAAAGCAACAGGTGCATGACATGTCAACAAGTAGAGCTAGCGGTGTTCTATTGCAGGGCTAGGTAATACCGGTGAAAGAGAAAAACGTCCGGGAAAGTATTCCCGGTGTCCGGCATTTCGGACAGACGAAAAGAGGGGAACGGTTGCACGTTCGCTATGTTAGGGACGTGTGGCGGACGAACGGACCGCGTAATTGGATTCGTCTCGTCGTTCTGAGCAAGTTTCATGTACAAAGTTTTCCATCCGAGCTACGGTTTATTTTCCATTGAATTTCAATGTTTAATCTATATTCTGAAATTCCAGGGTATTATTTTAAATCGAAAACAGTAACTGGAATTGCTACGTGCACCCGGTGCAGTGCACCAGAGAGGCACCAGAGGGGCTGACAGGTGGGGCCCCATTGACCTGAGTCAACTGTCCAGTCAGCCGGTCAACTAGGCCAGTTGATCGGTCAACTGGGCCCGCGGGTCCCACAGTCAGTGGCACATAGAGCGGGCCCCAGCTGAGCCACATCAGCGCCGGCGCCGGCGAGGCAAAACACGGCGGCGACGGCCGGAGCTTCGCCGGAATCGCGGGTCACTCCTACGGGATCGTTGTGATGTGGCGCATCCAAAGGAGCGAGCGGCGGCAGCTGGGGATGGCCGGAGCTACGGCCGCGCTCGAGCTCAGTGATGGCCGGAGTTCAGGCTTCGGTGGGTGCATGCAATAGCTCGAAACCGAGCTCGAAAGGAGATGGGGAGGAGGCGGAGCTCACCGCGCGGGCTCACGGAGGCCCCTCGATGATCGGTAGCGCAGGGAGAGGCCGCGGCCATCAGAGATCGCCGGCACCAGAGAGATTAGCGCCGCGCTCGATCTCGCCCGTGCGGTCCTCTCCGAGCAAAAGGCGTTGGCGGACGACGTGGACGATCGAGGCGGTGACGGCGGACACGATGGACAGGCACGATGCAGCCGGTGGCTGCGGAGACGTCGAAGGACGGCGGCGGAGGCGCTCGGTGAGGGGGATCTGGAAGAGGACGAAGGGAGAGAGGGAGCGGAGTGGGGGAGAATGGCCAGAGGGAAAGGCTCAGCTCGGCCTTATCCCCTCGCAGGCTTCCGCCGTGTCGCGCTGTCGGCCGACAACCGGTGCGAGCGCGTGCGTCCATGGCACGGGCGACACGCACAGGAGAGAGAGGGAGAGGAGGGAGAAAGAGGCCGCGACGGGCTGGGCTCGGGGCACTGTGCACTTAGGCCCAGTGCACAGTGCCTCTTTCCTTTTTTTTCTTTTTGGTTTTAATTAAACAGCAGCAGATTTGCATTATTTTTAGCCACCAAATGAATTAGTAAAAATGTGAAACTAGGTCACATGATTACATTGCAACATCCAGCACTGCCACAAAAAGTTTGGGCATTTTTGGAGATCATTTGGATTTTTCTAAAAAATGAAAAGGGCATTTAACTTGCTGTTTTGGCTCTGTTTAAATTGTTCTGGCCCATTTCAAGTTGATGGTGATGTTGTGTTCCTTAACAACATTTGTTTTGGAATATTGCAACAAGATGAACATTTTTCCAACCGTGTTTGAACAACTTCATATTTCACTTTTGAATTTTGAGTTGATTTTCAGAATAGCATTTGAATTGATTATTTCACCAAAGTGATTAGGCACTGCAAATGGAGATAACTTGGCATTATTAGCAGTTGATCACAGTGGCTTTTACACAGGGGTGTTACAAGCCTGAACACATAAAGTTTGAAGATTAGGTGCCTGAAGCTGATGAGTACTATTTTCCAGGTGATGATGGCATTTCTGATGAAGAAGATGATGCATCTAGGTTTCCTTCTGGCAGGAAGAGAAATTTGAAGAAGAATGAGAGAATATGGTATGATTCATCTAGTCCTAATGCATATGAACAATTGAGCATTCATTTTGCTTTAAAAATGTGGTAGAGTTCAGAGAAGCATTGAGAAACTACCATGTTAGGACACTCAGGATTTTGAACACCATAGGAATGATCAAAGTAGGGTTATAGCTTGGTGATCAGATAGACAACATGGTTGTGAATTTTACGTAACTGCATCCAGGATTGCCCATGAATCAACCTTTAGCATCAAGAAGATGAACCTTGATCACACTTGTAGAGCAAGTGGAGAAAACACAAAGGTTACAGTCAACTGGATTGCAAAGGCTGTTGAGGATACTATAAGATCCAATCCTGGTGCAAGTGTTGAGACTATACTAAAATACACAAAAAAGAAGTTTGGAGTATATGTTCCAAAAAGTTTAGCCTACAAGGTAAGGAGGAAAGCTGTTGAAATTGTGCAAGGGGATCACAAGACACAATACTACAGATTGAGAGACCATCTGCAGTGTGTTCTAGATACAAACCCTGGCAGTAGGTGTGTGGTGACAACAAAGGACTTTGAACTTAATCCAGCACCTACACCAAGGTTTCATTACATGTTTTACTATCTGTTTGCATTTAAGGAGGGGTTCCTAAATGGTTGAATGCCTTTTATAGATAAGGATCATGCGCTTGGGATTGTCATCAGAGAAATTCGACGAGCTAATTAGTTCAACAAACCTTTATATTAATCCATTTGACGCCGGTAAGTGGAGTACTTACCTGGTGCTCTTATCTTGGCCTCTACTAAAGCCTCCCACAACGATTACCTACCAGCTGGCCCTTTGACACAATTTGGATGATGTGGGTGTTATGACCTCTATAATTCATTATTGACAACGTATCATTGCTATTCATAATCAACTTTTCCTAGGAGGCAAGCAAGTGGGAAGTAGTAGTTTATCCCCATTTTTGCTTTGATAGGAGAATACATCAGCGCTTAAACGGGGACAATGCTCTCACTTTTTTTTGGCAAACTAAGGGCATCCCCTGTATATTAACATCAAGGTATTGAGTTCTATGTTATCCAAACAAGATTTTGATGTTCAGAACCTTCGCGGGCAGGATTATGACGGGCCTAGTAATATGAGGGGGGAGTTCAATGGCTTGCAAGCTCTTTTTCTCAGATGATGCATGGATGCGTATTATGTCCACTGCTATGCTCATCGTTTGCAACTTGCGCTAGTGGCTGCATCGAAGGAGGTGATCTTTGTTACTCAATTCTTTCAGAAACTTCTTTTTATTATAAACATCGTTGACTCCTCCGCAAAGTGCCATGATGAGCTTCGTGATGCCCAGTTGGAGGAACTACCTCGGTTACTAGCTATTGATGACATTGAAACTCGTAAAGGGGAAATAAAATTTGCACACTAATAGGACCTGGAAACACTAGATGGGGGTCTCACTCAAGTTCTATATCCAGCCTAAAGAAAATGTTTAATGCAATAAATTCAATACTTCAAAATATAGCATTTGATGGGTCAGCTAGGTCAGTTCGTGCATATGGAGTGATGTCTACGACACAACTTGTTCTTGTAGACTCGTGTTGGGCCTCCAAGCGCAGAGTTTTGTAGGACAGTAGCAATTTTCCCTCAGGTGGATGACCTAAGGTTTATCAATCCGTGGGAGGCGTAGGATGAAGATGGTCTCTCTCAAACAACCCTGCAACCAAATAACAAAGAGTCTCTTGTGTCCCCAACACACCAAATACAATGGTAAATTGTATAGGTGCACTAATTCGGCCAAGAGATGGTGATACAAGTGTAGTAACGGTAGTAGATATTGATTTTTGTAATAGGAACAATAAAAAACCGCAAGGTAGCAAGTAACAAAAGTGAGCACAAACAGTATTGCAATGCTTAGAAACAAGGCCTAGGGTCCGTACTTTCGCTAGTGCAATCTCTCAACAATGCTAATATAATTGGATCATATAATAATCCCTCAATGTGCGATGAAGAACCACTCCAAAGTTCTTATCTAGCGGAGAACATAAGAAGAAATTGTTTGTAGGGTACGAAACCACCTCAAAGTTATCCTTTCCAATCGATCTATCCAAGAGTTCGTACTAAAATAACACAAGTTATCCTTTTCGATGGCTCTATCTAAGAGTTCGTACTAAAATAACAACATATGATACACATCAACCAACTCTAATCTCACCTAGATACTCCAATGTCACCACGAGTATCCGTGAGTTGATTATACGATATGCATCAAACAATTTCAGATTCATAATACTCAATCCAACACAAAGAACCTCAAAGAGTACCCCAAGATTTCTACCAGAGAAACAAAGATGAGAACGTGCATCAGCCCCTATGCATAGATTACCCAAATGTCACCTCGGGAATCCGCGAGTTGAGTGCCAAAACATATATCAAGTGAATCAATATGATACCCCATTGTCACCACGGGTATTCATAGCCAGACATACATCAAGTGCTCTCAAATCCAAAAAAGTATTCAATCCGATAAAAAACGAAATCTCAAAGGGAAAACTCAATTCATCACAACAAGATAGAGAGGGGAAAACACCATATGGTCCAACTATATTAACAAAGCTCGCAATACATCAAGATCGTGCCAACTCAAGAACACGAGAGAGAGAGAGAGAAATTAAACACATAGCTACTGGTACAAACCCTCAGCCCCGAGGGTGGACCACTCCCTCCTCATCATGGTGGCTGCCGGGATGATGAATATGGCCATCGGTGATGATTTCCCCCTCCGACAGGGTGCCGAAACAGGGACTAGATTGGTTTTTCATGGCTACAGAGGCTTACGGCGGTGGAACTTCTGATCTAGGGTTATTTCTAGGGGTTTCTAAATATATAAGATTTTTTGGCGTCGGTTTCACGCGAAGATGGGCCTCAGGGGGGCCACTACCCAATACGGCGCGCCAGGGGGTGGTGCGCCCTGGTGCCTTGTGGGCAGCAGGGGGCCCCCTCCAGTGGTTCTTTGCTCCAGTATTTTTCTTTTCTTCCAAAAAAATCATCAAAAAGTTTCGTCCAATTCCGAGAACTTTTATTTCTGCACAAAAAACAACACCATGGTAGTTCTGCTGAAAACAACGACAGTCCGGGTTAGTTCCATGCAAATCATACCAAAACCATATAAAATTGTTGTAAACATGGCATTAATACTTCATGAATTATAGATACGTTGGAGACGTATCAGCATCCCCAAGCTTAATTCCTACTCGTCCTCGAGTAGGTAAATCATAAAAGAAATAATTTATGAAGTGTGAATGCTAGTATAGTGCATAAGTTTGATCAATCATAATTTCAATCACTTTTTCTAGCATCATAACAGCAACTCTTTCTTATAAAACTCATCATGATAAAGTAGTAATCAATTCACATGTTATGGTTCAAACAATGGCTTCTCTTGAAACTTAACAACCTATGTTCTTAGTCACCAAACAATTGCAATTCCACTTATTCAACAAAGTCTAAGTAAGAGCTCCACATACTCAATCATCATATAGTCTTCTATGATTGCTAGTACTCAAAGCATATTTTTAGAACAAATGACATCCATCGAACACAGAGAAAGATAGGGGCTTAATGTTTCGCCTCCCAACTCATTTATCATACAGATAATTGTCAAAAATAATAAATCATGATCAAATATATTTGACTGGCCATATGTGCCTAGATCTTTCCCCACCACATGATGCTTGCTAACTAGAGAATAACTGAGGTTGAAATGAGAATGGATACTATTGACTCTTGCATAAAAGTAAATAGTAAAAAGTAAAAGATAGGCCCTTCGCAGAGGGAAGCAGAGGTTGTCATGCGTTTTTTATTTTTGGATGCACAATCTCTTAATGCAAAGGAACATCACGTTATATTGCCCCTTATGATAGCAACCTTTATTACGCAGTTCGTCGCTTTTATTACTTTGCCATCAAAAGTTTGTACAACGCTTATTTTCCCTTATAATAAAAGATCAAACATATTTAGGAGCAATTTTTATTGCTTTATGCACCGATGACAACTTACTTGAAGGATCTTATTCAACCCATAGGTAGGTATGGTGGATACTCATGGTAAGAAACTGGGTTTAAGGGTTTTTGGATGCACAAGTAGTATCTCTACTTAGTACAAATTTTTGGCTAGCAAAAGATCCTAGGCAAACACCACATGTTGGAGGATCCATAATAATATAACTTCTATGCAAATATACACAACCATAACTCATTACGTTGTCTTCCTTGTCCAACTTCAAATAATTTGCTCAAGTTTGAAAATAATTAATGGGTATTCACAATCATAGAAGATTTCCAAGATAATATATTTGTATGTGAAAGTTCTCTTCCTTATACTAATCATTCATGAATTGCTTGTATGACCAATATTGTGATTGTCAAGCTTCAAAACATTTCACTTTATAAACCCAATGTGAGGCTACTACGGGGCATGATATGAACATATAATTTCAAATTCATGATATTCAATTCATTCAACAATTTACTCATAGGATATAAGTGAAGCAGAAGAGTCAATGACAAACTACCCCAAAAAGATATAAGTGAAGTTCAAGCGATAGTTAAGTAAATGGGTAGCTATTTGAGGACTCTCTCTTATATTTTTTTCCAGATATTAAGTATTTTATTAAAACAGCAAGGAAAACAAACAAAAAATGCATTCCAAACTAGCACATATAATGTGAAGAAGCAAAAACATAGGTTCAACCGATACTAACCGATAATCGTTGATGAAGAAAAGGTGGGATGCCTACCGGGGCATCCCCAAGCTTAGGTGCTTGAGACTTCTTGAAATATTATCTTGGGATGCCTTGGGCATCCCCAAGCTTGAGCTTTTGTGTTTCCTTAATTCCTTTTATATCACGGTTTCCCTAAATCTTAAAAACTTCATCCACACAAAACTCAACAAGAACTCGTGAGATAAGTTAGTATAAATCAATGCATAACCTTATCATTATCTACTGTAGCAAATCACTAAAATTATTATGTAAGATTTCATACTAAATTCATCTGCATATTTAATATTCCCATCCTCAAATAGAATCATTAAACAAGCAAACATATGCAAACAATGCAAACATAACAGCAATCTGTCTAAACAGGACAGTCTGTAAAGAGTGCAATTATACTCATACTTTCCTAACTAAAACAATTCTGAAAAATTACCAAACAGTACAATATTTATCTTAGCTCACCGTGTAAAAAATTCAGTATTTTATTATGTACTGACTTTTCACAAATATTCAAAACATAACAACAAACTTTCTGTTTTCAAACAGCAACATATAGACTTGCAAAATAAGCATGGTAAAGGCTATCCTTGACACTTTTATTGAAATAAAAGATATAAAACATTATTATAAATAACATAAATCAAATCCTAATAAAATAAAATGATGGTCCAAGCAAAACACATATCATGTGACGAACAAAAATATAGCCCCAAGTAAGGTTACCGATAAAGTTGAAGACGAAAGAGGGGATGCCTTCCGGGGCATCCCCAAGCTTAGTTGCTCGGATCTTTCTTGAATATTACCTTGGGGTTCCTTGGGAATCCCTAAGCTTAGGGTCTCATCACTCCTTATTCTCCTCATATCGATATCTCACCCAAAACTTGAAAACTTCAATCACACAAAACTTAACGGAACTTCGTGAGATGGGTTAGCATAGTAAAACAAATCATTCACTTGGGTACTGTCAAATACAAGATTCATAATTGTTTCCACATAATGCCTACTGTAATTTATAATTTTCACACTTTATATTAAGCAATGTAAGCCATAGAAACCATAAAACAAGCAAACTATGCATTCCAAACAGAATCTGTCAAAAACAGAACAGTCTGTAAAGATCTGAATAATTACTACACTTATGTTACTCCAAAAACATTTAAAAATTAGGAAAGCGTAGGATATTTACGTATAAATCATATGAAAAAAATTCAGAATTTTTAGACCCTCCAGTGATTTTTAACAATTCTGTTACTGGACGCAAAAGTTTCTGTTTTTGCACAGAAATAAGTCAACTATCATCCACACTATCCCAAAGGCTTTACTTGGTACTTTATTGAAATAAAAGCTATAAAACATGATTAGGGCAGTAGCTTAATCATGTGAACTCACAAAAACAGTAGGTATAAGTATTGGGTTGTCTCCCAACAAGTGCCTTTCTTTAATGCCTTTTTATCTAGGCATGGTGATTTCAATGATGCTCATATAAAAGATAAGAATTGAAACACAAAGTGGGCATCATGAAGCATATGAATAGCACATTTAAGCCTAACCCACTTCCTATGCATAGGGATTTTGTAGCAAACAACTTATGGGAGCAAGAATCAACTAGCATAGGAAGGAAAAACAAGCAAAACTTCAAGATTTTCAACACATAGAGAGGAAACTTGATATTATTGAGATATGTAGAAGCATATGTTCCTCTCTCATAATAATTTTCAGTAGAATCACGAATGAATTCAACAATATAACTATCACATAAAGCATTCTTTTCATGATATACAACCATGGAAATTTTATTACTCTCCACATAAGCAAATTTATTCTCATGAATAATGGTGGGAGCAAACTCAACAAAATAACTATCATGTGATACTTGATTGACATAATCAATTTGAGCATTAAAATGATGATGACAAGATTCATGGTGATCATTATTCTTTATATCATAAGTGTCATCACAATAATCGTCATAGATAGCAACTTTGTTATCTAAATCAATTGAAACCTCTTCCAAGAGAGTGGAATCATCATTAAATAAAGTCATGACCTCTCCAAATCCACTTTCATCAATATAATCATCATAAATAGGAGGCATGCTTTCATCATAGTAAATATTCTCATCAAAATTTGGGGGACTAAAAATATCATCTTCATCAAACATAGCATCCCCAAGCTTGTAGCTTTGCATATCATTAACATCATGGATATTCAAAGAATTCATAATAGCAACATTGCAATCATGCTCATCATACAAAGACTTTATGCCAAACATTTTATTGTATTCTTCTTCTATCAATTGAGCTCAATTTTCCTTTCCATCATTTTCAAGAAAGACATTATAAAGACGAATAATATGAGACAACCACAATTCCATCTTTTTGTTGTTTTATTTTATAAACCAAACTTGTGATAAAACAAGAAACTAAAAGATTCAATTGCAAGATCTAAAGATATACCTTCAAGCACTCACCTCCCTGGAAACGGCGCTAGAAAAGAGCTTGATGTCTACTACACAACTTGTTCTTGTAGGCTCATGTTGGGCCTCCAAGCGCAGAGTTTTGTAGGACAGTAGCAGTTTTCCCTCAAGTGGATGACCTAAGGTTTATCAATCCGTGGGAGGCGTAGGATGAAGATGGTCTCTCTTAAACAACCCTGCAACCAAATAACAAAGAGTCTCTTGTGTCCCCAACACACCAAATACAATGGTAAATTGTATAGGTGCACAAATTCGGCCAAGAGATGGTGATACAAGTGTAGTAATGATAGTAGATATTGATTTTTGTAATAGGAACAATAAAAAAACAGCAAGGAAGCAAGTAACAAAAGTGAGCACAAACGGTATTGCAATGCTTAGAAACAAGGCCTAGGGTCCATACTTTCGCTAGTGCAATCTCTCAACAATGCTAATATAATTGGATCATATAACAATCCCTCAATGTCCGATGAAGAATCACTCCAAAGTTCTTATCTAGCGGAGAACATAAGAAGAAATTGTTTGTAGTGTATGAAACCACCTCAAAGTTATCCTTTTCGATTGATCTATCCAAGAGTTCGTACTAAAATAACACCAAGTTATCCTTTCTGATCGATCTATCTAAGAGTTCATACTAAAATAACACCATATGATACACATCAACCAACTCTAATCTCACCTAGATACTCCAATGTCACCACGAGTATCCGTGAGTTGATTATACGATATGCATCAAACAATTTCAGATTCATAATACTCAACCCAACACAAAGAACCTCAAAGAGAGCCCCAAGATTTCTACCGGAGAAACAAAGACGAGAACGTGCATCAACCCCTATGCATAGATTACCCTAATGTCACCTCAGGAATCCGCGAGTTCAGTGCCAAAACATACATCAAGTGAATTAATATGATACCCCATTGTCACCACGGGTATTCATAGTAAGACATACATCAAGTGCTCTCAAATCCATAAAAGTGTTCAATCTGATAAAAAATGAAATCTCAAAGGGAAAACTCAATTCATCACAACAATATAGAGAGGGGAAAATACCATATGATCCAACTATATTAACAAAGGTCGCGATACATCAAGATCGTGCCAACTCAAGAACACGAGAGAGAGAGAGATTAAACACATAGCTACTGGTACAAACCCTCAGCCCTGAGGGTGGACTACTCCCTCCTCATCATGGTGGCCGCCGGGATGATGAAGATGGCCACTGGTGATGATTCACTACTGCAGGATACTACTAACGTGACACTACAATCAGAGACCCTTTGAAGAAGCTGTGTGCGATGCATTAATCGCAAACAATGATGTAAAAAACCGTCAAAAAATATGCAAAATGTTTGCGATGGCGGATACATCAAACACGATTCAGATTGGAGTTGTGTGTGCGATGCGTGACATACGGTTCACTCCAATGAACTATTTGCGAGTAGGCAGAACAACAGAAACTGGCAGCCAGATGAAGGTGTGTGTGATATACGGCATACAGTTCACCCGGATGAACTATTTTTTATTAGGAAACACAATAGAAACGGTCAGCCAGATCAAAGGTGTGTGCGATATACGGCATACAGTTCACTCGGATGAACTTTTTGTGTTGAGCCAAGAGAACAGAAATGGGTGAACTTAACAAGATGTGTGTAGTGGGCAAACAGATTTGTAATCAGAAATGTGTGCAAAGACCGATAATACCACGGACGATTGTTGCTAATAAGCCATGTGTGTTGTGGGCAAACACGTCCTGGCATACAATTGTCAGTGATTGATGAATTCATCACCGACGGTTTCCCTAGTATGTTATCTGTGCGATGTGATCGCATACAGAGCAACAACATATATACTAATAAGGACATGATTGCACAACCAAATTAAACATCCAGTTACATAGGTGGCTAGTACACACATCACATTTCCACACACCAAAGTAAACTATTACATGCATAATTAACTAGGATAAACAATCATCTGATCATAATCTACTTCTTCTGGTGACACTTGCCGCCACTGCTGCACTAGGATAAACGTAACAGTATTCTTTACTGTGAATAGTGTCCTCTGTTGGACACACAAGTATATGGATCATAGCCTTGGGCGAGCAATGTGTCCGCACGCGTCTGATACGTCTCCAACATATTTATAATTTTTGCTTGTTCCATGTTGTTATATTATTATTCTTGGATGTTTTACAATCATTTTATAGCAACTTTATATCATTTTTTGGGACTAACCTATTGACATAGTGCCCAGTGCCAGTTGCTATTTTTTGCTTGTTTTTTACTTCGCAGAACATCAGTACCAAACGGAGTCCAAACGCAGCGAAACTTTTTTGAGAATTTTTTTGGACCAGAAGACACAAGATGGGCCAAAGAAGTACCAGACGGGAGGCCCGAGGTGGGCACAACCCACCAGGGCGCGCCCAGGAGCCCAGGCGCGCCCAGGGGGTTGTGCCCCCTCAGTGGCCTCCCGCACCGCCTCTTCGCCATATAAATCCCCAAATATTCCAGAAACCCTAGGGGAGTGGACGAAACACAATTCCAGTCGCCGCAAGTTCCAGAACCACTAGATCCAATCCAGACACCATCACGGAGGGGTTCATCATCCTCATTAGTGCCTCTCCGATGATGTGTGAGTAGTTCATCATAGACCTACGGGTCCGTAGGCAGTAGCTAGATGGCCTCTTCTCTCTTTTGATTCTCAATACAATGGTCTCTTGGAGATCTATTTGATGTAACTCTTTATTGCGGTGTGTTTGTTGGGATCCGATGAACTTTGAGTTTATGATCAGATCTAAATCCATGAATATTATTTGAGTCTTCTTTTGATCTCTTATATGCATGATTATTTATAGCCTCGTATTTCTTCTTCGAAGCTTTGGTTTAGTTAGGCCAACTAGATCGATTTTTCTTGCCATGGGAAGAGGTGCTTTGTGATGGGTTCGATCCTGCGGTGTTCTTTCCCAGTGACAGAAGCGGCAGCAAGACACGCATGCATCGTTGCTATTGACAACCCCTCATAAGCGTCGGGTTGCAAGTATTTGTTCTTTGTGTGCAGGTACCGTTTACATAGTGTTGCGTGGTTCTCCTACTGGATTGATACCTTGGTTTCATAACTGAGGGAAATACCTATCGTAGTTGTGCTGCATCATCCCTTCCTCTGTGGGGAAATACCGATGTAGCTCAAGCGACATCAGCGTCGTGCTAGCTCGATGTTCCTTCTATGATAAGTTTCCATTAATTGATGGCGTTTTATGACCACGCCACAGTTTCCCGCCATTTCCTCACCGGTTTCCTGCCGCCACCCAACGATATTGCGCATAAACCTAGGCGGCGTGCCATGCACCAAGGCAACAAGCGCAGGCTGTAGGACATCCACCTTTTCCAAGCATGCCAACCCACCGAAGCGCCTCCTCTACCATCAACCTCCTCGACGAGGGAAACGAGAAGTTGGCACGGCCCGTCAAGGCCGAGGCGCTCCCCGGCAATGTGATGGACGACGCCGTGCTGCGCGTCATCACCAGGGTTGAGCAGACCCTTGGCGCATGGCCCTTCAGCGCCGCGGATCAAGATAGGCATGTCAGCGTTGAGAGGTTGCAGCTCACCGCACAACATGATCGATGGTGTGCCGTAGAGCAAGCTAGGTGCGTCCGTGCCGATAGGCTGCGGCTCGCTGCACAGCGAGACCGTTGGAGCGCCGTAGAGTGAGAGGCGCGGCGCGTCGCACAGCAAGAGCGGATCCATCGGCGCATGCCTGCTGTCGACAGGGCGTCGTAGCTGGGTACACGTCCCGTCAGTACCCCCATTCCTCGGTAGGAGTGGGCAGAGGCCGTCTGCGCCATACTTGCACCAGAGGTCGGCCGCGCCGTACTTGCACCGGACGCCCGCCGTGTCGTTTGCATGGGTCGCGCCGTTCGCCTTGTCCGCGACCAGCTCGATGCCAATGCACTGGTCGCTAGGCTCGACCACCTCCTTGGTCCAGGTGTCCACCTGGGCGCAGTAGAGGAACATGGCCGTCGCATCCTCGAGCTGGTGATCTCTGATGAAATAGCCAACGTGGAGCTCGAGATCGCGCTCCAGATGTACCGCGAGCGTGTCGACCGCTTGGACGAACGCTTACACGAGTTCAGGCAGAGCCAAGAGCTACCGTAGGCAAGGGCTGCTGGTCATGGGTGCGTTTTATTTTGTTGAGTTGTTTCGACATGGGTCGCTATGTATTCACAACAATCATAATATTGCCCTGTTTATTGCTCTGTTTCAATGTGTGTACTCTGTTTTCCGCTCTTAAATGTTCTGTTTCAATGTGTGTATATATGCTTTCCATTCTGTATATGTGGATGATAACAGCTAGATACAAATTAGTATACAAAAATAGATAGAAAAATGGAATTCATAATATATATTAATTGTTCATTAGTTCATCACAGAATATATATAATATCATCACATTTACGTGATGATACTTAACTACTAGGTACAATGCATAAAATTTAAAACGAACAATACTAAAACTAATAATCCCTCCTGGGGGCAGTATTCCGGCAGCCCCTCGCCAGTAGCTCCCTGGTGTGCGGCGTCTTCCCAGCGCGGAGGCAATACTCCGACTCATCCGCCTCGCAGCGCTTGTCGTACCGATCTGCCTCTTGCTGGCGGACGAGTGCGAACGATCTTGCCATTTCGTTGGGCGCCCACCAGAGCTCCTCATCGGTGGCACGCTAGAACTTATCGACCCACCTCCATGCAGCGATGAGGCGCCTAGCGCCTTTGACCTTCCTCGCAAAGTACCCGTCTTCGTACACCTCCTCCGCACGACGACGCGCCCGCCCCAAAAGCTCCACCGCCTCCTTTTTCCAGGCGTCCTCACGGGCTTCATAGGCCGCCTGGTACCTGGCTTCCTCCTCCGCCATCTCCTTCTTGAATGCCAATTGCCTGGCTTTCTCGGCCGGCGGCAGCGACTTCCACAGACAAAGATTGTACTGGCCCCAAAACCACTCCAAAGTGGGGGCTCCGACACAATCTCGTCTGGCGGGGGTCCTCCTTGTTGCAGCTCTTCGACTAAACGTCCTCGGGGGGCAGCACCTCATCGTCGGTGCGTGGGCAGATCGGCGGCGCCATGGCAGAGATTCAAGAGAGAGAGAGAGAGAGAGAGGGCGAGTGAGGGAAGGATGTAGATGAGAATGCAGGCGGGTGATGTCTACTACACAACTTTATTCTTGTAGACTCGTGTTGGGCCTCCAAGCGCAGAGTTTTGTAGGACAGTAGCAATTTTCCCTCAAGTGGATGACCTAAGGTTTATCAATCCATGGGAGGCGTAGGATGAAGATAGTCTCTCTCAAACAACCCTACAACCAAATACAAGAAATCTCTTGTGTCCCCAACACACCCAATACAATGGCAAATTGTATAGGTGCACTAGTTCGGCGAAGAGATGGTGATAAAAGTATAATACGGATGGTAGAAATATATTTTTATAATCTGAATAAATAACAACAGCAAGGTAGCAAGTGACAAAAGTGAGCACAAACGGTATTGCAATGCTTGAAAACAAGGCCTAGGGTCCGTACTTTCGCTAGTGCAATCTCTCAACAATGCTAATATAATTGGATCATATAACCATCCCTCAACGTGCGATGAAGAATCACTCCAAAGTTCCTATCTAGCGGAGAACATAAGAATAAATTGTTTGTAGGGTACGAAACCACCTCAAAGCTATTCTTTCCGATCGATCTATCCAAGAGTTCATACTAAAATAACACCAAAGCAAATTCAGATTCGTAATGCTCAATCCAACACAAAGAACCTCAAAGAGTGCCCCAAGATTTCTACCGGAGAAACAAAGACAAGAACGTGCATCAACCCCTATGCATAGATTACCCCAATGTCACCTCGGGAATCCGCGAGTTGAGTGCCAAAACATATATCAAGTGAATCAATATAATACCCAATTGTCACCATGGGTATTCATATGCAAGACATATATCAAGTTCTCTCAAATCCATAAAAGTATTCAATCCGATAAAACGAAATCTCAAAGGGAAAACTCAATTCATCACAACAAGATAGAGAGGGGAAAACACCATATGATCCGACTATATTAACAAAGCCTGTGATACATCAAGATTGTGCATCTCAAGAACACGAGAGAGAGATATTAAACACATAGCTACTGGTACAAACCCTCAGCCCCGAGGGTGGACTACTCCCTCCTCATCGTGGTGGTCGCCGGGATGATGAAGATGGCCACCGGTGATGATCTCCCCCTCCGGCAGGGTGCCGGAACGGGGTCTAGATTGGATCTTCTGGATACAGACGCCTTGCAGCGGCGGTACTTCTGATCTAGGGTCTCCGTGAGGGTTTTTGGAATATTTGGCAATTTATAGGACGAAGAGGCGGTGCGGGAGACCACCGAGGTGGGCACAACCCACCGGGGCGCGCCTGGGGGCCCAGGCGCTCCTTGGTGGGTTGTGCCCCCCCTCGGGGCACCCCCCAGGTGCTGCTCTAGCCCATTGAATGTCTTCTGGTCGATAAAAAATCCACAAAAAGTTTCGCTGCGTTTGGACTCCGTTTGGTATTGATTTTCTGCGATGTAAAAAAACAAGCAAAAAACAGCAATTGGCACTGGGCACTATGTCAATAAGTTAGTCCCAAAACGTGATATAAAGTTGCTATAAAATGATTGTAAAACATCCAAGAATGATAATATAGTAGCATGAATACTTCATAAATTATAGATACGTTGGAGACGTATCAGCATCCCCAAGCTTAATTCCTACTCGTCCTCGAGTAGGTAAATGATAAAAGAAATAATTTATGAAGTGTGAATGCTAGCAAAGTGCATAAGTTTGATCAATAGTAATTTCAATCACTTTTCCTAGCATCATAACAACTCTTTCTCATAAAACTCATCATGTTAAAGTAGCAATCAATTCACATGTTAAGGTTCAAACAATGAATTCTCTTGAAACTCAACAACCTATATTCTAAGTCACCAAACAATTGCAATTCAACTTATTCAACAGGGTCTAAGTAAGAGCTCCATATACTCAACCATCATATAGTCTTCTATGATTGCTAACACTCACCGCATACACATGAGCAAAACGTTTCAACCGGACACATAGAAAGATAGGGGCTTTTAATTTCGCCTCCCAACGTATTCACCTCAAGGGTGATGTCAACAATAATAACTCATGCTACCCATATCCAACTGGATATATGTGCCTAGATATTTCCTCACCACATGATGCTTGCCAAAAGATAAAAATAAAAAGGAATAGAGAGAAAAACTTTGACTCTTGCATGAAAGTAAATACATAAAAGTAAAAGGTAGGCCCTTCGCAGAGGGAAGCAGAGGTTGCCATGCGCTTTTTGTTTGTATGCTCAATCCCTTAGTGCAAAAGAACGTCACGTTATATTACCCCTTATGATAGCAACCTTTACTATGCAGTCTGTCGCTTTTATTCTTTGCCATCACAAGTTCGTACAATGCCCAATTTTCTCTTACACTAAATGATCTAACACTTTTAGAAGCAATTTTTATTGCCTTATTGCACCGATGACAACTTACTTGAAGGATCTTACTCAATCCTTAGGTAGGTATGGTGGACTCTTGAAAATAAGATTTGGGTTTAAGGGTTTTTGGATGCACAAGTAGTATCTCTACTTGGTGTGGCATTTTTGGCTAGCAAAGATGGGGGGCAAGCACCACATGTTGAAGGATCTATGACAATATAACTTCTTTGTGAATATGAACAAACATAAATCATTACGTTGTCTTCCTTGTCCAACGTCAACAATTTTGGCATATAATATTTTGATGGGGGCTCACAATCACAAAAGATTTCCAAGATAGTGTATTTGCATGTGAAAGTTCTCTTCCTTATAGTAATCATTCATGAATTGCTTGTATGACCAATATTGTGATTGTCAAGCTTCAAAATATTTCACTTTCTAAACCCAATGTGAAGCTACCACTTGGCATGAAATGAACATATAATTTCAACTTCATGATATTCAATTCATTCAATAATTTACTCATAGGATATAAGTGAAGCACGAGAGTAAATGACAAACTACTCCAAAAAGATATAAGTGAAGATTAAGCGAGTAGTTAAGTAAAGGGGTAGCTAATTGAGGACTCTTTCTTATTTAAAAACTTTCATATCTAAGTATTTTATTAAAGCAGCAAGTAAAACAAAACAAAATGACATTCCAAGAATAGCACAACTCAAGTGAAGAAGCAAAAACTTAGGCTCAACCGATACTAACCGATAATTGTTGATGAAGAAAGGTGGGATGCCTACCGGGGCATCCCCAAGCTTAGATGCTTGAGACTTCTTGAAATATTTTCTTGGGATGCCTTGGGCATCCCCAAGCTTGAGCTTTTGCGTCTCCTTAATTCCTTTTATATCACGGTTTCCCTAAATCCTAAAAACTTCGTACACACAAAACTCAACAAGAACTCGTGAGATAAGTTAGTATAAACCAATGCAAAAACCTTATCATTCTCCACTTTAGAAAATCACAAGAATTATTATTCAACATTGCATACTAAATGCCTCTGCATATTTAATACTCCTATCCTCAAATAGAATCATTAAACAAGCAAACATATGTAGACAATGCAAACATAACAGCAATCTGCCAAAACAGTACAGTCTGTAAAGAATGCAAGAGTATCAATACTTATTTAACTCCAAAAATTATGAAAATTTACCACACTGTATAAAATTTATCATATCTTATTGTGCAAAAAGTTTCAACATTTTATCACATTCTGACTTTACTCGGGAATTTTTACAACATCGATAAACTTTCTGTTTTGAAACAGCAACTCATATACTTGCAAAATGAGCATGGTAAAGGCTATCCTTGACATTTTTATTGAAAAGAAAGATGAAAAACATTATTATAAATAACATCAAGCAAAACCTAACAAGAAAATGATGCTCCAAGCAAAACACATATCATGTGACGAAAAAAATGTAGCTCCAAGTGAGGTTACCGATAATGTTGGAGATGAAAGAGGGGATGCCTTCCGGGGCATCCCCAAGCTTAGTTGCTTGGATCTTCCTTGAATATTACCTTGGGGTGCCTTGGGCATCCCCAATCTTAGGGTCTTGTCACTCCTTATTCTCCACATATCGACATCTCACCCAAAACTTGAAAACTTCAATCACACAAGACTTAACGGAACTTCGTGAGATAGATTAGTATGATAAAGAGCAAACCATTTCACTTTGGTACTGTCAAAGACAAGATTCATAATTGTTTACACACAATTACTACTGTATCATATCATTTCCACAATTTATATTGAGCAATATAAGCCATAGAAACTAGAAAACAAGCAAACTATGCATTGAAAACAGAATCTGTCAAAAACAGAACAGTCTGTAGTAATATGTACTCCAACCATAATTATGCTACTCCAAAAATTCTTAAAAATTAGGAAAACGTAGATAATTTTCATATCTATCACCTGTAAAAAATTCAGATCAAAATCACGTTCCAGTAAATTTTCAAAATTCCTGTACTGAGCGCAAAAGTTTCTGTTTTTGCACAGATCCAAGTCAACTATCATCCACACTATCCCAAAGGCTTTACTTGGCACTTTATTGAAACAAAAGCAATAAAACATGATTACTAAAGTAGAATAATCATGTTAACACATAAAAACAGTAGGGGTAAATGTTGGGTTGTCTCCCAACAAGCGCTTTTCTTTAATGCCTTTTAGCTAGGCATGATGATTTCAATGATGCTCGCATAAAAGATAAGAATTGAAACATAAAGAGAGCATCATGAACCATAAGTTCCTCTCGCATAATAATTTTCATTAGCATCATGAATATATTCATAAATATAAACATCACATAAAGCATTCTCTTCATGATCCACAAGCATAGAAATTTTATTACTCTCCACATAAGAAAATTTCTTCTCATCCACAATGGTGGGAGTATCATATGAAACTCGAATACTATAAATTGTTTCCACATTAAAAGAGTAATGTTCAGGAAAAGGGTAATCATAACTATGACAAGTTTTATAAATATAATCATCACTACTTTTTATAACATAAGTATCATCACAATAATCATCATAAGTAGCAACTTTGTTCTCATCATAGATAGGAGGCATGTAATCATCATAGCAAATATTATCATTCAAAATAGGGGGACTAAAAAGATCATCTTCATTAAGCATATCATCCCCAAGCTTGGGACAAACATTAATTGCAGCAAATAAATTCTCAAACATGTCATTCTCATCAAACATAGCATCCCCAAGCTTGTGACTTGGCATATCATAAGCATAATCACTCTCATCATTAATAGTATGAATAGCACCAACGGTATAACAATTGCTATCATCATAATTTCCCAAGTTGGTGCCAAAAAGATTTCCAAGATTATAAGAAGTATCATTATCTTCCCAATCATAATCATTACAACAAGTAGTAGGCATCACAAAATCATACTCAATATCATCATCCTCCATCAACATATTTGATTCACTTTCATGAGGCACAATGGTGATAGGAGCAATATTACTTGGGAGAGTTACCTTTTTACCTATACTTCTCCTTCTTTTCCTTTTCTTCCTCACCACCTCACGTATGGGTTTAATCAATGTTTTCGAGCTTCTTGTTTAAGAGATTGATTGGATAGGAAGCTCCTCCTCGTTACCCGATTCATCATAATAAACACTAGGAGGGTATTGGGAAATATTTTCCCTTTCATTAGTACTCTCTTCATATTCTATTTGTTTTCTTGTCTTTAGATAGTTGGCAATATAAGGATTCTTATTGCAATTTACCACACAAAACATATAAATTTCCTCTAGATCAAAATCAAGAAATCTTTGAGATTAAATTTTGGAATACCCTCAGTTATACGTTTCATTTCTTCATACCCCAAAATAAGACTAAGCTCTTTATGATGCTCAAGGGTAATCAAGTTATCACAATTTTTGGACACGATTTGATCATGAAACAATTTGCATTGGAGATTTAAATGACCACGTTCATTGCAAAGTTCACAAGGATGGCGAGAAAAATTAAATCTTTCAGCACAATCATCTAGCCTCTCTTGCAACTTTTTCGTTTCTAAATATTTATGCTTCTTACAAAATCTATCTTCCCTTTTTGGTGTGCAATTGCACTCCCAATTCACTCCACAAAAATTGACATTCTTATAGGAGACATCATTATCATGACTAATGAAATCATCATTAACATCATGGATATTCAAAGAATTCATACTAGCAATATTGCAATCATGCCCATCATCCAACATTTTTATGCCATAAATTTTGTTGAATTCTTTTTCTAGCAATTGAGCACAATTATCGGAATCCCTATTCTCAAGATAGACATTATAAAGATAAAGAACAACTTGAGGTAACCCAATCTCCATTTTTTTTGTAGTTTTCTTTTATAAACCAAACTAGTGATAAAACAAGAAACTAAAAGATTCAATTGCAAGATCTAAAGATATACCTTCAAGCACTCACCTCCCCGGCAATGGCGCCAGAAAAGAGCTTGATGTCTACTGCGCAACTTTAATCTTGTAGACTCGTGTTGGGCCTCCAAGCACAGAGTTTTGTAGGACAGTAGCAATTTTCCCTCAAGTGGATGACCTAAGGTTTATCAATCTGTGGGAGGCGTAGGATGAAGATGGTCTCTCTCAAACAACCCTACAACCAAATACAAGAAATCTCTTGTGTCCCCAACACACCCAATACAATGGCAAATTGTATAGGTGCACTAGTTCGGCGAAGAGATGGTGATAAAAGTGTAATATGGATGGTAGAAATATATTTTTATAATCTGAATAAATAACAACAGCAAGGTAGCAAGTGACAAAAGTGAGCACAAACGGTATTGCAATGCTTGAAAACAAGGCCTAGGGTCCGTACTTTCGCTAGTGCAATCTCTCAACAATGCTAATATAATTGGATCATATAACCATCCCTCAAAGTGCGATGAAGAATCACTCCAAAGTTCCTATCTAGCGGAGAACATAAGAATAAATTGTTTGTAGGGTACGAAACCACCTCAAAGCTATTCTTTCTGATCGATCTATCCAAGAGTTCGTACTAAAATAACACCAAAGAAAATTCAGATTCGTAATGCTCAATCCAACACAAAGAACCTCAAAGAGTGCGCCAAGATTTCTACCAGAGAAACAAAGACAAGAACGTGCATCAACCCCTATGCATAGATTACCCCAATGTCACCTCGGGAATCCGCGAGTTGAGTGCCAAAACATATATCAAGTGAATCAATATAATACCCCATTGTCACCACGGGTATTCGTATGCAAGACATATATCAAGTGCTCTCAAATCCATAAAAGTATTCAATCCGATAAAACAAAATCTCAAAGGGAAAACTCAATTCATCACAACAAGATAGAGAGGGGAAAACACCATATGATCCGACTATATTAACAAAGCCCGCGATACATCAAGATTGTGCATCTCAAGAACACGAGAGAGAGAGATTAAACACATAGCTACTGGTACAAACCCTCAGCCCCGAGGGTGGACTACTCCCTCCTCATCGTGGTGGTCGCCAGGATGATGAAGATGGCCACCAGTGATGATCTTCCCCTCCGGCAGGGTGCAAGAACAGGGTCTAGATTGGATCTCATGGATACAGAGGCCTTGCGATGGCGAAACTTCTAATCTAGGGTCTCCGTGAGAGTTTTTGGAATATTTGGCAATTTATAGGGCGAAGAGGCGGTGCAGGAGGCCACCGAGGTGGGCACAACCCACCGGGGCACGGCTGGGGGCCCAGGCGTGCCCTGGTGGGTTGTGCCCCCTCGGGGCACCCCCTAGGTGCTGCTCTGGCCCATTGGATGTCTTCTGGTCCATAAAAAATCCACAAAAAGTTTCGCTGCATTTGGACTCCGTTTGGTATTGATTTTCTGCGATGGAAAAAAATAAGCAAAAAACAGCAACTGGCACTGGGCACTATGTCAATAAGTTAGTCCCAAAAAATTATATAAAGTTGCTATAAAATGATTGTAAAACATCCAAGAATGATAATATAGCAGCATGAATACTTCATAAATTATAGATACGTTGGAGACGTATCAGCGGGATGACGTGAGAAAGGTAGTACTTATTGGCAGCCGGAATCTAGATCGACGGGAACAGTACACACGCCGGTCGCCGGAATTTACGAGTACTGTAGTTTGAATTGCACACAATTCCCGCAGCAAAATCCGTGTGTGAAATTAATAGCTGACGGTTTCCAATACAGAACCGCGTCTGATTAATAACCCGCGCCACTCACCTTCCAAACCTCGAGGTGCGAAATAGAGTGCCAATCATAGGCCCGGTTGTCTTGCTAGATCTTTACATTTTCTTTTGAGAACACCAGATATTTACATTTTCTTTCCTCATATAAGGCACGAATGCTTATTTTGCGATACCATGGCACTCCATGCATGTGTCCAAGCTGTGACACCAATATGTTTGAAAATTTCTTCCAATTTACTGCACATGGAATTAACTCGCACACAAGTACACAAATATGATTTTTCAAACCGTTATGGTTAGGTGTTGCATGTAGATGTAGTTCAAATTTGAATTACGGTCATTAAATGGCTAGAAAATCACTAAAATGTCTTAAAAAGGTCAAATCACCCCTGAAATTTTCCAAATTTTGATGTGACAGTTGTATTAGTGCACGTTAACTGTAGAAAAAATTTGAAGGTCATAAGAGGAAGCTATCGTCGATTCGTCATCAAACATGCATTGTTCCCTCTCGAAACCACGAGCCTTCTAGTGAGTTGCTCCAGTTTGTGATGGGTGTGTGTCCAAACTTTCATCAAACAGGCCAATTTTTTACCACATCATCTTGTGGCATGACATTACGTCAAGCAAGGTTTCATGTGTTTCTAATCATTTTTTAATTTTTTTGGAATTTAAATGCCATGGCACTCGATGCTTTATGTCCAAGCCGTGAGACCAATATGTTTGAAAATTCCTTCCAATTTACTGCACATGGAATTAACTCGCACATAAGTACACAAATATGATTTTTCAAACTGTTATGGTTAGCTGTTGCATGTAGATGTAGTTCAAATTTGAATTACGGTCATTAAATGTCTAGAAAATCACTTAAATGTCTTAAAAGGTCAAATGACCCCTGAAATTTTCCAAATTTTTATAGGACAGTTGTATTAGTGCATGTTAAATGTAGAAAAAATTTGAAGGCCATAAGAGGAAGCTATCGTCGATTCGTCATCAAACATGCATTATTCCCTCTCGGAACCACGAGCCTTCTAGTGAGTTGCTCCGGTTTGTGAGGGGTGTGTGTCCAAACTTTCGTCAAATAGGCCAAATTTTTTTTACCACATCATCTTGGTGGCATGACATTACGTCAAGCAAGGTTTCATGTGTTTCTGACCATTTTTTAATTTTTTGGAATTTAAATGCCATGGCACTCCATAGTTTGTGCCCAAGCCGTGAGACCAATATGTTTGAAAATTCCTTCCAATTTACTGCACATGGAATTAACTCGTACACAAGTACACAAATATGATTTTCAAACCGTTATGGTTAGCTGATGCATGTAGATGTAGTTCAAATTTGAATTACGGTCATTAAATGGCTAGAAAATCACTTAAATGTCTTAAAAAGGTCAAATGACCGCTGGAATTTTCCAAATTTTGACATGACAGTTGTATTACTGCACATGAAATGTAGAAAAAAATTGAAGGCCATAAGAGGAAGCTATCGCCCGTTCGTCATCAAACATGCATTGTTTCCTCTCGGAACCACGAGCCTTCTAGTGAGTTGCTCCGGTTTGTGAGGGGTGTGTGTCCAAACTTTTGTCAAACAGGCCAATTTTTTTACCACACCATCTTCGTGCCATGCCATTACGTCAAGCAATGTTTCATGTGTTTCTAATCATTTTTGAATTTTTTTTTAAATTTAAATGCAATGGCACTCCATGCTTTGTGTCCAACCGTGACACCAATATGTTTGAAAATTCCGTCCAATTTACTGCACATGGAATTAACTCGCACACAAGTATACAAATATGACTTTTCAAACCGTTATGGTTAGCTGTTGCATGTACATGTAGTTCAAATTTGAATTACAGTCATTAAATGGCTAGAAAATCACTTAAATGTCTTAAAAAGGTCAAATGACCCCTGATATTTTCCAAATTTTGACATGACAGTTTTATTAGTGCACGTGAACTGTAGATAAATTTTGAAGGCCATAAGAGGAAGCTATCGCCGATTCGTCATGAAAGATGCATTGTTGTGACGCCCCCGATTCAATCGTACACTAATCATACACGCAAACGTGTACGATCAAGATCAGGGACTCACGGGAAGATATCACAACACAACTCTAAAAGTAAAATAAGTCATACAAGCATCATAATACAAGCCAGGGGCCTCGAGGGCTCGAATACAAGTGCTCGATCATAGACGAGTCAGCGGAAGCAACGATATCTGAGTACAGACATAAGTTAAACAAGTTGCCATAAGATGGCTAGCACAAACTGGGATACATATCGAAAGAGGCGCAGGCCTCCTGCCTGGGATCCTCCTAAACTACTCCTGGTCGTCGTCGGCAGCCTGCACGTAGTAGTAGGCGCCTCCAGAGTAGGGGTCGTCGTCGACGGTGGCGTCTGGCTCCTGAACTCCAGCATCTGGTTGTGACAACCAGAAAGAAAAGAAAGGGGGAAAAGGGGGAAGCAAAGCAACCGTGAGTACTCATCCAAAGTACTCGCAAGCAAGGAGCTACACTACATATGCATGGGTATATGTGTAAAGGGCCATATCAGTGGACTGAACTGCAGAAAGCCAGAATAAGAGGGGGGATATCTAATCCTGTCGAAGACTACGCTTCTGGCAGCCTCCATCTTGCAGCATGTAGGAGAGAGTAGATGGTAAGTTCACCAAGTAGCATCGTATAGCATAAACCTACCCGACGATCCTCTCCTTGTCGCCCTGCGAGAGAGCGATCACCGGGTTGTATCTGGCACTTGAAAGGGTGTGTTTTATTAAGTATCCGGTTCTAGTTGTCATAAGGTCGAGGTACAACTCCGGGTCGTCCTTTTACCGAGGGACACGGCTATTCGAATAGATAAACTTCCCTGCAGGGGTGCACCACATTACCCAAGACGCTCGATCCCTCTGGCCGAGCACACTTTCCTGGGTCATACCCGGCCTCGGAAGATCAACACGTCGCAGCCCTACCTAGGCCTAACAGAGAGGTCAGCATGCCGGTCTAAATCCTATGCGCGCAGGGGTCTGGGCCCATCGCCCATTGCACACCTGCACGTTGCGTGGGCGGCCGGAGAGCAGACCTAGCAACCTCCATTACAAAGGAAGTTGCGTTACGCGGTCCAACCCGGCGCGCGCCGCTCAGTCGCTGACGTCTAGGAGGCTTCGGCTGATACCACGACGTCGAGTACCCATAACTGTTCCCGCGTAGTTGGTTAGTGCGTATAGGCCAGTGGCCAAACTCAGATCAAATACCAAGATCTCGTTAAGCGTGTTATTATGAAGTAAACTCGAACGCCGACCAGGGCCAGGCCCACCTGTCTCCTAGGTGGTCTCAACCTGCCCTGTCGCTCCGCCACAAAGATCCACACAGAGGGCCGTCAGGACAAAGGTCCTTTCAGCCCCCAATCCGTGAATCACTCGCGGGTACTCTTCGAGCCGACCCGACTTTAGTCACCATCTGTATAGTATGTATATATGTATAGTATATACCCGTGATCACCTCCCGAGTGATCACGGCCCGATAGTATAGCAAGGCAGACTGACAAGAATGTAGGGCCAATGATGATAAACTAGCATCCTATACTAAGTATTTAGGATTGCAGGTAAGGTATCAACAGATGTAGCAACAATGTCAGGCTATGCATCAGAATAGGATTAACGGAAAGCAGTAACATGCTACACTACTCTAATGCAAGCAGTATAGAGGAGAATAGGCGATATCTGGTGATCAAGGGGGGGGCTTGCCTGGAAGCTCTGCAGACAGGTACGGATCTTCAAACGAAGTAGACGACCATCAGATCATCAGCGGCCTCGAGGTCTATCGGAAAGAGGTAACGGAGGGGGAACACAATAAATAACAGAGCAATCAATGCAACACAAAGCAAGACGCGGCAATACGTTGTGCTAGGGGTGATCTAACGCAGGTTACACGGTACCGAGGAAGGGGGAGCCCATCCGGGAAAGTATTCCCGGTCCCGAACATTTGTCAGACAGATGACCGGAGGGGAAATGGAACAATAAATACACTGCCATGGTGCAACAGGGATGCATGACATGTCTAAAAGCAGTGCTAGTGTGTTATACTGCCTATCTAAGTGTTCTAGTTAATTTAGGAATTTATTTGGGATTATTTTACTAAAGTCATGCACTATTCACCTGCCAGAAACAGGCAAAAAGTTGCATGTTCAGATAGTTAGAGGCATCTGACAGGTATGTGGGTTGCGTATTTGGATTCGTCTCGTCGTTCTGAGCAACTTTCATGTAGAAAGTATTTTCATCTGAGCTACGGTTTATTTTATATAAATTTTAAAAGATTTAAATCATTTTTAGGATTAATTTAATTCAACATTATCCAGAATAGTGTTTGCTGACGTCAGCATGACATCAGCAGTCAACAGGGTGTTGACCGGTCAAACTGACGTGTGGGTCCAGTAGGGCCCACCTGTCATAGACTAAACAGGTTAATTAGGGTTTAATTAAGCAGGATTAGTTATGTTTAATTAAACTAGATTAATTAAGTTAAATAATTAATTAATTAATTAATATATTTTTTCTTTCTTATTATCATTTTTTTAACCTTTTCTTTTTAATCCATTTTCGTTCTGGGGACGGCCCCACTTGTCATTGGCCCATAGGGGCCTAGCGGGTTAGCGGGCATGAGGGCGTCGGGCGCCGGGCGGAGCCGAGTGACGGGCGGTGGTGCGGGCGGACCCGGCGACGAGCGCCGCGGGCGGGGGTGCACTAGCTGCGGCGGTGGCCCGCCGGGGCGAACGGAGGGGGCCGCGGGGCAGTGGGGCGCGGTGGTGGAGGCGGTCAGCGGGTCGGCTATAGGCGCAGGCCTCGCGTGGCCGTGGCAAGGGCGAGGCGGGCGGAGCAGAGCATCTCGCAGCCCGCAGCAGGAAGCGAGGAGCGGGGTGGCGCGGGCGCGGCCATGGTCGCGCAGGCGATGGCCATGGCGGGGCAACGACGGGCGCAGTCGGGCGCTGCGTGGGGAAGGAGGCCGCGGCATCGGGCGCGGGGAGCGCGAGCGCGCGCGCATGGCCGAGCGGTGCGGTGAGCAGGGGCGGACGGGGCATGCGGGAGCGCGGCCTGGTCGCGGCGAGCACGGAGACCAGGCGCGGTGAGTGCAACCGCGGGGCAGTGGGCGTGAGCGAGACCACGGCGGGCGCAGGAGTAGAGGCGGGGGGCGACGGGGTTCTCACCCGCGTTGGTGAGCAGGGGGGCGGCGAGGCTCGGTGGAGCCTTTGGGGAGGAGGACGAGGACGCGTTGCCGGCGAGGAGGAGACGAGGAGGACGAGGCGACGGGCGACAGCGGGGTCCAGTGACGGCGTCAAGCGGCGGCGTCCGGGACGTCGAGCGGCGACGGGGTCGCAGCCCCGATCCAGATCGGATCGGGAGGGGGGGAGCGAGAGGGAGTGGGGGAAGTGGGGTGGTTCGATCTAGGGTTTCCTAGACAGGGGGGATATGGGGAGTGGGGTGGGTGGCCGGCTGGGCCTGGTGGGTTGGCCCAGTTGGGCCACGGCCCAGGGGGGTTTTCTCCTTTTCTTTATTTTCTTTTAGTTCTGTTTTTCCTTTTCTTATTTATTTATTTTTGTTTGGGCATCAAATGAATGTTGTAAAATATGAGAGCTGGCCCACAAATCACAGCACGATATAACCTACCACCAAAAACTAATTTGGGGTAAATATCATTTCATATTTATTTTGTATTAATAAAAAGGTTATTAAACAATGTTTTCAGCCACTGTTTGAGGATGATTAAGTCACTTATCAAACTTTAATAATGTTGTTTACAATTTTATCATAGCCTCTGATTTATCTACTATTTATTGAACATTTTAGTTTTAATATTTGAAAACTTTTATTGTTTGCTTGATTTTGAATTTTGAATTTGAATCAGTTTCGAATTAACGCGAGATTAGCAACAGTAATCGTAGTGAAGTGGCATCATTACCGGAGGGTTACTGTAGCTTGATTACCCGGGCGTCACAATTCTCCTCCACTACAAGAAATCTCGTCCCGAGATTTAAGAGGGGGACTAAGGGGAAAATTCTGGTTACGAAATTCTAACGGGTCTTCTCGGTCTTGGTTGCTCTTCTCGAAGAGGTCGATCCATTACGTTGAAGTCTTTATTTCTCTGCTCCAGGTCATCATGATCAAGTCGTCATCCTTTCTTCGGGATCTCCATCGTCCTACGAACGCGACCAATGGGAAAAACTCCAGAAGAACGCATCTCCACAAAGCTGGGCATCTGATGGTGAACTCAATGGGAAATACATAAGGTACCCCACGAGTTGTATTTCAGTGAATTCGCTGAGTGCAATATACGATGGTACCAAAGTTTCAAACGGGTAGGCATTCATTCGATGACTGGACAGAAGCTGGAATGGGGGTTTGAACAACGAGAATAACATGGTGTTTGATTCCAGGATGATTAATGGTATATCATTTAGCTCATGAATCACACACGAAGCTAGGTGCAAAGGATACATTAGAATTCGGTTGTAAAGAAGAGTCAGGTTTCGATCCAGTGGACCTGTGGGTTATGGGCCCACCATGTGGTTTAAAAGTAGGAAGGGCGCTATCATGTTACATAACCATGATAGCAAGGCATGTTAGAGAATAACCTGTCAGTTATGTCGATAACAATGTTGGTACCAAGGGCGAGGGACGAAGAGAACCATTTTCCTGCTCGTTGAACGAGGCGGACCAAATAGGCAAAGTTCTCGTCCATCGGCGGCTACCGAAATGTCATCAACAATAGGAACAGGGTCTTACTGGCAGAGTTGTACACCGAGGTGTTTGCATAAGCAGGAAAATATTACTGCTTAGATCATATAGATCACAAGAAAGGTTAAACAAAACAATGGAAAGGAAACTATGTCTATCAGATTAAACAAAACAATGGAAAGGAAAATGTGTTTAAACACAAGTAAATAGGAGTATATCCTTCCCAAGGACAAGCAGAGCATGATATTCATGACAGGATATAAAGTAGAAAACTCTTTAGGTAAGGGGAGAAGAATTTCATGACATTACCCATACAACGGTGTTTGGATAATTGATAAGGAAAATTTAGTATTGTGCTTCAAATGCTCTTATTGAAAATCGGAGTACCACAGACATGCTTCGAGATAGCATTGACATGGTCGTCAAGTAAGGGTAAGATTTTGGATGCAGGAAGGATCCATCAGGAACAATTTGCGGAATAAGTCTTACGATTTCCTCATGGAAGAATGGATAACCTTGCTAAAAAGGAAAACTATAACAATAGGGCCTCCAGATAGGTGTGCTAAGCATGACATCACCTTACTGGGTTGTATAAAGAACAATGTTATGACCCTTGGAAATATGTTCCAGCCATCATATCTGACCGAGGTTCAGATCTGATTAGTGTCGGGATACCTCAGACCCAGGATGCCTGAGAAGGAAGGGGTGCAACACAATTTGACGAGATGGCGTTGCAAGATTCTCGGGTAATGAACTATAGGAGCGGGCTCCCAAAACAATAGTTCATCATTAAACCAAGGAGAGGATGAGGAGGTGGCTGATGGACTCAGCGACAATTCCACACGGATGGATTTCCACAATTATGTGAACAAGGAGATGACATATGACAATTCAAATGATATAATGTTGTATGCCCGAGGAAAACATACACCATTAATCATTAGTTGAAAGGTGTGATCGAATTTAGACCTTGGGCAGCAAGATCAATGTTAGAGTGACGATTCAATAATCAACAGTCTAAGAACAAACTGTCGATTGTTAACATTCAAAGCAATAGGGTTGCTAGAAGTACAGAATCCAAGCAGCACCGCTTGTTAGATGGTATCCCTGTTAGAATCAACACGGGGACCAAGAAAGAAGGGTGACGGTGAGAAGTATCACTATGCCAAGAATTTTCAAAGAGGTGAAGCAATCCTCACAACATACTCGGCATAAAGGACAGTAATACTTCAAGGTAGAATATAATGCAAACAGGATAGCAAGTTGCATCCATAACACAAACAAGCTCGCGATGAAAAGAAGTTCAGGGTGTTGTCGATGATAACAAAAAGCATCAAGGGCAAGGAGGGTATTTCTCAACATGAACACAGTGGACATCTCGAAAGAAGTCAAAGTGTTGAAGGTGATCCGACACATTTGCCGGGAGGTTTCAAGAGGACGCAATCAAACAGCGACGGCGTCAAGCAGGGAATGACGACGTGAAAGTCATAGGAACAACAAGTAAGATGCTAGCTCAGAATCAAAGTTGCCTTTCAGAACAAGAAACATGATGTTGAAAGCTCGACGTAAGTCGTGCTCGCACTCTGAAGAATTTGTGCACCGAAGAAGGTCGAGGTAGCACAATCAAAGATAGCAAGATAAGGGTGTAGCCGATGGCGTAGGACGACATGACTGAGTTTAAATTTCCCAGTAACAATTACTAGGGGTATTTGAATTTTAGAGCGGATTTGATTTACTAAACGGTGTCCTTGGTTGACGGCAACCTAGAACCCGTAGAGTGATTACGATTAGGAAAGTTATTACTTCAACAAGTTAGTAAGATGCCGTGCAAAGGCATGATATCCTCGAGATACCACGGGGTAAACTCGAAGGTAGAACATGATAGAAGTTGAACTAGGTCATTGACCTATGACAGTGGATACCTTAACCTTGTCAAAATTTTGACGAGGCACTGGAAGGAATTTCTTTCAGATATATTGGAGAAAGAACAGTATGGTCGAACCATAACTGCAAGGTTCAATTTAAGGATACCAAAAGAATTATACAGATGGAAATCACTTTGCAAGAAGCTTCCGAGATGGTCTACATCATTTCCATGGGCATGAACACAAAGCTCAAGGTCGACTCCCACTTCTTCAATGCATATCATTTCATTCACCTCCCGCTTAGACAAAGCTGTAGTGCTGGAAATTTATCTGGCAAAACACCAGAAGAGTATGACTCGTGAACACTTTCGGGTTCACACGAATTAGTGAAATCATAGGTTCAACCCATCGGGGTATCTTAGGAACATATACTACAAACTTCAAGAGTAATTAACACATGCTCGAAGGTAGAGCATGGTTGGCAAAACAGAGGATACAATTTACCAAGGGCATCATGTATCAGGGGAAGAACTCACAAGGTGATTGAATATGAAAGACACTATCGGATAACAATCCAACAATGGATCGGGCGATCCACAACGGAGCTGATGTGAGTAACGGTACTCAATCAGAGGAAGAAGAAGTATGCAGAGGCATCAGGTTATAGAAACAACTGACTAACTCGAAGTTCAATGCAAGGGAATTTATGATTTCCAAATCAAGAGATCAGGAGCAAGGGCTCTGATTAAGGATGGGTAAGTCGAGTAGGCTTAGGGGCACAATCGATGACAATTTGATTGGTCGAGAACCAGCTCATGTTCAAAAGGACGTCTGAGCCGGAAGATAATTAGAAAAGGATCAACTGATGAATGCGTGCATTCGCACTCATGTTGAATCAATAAGATGAAAATGACGGTGTCAAAGGATACTAATGAATATTGCCAGTCGTATGGAAAGCATCCATAATGCAAGCAGACAAGTATTTGCAGAGCAATAAGCTGTTAAGGATTTTTGAAAGATCGAATAGTATTTGTATGCATCTTGTGAATCATATGAACAAAGGGGGAGGAACGGATACTCGGTAAGTGCGAGGAATTATCCGTAGGGGGTATTCATGAGGCAAGAACTGCAAGGCAGTAAGCTCAAAGGATTGTCGGAACAACGAAAAGTTGTTCGGGGCATCTTGTAATAACAAGATCAACTGGATTGAATGTATGAATGGCAAGTGTATGTAATTATACATAAGGATATATCGGTGGTAAGGAATTTCAAAAGCGATGAGCACAAAGGTCTCGGGAAAACATCGAAGGGTATCTTCTGAATCTTCTGGTGAAGTAGGCGATCATCTCCAGTGAGGGGCTCTCCGGGAGAAAATATTTACGAGAACCTAGAGTTACATTTAGCAAAACCATTTAACCTGAATAGAAGAGAGAACGGAGTCCTAGAGTATAGACGAGGAATAAGAGATCCTAATACCACCTAATTGCGACGTGGGCCCGTAAGACACACAGCCATGTTAGTAAAATAGTTTTCTTTGTCTAGACTCAACTTCGGCCAAGGAGTGTGGAAGGGGGGTTCCTACAGGCAGTCGGCTCTGATACCAACTTGTGACGCCCCCGATTCAATCGTACACTAATCATACACGCAAACGTGTACGATCAAGATCAGGGACTCACGGGAAGATATCACAACACAACTCTAAAAGTAAAATAAGTCATACAAGCATCATAATACAAGCCAGGGGCCTCGAGGGCTCGAATACAAGTGCTCGATCATAGACGAGTCAGCGGAAGCAACGATATCTGAGTACAGACATAAGTTAAACAAGTTGCCATAAGATGGCTAGCACAAACTGGGATACATATCGAAAGAGGCGCAGGCCTCCTGCCTGGGATCCTCCTAAACTACTCCTGGTCGTCGTCGGCAGCCTGCACGTAGTAGTAGGCGCCTCCAGAGTAGGGGTCGTCGTCGACGGTGGCGTCTGGCTCCTGAACTCCAGCATCTGGTTGTGACAACCAGAAAGAAAAGAAAGGGGGAAAAGGGGGAAGCAAAGCAACCGTGAGTACTCATCCAAAGTACTCGCAAGCAAGGAGCTACACTACATATGCATGGGTATATGTGTAAAGGGCCATATCAGTGGACTGAACTGCAGAAAGCCAGAATAAGAGGGGGGATATCTAATCCTGTCGAAGACTACGCTTCTGGCAGCCTCCATCTTGCAGCATGTAGGAGAGAGTAGATGGTAAGTTCACCAAGTAGCATCGTATAGCATAAACCTACCCGACGATCCTCTCCTCGTCGCCCTGCGAGAGAGCGATCACCGGGTTGTATCTGGCACTTGAAAGGGTGTGTTTTATTAAGTATCCAGTTCTAGTTGTCCTAAGGTCGAGGTACAACTCCGGGTCGTCCTTTTACCGAGGGACACGGCTATTCGAATAGATAAACTTCCCTGCAGGGGTGCACCACATTACCCAACACGCTCGATCCCTCTGGCCGGGCACACTTTCCTGGGTCATACCCGGCCTCGGAAGATCAACACGTCGCAGCCCTACCTAGGCCTAACAGAGAGGTCAGCACGCCGGTCTAAATCCTATGCGCGCAGGGGTCTGGGCCCATCGCCCATTGCACACCTGCACGTTGCGTGGGCGGCCAGAGAGCAGACCTAGCAACCTCTATTAGAAAGGAAGTTGCGTTACGCGGTCCAACCCGGCGCGCGCCGCTCAGTCGCTGACGTCTAGGAGGCTTCGGCTGATACCACGACGTCGAGTACCCATAACTGTTCCCGCGTAGTTGGTTAGTGCGTATAGGCCAGTGGCTAGACTCAGATCAAATACCAAGATCTCGTTAAGCGTGTTATTATGAAGTAAACTCGAACGCCGACCAGGGCCAGGCCCACCTGTCTCCTAGGTGGTCTCAACCTGCCCTGTCGCTCCGCCACAAAGATCCACACAGAGGGCCGTCAGGACAAAGGTCCTTTCAGCCCCCAATCCGTGAATCACTCGCGGGTACTCTTCGAGCCGACCCGACTTTAGTCACCATGTGTATAGTATGTATATATGTATAGTATATACCCGTGATCACCTCCCGAGTGATCACGGCCCGATAGTATAGCAAGGCAGACTGACAAGAATGTAGGGCCAATGATGATAAACTAGCATCCTATAATAAGTATTTAGGATTGCAGGTAAGGTATCAACAGATGTAGCAACAATGTCAGGCTATGCATCAGAATAGGATTAACGGAAAGCAGTAACATGCTACACTACTCTAATGCAAGCAGTATAGAGGAGAATAGGCGATATCTGGTGATCAAGGGGGGGGCTTGCGTGGAAGCTCTGCAGACAGGTACGGATCTTCAAACGAAGTAGACGACCATCAGATCATCAGCGGCCTCGAGGTCTACCGGAAAGAGGTAATGGAGGGGGAACACAATAAATAACAGAGCAATCAATGCAACACAAAGCAAGACGCGGCAATACGTTGTGCTAGGGGCGATCTAACGCAGGTTACACGGTACCGAGGAAGGGGGAGCCCATCCGGGAAAGTATTCCTGGTCCCGGACATTTGTCAGACAGATGACCGGAGGGGAAATGGAACAATAAACACACTGCCATGGTGCAACAGGGATGCATGACATGTCTAAAAGCAGTGCTAGTGTGTTATACTGCCTATCTAAGTGTTCTAGTTAATTTAGGAATTTATTTGGGATTATTTTACTAAAGTCATGCACTATTCACCTGCCAGAAACAGGCAAAAAGTTGCATGTTCAGATAGTTAGAGGCATCTGACAGGTATGTGGGTTGCGTATTTGGATTCGTCTCGTCGTTCTGAGCAACTTTCATGCAGAAAGTATTTTCATCTGAGCTACGGTTTATTTTATATTAATTTTAAAGATTTAAATCATTTTTAGGATTAATTTAATTAATTTAATTCAACATTATCCAGAATAGTGTTTGCTGACGTCAGCATGACATCAGCAGTCAACAGGGTGTTGACCGGTCAAACTGACGTGTGGGTCCAATGGGGCCCACCTATCATAGACTAAACAGGTTAATTAGGGTTTAATTAAGCAGGATAAGTTATGTTTAATTAAACTAGATTAATTAAGTTAAATATTTATTTAATTAATATATATATATATATATTTATTTCTTATTATCATTTTTTTAACCTTTTCTTTTTAATCCATTTTCGTTCTGGGGACGGCCCCACTTATCATTGGCCCATAGGGGCCTAGCGGGCATGAGGGCGTCTGGCGCCAGGCAGAGCCGGGTGACGGGCGGTGGTGCGGGTGGACCCGGCGACAAGCGCCGCGGGCGGGGGTGCACTAGCTGCGACGGTGGCCCGTCGGGGCGAACGGAGGGGGCCGCGGGGCAGTGGGGCGCGGTGGTGGAGGCGGTCAGCGGGGCGGCTATGGGCGCAGGCCTCGCGTGGCCGTGGCAAGGGCGAGGCGGGCGCAGCAGAGCATCTCGCAGCGCGCAGCAGGAAGCGAGGAGCGGGGTGGCGCGGGCGCGGCCATGGTCGCGCAGGCGATGGCCATGGCGGGGCAACAATGGGCGCAGTCGGGCGCTGCGTGGGGAAGGAGGCCGCGGCATCGGGCGCGGGGAGCGCGAGCGCGCGCGCATGGCCGAGCGGTGCGGTGAGCAGGGGTGGACGGGGCATGCGGGAGCGCGGCCTGGTCGCGGCGAGCGTGGAGACCAGGAGCGGTGAGTGCGACCGCGGGGCAGTGGGCGTGAGCGAGACCACGGCGGGCGCAGGAGTAGAGGCGGGGGGCGACGGGGTTCTCACCCGCGTTGGTGAGCAGGGGGGCGGCGAGGCTCGGTGGAGCCTTTGGGGAGGAGGACGAGGACGCGTTGCCGGCGAGGAGGAGACGAGGAGGACGAGGCGACGGGCGACGGCGGGGTCCAGTGACAGCGTCAAGCGGCGGCGTCCGGGACGTCGAGCGGCGACAGGGTCGCAGCCCCGATCCAGATCGGATCGGGAGGGGGGGAGCGAGAGGGAGTGGCGGAAGTGGGGTGGTTCGATCTAGGGTTTCCTAGACAGGGGGGGATATGGGGAGTGGGGTGGGTGGCCGGCTGGGCCTGGTGGGTTGGCCCAGTTGGGCCACGGCCCAGGGGGGTTTTCTCCTTTTCTTTATTTTCTTTTAGTTCTGTTTTTCCTTTTCTTATTTATTTATTTTTGTTTTGGCTAATTGTTTGGGCATCAAATGAATTTTGTAAAATATGAGAGCTGGCCCACAAATCACAGCACGATATAACCTACCACCAAAATCTAATTTGGGGTAAATATCATTTCATATTTATTTTGTATTAATAAAAAGGTTATTAAACAATGTTTTCAGCCACTGTTTGAGGATGTTTAAGTCACTTATCAAACTTCAATAATGTTGTTTACAATTTTATCATAGCCTCTGATTGATCTACTATTTATTGAACATTTTAGTTTTAATATTTGAAAACTTTTATTGTTTGCTTGATTTTGAATTTGAATCAGTTTCGAATTAACGCGAGATTAGCAACAGTAATCGTAGTGACGTGGCATCATTACCAGAGGGTTACTGTAGCTTGATTACCCGGGCGTCACAATTGTTCCCTTCTCGGAACCACGAGCCTTCTATTGAGTTGCTCCGGTTTGTGAGGGGTGTGTGTCCAAAGTTTTGTCAAACATGCCAAATTTTTTACCACACCATCTTCATGCCATGCCATTACGTTGTAACACCCCCTTGTAAGAAGCACTGTGATACTCTGTTGAATATGCCAAGTCATGATCATTAGAAGTGCCAAATAACAAGGGTTAAGGATTCAACTCAAATTCAAATTTGAAAATCAATTTAAATTTCAAAGTGAAATATGGAGTTGTTTAAATCCTGATGGAAAAATGTTCATTAAATGGCAAATAATTCAGGAACATTTCTAAAATCAATATCAAAATATTTGGAGTTGGACAAGTGACTCTAACTAGATGAAGCAGCACCCAAAACAGCAATATTAAATTCATTTAAAATTGATACTAAATGAAATGGCTTCCAAAACTGTTCAAACCACTTTTTGGTGAGAGCTAATATTGCATTGCGATATTCGGGCCAACTCCCACATTTTTCAAAAGTGCACAAGTGCCCTAAACATTTTGAAACAGAAAAGGAAGAAAATCAGAAAGTAAGAAAAAGAAAAAGGTTAAACTGGACTGGACCAAGTGCATAGTGCACTGGCCCAGCCCAGCAGGCCCATTTCCCCCTTACCTCTCTCCTGCGTGTCGCCGGCGCCTTGGCCGAGCACGCGCGCGCCGGTGGGCACGCGACACCGCGACGCCACCAACGAAACAGTGCGGCAGAGGGGATAAGGGCGATGCCGAGCCGTTCCCCTGGTCCTCCCCGTCACTTTCTCCTCGCTCACCCTCGTTCGCTCCGTCTTCTCCCTCCAGATCCGCCCCAACCGAGCGTCACCGTCGCCGCGACGGCGAGATCCCGCGGCCACCAGCGTCCCCGAGTCCGGCAACCGTGTCCGGCGAACGCGCCTGCCTCGACTACGTCCTCCCCTACCGCTGGGTCGAGCCGGGAGCCGCTGTGCGAGCGACACGAGCTCGCCTTCTTCCCCGACTCCAGCGAGATTCCCCGACGAATGCGCTGCCGCTGCTGCTACTAATCCGCCACCGGCCTTTCGTGCGTGCCGCTCGGTGAGCATCACACCCTCCCCGTCGTTCGCTGCTCGTTTATCCATCGCTGCTAGCCGCCACCGAAGCCGCTGCTCTGCCGCCCGCCATTGCCGGCGATGAGCTCGGTGCAGAGCTGCCCGAGCCACCCCGCCTTGTTCCTTGTGCTCCTGGCGCCCGTAGCTATCCGCCTAGCCGTGCGAACCGCTCGGAAACGGCCTGAAGCCGCGACTCCGACCTCGCCCGAACTCCAGCCTCCGCCACGGCTCAACACCGGCGGCTCTGCCGGCCTCCCCTGGCCGTGCTGACCCCGTAGATGGATGCGGTGCACCTCCCTCGTTCGAACGCAGCAAAAACCGCACGAAACGGAGCAGCACAGCGCGTTTCCGACGCTCTCCGGCGAGGCCGCCGCCGCGGAGCGCTCGCCGGTGTGCTTCCGGCGTCCCCGCCGACGTGGCAAGTGGTGGGGCCCGCCCACGGTCACTGCCAGTGGGCCCCGCTACAGAGTTTGACCACGTTGACTTGGTCAACCATGGTGACGTGGCTCCCACAGCCACTGACATGTGGGCCCCGCGTGAATAAACTGATTTTATAAATAAATAAACCTGTTAATTTAAATTATTAATTAATTAGTGTTTAATCAGTCACTGACGCCTGGGGCCCACCCCACTAATTAGCCCTGTAGATTAGTTTATACCTCTGTTAGACCAGAGAGGCTGACAGGTGGGTCCCACCTGTCAGCTTGACCAGTCAGCCGCGCTGACGCATTGCTGACATCACTGCTGACGCAGTAAATCCATTTCTGTTATTAAAATAAATCCAGAAAATCATTTAAAACTCTAAAAATTAATAACTTTTAAACCGTAGCTCGGATCGAAAAACTTTGAACATGAAACTTGCTCAAAACGACGAGCCGAGTCTGATCGTGCCATCTGTTTCTCCATCGGAACCCCCTACGTAGAAGAACTCGTAACTCCGGACCCGTATCCGGCAGATGAATAGTGCACACACGTCGGATGTTAAATCCCAGAATAATTCTAAAAATAACTAAAATGACTTAGATGCATAATTAGGCAACCCTGCACTGCATCATAGCATCACACGCACCGTATTGCATTTGTTTGTATTATGTTTACCTGTTTCTTCCCCCTCTTCTCTCTCGGTAGACCCCGACGTTGGCGTAGCTCCCGAGGCAGACGCAGCTCAGGAGTACGACTACGTCCCCGACGATACCACTGAAGACCTTGCCCTTGCCCCCGAGCAAATAGGCAAGCACCCCCATTTTGAGCATGCCTATATCGCCTATTCTCTTCTCTCTTATGCTTGCATTAGAACTGCTACTGCTACTGTTTTCCTATATCTGTTGCATAGCCTGATTATTGTAACCTGCCTTGCTTCCTTACTGGTTATCCTAGACTGCTTAGTATAGGCTGGGTAGAGACACGATAGAGACCCCCACTTGATCCCGACTGCCCTGCTGGATATCGGAAGACCCGATCATCGGGATTGAAGACTAGACCCTGGCACCGCACATCACTTCCCCTTAGTTGCCGACACTGCTGGGTTACCGTCGAGTGTCGAGGGTGATACCTCGTCAGCACTTCTAATGTTAACATTGTAGGTTAGTTACTCGGTCGTGGTAAGCGAGGGTGATTCCTCCTACACCACCCCCGATAACAGCGTCGTCGTGCAACTTCTCAAGTGTGGACCTCGAGGGTGATTCCTCCTTCGTTCACCTTGATGATAACATCAGGAGGGGTTCCATCGAGGGTGATTCCTCAGGGCTCCCCTGGTGTCAGACACACAGTTATTGTTGATGAGTGGACTTGCACTAAACCATTATACTAAAGACGGGTCGGCCCTGAGGGGTACCCGCGTGAGCTTAATGCGAAATGATGTGGAGTCGGGTTGACCTGGATGGTGCCCGCGAGATAACTACGAGGCGTGGCCGGGCATTCTTAGCCCTTGCCGCAAGTCCTCGAGACGGGGTGACGGGGTCACATCGTTCGTGAGTCTCTGCTTGTTTCCGCGCGCTCCTAATCCACTACAATTTGGATATTTGATCCGAGGGGCCTCTGGCCTGATAGCACTAACCATCACGTGGGCATAGTATGGGCGTTCTGCGTCGTATACTTCAGCCGAAGCTTAATGGACGTCAGCGACTGAGCGGCGCGCGCTGGATTGGACTGGTTACGCAACCGCGTTTGTATTAAGGGGTTGCTAGGTCTGCTTCCGGCCGCCCACGCAACGCGCAGGAGTTCCCGGGGCGATGGCCCAAGACCCCTGGGGGCATAGGTTTAGTCCGGCGTGCTGACCTCTCTGTTAGGTATTTGGTCGGGTTGCGGCATGTTGCTTGGCCGAGGCCGGGCATGACCCAGAAAAGTGTGTCCGGCCGGAGTTAAGCGAGTGTGGTGGGTAAGTTGGTGCACCCCTGCAGGGAAGAAACTTCTATCGATAGCCAGTCCTACGGTAACGGACACTCGGAGTTGTATCGCGATCGGTACAACTAGAACATGTGATGAGAACTGGATAGTACGGCTCTGGGATTGCTTTCTCGCAGGGAGTCGAGAAAGGATTTCAGGTCGAGGTTGATGATACTACGACTACTTTACATTATGTTCATCTGCTCTCTTCTATTGCTACAAGACTGTCGAAGATTGTTGAAGATGCTAGTCTTCGATAGGACTAGGCTTTCCCCCTCTATTCTGGCATTTCTGCAGCCCAGTCCACATATACAACCATTCCTTTGACAATGATGCATATGTAGTGTAGATCCTTGCTTGCTGAGTACTTCGGATGAGTACTCACGTTTGCTTTACTTTCTTTTCCCCCCATATTCCATTTGATGCCACCAGACGACGGAGCCCCTGAGCCAGAAGCCCCAGCCGACGACCAGTACTACTACCCGCCTGGCGAGTACTACTACTACGAGGAGCCATTTGACGACCAGGAGTAGGATCGGAGGGTCCAGGGCAGGAGGCCTACGCCTTTCGATCGTAGTATTTTATTTTACCCCGCCTTTGTGAAGGCCTATTTCTCTCTCTGTAATATATCTGTACCCAGATATCTAATGCTTCCGCTGACGCTTGTATGCCATCGAGCTATGTATTCGAGCCCTCGAGGCCCTGGCTTGTAATATAAAGCTTGTATGACTTTATTTATGTTTTAGAGTTGTGTTGTGATATCTTCAAGTGAGTCCTTAGGCTTGATCGTGCGCATTTGCGTGTATGATTAGTGCACGATTAAGCCGGGGTCGTCACATACGTGAAGCAAGGTTTCATGTATTTCTGATCATTTTTGAATTTTTTGGAATTTAAATGCAATGGCAGTCGATGCTTTGTGTCCAAGCCGTGACACCAATATGTTTGAAAATTTCATCCAATTTACTGCACATGGAATTAACTCGCACACAAGTATACAAATATGACTTTTCAAACAGTTTTGGTTAGCTGTTGCATGTACATGTAGTTCAAATTTGAATTATGGTAATTAAATGGCTAGAAAATTAATTAAATGTCTTAAAAGGTCAAATGACCCCTGAAATTTTCCAAATTTTGACATGACAGTTGTATTAGTACTCCAAATTTTCTCGTACATTTAAAACACCATCCATTGCCACTGTACTCCAAATTTGTCTTTCAAAGCTAATACAAAATATCAACAACATCACACACAATTTGTTGTAGGAACCGTTTGCGATGAAAATTCGTAGGTCTATTTAAGTCTTCCTTCATAAGCTTTGTCGGCTTCGTCTGCTCTAGTGCCGGTCACCCCCGAATCCATGAATCCATGAATCCCCATTCCCACAACCCCTTCTTGCAAAGAATGACGCCGTAGAAACGCTTCATGACGGCCCGTACGATGGTCGCGTCCTCCCCGCGCGCCGACGCCTGCGCCGAGAGCACGGCTGCCTACACCGAGAGCGCCGCCGCATCCGCATTGAGCGCGACCACATCCATCGAGAGGGCGTCTGTGGCAGCCAACAGGGCAGCTGCAGCAGCCGAGACGGCTGCAGCAGCTGCTGGGGCGGCGGCTGCAAACACCAAGAGCGCTCGAGCTGCCCTCCGTGCCGCAGATGTCGCCCTGGCCCGGGTCGAGGCCATCCACGCCAAGATCGAGGACCCACACGCCAAGATATTCCAGACCGCCTCGGAATCTAGCATGCAACCCAAGTCCAAAAATGCGGCGGAGGCCATGGAGCACATGCTTCCTCATGAGATCGTCGAGTGATACGTCTCCAATGTATCTATAATTTTTGCTTGTTTCATGCTGTTTTATTATCATTCTTGGATGTTTTACAATCATTTTATAGCAACTTTATATCATTTTTTGGGACTAACCTATTGACATAGTGCCCAGTGCCAGTTGCTGTTTTTTGCTTGTTTTTTTACTTCACAGAAAATTAATACCAAACGGAGTCAAGACGCAGCGAAACTTTTTGGAGATTTTTTCTGGACCAGAAGACACCTGTTGGGCCAAATAAGTACCAGAGGGGGGCTCCAAGGGGAGCACAACCCACCTGGGCCCGCCTGGGGGCCCAAGCGCGCCATGGTGGGTTGTGCCCACCTCGGCCACCTCCTGCACCGCCTCTTTGCTCTATAAACACCCCAAAAATCCAGAAACCCTAGGGGAGTCGACGAAACACAATTCCAGCCGCCGCAAGTTCTAGAACCACCAGATCCAATCTAGACACCATCACGGAGGGGTTCATCATCCTCATTGGCGCCTCTCCGATGATGTGTGAGTAGTTCATTGTAGACCTACGGGTCCGTAGTTAGTAGCTAGATGGCTTCCTCTCTCTCTTTTGATTCTCAATACAATGGTCTCTTGGAGATCTATTTGATGTAACTCTTTTTGCGGTGTTTTTGTTGGGATCTGATGAACTTTAAGTTTATGATCAGATCTATTTATCCATGAAAGTTATTTGAGTTTCTTTGATCTCTTATATGCATGATTACTTATAGCCTCGTATTTGTTCTTCGAATCTCTGGTTTAGTTAGGCCGACTAGATCAATTTTTCTTGCCATGGGAAGAGGTGCTTTGTGATGGGTTCGGTCGTGCGGTGTTCTTTTCCAGTGACAGAAGGGGCAGCAAGACACGTATTGATCATTGATATTAAGGATAACAACATGGGGTCTATTCCTACATTAATAGATCTTGTCGACATCATGTCATCGTTCTTATTGCATTATCCATTTTTCCATGAACTTAAGACACTAGATGCATGCTGGATAGCGGTCGATGTGTGGAGTAATAGTAGTAGATGTAGGCAGGAGTCGGTCTACTAATCTTGGACGTGATGCCTATATAATGATCATTGCCTGGATATCGTCATAATTATTTGAAGTTCTATCAATTGCCCAACAGTAATTTGTTTACCCGCCGTATGCTATTTTTCTCGAGAGAAGCCACTAGTGAAATCTACGGCCCCCGGGTCTATTCTTTATCATATTTGCTTTGAGATCTATTTTTAATTGCTTTTGTTTTCAGATCTATTATTCTAAAAACCCAAAAATATCTTGTTGCACTTTTTCTTTATTTATTTTATTTTGTTTTATTGCGAGATCTATTTATCCAAAATTATACAAACCAATCTATCTTTTACCCGAGGTGGATTGACAACCCCTCTTACGCGTCGGGTTGCAAGTATTTGTTCTTTGTGTGCAGGTACCGTTTACATAGTGTTGCTTGGTTCTCCTACTGGTTCGATAACCTTGGTTTCATAACTAAGGGAAATACCTACCGAAGTTGTACTGCATCATCCCTTCCTCTTCGGGGAAATACTGACGCGGATACGAGCCATCACCGAGCGGGAGCTGGAGATGCAGGAGGCGGCGGAGATCGTGATGTAAGTGTAATCTAGAAACGGTTTTTAGCAACTAAATGCCTGTTTTAAATAGGAATCTCGCTCATTGGAGGATTTTGCTCTCGGGGCGTGATGAACTTGCGTCTTTTGCAATTTTACTACCTGAGTTGTTCGACCTGAACTTCCCCCGGTGCTAGGTTGAACTTCCGCCAACATTGCCCAAATGGGGCTTGCGATATACCGTTGGAAAGCTATGGACACGAGTATCATGACCCAAGTTAAATTTTTGGCAAAATGTAAGCGGTTTAAGAGCAGTTTTGAAAACATTTTTTCTTCATACAAAAAACATGAATCGTATTTTGGATCGCATTTCTATACCGTTTATCAGAATGAGGCAAATAATATGGCGTTGGAAAGCTGCTGCAAAACCGCTCCTTCCACAAGTTGAAAGTTTTCTCTAATTCCCTATGGTTAAAGAGTAATTTGGAAAATCGTAAAATTTAGTAAACCGAACAGCCGAGTTCGTATTTTCGATGCCATTTCTAAACGGCTAATCCAATTGAGGCAAATGATATGGCGTTGGAAAGCTTATGAAAATGCGCTACTTTTTCATGTTCAAAGTTTTTTCTAATTTTGAACAGTTTAAAAGTAATTTACAAAACGGTACAAGTTCCACCGAGTTCGTATTTTTGAGCTAACTTTTTAACTGTACGTCCGAATGCAGCAAATGATATGGCGTTGGAAAGCTTGAGGAAATGCGAAACATTTTGGTACATATTGTTTCTCCCAATTCCTTACGGTTTTAAGTCAATTTTGAAAATGGCTAAAAATGTTTTTTGGCCGTAATTTCTACAAACTTTATCGAAATGGGGCAAATAATATACCGTTGAAAAGCTACGGAAAATGCGAAACTTTTTCATGTAGATGGTTTTTTTCTGATTCCTAGCTGTTTTCAAGTAATTTCGAAAACGACGAGATCATGCGTTTGGCCTTTATCGCGAAACAGATTCTTTGAAAATGAACCGCGTGAAGAACTTGAACTTCTCGGCATGTCTACCTGAACTTCACTCTATTTTTCACGTGCTTTTTTTGCTCGTAGCTCTTCATCCACTCACCGGAATTGAGCAAGTGATATACCGATGGAAAGCTGCTGTAAACACGCAACTTTCCCGTGTTGATTATTTTTTCATACTCGCGATGTTTTTAAAAGTTTTTCATCTAAAATTCATTTGGTGTAGTAGTTGAACTTCCTGTTGTTTTCACGTTGAACTTCTGTGACGTAATTTCGTTTGTAATTTTCTCATCCATTCGTCAGTGTTACACAAATGATATTCCTTTTGTACAAACCTCTCTCACAATAATTTTTTTAACTTTCTCCGACCGAGGACTTGAACTTATAACAACAAAACTTTTAGTCTGTGCTTTTTTATTCTTTTTTAATACAAATGCACACCATGTAGTACGTGAACTTCTGGCAGATATCAATCTGAACTTCTCTCGGTTAGGTGAAAATATCTGAGTTTTTTATGAATATTAATCTGAATTTCTTAATCCTTTTTTTATGAATTCTGAAGCGATCTATTTTTAAAAAGTTGAACTTCTTGTTATTTTATTTTCGAACTTCTTGTTTCCATTCTTTAATAACGAGGGAAATCTGAGTTTTCTATAATCATCGAACTTCTCCATCTTTTTAATATGGACTTCCTGGTTTTTTTTCTTAATCCTTTTTTTATGAATTCTAAAGCGCTCTATTTTTAAAAGTTGAACTTCTTGTTATTTTATTTTTGAACTTCTTGTTTCCATTCTTTAATAAAGAGGAAAATCTGAGTTTTCTATAATCATCGAACTTCTCCATCTTTCTAATATGGACTTCCTGGTTTTTTTTTCTTAATCTTTTTTATGAAATTTTGAAGCACTCTATTTTTAAAAGTTGAACTTCTTATTATTTTATTTTTGAACTTCTTGTTTCCATTCTTTAATAATGAGGGAAATCTAAGTTTTCTATAATCATCGAACTTCTCCATCTTTTTAATATCGACTTCCTGGTTTTTTTTCTTTTAGTAATGGAAAAAATCCTACTTTCTGATAGACATCGAGCCGCTTCGTTTTTAAATTTGAACTTCTAGGTTTTATTTTTTGCTCAAAGTGCAGTTTCAACAATGCTCAAACCTCAAACCAATTCATCCATCAAATACTTAAAAGTGTCGTCCAAGTGCGGTTTGTAATAAACATTGAAGCACCCTATTATTTAAATTTGTACGTCAAGCTATTTTTTAGAAATGGTTAAACTTACAAAAAAAATATGTTTTTTCCACCTTTCTATGAACTTACTATGTTACATTTTGTGAAGTTTTGTTTTTTTGTCTCGCGACATTTTTAGGCATTTTTTGCTGTTAGTGAAATGGCCTCGTCGGTCCTTTTTTCATTGATGATTTTTCTTCAGTATTTGGTACATGTGAACTTGTGAATTTCTGAAACATGAACTTTGCATGCTATTGAAATTCAAGGAAATTACAGAAACCAAAACACATACACTTCGTGTGCTACATGCATTTACACAAATATGAATGCACACATCTGAAAGAGCATAAAGTTCACACGCAGAGTTCAAAAACTATAGTGAAATTTTTTCACCAGAAATGTTGGACATTTTGGTAGGCGAACCTGTACAGTTTGTCAATTTGGTTTGCACATTGAACCGCGTCATCGTTAGAAACAAAAAATCTATAAGCAAGTTGTCTCAGTTTTTCTATAGGCATCAGAATAGATACTTGAACTTCGAATCACAAGATTACATAGGAACATATATATTGTGTGCACATACATAGACAAAAGGTATGAGTATTACTCTTTCTCGCTAAAAAATAAAATACTATTCTCTTCTGGGAATAAACAAAAACACTTGTTGTGCACACGAGCTGGTTACAAGATCTGAAACTTTTTCTTCAGTTCGTGTGCACACACACAACACACATGACCACACCATAACAATGATGTAGCACAGGACGCACCCAACATAACAATGCTCCACGCTCCTCATCCTCTCTGCGACAGCACCCATCAGTTGCTCATCTTCCCCGCAGTGGTTCGCTCGAGCAACAGAACAAGTGGCGGTGGTTTCATCAGATCCTAGATGGAAGGCAACATAGACAGAGGAAAACTTTTCGCAGGGTGAGCAGCAACACATGAAGCTCGGGAGGTTGGGCCTGCAACACTCGTTGGCGGTGGGTTTCAACCGGCTGTTTGGTCGGTGGGTGTCCACGGTGATGTGGTGTTGCATGTCGCGCCCGTGCAGGTGAAGTTGAGCTGTGTCCGTAGGTGTAGGCGAACTGTCGGACAGCGTCGTCCTTGAGGAGGTTCTGTGCGTGAAGGCACTCTGGACACATCACATGTGGATGGGGGCGGAGCCAGGCCCCGGCCGTGGCTGGAGGTGGTGGGCCAGGCAGTGGTTCTCTTCCACAGCGGCGGCGGGAGGTCAACAGAGTCTCACTGTTGAGCAACAAAAAAACCAAATATGAACCTAACTCAGGAAGGTCAAAGCGGCCTCCACGAGAAGTTCAACATGGCAACGTGGGAAGTAGCTGGGGGTCGGGAGGAGGCTAGTGGTTGGCCATGGCGGTGCACTGCCAGGCGTGCCGTCGGTGGTGGCGGGTGGCACGATGGCCGGTAGAGAAACCGGGGAGTTGCTCATGGCGAGGGCGGAGCAGGGACGAGACGCACATGGTAGGAGGTCATCACCGGGAGGAGGACCTAGGTGAGGCCGGGGCAGCCTGGGTGGCAGGGGAGGCACGGCGGCGCACCAGAGGCAGGCGGCGCGGCCGTGTCCGAAAAATGGAGGCACAGCCGTTTCGTGGTGGCCGCAAGCGGCGACGGGATCGGATCCGGGGGAAAAGGCGGCACGGCGGTCGGATTCGTGGACGGGGGTGGCGTAGCGGCCGGATCCAGGGGCGGTGGTGGCGCGGCGGTCGGATCCCGGGGAGAGAGCGGCGCGGCGACCGGATTCGGAACCGGTGGCGGCTGGTTCCCGGGGCAGGGGAGGGGACGGCGCGGGAGGAATCAGAGCAGATGAGGTGCGGGACTGGGTGGTTTTTTCTATCTGCGGGTTCGAAAGTTCGGGAAGGTCTCTCCGCGCCCTTATAGGGCCGATCGTGATTAAAATAACTATTCTGATCCTGGGATCAGAATAATGTTAATATATATATATATATAGTAATCCTATTCATCACCCAGGGTGCAGAATAAGTTATTCTTCACCCGAGGTAATCTTACGATCGCTTCATAAATAAATTACGTTTGGAATACAAATAGTTACATTCATATTGATTCACTACGTGATATAAGAAAACAAAAAAATAGGTTATAAGACCAGAAATATCGCATTTTATGTATGTTTTGCACTATGTTTTTACATTCGTAATTTTACGTAACATAAAATATTTTTTACGGCGAGTACATATTTTATTACGTTCTCTTTTTACGTATGAAATAAGACAAAATTTACGAAACCTAAAAATACGGTGCATTGACCTCAAAATAGAGAGGGGGTGAAGAATAACTATTCCTCACCTAGGGTGACGAATAGCGCGACCCTATATATATATATATATATATATATATATATATATATATAGGACAACACTATTCTAATCCCAGGATTAGAATAACTATTTGGATCATGGCAGCCCTATATAGGGCGGAGAGGAGTTGTTGCCGAAATCTAAAAACAAAACCGAACCCCACCCACTCTTCCACCTCTCGGCCCCCACCCCTCCCCCGACCTACATCTCCACAACGGCGCGCCTCCTTCCCCGCGGCCACCTCGCCTCCTCCCCCGCGGCCGGCGCGCCAACTCTCTCGCGGCCACCTCCTCCTCCACCGCAACCACCTCCCGCGTGCTTTCGCCGGCCATGGATCCTCGTGCCCCGCCCTAGGGCCCTAGTTCCTGAGCGCCCTCGCCAGTCCCCGGATCCCATGAGCGGCTGCCGCCTCCCTCCCCCTGAATCCACCACGGTGGTGGCCTCTCCCCCCTGAATCCGTCGCGACGGCGACCTTCCTCCCGCTGAAGCCACCGCGGTGGCTGCCTCCTTTCCACTGAATCCACCACGGCGGCGGCCTCCCCCTGCTTCCACCGCGGCGGCGGCCTCCCTTCCACTGAATCCACTATGGCGGCGGCCCACCTCTGCTTCCACCGCGGCGTCGTCCTTCACCATGGCGGCGACCTTCCCGCAAGCTTCTGGCAAAAAAGCACCGGCGCCATTCACCTGCGGCACCTCCTCCGCAGGCCGTCAACCTCACACCACCGCTGCCCAATCCTCGCTCGCTGCTGTCCCGGCTGCGGCGGTGCCCTCCTTCCCCCCGGCCCATCCACCCCCTCGGTCGCCGACGCGGATCTGACGCATGTGTCCTACCTCGGATGACATCATCCGAGGTGTGCGTGAGGGTAGGTCGCGGCAGCACCCTTTGAAGGTCGCGGGCAATGCCTTGGGAAGGTCATGAGCACTCCGTTCGTCGTTACATGTTCATCGACAGGAAATCTCGTGCCCCGGTTCATCATCCTCGCCTGAGATGTTCTCTCCGGTCTCGTGCAACAACGTTGGTTGTCCCGCTGGAGCGAATAAAGGACCGCACGAATCTCCCTTCCACCCCCTCTCTACTTACTTCATTGTTTCTAAAATTTGGTCTTGCAGTCCAATGTGACTCCAGGTTGAAGTTTGATGCATATTGTACGCGATTGTTGTACATTATATCCTACTACAAATGCATAACACTTCCTGTCAGATTGCACATGATTGTGCAGTCCAAGGTGACTCCAGGTTGAAGATTGTAGTAATTAAAAAAAATTGTATAGTCTCGTGCTGGGAAATTACAGCAGAGAGGAGTGGAGCCTCCAAAAAAAAGAGCAAGTGCAGATAAAAAATGGATACATGCCTAAGGTGCCGGTGGTTATGCCAAAAATGGAAATAAATTATTTCAGTGTTTCCTTTTATCTCAAACCAATTAACTTCTATAATTTCTATAAACATGCATGCCGTGCAAAACCATTGCATTAGAAGGTATGAAGCCGAAAGGGAATTTAAGGGATCTATGTGGTGCCATGTTAGCAAGAAAAACACCACTGAAAAAAGAAGCTCACGTAAAAAAATTTAGGTAAGCTCATATAAATTCAGGGAGACATTTGACATAGAAAAGTTATTACATACAAAAAAGGTGTGTATAGTGAAAAATGTCGAGAAGTTCAAGGTCAACCATTTAGAAAAGATTCAAAAATTGCGCAAATTGGCTCTGTTTTTTTACAAATATCGCATAAGTTCAAATACACCGACAGCCGAAGTTCGGAGTTCTACTCACAACACACCTTAAAAAGAACTAGAAGCGGAGCGGTTCAATGTTTACTAAAACCTCAAATTTCTTCAATCACTGAAGACAATCAATAAGATCATAGGAAGTTCAAACAGAAATAATAGAGCAGTTCAAAAGTAAAAGACACTTAGAAGCGGATATTTCACCATTTCTAAAATAAAAAACAAGAAGTTCAAATTTTAAAAATAGAGAAGTTCAAAAATCATAAAAAGGACTTTCATTGTTTATAAAATTTAAAAAAAACTCTAGAAGTTGAAATTGAAATAATGGACAATTCAATATTTATTACAAAACAAGGATATTGTCTTTACTGAAAGAAATAAATCAAGAAGTCCAAATTACAAAAATAGAGAAGTTTCATATTTATGACAAAACTCAGATTTTCCTTGTTAATAAAAAATAAAATGAAGAAGTTCAAATAAAAAAAAGGAGAAGTTCGATCGATATAGAAAACTCAAATTCTTTCCGTTTCTTGGAAAATAAAAGTATAAATTTTAATTTTTTAAAAAATGTTGATGCTTATTTAAAAACATATTTTTTCTAAGAATAAGACTAAGAAGTTCAAATTAAAATAAAAGAGAAGTCCAAAGATTATGAAAAACTCAGATTTTTCTCGTTACTAAAGTATAAAATGAAGAAATTCAAATTAAAAAAATGAACAACTAAAAAAAGTTTTAAAATAGATTTTCCCTATTTCTAAAAAAAACTAGAAGTTCAAACGAAAATAACGAAGTGGTTCGATGTTTATTTAGAAACTAATATTTTACTGTTATTAAAATACTCAAATATCCCTTAGTGTTGAAGAATCAACCATGAACTTCAAATTGAAAAAAAAAGATTAAGAAATAAAACCAGGAAGTCTATATTAAAAAGATGGAGAAGTTCGATGATTATAGAAAACTCAGATTTTCCTCGTTATTAAAGAATGGAAACAAGAAGTTTAAAAATAAAATAACAAGAAGTTCAACTTTTAAAAATAGTGCGCTTCAAAATTTCATAAAAAAGATTAAGAAATAAAACCAGGAAGTCCATATTAAAAAGATGGAGAAGTTCGATTATTATAGAAAACTCAGATTTTTCTCGTTATTAAAGAATGGAAACAAGAAGTTCAAAAATAAAATAACAAGAAGTTCAACTTTTAAAAATAGAGCGCTTCAAAATTCATGAAAAAGGATTAAGAAATTCAGATTAATATTCATAAAAAACTCAGATATTTTCACGTAACCGAGAGAAGTTCAGATTGATAACTGCCAGAAGTGCACGTACTACACGGTGTGCATTTTGTATTGAAAAAAGAATAAAAAAAGCAAAGACTAAAATTTTTGTTGTTATAAGTTCAAGTCCTCGGTCGGAGAAAGTTAAAAAAATTATTATGAGAGGGGTTTGTACAAAATAAATATCATTTGTGTAACATTAACGAATGGATGAGAAAATTACAAACGAAAATACGTCACAGAAGTTCAACTACTGCACTGAATGAATTTCAGATGAAAAACTTGTAAAACTGTCGCGAGTATGAAAAAATGATCTACACGGGAAAGTTGCATGTTTACAGGAGCTTTCCATCGGTATATCACCTGCCCAATTTCGGTGAGTGGATGGAGAGCTACGAGAAAAAAAAAGCACGTGAAAAACAGAGTGAAGTTCAAGTAGACATGCCGAGAAGTTCAAGTTCTTCATGCGGTGCATTTTCGAAGAATCTGTTTCGCGATAACGGCAAAACGCATGATCTCGCCGTTTTTGAAAGTACTTGAAAATGGCTAGGAATCAGAGAAAACCATCAACATGAAAAACTTTCGCATTTTCCGTACCTTTTCAACGGTATATTATTTGCCCATTCCGATAAAGTTTGTACAAATTACGGCGAAAATACGTTTTTAGCCATTTTCAAAATTGACTTAAAACCGTAAAGAATTGGGAGAAACAATATATATCAAAACGTTTCGCATTTGTTCAAGCTTTCCAACGCCATATCATTTGTTGCATTCGGACGTACGGTTAAAAAATTAACTCAAAAATACGAACTCGATGGAACTTGTACCGTTTTCTAAATTACTCTTAAACCGTTCAAAATTAGAAAAAAAAATTCAACATGAAAAAGAAGCGCATTTTCATAAGCTTTCCAACGCCATATCATTTGCCTCAATTGGATTAGCCATTTTGAAATGGCATCGAAAATACGAACTCGGCTGTTCGGTTTGCGAAATTTTATGATTTTCCAAATTACTCTTTAACCATATGGAATTAGAGAAAACTATCAACATGTGGAAGGAGCAGTTTTGCGGCATCTTTCCAACGCCGTATTATTTGCCTCATTCCGATAAATGGTTTAGAAATGCGATCGAAAATACGATTCACGTTTTTTGTATGAAAGAAAAAATGGTTTTCAAAACTGCTCTTAAACCGCTTACATTTTGCCAAAAAATTAACTTGGGCCATGATACTCGTGTCCATAGCTTTCCAACGGTATATCGCAAGCCCCATTTGCGCAATGTTTGCGAAAGTTCAACCTAGCACTAGGGGAAGTTCAGGTCGAACAACTCACGCAGTAAAATTGCAACAGACGCATGTTCATCACGACCCGAGAGCAAAATCCGCCAATGAGCGAGATTCCTATTTAAAACGGGCATTTAGTTGCTAAAAACCGTTTGCAGATTACACTTACACCACATAGAGCACGACTGACCAGAATAATTCGCGCGGGGAGACACGGTTGCGAAGATAGCCCGAAGGTCGGGTTCCTACAGAGGAAAGTTCAGGTTGTGTAACTCAGGTAGTTCAGGTTGTGATCAGAATAATATTCTGATCCCATGATCAGAATAGTGTTTATATATATATATATATATATATATATATATATATATATATATAGGAAGACTGCTTAAGTTTACACTTATTCCATTACCATCGCTTAAGCTGCAGTGGAAAAGATTTCAGACATTCAAGATTCGACAGTAGCTAGCTAACAAAGTGTGAGATGTTAAGACCAGATTGGTACTCAACTTCATTTCAATTGGGCTTGTCTTGACCATAAATCTGATCCACATATCAAATGTATATACATATTCTTAGAGTTTCATATGGAAAAGCATAATGTTTCACTTCAAAGAAGATAAGAAAGGACACATTTATCAGTCATGTCGCCAAACTGACACACATCATGAGAAACTATAGGTTATGACTCATGGCACACTTTTTAGTACTTTTCTTTCCATTTTGCTAAAATATGTTTGTATGAGTTATCACACAACTACCAAACTTTGTTTGTATCACTTATTTAGTAGCAATTATCTGGTCTCACTATTTTCTATTCAGTCTTTTGTGACAACTATATTCAGTAGGATTTGTAGCCTCCTCTTCCTATCTGTTAGGAATTGGCTTAGATGAGGACGGTAAAAGTAGGATATGTTGAACATGAAAGGCACTGATGAGTACATAGAAATGAGAACTTGTGCTCTGTAATCAGTGCGATTATGGGCAAAAAAAAATACTGGCCTCAACATATCTAGCATGACTAAATTTTGCAGGATAAAAGCAGAATTACTCTGTGGTACATAGGAGACAACACAGTTTTGCCCAATTTATACTCGTGCTCAAATCTGGGAATTCTAAGATTCTCAACTCCCACTCAATCCATCCTCATAATAAATCTAGAACAAAGACATGGTGGACTGTTGGTCGGTCCGCTCTTGATTGACTAGTAGAAAATTTCAGTGAAAGAGCAAGCAAGAATAATCCTATAAAAGAAACAATATAAGTTTTAACAAATCGCTGGTTCGGTTCAAACATCAACACACATAACACTGGCACTGATTCACCATGAACCGCGGTATTGAGTATTGAGAGATATATCAGTAGATGCATTTAGAGATATCTAGGCACAACCGCTCAAGAATTCACAATAGTGAAAGATAAGATTGGATTCTAGGTTCCTTTCATAGCACTTCTAGGTCATCACATACATGCCCATGGCAACTTCTGATATATCGACAATAAATTCTTCATTGTAACCTTGTGTTAAATTGAAGTTATTCATTCCAGTCCCCACTCCCCAGACATCTGGGGATGAGGGAGGTCGTCCTCTTCATTGGCTGTGGCGGAGTCAGGAGCAGAATCGCATGTACCTCCAGTTAAACCTAGGAATTTCTCGGCCCAAGCCCAAGGTGCAAATATGAAGCCTGAGCCCGGCCCAAAATCTAGTTTTTCACTAAGTTCAAGCCCGAGACCGGCCCGACGGGAAAGCCTGAAGCACGAGGCCCAGCCCGAAAGCCCGAGAATAAACATTTGTACAAAGTTTAGCTATCTCGTCTTCCTCCTTTTTGCAAATTCGTATCTGTTCTGTACAAGACATGAATTAAGCTCTAAACCATGCAAAAAAATTAAGCTCTAAAAAGTAAAAATAAAAATACATGTGCACACGCATACATATCAGGTCATCCACGCATTTACACATGGACAACGAACACCGAGCAAGCACGCATCAACAAATCTTCTCAAACAAGCGTACACATCCAGATCTGGTTGTAGACAAGATCCAATACAAATACATCTACATCTGAAATCTTGATAAGATCCATGATAAATACGTCTAGCACAAGAAAAGTGATTGACGCTCTGGTCAGTGGAGAAGCGATCTACAGGCCCATGCCTCACGCAACACGGGGGAAGGAGAGCAGCCACGACCAACGTCACCTCGGTGGTCGCCGCCACCGTGTGAAAGGGCAGTAGGAGGACGCATCCTCGACAGACAGGAGGAAATCCTTTGCACAACCATGCTCAAGGCGCAGCAACGACGGAGACCACGGCACAATCTCGCAGGGCAGGTCGGCGACGGCCTAGATGCATCCATACGACCATATAGGAGAGTCGAAGCCTCGTAGAATGCGTCGCTATGAGGGAGACACGCCGAGGGGACGTCAAAGATGGTTGAGTGGGGGAGCCTGCGGGCCGCCGCTAGCCTAGACCGCTTGAGGTGGAAGGAACTAGGGGAGATTAGGGTTGTGGAGTGGTGCGCTATTGTGGGGAGGCTGGTTTATATGGCGGCTCTAGTAGATCGAATCAAATCGGATTACGCATCCCTATTGGTTCGGTAGCGTCCTGATTTGTTTCCTTCCAAAGAAGAGGCGACACATGGAGCATTTGCCAGAAATCCAAACTTAAATGTCAATCAAGTAATCACCACTGAATACCTTCAAGACCTATTCCATCTCCCATTGACAACACAAGCATATGAGGAATTCTTGGAAATGGAAAATATATGTATCACATTAAGACAGTCTAATTATTTGGACTCAGTGGACACATGGAGCTATATATGGGGAAATGAATTCTACTCTTCCATTAAAGCTTACAATGTGCTGATTGGACACAAACAAATACCACCACACTTCAGTTGGATCTGGAAGAGCTCTTGTCAACCCAAACACAAAGTGTTTTTTGGATGTTGTTACATGATAGAGTCAACACAAGGAACCTGTTAAGAAGAAAAAGCTTTGAGCTTGAAGCATACAACTGTGCAGTGAGGGGCTGTCAGCAGGAACAAACACTACACCATCTTTTTTGGGGATGCCCTTTTGCCATTCAATGCTGGGATTTTATCAGCCCCACAAGAACACATAACTTGTCAGTGTTAGAAGCTTACCAAGATCTAAAAGACAATCTCAATTACCCCTTTTTTTATGGAGATCATCATTCTAGGGTCATGGCCTCATGGGCTATATGGATATCCAAGAATAATAAGATCTTTGAAAATATAACTCCTTCATTTCAGGGATGGAAATTCATTTTCTTGGAGGAGCTCAAGCTGCTAAAATTCAGGATGAAGAGAAAACATGTTCATCAATTCTCAGCTTGGTTGGAGACCATCTTGTAATTGCTATCTTAGGAGTAGACTAGTTTTTGTTTCCTTTTTTCTTTTTTATTTCTAGTTTTTTTAGCTTTCTCTCTGTATTATTTTTCTTTCTTTTTATGTTCTAGTTTTTGGGCTTTCCTCAAGCCTATCAGACAGACTTTGGTTATCCTGTTTTTATTAAATAATAAAAGATGCAGTGGGGTTTTACCCTACTATTTATAGTTCAAAAAAAAAAGGCGACACATGTGTCCTGATTTCTTTCCTTCGAAAGAAGCGGCTGGTTTATATGGAAAGTGTTGTTGTATATGGTTGCGGGAGGATATCGTTGCTTTTGTATATGGAACGTTTGTTTTTTTGGGGCAACGGAGGTGTGAGATGGAAAGAAAATCGATGGGGCTGGAGATGAAAACCGGTGGTGGTGGTCGGCGAAAGAAAATCGGTGGGAGGGGCATCTATCGATTGATGAGGAGGGGTGACGACGAAGGAAATAATTATAGGCTACCTAATTCTCTGCATGCCTACTTAACTGCCAACCAAATCAATTAGTTATCTTCCTAATTGGGAAAAATCCCTACTTCTAATTATGTGTAGGCATAATTAAGTGTCTAACTAATTAATTAATTACATTAATCACTCGGTTTCCAAATTGATTCGGCGCGAAAATTAATTCCTATTTAAATGGACATAATTAAGAGCATACATAATTAACTCTCTAGCTAATTAATTGCATTAATAGTTTGCTTTTCAAATTGATTCTGCGCTTGATTTCTAGAATATTTTTGCATGAATGGCTAATACGAATGACGATGAGTACCGAGTATTGCAGCACACATTTTTTTAACAAATTTCTTAACATTTGAATGCTCACACTTGATTTGAGAATGTAGCATGTCTGACTCTCTGTATGACCTTTTAAGAAATATAATATGACTGCGTTCACGAACACATGTGCGTGGCGGTCTGACGACCCGCCTTTCGCCACGGTCGTCCTCGACGCCATGATGCACGCCCTGACATTCTTGAGTACCGTCCCGACATCAGGCACGGTTACGGTGTCCTTCATGGTGTCGCGTACGGCGTCCCTCTGCAGGGGGCGCGTGGATGCGTACGCCCATAAGAAAAAGATATATTATTTTTGTTATATTAGGAAAGTTGTGATTGTCAATTAATAGTAGAGATACTAATAATAATAATAATAATAAATGGCATAGTGCGCGGGATTAATGATATTTTATTGAGAAATATGTCATTTTGTTTTGAAAGGTTGTGGAGAAAAATATTATGTCTATTTTTAGGAAGGTGATCTCACATATATGGTGCGATTTTTAAATTCTTAATTAACTATTATTTACATGATTAAAATGAATCATAATGGGATTTGGTTTTGTAATTAGAAAGAGAAAAATCAGTGGGAGGGGTGATGGGAGGTGGAAGGAAATAAAATCGGACGAAAATAAAACCGAAGTACCAGGCTACTAACTTCTTCATTAGGAGTAGAGATCAAGGAAAATATGGAGAAGGTCAAAAAATAAAAGGAATAAATGCAAGGCCCAGAGAACTATAATTTAAATAAACTCGAAGTCGACGAGAATGTCTCCTCACACTAAATGCATATTGCGAGAAGGACTAAAATAAATTCAATAAAATGTTAACACCAGTGTCAAATTTAGGACTCGAACCCTCGTGGCTGGGGATGTCACTGTACTCCTAACTATCAAATGGTTGCTCAAATTATTTGCATTCATCAAGCTCGTGCTTTTATAAATAGTAGTAGATATATTGATTTATTACACCAAATTAACCTTTGTAAGTACTCCGCCATATTTTTACATCGGAAGCTACAGGCTTCTTAAGTGATTTTTTCTGAAAGTTCCTCAAGTTTAGCCGGATTTTAATCAATATCGTGAAGTGTTGTTTTTTCTTTACGTTCAGTGCTTTTCCGAAATGCAAACTGATTTCTTTCTTCTTTCAAAATATTCAGTGGTGGCAAAAATATTTCAATACGGGAATTCCATGCAAACATCTTCGAATAGAAAGACACACAGACATCTTACTAAGGCTTGGCAAGCAACAAATCTGAAAGGATAATAAGACATTGTTCCATCTCAAGAGTTTCCACGACCGCACACACGCAAAGCACAAAAACTGCACGCCGGTGCAATTCCAGGCACACACACACGAGCTCATTTGCCTTATTCGCGACACCGACAAGAAAACGCCGCCATACAGATCAGCGATCCGATCCCACGACGCGAAATCCCGCCTGGCAAATCACGGCTTCTTGGGAACCATTTCCGCGGCGAGCTTCTTGACGGCCGGCCTCGCCATGACTCTCTCCCACCAGGCCTTGACGTGCGGGTACGACTCGAAGAGGGCCGCGTGCGGCGTCGCCATGAAGTAGAAGGTGTAGGGGAAATGGTTGAGGTCCGCGAAGCTGAAGAAGTCCCCGGCCAGGTACTCGTGCTGGGACAGGCGCGCCTCGTAGACCTCCAGCACCTTCTTGAACTTCTCCAGGCTCTCGTCCACCACCTGCTGGTTGGTCGGCACGCCGAGCATGAGCGGGTTGATGAGGCACTCGTACACCACCGGCGAGATGGCCGGGTTGTAGGTGTGCGCGTCGACCTCCGTCCACACGTCCACCATCGCGGCCTCCTTCAGGTCGCCTTCCCTCAGCAGGTCCACTTCGTTCTTCTTGTACTTGCGGAGCACGTACTTCGCAATTGCGCGTGACTCTGAAAAGAAAACAGAACACAATGTTTTTGGGAATTTGAGAAGATATTTGGACACCGAGCATCCACCGGAAACAAAAAGGAAGCATTCGCTTTGCTAGCCGGTCCCATTCAGATGCCGAGAAACAGAGACCAAACAAGTCACCTTTATTTGACAAGGACAAAATAACTAAAAAAAAGGCAAATTAATCATACCGAAGAGAAGCAGATCCCCGTCCTGGAAGGCAGGGATTTGGCCGAAGGGCTGCAAGAAGTCGAAACATCTTGCATCAGAACCAAAAACAAGTTGATACAAAAAACCAGAGGATGGTCGTGGATCTTACGTTTCTGACGAGATGCTCGGGACTCTTGTGCTCCATGGCCTTGAAATCGATGTCGACGACCTCGTACTCGGCGCCGACCTCCTCCAGGCACACCAGCACCCGGGCCACGTTCGTCGACATCGCCGGCCCGAACACCTTCACCGGCGCCATTGTTTCCCTTGGTTGGTAGTACACGCGAGAGAGTGAGAGATCGGGCGTGTGTTTATGCTTGTGTGTGACTGTGTTTGTTTGAGCGGTGTGCAGTGGTGCCTTGGTGTGGTGGGATGGTTGGACGTGAGGTGAGCTCTCCAGTAGGGTGAAGAGAAGAGGGGACCGTGAGGTGTGGGGTGACCAGTGCAGTCAATTAGTGCATCACGGCTCGCGTCAGCGAAGTGGGTGCCATTGCTTTCCGTGATGTTTCTAGAACAGCGGCCACGATTTATCGGGCGGAGCTACCCGGGCATTCCTTCTTCCAGATCAGATCAGCCTTCTTTTCATCTTCCTACGATTTTACCTGCTATTAAACTCTTCATTTTTCTTTGTCTGTGCTTTCGTGTTGGTCCTCTGATCTGTCATGTAGTTGTAGTTTTTCTTTCAGATTTGCTATTTCGCATTCTCACATCTACTTTTCTAACCACATGATTTAGACATCAATATTAGTATGTTTGGTTTTATTTTTTGTTGCTTGGCGTTGGTCCTGTACGTGTCACCCACGCGAGGGTCCTGTCTGGCGTTTAGGCCGTTGTTTCTCTGTTTCTTCACAGCCCTCGTGTGTTGCCTCAGCAACCACAAGCGATTTTTTTATTTTTTTTCTTTTTTATTTTTCCTTTTTCTTTTTATTTATTTTTTGTTTAGAGTTCCAAAAAAATTTAAATTCAAGATTTTCTTTTTTTTTATTTTTTTAAATTCATGATTTTTTTTCATCGTAGTTAGTTGACTGTCCACCAAACCGAGGGCTGCTTTTTTCTTATTATTTTCAGTTGCAAGTTCACCGTCAATTTGTATCTAGGGCCTGATCTTCTTTTGTCCCAGCTGCAATTCCACCCTCAACTGGCAACTGGGCATTGACATTTTTTGTTTGTTTTTTACTTCGCAGAATATCAGTACCAAACGGAGTCCAAACGCAGCGAAATTTTTTGGAGAATTTTTCTGGACCAGAAGATGCCTGTTGGGCCAAAGAAGTACCAAAGGGGGATCCGAGGGGAGCACAACCCACCTGGGCGCGCCCTGGTGGGTTGTGCCCACCTCGGCCGCCTCCCGCATCGTCTCTTTGTTCTATAAATACTCCGGAAATCTAAAAACCCTAGGGAAGTCGACGAAACACAATTCCAGCCGCCACAAGTTCCAGAACCACCAGATCCAATCTAGACACCATCACGGAGGGGTTCATCATCCTCGTTGGTACCTGTCCGATGATGCGTGAGTAGTTCATTATAGACCTACGGGTTCGTAGTTAGTAGCTAGATGGATTCCTCTCTCTCTTTTTGATTCTCAGTACAATGGTCTCTTAGAGATCTATTTGATGTAACTCTTTTTGCGGTGTGTTTGTTGGGATCCGATGAACTTTGAGTTTATAATCAGATCTATTTATCCATGAAAGTTATTTGAGTTTCTTTAATCTCTTATATGCATGATTACTTATAGCCTCATATTTATTCTTCGAATCTTTGGTTTAATTAGGCCAACTAGATCGATTTTTCTTGCCATGAGAAGAGGTGCTTTGTGATGGGTTCGGTCGTGCGGTGTTCTTTCCCAGTGACAGAAGGGGCAGCAAGACACGTATTGATCATTGCTATTAAGGATAACAAGATGAGGTCTATTCCTACATGAATAGATCTTGTCTACATCATGTCATTGTTCTTATTGCATTACTCCGTTTTTCCATGAACTTAATACACTAGATGCATGCTGGATAGCGGTCGATGTGTGGAGTAATAGTATTAGATGCAGGCAAGAGTCGGTCTACTAATCTTGGATGTGATACCTATATAATGATCATTACCTGGATATCGCCATAATTATTTGAAGTTCTATCAATTGCCCAACAGTAATTTGTTTATCCGTCGTATGCTATTTTTCTCGAGAGAAGCCACTAGTGAAATCTACGGCCCCGGGTCTATTCTTTATCATATTTGCTTTAAGATTCATTTTTATTTGCTTTTGCTTTCAGATCTATTATTCTAAAAACCCAAAAATATCTTGCTGCACTTTTTCTTTATTTAATTTATTTTGTTTTATCGCGAGATCTATTTGTCCAAAATCATACAAACCAATCTATCTTTTACCCGAGAGGGATTGACAACCCCTCTTACGCGTCGGGTTGCAAGTATTTGTTCTTTGTGTGCATGTACCGTTTACATAGTGTTGCTTGGTTCTTCTACTGGTTTGATAACCTTGGTTTCATACTGAGGGAAATACCTACCGTAGCTGTGCTGCATCATCCCTTCCTCTTCGGGGAAATACTGACACGGACACGTGCCATCAGCCGGTGATTCAAAAACCAGCAAAAGAAAAAAGAGAAGAAAATGGCCCTAGAAGAACCAGATGAGCCGGACCAAGAAAGAATAAGAAGCAATAGGACATATGATGCGCATAGCAAAGATCATCAACTCGCCATCTCACCTCAGGCTTCAATAAAATTCCAGTGTTCCGCTATCAACTGTATGCCGGTTTATGCCACGGCTGAATATGAAGAATCTTAAGCCGACTCCTCGAGTCATCTTAAGACTCGGGGGCTACACAGACATGACTCAGCAAATTTGGCTGGTTTCAAAAAAATTCAAAACCCCCGGCCATTTCAAGGAAGTCAACCCGGTCCCGGAGGCTACTGCCACATTGGTGAAAACTTAAAGATCGTCAGAAAATTTCCAACTCAAAAAGTGTCAGGCAATCAGAAAAGTTTCCGGTTCAAAAGAAAGATTCCGGGTTATCGGAAAAGGTTTCGGTTCAAAAACCGGCTCAAGAGAAATCTCTCACAAAGTTTTGGGCTCTCAATATCCGGCTCAACATTCGGTTCAAGAGGATTCCATCTCTCGCAAGTTCGAGTTCTCAGAAAAAAATTAAAGGTTGCCAAAGAGAACTTGTTGCCATGATGCGCAGTTCAAACATGGGTATCCTGCCAGATTAGCGAAAAAATTAAAGGTTGCTAAAGATGACTAGCTGCCAAGATGCGCGGTTTAAACATGGGTATCCTGCCTTATTGGCTTATCATATTATGATCAATGTAATAAAGCCGGCATCTCCGAAACTCGGGGCTTATGTCGTTTCATCTCATATATTGAGCATGAGTCTTTTATTAACTGATCATAAGGGCACTAGGGGGCTTCCAACTCACTGAGTTTAGCTTACAAAACCCTTTTGACCCGGCAAAAACGCCACATTATTGGTTAAACCTTCCCGTATGCTTGATGCTACTCCGAACAAGATGACCCGCCGTACTTTTGACAAGTCAATCTTTAAGACCCTGAACTTGTCAAAGTTAAAGCGCCGGCTTAAGTCATGTGAGGGCCAGCTTACTGAAAGCGAGGATAAACCAAGGCTATCACGCCAAGCTTCACTGAAGCAAGACTCTAGCCTCGAAAGCCGGTCTTTTTATACTCTATTATCATACACATACATCATCATACATTGCATCATCATACCATGCATCATATATGCATGGATATACTGGTTTATGTTGCAGGAACCGGTTGTTCAAACCGGGTTATATTATTCCAATCTTTAATGGCCAACTTTGCTGGATTTCATTATGGTTATCATAACCAGTATTTAATGATTGAGGTTTCCAAAGTCGCTTCAGAAAAATGGCTATTATTTCCTCCTCCAAAAATACCAGCTTACAGCAAGGAGCATGGTTCAATATTGATATGCAAGGCATTCAGTAACATCATCCAGACAGTGGATGTGATTTTATTATACAGTGGAAGGAATAGTCCCGAGTCGCTGCAGGCACACGACCCGACACTTGGGGGCTACATTATTCAAATCAAGATTACATCAAGTATACAAGTCCCATGTCGCCGCAAGCCTGCACCATGGCACTTGGGGGCTAATGCGAGGTCATTTTTAACTCTCCTCATTGAAGACCCGACCCATCACATAGTGATGAGCCGGCCCTTGGGGGCTACCAACTGCTCCTGTCAAAAATTCAAAATACACAAGCCTTTATCCATTATATCAAAGGTGACCCGAAGCTTGGGAGCTACATCATATGATGTTATTTTCAAAGAAGTACATGTAAGTCCCATCCCAGTATTATCTCACTGAGCCGGCCCTTGGGGGCTACACATTGCTCTTCAAGTCTATATAGTCATATCTACAAAAGTCCCTGCTCATTATTGCATAATGACCCGACCCTTGGGGGCTATACTGGCTGGAGTTTTATAAGTATAAGACAGTTACAAGTCCCAGGTTGCTGCAGGCAAGACAACCCAGCACTTGGGGGCTGCACATGTGAAGTACAAAATGTTCAGTTTATGACTGGTGACTTAGATGAACAACTCGGATTTCTCCAAGGTTGCAGCATTTATATTGAAGCAAGTCTTAAGCTATCACTTTGTTCTACTCAAGACTTGGGGGCTACAGGTGAGGGAGAGCACCTTCAAAATTTTCAGTGTTGAGCAAACCAGGTCTCATATTTTTTGGTGGAAAAAATTGCAAAGATTATCTCCTCCAAGTTATTCGGACAAGTCAGCTCAACATCATTTGGATTTATTCTTTATCAAAGTCTGAAGCATTGAAAGTTGGTTCAACATCACGCAAATTTCTCTATTTATCAAACCAAGGCATTTTTGAAGACAATTCAAGTTATCATATGGGTTATTTTTTCTGCATGGAATTACCATTGGCATATTGATATGACAGAGACCCAGATTTTCAGGAGCCGGTCCACTATCTATTCTTATTTCAAGAAGCTTAGCATAAATGCACGCCAAGCCTGTATTCAAGCTAATCTGGGGGCTAATGTTGGTGGAATTACCCGCGGTTAAACCCGGCTTATGACGTTAAGCCATCACTGGACTTAACCCGGCAGGTGTAACCCGATAGATCCTGACCCGGCAGATTGTAACCCGCCTAACCCGGCATCTACTTAGCCATGAAAATGAGCCGCCTGGAGATAAGAAGCCCAGGCGTTAAGAAGCCCATGTTAAGAAGCCCGCGATAAGAATCCAGAAATAGGCTAAGTCCTAATCCTACTAGGACTCTACATGTAACCCGCCCCTTCAACTTATATAAGGAGGGGCAGGGCACCCCAACAGGGTCAGGTTAAGATAGTCAGGGCTTAGACAGATAGGTCCTAGACAAGAACAAAGTAGATGCTCTCGAGATAGAGGTAGCAAAACACCGCCCTTATAACCAAGATCATCATCATCATCAATATCAATCAAGCAGGATGTAGGCTTTTACCTCCACCACGAGGGGCCGAACCTGGGTAAAATCCCGCGTCTCTCGATTCCGATCAACCCCGTTCAAGCTACTACCTAGTTGTGTTGGCCTCACGACTAAGTCCTCACACTAGGACATCTGCCGTGACAAAACCATGACAGTGAGCATTTCAAGTTCCCTTGTGATCGAGTGTTGATTCTCAACATCTTATTCTTCGTCTTGGGAGCTGCCATAATATGAGATAATTTCTCCTTCGCTTTCTGAAGAAGTATCTGGATGACCATTTTCCAGTTCCATCTTTTCTTCATGAATTGTTAATAGTGTCATGACCTAAACATACTGAATTCAAAGTCCCGTCTTTGTTTAATTTCAGCGACGATTGGGTAAAAGGAAGCATCAAGAGCCCTGAGCAACTTTTCGGCAACATATCTATCGGTGATATGTGTAACTTCTCTCTGATGAAGCCTTTCAACAATTTTTGTTAGTCGACCAGTGAGTTCCATGGCACTTTCTCTTCGAAGACTTCTAAAGTTTGCAAACATAGCACGAAGCATATCCGTGTGGGATTCTGTTCGGAGAATTATTCCGTTATGGACATTCTTTAGGCTATCCCAGAGTTGCTTTGCAGTTTCAATGTCTCTGAACCGAATTATCATTCCTCTCGACAAGCTATCGCATATGATATCTTTTGCTTGTGCATTCATGCGGATGTTAGCATCATCTTTGGGAGTGGGTGTTTCTAGATGTTGAATTGTGTACCCATTCTCCACAATCTGTCATAGCTCAGTACTAATAGCTTGGAGCCTTATTCTCATTCCTCCTTGCCAATAAATATAGTCATTTCCATCGAAGATAGGAAACCTGTTAGAGTGGGTAGATCTACCTGCGAATGACGTACTAAAAAACTCCAAGGTGATTAGACCTTTAATAAACAGAGACAGAGAGTACTCACTCTGATACCAATTGTAGGTACCGAGAGTATATCGACCAGAGGGGGGTGAATGTGAGATTCAAAAATTATTTTGAATGTATAGAATCTGTTCCAAACACAACAGCTGAAAAGGTACGAACAAAATAAGCTTAGGCAGGAAACCTACTGAGGTACAAATCATTCGATGTAGGAAGTGATGATGGCACGAGTATAGTAGACGACAGGTTTAACTATCACGATAGTAATGCAATAAGCAATCAGTTGCAGCAGCATAATATAATACCAAATACAAACAGCGAGATGCTAGTGCTAGAGTACTGCTCGAATGATAACAGAGAATGCAACAGCTAACTAACGAAAGACAACAGATCAGGTCGTAGGAAAATACATAATAGATATCAAGCACGAAAGATAACTCTTGATTGAAATACAGAGAGTAGATAGGACCAGTGATGCTCGCTGACGACAAGTATATTTGGTAGACCAGTTTGTCCTTCTGCCAAAGGACTATGTCTGGTTGGAGGGACTTGTGATTGAACAAAGGAGCAAACCTCTCTTCATCTTATTCTCCTTCAACTAGGAGCTGATCAGACTCCAGTTGATTTCACTCGTGGTAGATGCTTATCAGCGATCTCCAAACTTTCGATAGACTCCCTTCGCAAACCACAATTACTCTTGGTTGTTGAAGATCTTGCTCGGTGAAGACAACAACTCTTCAACACTCGAGCCGACACCTATCCTTCTAGAGAGTGCACAACTCTCAAGAGTAATAGGTACAAGAACTCTAACTTAGAACTACTGTGATGCTCAACCACTGTCTAAGTTTTGGTTCCTGGTTTTCTCTCGGTGATTTTAAAGTCAAATCACTCGGAGAGGGATGCTCAATCAATCTTCTCAGAAATCTTAAGCCGGACAGCCAATGAACACCGTTGGAGCGGGGTGGCTATTTATAGCCGCAACCTTCCCTGATGGGAAATGATCAAAATGGACATGCGCGTCGACCAATGGCCAAACGACACGACTCAAACGATCGGTAATTGAGCACAACGGTAATATTCTTTGCGGAGCGAAAGATATCTCCTACAGCACGAAGAACTATGTCTACTGCTGACAGGTAATCATTCAAAGCATAAAGAGATTTCTCTCATACTTGCATAGGTTTAGACTAAGCATCACAGCGGTTCTAAGCTTCGAGAACCTACCCCTCTTAATAGTATAGAGGTCCTAAGACTCAAGAAAAAGTAAAAGAACAGCGAACTAAATTCTACGTCTTCGCTTCTCCTTCGGTCTTCTTAGTCAATTTCCTTCGGGCGACCTCCGAACCAATTGCTTCACATTGGCAATAGATTTTAAGGGGTCAATTTCTTCACATTAATCTTCTCGCCAGAGTGGCCTCGAGAGATATAGCACGTCTTCTCTGTATCTCAAATATCCTTAGGTGAAGTTCCTCGAACTTGACATCAAAGATAGCATTCTTCTTCGGTTCTGCATGGACTATTTCTCTCTGTGTGCAGTAGCAAACAAATCAGTCCATGCCTGTATCTGTCAACAATCTCCAAAACACAAGAGGGCAAGAATTGCACCAACAAGTGGTTAGGGTTTGGTCCGGCGAGCGGATGAAGAGGAATATATATGGGGTCGGGTGGGCCAGCGTGGGCCGGGTCCGACGTGGCGAACGCGTCCGGGCGCCCCGATATCCGCCCATATTTGGGCTGGATATGAGCAGGCCTGTGCATGGGCAGCCCGGCCCGGAGGCCCGAGCCCAAAAGCCCGAAAAAAGCCCAAAATGGCAACAAATATATATTTTATTTAAAATATAGGTATATTATATTATTTTAATATCCTGAATATAATTATTTTAATTGAAAAAAATGTCACTATTCATGTGCTTCGGGCCGAGCCGGGCCAGGGCTTGGGATTTTTGCTTCGGGCTTTACAAAGCCCGGCCCGGCCCGGGGTTTGAACAGGTGTAGATATGAGCGGTTCCGGTCAGCCCGGACATTTGAGGCGCCCGTCTGAGTCGAAATTTCGTGACCGGTCAGTGACCGGGCGGCCCGCCCGGGCTTATGAGGCGGGTTTGGGGCGCCCGGCTGTAGATGCTCTTACAACCCCTGAAAATTTCAACTTCAAACTTGAAACAAACAGAGATAAAAAAAAAGACAAATTTCCATGTGGAGTAACAATTTAGCTTTTGTATTCTTGTGATACTATTCATGTTGAAATTGTCTTTTAAAATGTTTTTATGTATTTTGGGTTTGTAGTTAAAAACTAGACGTTGTATACATTTATCTTGGTTGTGAACATCCGCAGTTTTTTCTTTAAAAAAAGCTACAAATTTGAGTTTTTTTTTTCGTTGGAGCACTGTAGGATCAAAATCATGGAAGCACGAGATATTCACCTGCAACGCCTCTGGCATTTCTGCTTTGTCACCGTCTTGTTAAGGTTTTCGGCTTATCTCAATTCAGTAAGAGCATTGGCTCCGTTTAAACACTGACCTTATCCCCTGTCAAAGCAAATGGGGATAAACTACCAGTTGCTTGCCTCCTAGGAAAACTTGATTTTTTTTTCAAGAACACACATAGACGTATCATATTTTTATAAAAAGAATAAACAAATTACAAAAGGACTACACTCGTTGTGAACAACAAGCATAGTAAAAGCTCCACATCAAGATCGTACAGAGACAAGTCACCACACACGTTGCAACCACAACATAAGATGCCTGCCGTAAACCGAAAGACAAAGCCGCGTCACGACCAACACCGGACGCCATCAAAGACAACACACTATCTAGACTTCCCTAATCAACGCACCACCCACCCATGACTGCCTAAAAGAGGATGACGAGTAAATGGCGGGACTTGGTTGGTCTTGAGCAAGGCATCGCCATTGAAGCACCAACGATGGCGTACATAGCGCTCCTGAATCACAACCTGGTGCAGCAACATGCACCGAAGGGTCACAACACATGACCCCACGCCATGTCTTCACACACAATGCTCCTAACAGAGGAACGACGTCGAAAATGCCGCCATCATCGATTCAAAACCAAACCTATGCTTTGCATGGACACAACAACCAAACACCAATGCGAGGGGGAGATGCCGACACACCTCGGTGACGCCTCCAAGGAAGGAAACGACACCCACGAGCGCCGCCGACACTGGCACTGACCGAAGGCGGACAAGACTTTGGTGCGTAACATCGCACATCACCACCGCCGCGACAACTCGTTGTCATAGCCAGAACGTCGCAGTCTAACACCGATCCACACGAAAGAGCATGCAGCCCAACTCCCACCTCCAGCACAACCGAGAGCCCGTAGCCTCGAGCTAACAATCTTCACCCGCACCATCTCAGACATCGCCATCGCCGGTAGCTGTCGCACCAATTCTAGACGGACAATCGCACCATGGTTGCAGCCACAAGATGCGAAACCGGCTCAAAATGTTGCACCATCACCACCGGGGGAACCCGACGCGCCACTAGGGGAGCCAGCACGCCGCCCGGTCATCCGAAGCATCTCCCACCATAGCGTCGGCGCCGCCATGGCCTAGAACAGGCTCCACTCCCTGGACTCATGCCGCGGCAACCACCGCGCCGCTCCGAAGCGGTCCGACGATGCGTGCCAGGAACTCGCGCCCGGACCTCTGCCTTCCCTGGATCCCGCGCCAGGAACTCATGCCTGGACCTCGGCCTCCCCTGGATCCCGCGCCAAGACCTCGGCCTACGCTGGATCTCATGCCAGGACCTCCGCCACGCTTCCCCGCCACGCTGAGCTGCACTCCCAGCCATGCTCTGACACACAGTTGTGCGCCTTCGCGTACGCCACCGAATCCGGCCACCCACAAACGCGGCTCCTCCGCCCGCGGGAGGCCCCTCAGCGCGCGATCCACCACCCCCGCCACCTTTGAAGACCGAGCGCGGCCACCACCACCGGCGCCAGCAGCGAGGGGAGACAAAGGTGGCGGCTTTTTAGTCTTAGAGTTTTTGGCCGCCGGTGTCGCCCGCGTGAGCGACCCTTTAGAAGCGGGGGTTGCGACTCCTGAAACTCTCGAAAACTTAATTATGAATTACTCCCTCTGTTCCTAAATACAAATCTTTTCAGAGATTTCAATATGAACTATTCCCTTCATCCCATAATGTAAGACGTTTTTGCAAATTATATTAGCTTGCAAAAATGTCTTATATTATAGGACGGAGGAACTCGCCAATCACCGTAAAAGAGCTCACAGATATATATAGACATAATTTAGAATGTAGATTCATTCATTTTCGTATGTAGTCTATATTTGAAATCTTCAAAAGGCTTATGTTTAGGAACGGAGAGTAGTAACTAGAAAATGAGTATTCTCGAGGACCGAGATCAGTCGGTCTTTTCGTTCTGCAAGTTGATCAAAATGCCTTAAGAGAAGTCAAGTCAATATAGAGCTCTTTTACGGTGATTGGCGAGTTACGACTCGTAATTTCGTCTAACTCCGCCCCTGATTTTTTCTAACCGTCGGATCAAATAAATCATTTAAAGGTTTTTTTGTGTGTGAAAAGGGTAGAGTAGTAAATTAGCAGGTCAATCCAGTCGCTAGTCAATCCCTCGCACAGCCTTCGTCATTGTCAGTTTATTAGCCTCCTCAATCCCCTCGCACAGCCGCCGCCGCCGCCGACCCTCCCCTCGACCGTGGCGACGCCGGCGTCCCTCCTGTCGGTCGTGCCGCCGCCGTCGCACAGCCGCAGCCGCCTATACTTTTTCTCGCCCCTCCCCTAATCCAGTTCCCGTCCAAAGCCGCCACCGCAATCATGGGATCCCGCCGGACCTCGCCGCCGCCGCAATCAAGGGATCCCGCCGGATTGCCGCCAGGTTAGTGGCCCGCCGCCAGGAGCCGCAGGAACTGCAAACCATCAGGCGCGGCGCGCCGAGCCCGCCGAAGCCTCCTCTGCCCCACCGCCCCCTGCAGCGCATCCCTCCGTCGAGCATCCGGTCATGCCGAGCAACACCGCGGACCAGTCCGTAGGCAGGTAGCCACCACTCCTGCCTTCCTCCACCCACTTCCCTGACCCCCTCCCATTACCTTCCCATCACACTAGATTGAGAAGATTGTTGTTAATTCCAGTTAGAAGGCAGAAGCCTGTAATACCTTATCTTCAGTTGAATGTAACGCCAGCTGCACTCAAGGTGAAAATGATACTGTACTAACTAAACATTTTGCTGGCTTCTCTTATTATTTTGCATCTTTGTCTAGCTGGTTGTTTTGCAAATGAGAGTTAAATTTTCTTCCAGGATGGTGTTCCTTCCTTTAGCTGCAAATTTAAACTGTAGATAATTGCTATGAACCTAGGCTTGAGCCAGCTCATATTTAGTCAGTCTCGTTAGTGCAACAATCAGAAGTAAAAAGCAACTAGATATTGCTGTTCACAATTTATTCAGTGCAATATTCATGTGAAGGCACCAAAACACCCCCCCCCCCCACCCATTTTCCTGGTTCTGTAGTTAGGCAATTACCACATGTTTTCCTGCAGTGAAGCATCTGCTGCTATGATATGCAGGCATGAGTACCAGAGGGTGGCTACCTTGTTTGTAGGATTAGAGGAAATGATCTGGATGAGGGCCATGGCCTTAGTCAGAGTAGTTCAGGATGATGGGGGCTGAATCTGTATTTACTTTGTTTTTGTTTTGCACATCGGTAGGCAAAGCCTAGTGTTTGTTTGGCTTCGGTCATGTCCTTGGTTACAGTAGCGTTGAATCTGCAAGTTAAAGATAGACATTTACTAAAACTGAACCAGGAAATTTGGATTTCATAGTTACAGTTGCAGGAAATGGTCATATTATCACTGAAATATATTTAAAATGTCTATTTAGTTCTGTTTTCAGATATAACCTTATAAGTAGAAAACATGTATAACTCAAGTAAACCATACATCTGGTTAATTTTGCACAGGCAGCAATGTTAAGTCTTACTACGAACCTAGCATAAAAAATGATGAAGCTCCTGTCAATTTTTCGAATAGCTAGCTTGAGACAATATTCTCTTCTTCTCTAATGGAAATGACAGAGCTCCTGTCAATTTTGGGGGAAAAAAAGTGTTTTTCAGACTCATCTATCTCAGACAAAATGAAGACTTGAATGGTAGTGAGAGAGCTGCAATTATTTAACTTCATATCTTGGCTTACATGCTTGTTCTTCCGTAATGCAGTGAATATGTAAATCTGTATTGAGTTTTGCTGTGTTGAGCATACATGCTTGTTGTTCATTCCTTATCCCCTTGTATGCGGGATCTATCTGGCAGACCTCATTGAGCTGCGGCTTAAGTATTCTACTGCGCGGGTTTGCACATATGATACATAGGTATTGTGAAATTTCGCAGTTGTTTCAGTCTTCTGCAATGTTGATCTGAAAGCTTTCGAGTTCTGTTTATGTATGCCAGACTTAAGAAAGAATTTCATAGTCACATTTGACATATTCAGATCAAGTTTATCCCTCCGATTATGTTACATTCAACTCTTCCTCTCTCCAGTGAATAATTTTTTACATATCTTAACAAGACATGTTTGTCATCTTTTAGCTAGTGTGATGAGGTTTTGGTACCTGTACATTCCTTGTACCAACTTAGGCAAATAATAATTTATTTGTTTTTGTGACAGTTGGTTGAGCACATCTTCTAGCCTCTTGTGAATACATCTGGGACAACGCTTCACATCAGTTAGGTATATACTGCTTCCGTTTCGAGTGAAATCCTCTCCCATAACCCCTGCCCCAGATGAAGTGAGCTATATATGTGTATGATGATCCTCCTTTCCTAAAAGTGAGATTGCCATATGTAGTGATGATCCTCCTTTCCTAAAAGTGAGATTGCCATATGTAGTTCAGAACTGACCTAGCATGCTTAATTTACACAACATCTAAATCATGAGCTTACGAAGCTGCTGTTTTGGAGTTGTGTGCCGCAATATGATTAGTAAATTTGTGAACCTGCTATGTAATGTTCAGGTTCCAGCAAGGAAATTTGTGTGCCGCTATCCTGAACCTCCTCTGCTTTCTCTGAAACAGGGTTGCCATGTGAAGAAAAAGGATATGTGGGAGCTTTGGATGGACAAAGGCTCCAGCAAGGAAGAGAAGAGAGCTGCATTTCCTTACTTGCAATTCTAGTAACTATCTTTGTTATAACTTGTAGAGTGTACCCGCAAAAAAAACTTGTAGAGTGTGATGGATTAATTAGGATGCTATGTAAGCAGAGTACGTACCCTATCATATGTATCATGACTGATTGCGACCAAGGTCTGCGTTCTGTGAAGAAGACTCCCATTTATATGTTTATTAGTGATATTGTGTTGTGCTTGCTCTACTACTTCTGTACATTATTTACGGAATTGGTCTTGTTGTTCACCATTGCTGAAAATCTATTTCAGTTAGCGTGCCCTTATGTAGCACTATTTCAACTGGAGTTGGTCGAGTCCTCCTGCTCATTTCTTATGCCAATGAACATTGTTGTCGCCTGAAATGCTTGTACAGAAGGAGCACTGGAGACTACATGTTTGGGGCTATCCTAAGCTTGTTGATAGGTGATCATTTCGGTACTGGCTTGTCATGTACTAGCCCTAAACTCTGAAACTGATTCAACCAATGTGATATCTGATTGGTTATACCCAGGTACGTGTACAGCTACATGATGGAAAATATGCATGTTGACAAATTGTACCCAAAATGTTAGCTAATACTCTTTGCTTGTCTCATGAAATGTGCCTGTGCAAATTTGCATCAATCCAAAATGTAGTGACATTATTAGTAAAACTGGTCGTTTAATTGATGTTATGAACATAACACTGGTTTGGACTAGTGCAGCATATGCAATACAAAAATAGTAAAAGCCACAATTTAGTGTACGGGCATCAAAGGAACCTTTCATCTAAAAATTGAGCAACAACTCAAAGTTGAAAGCCTATTATTGTAAACATAGTCTCACAATTGTCACTTGAATGAAGTGAGTGTTGGTTCGAAAATAATGTAAACACTACTTGGGGCAATAATTCAGCTCTAAAGCTTACTCGTTCGGACTCAGGTAGTCCAAGTCCGAATCACCGATAACTACCGGGAGTCGGGGTCGACACGAGGAGCACTTGAAGTGCTATTGGTGGGACCGCCCAGCTGGGCACCATGTGAACATAGTTTTGGGTTCGGAATACACATAGTGCTGATAGCCAACTGTTGTCGTGAGAATCGGTCTTAGTTCGTTGGGGACGGTTCGTGGTGTTAGCATTCCCTGATGACCCATTGTGCTAAAAGGGATCCGAGGATCAATAGTGGTACTAGTAGTATCGGACGACTCATGGTGGTAGTGATGTATCCGGATGACCCGTAGTACTAGACGTAAAGACCCATGGTCGTAGTACCACCTGTAGCGGATGGACCACAACTACCGGCCTTACTAGTTCGGACTCGGCATTACAGGTAGTTCAAGTCCGAATCACCGATAACTACCGGTAGTCGGGGTCGAGACGAGGAGCACTTGAAGTGCTATTGGTGGGACCGCCCAGCTGGGCACCATGTGAACATAGTTTTGGGTTCGGAATACACATAGTGCTGATAGCCAACTGTTGTCGTGAGAATCGGTCTTGCTCGTTGGAGACGGCTCGTGGTGTTAGCATTTCCTGATGACCCATTGTGCTAAAAGGGATCCGAGGATCAATAGTGGCACTGGTAGTATCAGACGACTCATGGTGCTAGTGATGTATCCGGATGACCCGTAGTACTAGACATAAAGAGCCATGGTCGTAGTACTACCTGTAGCGGATGGTCCACAACTACCGGCCTTACTCGTTCGTGTAGGAGATATGCCCTAGAGGCAATAATAAATGTTATTGATTATCTCCCTGTTCATAATTAGGTTTATGTTCCATGCTATAACTGCTATGGTTCTCGAGTCTGCAAATAAAACGAGGCTCGGAGGAAGACTCATATGCACGTGTGGAATAATAAACGGTAATATGTATTCCTAGTCTGGCCTCTAAGACTAGCTCAAGTATTGCATGATGGTTCTGTTTTCCTGATCATGGGCATGTCTATGCCAGCAATTTTGAGGGCACAGTGTTAGAAGAACATTTGTGTTGAATCGACCCAAATTGATGTTATGCTATGAGTTACATTCATCACATATTAATGGTTAATAACACAGAGATGGTTAATGTTTGCAAAATTCCTTAGACCATGAGAGTGTCGAGTTTCTTCATACTTGCTTCATGAACTTTGGGGTTTGTTAAACGTCATCCGTAAATGGGTGGCTATTACGGCGGCTTACGGGTTCATGGAAAAGTGTGTCAAGTAACTTGATAGCTCGAGATTGGGATTTGCTCCTCCGACGATGGAGAGATATCTCTGGGCCCTCTCGGTGTTACGGTATCCATCATCGTCTGGCCAGACACTTTGTGATTTGATCATAGGGATGCCGGAACACGGTAACGAGAAAAGAGAACAATACCGGTAACGAGGTAACTGGCATAGTGGACAAGTTGTTGATCCACGGAAATGCCTACATGTCTAACCTCGGGTATTTGTAACATATCGTGAAGCAACAGGAATAGCACACGGCAACTGGAGGTTCACTCGAATATTCATTCGTGTGGGTATAGGGGTCAATATGGGTGTCCACGGCTCCGATGTTGATCATTGATCGGAAGGTGTTCCGTGTCATGTCTATACTTCACCGAACCTATAGGGTCACACGCTTAAGGGTCATCTATCTGCTGAATACTAGACAGGGAGTCTGAGAGAAAATCACCGAAAAGTTACAGAGACAACGGAAGAGTTCCGGAGAGAGAACACTGAAAAAGTTTCGGTAAAACCGAAAAGTTGTTTCGGATAAAACCATTGATCCAAAAAGGTTTCGGCAAGCACCGGGAATGTTTTGGAGGTTGCCAGATTGGTCTGGTAATTTCTGTAATTTTTCTTGAGAAAAAACCAAAAAAAAGTTTCGGAGCTGCCGGAGTTGTTTACCGGGTAAACAAAGATGGTTTTAAATTAAACCACCATACTGGAAATGTTCCAGAGCGCGTCCAGATAATTTTAGAGGGTGCCGGAAATGTTCTGGGACCTTCTGGAATTTTTCAGAAATAATAGTCGCGGAAAACATCTTGTCCCAGCGTGAGGGGACAAGATCCCACGGATCGTGGGGGCTGTTTTTGGGGGGGGCCCCTTTGGGAGCAGCCCCCTTGTGGCTGGACAAAATGTTGGGGGGGCCCCCATGGTGGGGGGCAGCCCCCACAAATGGTGGAGAGTGTTGGGAGGAAGGTGGGGCCCCATGGGGGAACACCATGGACAAGGGAACATGTTTTTCCCTTGTTTGGTGGGAACATGTTCTCCTTGTTTTGTGGGAACATGTTTTCCCCATGTTTAGTGGGCTGAATTTTCAGCCCCCTCCACCCCTTCCACCACTATATAAGGAGGAGGAGAGGTGCTCTCCAACTCCACTCCAACTCTCTCACACAAGCCATGCATGATCTGGCATTCTCTCTCCCTCCCACGAAATAGTTTCGTAGTGCCAAAAGGCTGTCTGGGTTCCGGTGGGAACTAGTTCTGGACGGCGAAGCCCTGCCGGATAGATGGCACCGTATGTGTGCAACCCCGTAGAGAGGTCGTAGTTTCATCCTTTTGCCCGAGGGGCTGTTCGAGTGTCCTCCCGAAGGGCTGTCCGAGTGACGGTCCGAGTTCTGTGAGTCCTCCCGAAGGGCTGTCCACGACACCGTCCAGGGGACTGTCCGACCGCCTCCCGGAGGGCTGTCTGAGTGGCGGATGAGGGAGTACATCCTCGCGGTTGGGAGGTTGTAAATCCTAGCTGCGGGGATCTGCACCGACGATCGTCATCGACTCTACTTCCGCTGCGCTACGAGTCGGTAACGAAAATGATCAAACCTTGTATGCAGTCTCCATAGTGGTCCTGGGCTGGTGCGTAGGTCGGAAAATTTTTGTTTTCTACTGCGTTCCCCAACAGTGGCATCATGAGCCGTGCTATGCGTAGATGCAGGTTGCGATCTAGAATACATAGAGATGTATGGGTGTTGCACAATATAATTAGGTAGTAGATGAGTTCTATTACTGAAAATTATTTGTGCGGGTAGCAGATGAAATCTGTTACCCGATGTTCTTGTTGCTTCCCTTGAATTTGCGTAGTCCTGATCTTGACAGCATTGTGGAATCTCACAAAGTTCTGGCAATCCGCGATCCTTTCATGCTGCTTCTGAGTATGCTGATTGACAGATCAACGAAGTGCTAACAGTTCTTTGGGTTCCACTTTAGTTAAAAAAGATGGATGTTTCGCAGACGAAAGGGCAATGCAGATATGATCTGCACGGGGGTCATGCGTATGACGAAGTTCAGTATGGGGCTCGAGATTTTATTATCTCGTGTTTCATACACCCCTCGTTGTTAATCTAGCGACTTGAATTATCATACTTGATGATGGACATTGGTAGCTTTGGTTTGTTTCGAAACCTTAGAAGCCACGAAAAACAAGTTTTTGCATGAACCGATTAGAGACGTCTAACTTGGTTTTGCAGGAGGGTTTGCATGTGCATGTGATGTGGTATAGCAGTGCTCATAATAATTTGATTATGTATGAGATGACTATATAATGTAAATTGATTAACATGACCTGCGTGTCATGATTCGGCATGATGGCTGGAGCCATATGATTGTCACTTTATTGACCTGCGTGTCAACCTTAAGTAATGCATTATTTTATTAGCTATAGAGATAGCAATATTATCTGGTGCATCGACAAGGTGGTGGCAATCTTCGCAATGGTGAACACCGACGCGAATGCCGAAGACGAAGGAATGAAAGACTTCTCCGTCAGAAAGGGCTATACCATATCATGCTATTATGAATTGCCTGAGATGTTTATCCCTTATGATGCACCCTTTTTGATTGCACGGTAGTCGCCTTTTATTAGGGTGATCTCTCACAAAAATATCAAGTAGTTAGTGTTCTCCCAAGTGTAGCACCGTCACGGCACCTAACTTTTCGGGGTGCGCCATGTCCACATGGGTACGAACGATTAGAGAAGTGTGAGGCGGGTGAGGTCGGACCTCGCAGCAAGATCACTTGGTTGTCTTGACGTTCTGGCTTGATCGTCCTGAGCTCGGAACACGCCCATCGAAAGATGAACAGGAGTCACATAGAGATGTGATCGGCATGTTTGCCCACCAAATTGAAATTCTCGTCATCAGTGATGTCCACATCAATGGCGTTGAATTGAAATGTGGATCTTGTATCACTCACAATCAATTATGAGAGATATTGATTTGAGTGGGAGCGCACTGTTGAATTAACTTGTTTAATTCTCAGTGCAATTAATTTTGAACACTGTCTAAAGTGTGATTTGCATAATAGTTGTAGAATAATGGCTCGCGTTTCCACCTTCCCTATTAAAATTGAATAGCTGTTAAATATTTGGTTAAAACTTTACGGTTGGCAACGTAATGTGAGGATTGTCCTCAAGAGTGCCGAGAAGGACTTTGTCCTATCGCATACTTTCGGTATTCTCTCGCTTATGCTATGGATCATGTGACTCTCGTCCTTCGATCCAAAAGCTGGAATTCCATTTCAGTCAAGTGCAATATGTTTGCTTCCATGAGACCCTAACTTCGAAAGTTTGGATAGTTATGTGATATTCATGGAATCTGAAAATCATTTTCAGAGACAGACAAAGGCTAAAAGATATGAGATATCCAAAGAAATGTTTGTTTGCAAACTATTAGTAAAGGAGTTTACTATGCATTAGACTGATAAGAGAGGGATCCAGAAGAACGCCTGTCATATGATGAAAGGTGAATAAAACAACAACTTAAAGAGAAAGGAAGTGTCCGAATGGTGTCAGTGAAACTTTCACGCCTAGGAAGTCCAGGGCTGATGCCACTCTTAAGTTGTGTGCTTCTTCTGAGAGTAGGAGAAATACTAAAAGTTAAACTGTTAGAAGTATAAAGGCAATGAGAAAGAAGACTGGAATATCCAGCTCATGTATGAATGTCATACAAGTTTTTGATGTATAGAAGGTTGGTCAAAGATATAGTTCTTGGGAATTATGATTAAATTGTTAATCACTGATTCTTGGGTATTGTGAGTTAATCACAAAGATACCCGCTCGATTGCATTCTGTTGCAACTCGATGTAAGAACTACTATGGCCTGAAAGACTAGCCAGGAATGAGGTTTAGGTATACACAGGGAACATAGTAAATGTTACTGTACCTTCCATCGGTGTATTACCGTCTGTGTTTATTTTCCTAATTCAATTAGAGTTTTACACACTCTAGCCCATTGCATAAGTTATCTCGCAAGAAGGTTGTTCATAAGAGAACTTTTGATGTTCGGTGTTATGAATAACATAAGGGCCATACTTTCATTATGAATGAGATGTATGTTATGAATATTGATAATAATACATTACCTCAGTATTAACTTTGATAATTCATTTTAGAGTTTTACACACTCTAGCCCATTGCACAATGTTTGTTGCAAAAGGGTTGTTCATAGAAGAACAATTGCTGTTCAGTATTATGAATAACATGAGGGCCATACTTCCATCATCGATGGGACGTATGTTATGAATATTGATGGTAATATGATACATCCATAACACTGACGCTAAATGTCATAAGACTAAAAGAATACCACACAAGTGTGGCACTGCATTTGGTCACATTGGAGAAACCCGCATGGAAAATTCCATTATGATGGATTTTGAAGTCGTTTGAGTTTGAATCACCTGACACTTGCAACTTTCCTCCGAAAAGTGAAGTGACTGAAATACCGTTCACAGGCCATAAGGAACGAGCAAAGAACTTATTGGTGATCATACATTTTGATGTATGTAGTCCGATAAATGTTGTTGCAAGTAGTGGATTTATCTATCTTCAGAAATGACTCAAGTAGATATATGGATATTTACTTGATGAGACGTAAGTCTGGATCTTTTGAAATCATTTGAAAGGTTTTCAAAATGAAGTAGAAGTTATTGTAACAAGAAAATTATGTTTCTACAATTCGATTGCAGAAAGAAATATTTGAGTTACAAGTTTAGCGAATGTCTGATGCGTTGTGAAAGGGGTTTCATAACTTGCACCTCCCGGAACACCACTGCAAGTGGAAAGTCCGTGAAGATGTAATCGAACCATTTATGACATGGTAAGATCAAAGATGACATAAATAAATTTGCCATTATCCCTTTTAAAAGGTGATGCTTTAGAGACTGCGGCTTTTACACTGAAAAGAGCTCCATCAGGTCTGTTGAAATGACACCATGGTATGGTACGCCCAACCATGTTATATCTTTTCTTAACATTTGGAATATGGGGCTTGTGTAAAAGGTTACAAACCTATTCCAAATCAGACAAGTACTACTTTGTAGGTTATCCCAAGTCATTGGGTATTCCCCCACCACTATACCGAGGCAAAAGTTTTTGCCACAAAACGGTATGCTTTTTGAAGAAAATGGTTCTTTGAAAAAGGTGAGTGGGAGAATAATGCAACTCGACGAGATAAACAGTATCTTCGCCATCAGATCAAAGGAAAGAGACCTTGGAAGTAATTCCGGAGTTTCCTACTGCGACTGATACGGAAGTCTCTACAATAAAATGTATGGACTTCGGTCGAACTTGCAGCTGAACCACGTAGGCAAGGCTCGTGCAAACCTCTCAGGTGCGCAAACGAGATATTGTTGTTAGACAACAGTATACCTACGATACACAAGGAAGCGTTGATGGGCCCTAACTCCGGAATTGGCTAAATGCCAATACAATCCGAGATAGTTTCCATATAAGTGATTCAAGATTAAAACCTTGATACACCTTTCGGAAGACTTAGAGTCTGACGAATATTTATGGAACTATAACTGATATGAATAAAAATGTTTTATCCATAAAGCTCGACTTGTTGCAATATACAAGTTCAAGGAGTTGACTACGATGAGGTTGCTTCATCGTAGCGATGCTTAAATTCGGTTCGGGTTGAACTAGCAATTAATACATATTTCATATCATGAGATATAAAACAATGGATGACAAAAGGATTTCCATCTGATGGAAATGAAACCAAGGACCTGCATGTGTTACAGTCCAAGGTATTTTGTCAATCCAGAGGATGCTAGAAAGGGTGCAAACTTTAGAGTTCCAGCGATGGACAGAAGAGAACAAAGTGGAGTTGGAATCTTTGTGTTTTGATGAAATGGTCAAAGGAGTTTTGACTTCATCAATGGATAACGAAGATGCTTGTAATTCAAGAAAGTAAGTGGGAGCCTAATAACATTTCTAAAAACCTTGTGTGCTTGACACATTGTTAATTGGAAATAAAATTCTTGACACGAATTAGGACTTCATTTGAAAATAGTTTTTCGATGAAGTGCTTGGGCTAAATAGCCTTAATATTAGGCATGATGATCTATGAAGATAGATTTACCTAATGGGGCTAAGCAATAAATACATATTGACAAGATGCTAAAACTTTTTAGCATTTAAAACGCCAAGGAGTGATTCTTGCCGAAGTCACATGGAAAGAGTTTTTGCAAGACTCGGTGTCCCAAAAACACTGATGAGCAAAATACATGATGGAGATTCCTCACACCTTCGTGTTTGGATTAATCATGTATTCCATGGTATGTAAAACAACCAGTTTTGTCCGATACTCCCAAGGTGTTGCGAGTATAGATACCAAAGTGATCAAAAGTACTGATCATAGGACAACAGTGAAAAGTGTCATTGAATGCTAGAGTAGCACTGATGACATGTTTTCTCGCAAGTGGAGATCATGAAGAGTTCGTTGTAAAATGTTACATCGATACAGTCTTCATCATTGCTCCAAGCGATTTTCGATTTAAATAAAGGGTTTTGTGTAATACATAATATGGTGGCACGGTAGTTGGAAATTGTTCCAAACAAGATACTGTGGCGAATTCTATAACAGAGGCGAAGTATGTTGCCGCCTTTTAAGCGACAAAGAAGATGCTGAATCATATAGTTCATTCATGAACTTAGTATGGTTCCAAGATGACTTTTGTCAATGGGACACTACTGCAGGTAGTTGCTCCATAACTCAGTCTGAGGAATCCAGGTTAGACCTGTGATTCACATACATACAAAGCCAAGTCCACACAAAATATGAATTTTGTGAAAGCGTAAAAACGCGAGGATACGCAAAGATACACACGGAGCTGAAGTCGTCAGATCCGTTGGACATCAGGCTATACCACATGCGAAGCATATTTACACCGGTGTGCCACAGGTGTGAAGTGCATTAGCATTAACTAGATTATTGACTCTAGTGCAAGTGGGAGTCTGTAGGAGATATGCCCTAGAGGCAATAATAAATGTTATTGATTATCTCCCTGTTCATAATTAGGTTTATGTTCCATGCTATAACTGCAATGATTCTCGAGTCTACAAATAAAACGAGGCTTGGAGGGAAACTCATGTGCACGTGTGGGATAATAAACGGTAAAATGTATTCCTAGTCTGGCCTCTAAGACTAGCTCAAGTGTTGCATGATGGTTCTGTTTTCCTGATCATGGGCATGTCTATGCCAGCAACTTTGAGGGCACAGTGTTAGAAGAACATTTGTGTTGAATCGACCCGATTGATGTTATGCTATGAGATTCTTTCGTCACAAGTTAATGGTTAATAACACAGAGATGGTTAACGTTTGCATGATTCCTCAGACCATGAGAGTATCGAGTTTCTTCATGCTTGATTCATGAACTTTGGGGTTTGTTAAACGTCATCCGTAACTGGATGGCTATTACGGCGGCTTACGGGTTCATGGGAAAGTATGTTAAGTAACTTGATAGCTCAAGATTGGGATTTGCTCCTCCGACGATGGAGAGATATCTCTGGGCCCTCTCGGTGTTACGGTATCCATCATCGTCTGGCCAGACACTTTGTGATTTGATCACAGGGATGCCGGAACACGGTAACGAGAAAAGAGAACAATACCGGTAACGAGGTAACTAGCATAGTGGACAAGTTGTTGATCCACGGGAATGCCATCATGTCTCACCTCGGGTATTTGTAACATATCGCGAAGCAACAGGAATAGCACACGGCAACTGGAGGTTCACTCGAATATTCATTCGTGTGGGTATAGGGGTCAATATGGGTGTCCACGGCTCCGATGTTGATCATTGATCGGAAGGGGTTCCGGGTCATGTCTATACTTCATCGAACCTATAGGGTCACACGCTTAAGGGTCATCTATTTGCTGAATACTAGACAGGGAGTCTGAGAGAAAATCACCGAAAAAGTTTCGGACACTGAAAAAGTTTCGGTAAAACCGAAAAGTTGTTTCGGATAAAACCATTGATCCAAAAAGGTTTCGGCAAGCACCGGGAATGTTTTGGAGGTTGCCAGATTGGTCTGGTAATTTCTGGAATTTTTCTGGAGAAAAAACCGAAAAAAAAGTTTCGGAGCTGCTGGAGTTGTTTACCGGGTAAACAAAGATGGTTTTAAATTAAACCACCATGCTGGAAATGTTCCAGAGTGTGTCCAGATAATTTTAGAGGGTGTCGGAAATGTTCTGGGACCTTTCGGAATTTTCAGAAGTAATAGTCGCGGAAAACATCTTGTCCCAGCGTGAGGGGACAAGATCCCACGTTACGTGGGGGCTGTTTTGGGGGCGCTCCCCTTGAGGGGGCAGCCCCTTGTGGCTGGACAAAGATGTTGGGGGGGCCCCCCATGGTGGGGGGCAGCCCCCACAAATGGTGGAGAGTGTTGGGAGAAAGGTGGGGCCCCATGGGGGAACACCATGGACAAGGGAACATGTTTTTCCCTTGTTTGGTGGGAACATGTTCTCCTTGTTTTGTGGGAACATGTTTTCCCCATGTTTAGTGGGCTGAATTTTCAGCCCCCTCCACCCCTTCCACCACTATATAAGGAGGAGGAGAGGTGCTCTCCAACTCCACTCCAACTCTCTCACACAAGCCATGCATGATCTGGCATTCTCTCTCCCTCCCACGAAATAGTTTCGTAGTGCCGAAAGGCTGTCTGGGTTCCGGTGGGAACTAGTTCTGGACGGCGAAGCCCTGCCGGATAGATGGCACCGTATGTGTGCAACCCCGTAGAGAGGTCGTAGTTTCGTCCTTTTGCCCGAGGGGCTGTTCGAGTGTCCTCCCGAAGGGCTGTCCGAGTGACGGTCCGAGTTCTGTGAGTCCTCCCGAAGGGCTCTCCACGACACCGTCCGGGGGACTGTCCGACCGCCTCCCGGAGGGCTGTCCGAGTGGCGGATGAGGGAGTACATCCTCGCGGTTGGGAGGTTGTAAATCCTAGCTGCGGGGATCTGCACCGACGATCGTCATCGACTCTACTTCCGCTGCGCTACGAGTCGGTAACGAAAATGATCAAACCTTGTATGCAGTCTCCATAGTGGTCCTGGGCTGGTGCGTAGGTCGGAAAATTTTTGTTTTCTACTGCGTTCCCCAACAGTTCGGACTCGGTATTACGGGTAGTCCAAGTCCGAATCGCCGATAACTACCGATACTCGGGGTCGAGACGAGGAGCAATTGAAGTGCTATTGATGGGACCGCCCAGCTGGGCACCATGTGAACATAGTTTTGGGTTCGGAATACACATAGTGCTGATAGCCAACTGTTGTCGTGGCAATCGGTCTTGCTCATTGGGGACGGCTCGTGGTGTTAGCATTTCCTGATGACCCATTATGCTAAAAGGGATCCGAGGATCAATAGTGGTACTGGTAGTATCAGACGACTCATGGTCGTAGTACTACCTGTAGCGGATGGCCCACAATGACCGGCCTTACTCGTTCGGACTCAGCATTACGGGTACAGACGAGGAGTAATTGAAATGCAATTGGCGGATCCATGCGGGTGGTAACCAATTTTTTTTAAACGTGCCATTTTGTTCTTCACTGGTTTGGAACGAAATGTCAATTCTGATCATATGAGTGTTACAAATATTTGAACACGTATTTTGTAGATTAATCAAATGTTTTAGATCCTCAAAAAAAAATCTTTCCGATTTTAAAGGAGCAATCAAATGTTTTGGTCTTCGATGGATTAACCCCTTGTCACGCGCGTATCTATCGCCCCTTCCCAAATATTCTCATGCTCCGCTCCCACCTCCCCCATTATCTGCAACAACCTCCGATCACCTCCGATTCACACGCGACCTTCTCCTCCGAAGCAGCCCCATCGAACGCCGCCGCCCTGTTCACCGGCTGTATAGGAGCCGCCGTCCTCACCCACGTGAACGGAGCCGCCGGCGACCGCCCATCTGGCCTGCGGAATACGACGTCACTGCTTGTTCTTCGTCCACACGTTGGATTTAAGGTGAGAATGCCGGCTCTTGTCATCAGTTAGAACTAAGGCAACGCATGAGATGATTTCAAACGAAAGAATGGGTTCCGCTTATTCCCTGCATGAACCCATCATGAGATCTTATGGGTTTTTCTCTGAATTTTGCTCCGTCCACAGCATCGTGATCCGCATCTCTGCTCGTCACCGGCGCCAACTCTCTCCGTGCACTACGAGCCATGCCATCTTGCAACGACTCGCGCCAGCATATAGAAATAAAAACCAAGAATATCGGTAAGTTTGTTTAAACAGGCTCGTACATGATTATGTTGGAATGTTCATTTATTTGGCGTCCTGGGTACCGCCCACAGGTACATGAATTAGCACAGCTGGACAATAAAAATTGGAGCGCCCAGCAACAACCGTACGTCCACAGGGCCTGACTCGCCGCCGCCTGGCCTGTGCCACCACCCACCTGGCATGTGCGATACGACGGTACTGCTTCCTCTTCATCCACCCATTCGCAAGACGGTGAGAGCGCCTGATCTTAGTCAACAGTCACAAAGAAACCATCACAATCTGCATTCGAATGAATTGATCCAGTCTATCTTTGTGCATATTTTCCAGGAATGGCTAGTTCTTCCAATAGTTATGCTGACACAGAATTACCACTACCAGACGTAACCAATCAGGTATATTAATCCCAGTTAGGTTAAAATCTTTGAAAACACATAGTTCTTTTATCCATTACACATATTTCAGGCTTTTTTGGAGGAACTCAGTGTGAAACATGCAAATATGAGGTTATTGTGCTCACCTTCAAGGTTCGCGGACACGATCGACAGATTAGATCCTGACCACCAAAAGGCCATCTGCAGTAAAACTGGTCTTGGAGGGCTAACACGGATGAAGTCAGTGTCTCTCCGGCGTATTATGTTGGTGCTGCTAGCCAGTGGAAAACCACTTGCTATACTAACATACGACAACAGACGGACGGGTACGTATATCCAGCTATATGATTCCTCACCTACACAACAATACTTAACTTCAACTTTACATCACAGTTATGCGTCACTATCTAATTCAGGCACAAATACATATTTTCAGCTGGAAAATATGTTCAAGCCTGCTGCGTTCAGATTGCAACAAACTTCGGAAAAAATCATACAAGAATCCTATAATGGTAAGTTCTACACAACTAGCATTTCATGTCATGTAGTAGTTCCTACCTTTCATGATTGCTTGTAACGCACCTCTATTTCCTCTATAGACGGACGAGTACAAAGCAAGCATTCCAGAGGAACGAAAAGGTGCAGATGACGACGTCACGATCATCATCAACCCTGATGTTACAAACAAACCAGACACATCTGGTGCCCCAAAGCGTAAACGTGGACACCCGAGGAAGAATGCCCCTCCTAGTAATCCAGTCAAACAACAATTTGACACCAAGACTATCGCTAAACAAGTGGATCTTAAAGGACGCAATAGACTATCAAGCGTGGTGTCTAGCCCATTCGTACAGCCATGAATGAGCTACACGGAGTGGCACTTCAAGGGCAGTTCCACATGATTGTTCTTCGTAGCATGTTCTTTGAATTAAAGACTACACTTAATTATGTTCTGATGTTTTTGCATATTATTTCTACGATTATGTTTTGCATTGCGAATGTGTGATACTTACTGTCCATCCAAACATCACACGCTTGTGTTGCTATTGTGCCACTTGTCATAATAAGTGATGATACATATGTGCTGCATTAATGGTCTCTTGGCAGGGGCATAGTTTGGCCTGACTTTTCATAGGTTCTTTTTTTTAAACCAGGTAATGTGCTGCATGTTTGACTTCTATCATTTGCACCAACTGATCCAAACCTATCTGCATCAGAGAATCCTGATTTTTAAAACAGCACCGGAAGTAACTACTTACAAATGCATGCTCCCCATTCTATACGGCGCCAAACACTGCCTAACTATATAGTTCTGGTTTAAGTCGACGATGATTATGGCTGACGCGGAGTAATGAGAGAAGCATTTTTTGTGAAAGAAAATAATGTTTATAGCCATTTAAGGAAGAAAAACCATAGCATGTAACTATCATGGCTGACGCAGGGTAATGAGCAATGATGTAAATATCATGGTTATACTACTAATCACGAGTTGAGTGTGAGATAATTACCTCCCAGCAAAAGGAACATAATCAATAATTCAGCTAGTTTGATGGATTACTACGGTCGACTCCACAAGAAAAACTACAGGCTGCAGCAGCAGCCGTCAACACACACACACAATCGTATTGTCAAATGCCAGCCTCTCCTGCAGAAAATAAGAAATAATAGCATCAGGAATACCATGTACCATTTTTGATAAAGACATGTCAACAAGAGTTGGTACATTGCAGCTTGTGTTGCATCAAGACTAATGCGATACATGGAGCTAACAAATTTCCAAGTAATAAATCTGTGCCCAACTCTGTTGGGTAACAATACTGAAACAGATGTCCTAGCTAGCTTTACTCTAAAGGAGTTCTGCTTACTAACTAAACAGCTAGGACAACAATAAGAACCAGCATAAGATCAGCAATGTACAAACAGATGCTAAACTTGCTCATTGGCAAAATAGGTTGTGCATGCTTCTTCTGTTCCATACTAAAGGTGACTGCCATATTTGTCAAGGATGATTATGGCTGAGGCATGGTAATGCACTTGTAGCAACGCGTGCAAAGCGGGCAAGAAATTCATATAAAGCAGGCATTCTTCCAAATTGAGCCAATTCTGGTTTTCGAAGATATACTATACATAATTACTGTCCATTCTATACGGCGCCATACACTGGATAAATAATCAGAACTATGTTTGAGGCGCGGGTCATGTACGCCTTGAGCTCCCGATTCACCTTCTCCTCGTCCCACATGAACCCCTGGATGTTCTGCACCCACTCGAAGTAGCTCACCATCACTCCGCTGGAGTTGGCCAGGATGTCCGGTAGGATCAGCATGCCCTTCTTTGCCAGAATCTGCACCACGAACATGTACATTTCTCTACTGTCAGTCAATGTGTGAAATGTGTCAACAAATGCAGCTTAGTTTTGTGGCAAAATGTTGGTGTTCTTGCCTCGTCGACCTCGGGGTCTGTTGGGTGGTTAGTAGCCTCGATGATGTACTTTGCTTTGATGGCATCAGCATTGTCCCTAGGAGAAGAAGAAAATCGAAAGGACTTTTTATTAACAAAAATGTTTTCAGATACAGAAAAAAATAACAGCCAGGAGGATACTTTAACTGAGCTTCAGAGCAGTAATCTGATAGAAGATAGGATGAAGTGAGCTGGGACGAGGAAAAAGAAGATTACTTGTTTATCACTCCTCCCAGAGCTGCTCGGATGAGCACGTCACAATCTTCCGTGAGCAGCGAGGTCGGGTCGACGGCGTCGCCTCCGTCGGAGCCCTTGATCCCGCGGTTCTCTGTCGAGTGCTTCATCAGCTTGGCTATGTCAATGCCATTGGAGTTCTTGACAGCAGCTATCTTTTTTCATACCTACGATCAACAGCTATCACCTAGGAGAAATGCATGTATAAGAAACTCAGCCAGCTTGTGAGTTTTTTATTCCGTTGTGTAAGCACTGAGTTCACAAGTTCATCAGTTGTTTGGCCTGTTGCTGCAGTCAAGTAGCATGTATGAAGTGTAAAAGTTTGTCAGTAGCATGAGACTTGTAAACCAAAGTGCAGCATGAATCACGCAGGGAACTACTCAGATTACAAACCAACAACAACCTCAACAATCTCATTCACTAGAAGATATCAAAGTCGTTTCTTTCAGATTTTTGCAATCACCAACAACTTGATATTCACTTTTTCTGAATCTTACATTCACCACTACAGATTAGTCCCATTTTGAAGCTTCAGCATAGTGAACAATTGAAATCAGCAAGAGGGTCATCTAAAGTGAACAAGCTACATGGTGGTTATCCAATAATGGATGAGCCGCTGTGGGGAAATGGCTATAGTCCAGTGCATAATCAGAAGAACAGTGTCTGAATCTCCTATTGTAACTGTTTTTCACAGCACGTAGATTCTGAATCCATACTGACTCTAATCACTACCTACTGACTCTAATCAAAAGCATTGAGAAGGGGGGGATATACCTCTGTACTCCGGCTCCTTCAGGCTTCAGCTGAACTCCTCCACCTGCCGCTGGGACGGCCGGTCCCGGAGCGGCCGTCGAACCCGCGTTGTATGAGAACCAGGGATGCCTCAGCGGTCAACTGCCTCTTGGACGGCTACGTCCACCGAACCGGTGCAGGTTTCTCTTCCTCTTCCTTTGGACGGCTACCACCGCCATGCGCTCGATCTAGCTCTTGACGGCGAGGAGCCGCGACCACATTAGATGTTTGTCCTCCAGCCACTGGGACCCCTCCGCCGTCGCCGCCGGGGTCATCGAATCCGCCTCCTCGCCCGAGCGGCCATCCTCGCCGACCCCTCAGCCGCCGCCACCGCCGGGGTCATCGGCGGCACCGCCCTATCCTACCAAGCTGCTTCGAACAGATAGGGGAACGAGGGGAGTGAACAGGACATGTATCAGCTTGACTGATATTGGACGGATTTACCCTTTTAGATAATGAGTAGCCCCACCATAATTTTGTAATGGTCCCACTATTATTTGTAATTTCGTGTAATTTTAGTCCCGTAACTCCTATTTCTTCACCGTTTGATCGCAGTGGATGAACGGCCCCTAAAATCGCCAATCACTGTAACAGTTGTAGTCAATATAAACAATACCTGGATGTATACTCGTTGTATAAATGTGAATCAATTCCATCTATGCTAGTACTAGCTCTGTGCACGCCACATTGATTGAACCCAAAGATCGAATCGAGACTCGATTGAGCTTTTCGTCCACTCGCCAGTTCAAGGCAATTCGTCTTCTGCGATGGCGAATGGTTCTTCTGGTACTCGTAGCAGCAGCCGCAGCACTATGGTGGTCATCGTCGCGGCCGCGGATGCATCCCGTCGTGCTGGTGCCGGGCTACGCTAGCAACGAGCTCGACGCGCGGCTCACCGAGCTGTACCGGCAGGTGTCGGGGCACGACATCTATGGGATCCCGAGAGACCCCTTTATGATTCGGCGGGGGGAGAGGTACACGCAAAAAGCAGAACCGGTGATCGACGCGTGAGGTTTTTACCCAGGTTCGGGTCGCTGATCAGCGTAAAACCCTACTCCTGCTTTGTGTTCTTATTAATGTTCTTGAACCCAGCCTTCAGGAGCGCTCGCAATGAACAGTACGTTCAAAGAGCGGCTACGCATGCAGAATGGGTCAGAAGTTCTCCTCCCCTGTAGCAGTTGCCTTGGGCCTCCTTTTATATGCTCAAATGGGTCTCCACAGTGGCAAAATGTACATACATTGAGGTGTAAAGTAGCTACAGGGTATCATACCTAACCCCTGACGGATTAGGACAGGCGCATTTAATGCACCATGAGGTGTCCGTTTAGGTGTCCTCACTTTCTTGGGGATGGAAAAAGGCATCATCCCATCAGCACCGCTTAAGCTCTCCTCCACTGGCGCGCCGCCACGCATCCATGGAAGGAGCCAGAATGTCAGACTCGTCACTGTGCCGAAGCGGTGGCACAGTGGCAGAATCTCGCCAGGCGCCGAAATTTGCCGGGCGCCAAGCCTTGCCGGACGCCGAGCCTTGCCGGGCGCCAAGCCTTGCCGGGCACTGATCCTTGCCGGGCTCCTCAGGCCACCCCGGTAAGGATCTTGCCGGGGAGGCTGGCCTTCGATTTCCAGCTTTGCTTATTTGCTGATTCTCAGATCTCTGACTTGATGATTTCCTTGATGACTTAAATCGACCTCGAGCTGATCCCGGCAAGCCTTGCCGCGAGGACGGCTACAACTGCCCGTGCACAAGTAAGGGGTACTAGTGGCCCAATACTTAGTACACCGACAGGAGCCCCCGGGCCTGGGCCATACACGAGTGCGAGGCGTTGTTGGGCTAGGCCCAAACAGTGCACGGGCACGCGTGGCAGGGAATTAACTGCTCGTAAAGATCTTGTTTTACTGTGCCCCCACTACGCGCACGGAGCGCGCGATGTGAGAAGTGTGCCAAAAAGGCTGCAAACTGTTTTGCGCCCACAGAGGCGCATTCATATTGGGGGATAAACAAGGTGGCCCCGCTCCTTCCCCATAAAAAGGAGAAGTCGTGGAGGCGCAAACCCATTCACCCCCCTCTTCTTGCCAATCTGGCTATCGCCATCGCCTTCCTCTGCTCGAGCTCAGAGCGAAACCTTCCTTCTCTTCTGCTCGCCGCTCCCGCGCTCGATCCGTCCTCCGGCTTCCATCTCCACAGCCGCCATGCCGCCCAAGACCCGCAAAGGCAAGGGCACGGACAAGGAGGCGAGAGCCGAAGTTCCGGAAAGCGAGCTGGTGAAGATGCGGAAGAGGCTCGTCGTCTTCCCTCCGACGCTTGACGCCGAAACCTTGAAGGGACGATACCAATGCATGTGGGCGAAGGGAACACAAGCCCACCCCGCCACACGCGTCATCCCAGGTGCTAGTTCCAAAGGCGGATCGGACAGATACCCCTTCTTCACTGCGTACTTTTATTGCGGGCTCTGTCCACCTTTTTCTGATTTCTTCAACGACATCATGTATACATACGGCTTCCGCCTTCTTGACTTCACGCCGAATGCTGTATTTTGCATGTCGATCTTTGCCCATCTTTGTGAAAATTTTGCCGGCGTGATCCCCAATTCTGCTCTTTTCCGCCACTATTTCTATCCTCGAATTCAAAAAGGAGAGGCTCTCTCTGGATCTATTGCTTGGATTCCAAGGGCCTGGAACAAAGAGATATACCCAGATGGAGTTTACCGCGAAAAGTGGGACGAGTGGCGGGCCGAATGGTGCTGGATCCAGGAAGCAGATCCTCATCCTTTTTGCCATCCCCGGCGACAGAAGGTGGTCCGCGGCAAGGATTGGGGCGATCTCGCCGCAGAAGACGAGAAGCTCACAATCGCCACTACCAGAATCCTCCGCTTGAAGGCTGCCGGGCTGAAAATGGAGATGATCGGCTTCGACTTCCTCCGCCGCCGCATCGCCCCTCTGCAGAATAGGGGAAGGCTAGCCTGGGAGTATAAGAACGCAGCGGATGTCATGAGGCTGCGCCCCGAGCTGAACAACAACTTGACTGTTATGCAGCTTGGCGCTCTCCGCCAGAAGTTATTCCAGCGCGAAGACAAGCACCGGCTGCCGGCAAGGATCGTCCCCTTGTGGAACAACTCTGCGCTGGGGTCGATCATTGCTTTCTTGCCGATGTTCAACGCCCACGGCCTTGACCCGACCTGGGTCGAGCCAAGCGAGGAAGAAGCGCAGAAATTCTTCGACAATCTGACGGAAAAGCCTGTCCGGCAAGAGCCAGATCTTATTCGCGCCACCACGGATCAGGAGGTAGCATACATCGCTACCAGAGTGGAGGAAGCGAATCTTGCCACGGAGGCCGGCAGCATTGGCTTCACAGAGTGGGAAGCCAGCGAAGCAGAGGTGGTAGTGGAGGCGAAGCCTGCCGGGGAGGACGAGGTTGCCGGGGAGGAGAGCGGCGCAGCCGCTGAAATCTCGTCCGGTGAGGACTCAGTCGAAGAAGAAGAGACGCGAGAAGAGCCCCCTCCCCCGAAGAAGAAGGCGAAGCGTGTTCTTCGGAAGGCTGCGTCTGACATCCCGGCAAGCCAGCCATCTTCGAGCGGCGAAGCCCCCGGCAAGAAAGTGGCCGGCAATACCGGACCGCGGCAGGGGGCCCGTCAACGGCCTGCACGGCGTGCGAGGCCCGCACCAGCGGCCACTGCTGGGGCGGCAGGAGGGTCTCGCACCACCGCATCGGAAGCTGCCCCGGTGCCTGCCACAGCCAAGCAGCCTAGGACTCCTCCTCCGCCTCCCCACTCAGACACCGCAACGGAGGTCGACTTCGACATCTCCGGCTTTAGTCCGAAGCGAGGGGAAGAAGAGTAAGTACTTTGCCACAGCTTTTACCTTCCAATCTTGCATCAATCTTTACTGACTTGCTTGTATTGCTTCTGCAGTGACACAGAAACATTGCTGGAGAGGATGGCGAAGAGGTCAAGGACTTCTACGGGCGACGAGCCCCCGGCAGGCTCCACTAGCGTGCCAGAGACCGTCATCGTGAGCCCGGAGCCTAGTCCTCAACGCAGCCCCCAGCGTAAGTTCATTGTCCCTTTTTCTGTTGGCTGGTGCCGAGGCTTCCATTCTTGTCGCTGATATCTTCGGGTTCGCAGGAGAAGAATGGCAACAAGGAGAAGATTGCCCCATTGTGCCTCCTTCATCGACCGCTCCGCCCACAAGCACATCTCCGGCAAGAGATCCTGCCGACGAGCCCGTCCAGATTGAGGAGGAGCCGACAAGCACGGACTCCGGCAACCCACCCCCGGCAACCGGAGTTGCCGGGAGAGGCGAAGCTACCTCTCGACAGCCCGACGCAGGTACTCGATCGCCTCAAAGTGCTAGTTATTCTTTTCCCCTTACTTCTTTATCTTTGATCACTTCAAAATTTGAAAACTCGTTCTTATTCTGACCTTCTCCTTCTCCCTTCAGAGTTCTCTGAGATGGAACATATGGACGTCGACGCCGTCATCGAGGAGACCGACAGGGATGCTGCTGCCGAAGCGGGCAGGATCACTGCCAGCGAGGCCACCAAGGATGATGTTGCCGGGGCCGGTGATGCTCTTGACGGGGAGGCCGCCAAGACAGCACGAAAGGAAATCGCGGAAGAACCTGCTGAAGAGGGCGACAGGGAGGCTGGGGACCATACTGACGGCATTCCTGCCGCAGGAGCGCCAGGCGCTGCATCGGCCACGAAGCCCCCTGTCACTGGTGAGGCGGCCACTGAAGACCAGCCATCAACATCTGACGAGCCCTCATCCAGCAATTATCTCAAAGTTGGCGAAAACCTATTCATCAACTTGCCAGGGACGGCAAGCACCGAGGCACCAGCCGAAGGAGAAATTTTTGAGGAAATTATTGCCGCTGCCGGGCTCGAAGTTGTTGACGATCCCAGTGCTAGCAGTGGCAAGTCTGAAGAGGATCGGCTCCTTCAGGCCATGGGCGAAAACTTCCGCAAGCTCCAGGCACTCCATCGTGCCCGAAAAGAGAAGGCGGACTCCAGAATGGCAGTTGTCGAGGCAGCCGAAGCGGATTTTCAAAGGCGCGTCGCACAAATGCAAATCTGGCATGCCGAGGCCCTTCAAGAGCTGGTTGCCGGTCGAGAACAAGTGAGTCAGCAATGGAATGAGGTCCTCCTGAAGCAATCAGACATGGAGAAGGCCCATGATGAAGCTGTTCAAAGGATCGCTGCCGAAGATGCTCTCCTGACGGGGCGCCGCGTTGCTCTTGACGCTTTCAAAGAAGATCTCACCGCACGTGAGTAGGCGCTCGCCGCCAAACTTTGTAGCAAGGATGAAGACATTGAAAATCTTGTCACGCGGCGGACCCAGGAGCTGGAGCAGAAGCACAAGGAGGCGCTCGAAGCTCTAACTGCAAGTCACGCCGGCAAGCTCAAGGAGGCCGTCGATGCTGCCGAAGTTGCAGAGGCCGCCAAGAACGAGCTGAGCGACAAAGTGAAGAGGCTGGAGACGGATCTCGACGAGCATGGCAAGGAGCTCTCGACGCTCAAGGGGGATAGGGAAAAAACCCTCCACTCCTTGGCGGAGATGCAAGTCGCCCTGTCCGGCAAGACCAAGCAGCTCTCCTCTGCGGCTGATGATATTGCGGTTCTGGAGCTGAAGCTGACCACGCTGCAGAAATCCCTCGAGGCCGGCAGGGCCCGTGAGAAGGCTCTACTCAAGGATCTCCAAGGAGAGAGGAACCTGCTCAAGAGCGCTACCGCTGCCCAGGCTGATTATGAAAAGGGAGTGGAGATATGGACTGGCCGTCTCATCGCCACCGCGGAGAAGCTTACCGCAGAACTGTCAACCATGGGCTTGTCGAACTTCAGATATTCTTCCGAGGAAAGAATATCTCCAAGCGCCAGGTTGACGATGTTCTTTGAAAGCATCATCAACGCGTTGAGGGCGCTCCAGTCCAGCCGGGCGACCCAACTGGCGAACGAGACTCGCCGGCTTTGCCGGGCCGTCCTTCGCAAGGTGCTCCTCAAGGTGGTGCACAGCAATCCCGGCATCGATCTCTCCAGCGCACTCGGCCACCTGCCAAAGGATGCAAATGTTGAGGCGCTTGAGAAGTGCATCGCGCCGATCCTTGAGAAGGTGGACTCCATCAAAAGGATCGAAGGCCAGCGCAGGGATTGAGTGCTTCCCTTTTATTCTTGCCGCCACCATCTCATGTAAAAGACAGTTAAGTCTCGAGTTAGGACTGCGGCAACTCATGGATGTAATATAATCTAACTATGTTTAAGCTCATGCTAGCTACTTTCCTTGTCTGATTCCTTTATGTATGGAGTTCATCCTACGCCTACTGAAAAACTTGCCGGCGCGCAACCTGCCGCGAGCGCTGGGTGCGGGACTTCAGCAGCCTGCTGGAGGCGCAGCGGCCGGCAAGACTCCTTGGTGCTCTCAGTGCAGCCACTTAAATCATTGAGCGGACTCGAAACAAAATAAGGGCGCAACTGATTACAACAAGGGTTCCTTCGCGTGCAGATTTTCCATACAAGGGTCGGAATCGTCCAAGGAACTAACTTGGTAATAAAAAGAAAAACTTGCTCTGAGTTTTTAGGACTTAGCTTTCTGTCTTCGTCCTTCCTCCGGCAAGCATACGATTCCGAACGTCACCAACTGCTATTCATGTCTCCCTTCCTCCCCCGGCAAATGTGCGCGCGAGGAATCCTTCTGTCTTTAAGAAAAAGAAAGAAGAGAAAATAAAGAGATGAAACCTTGGCGGTTCGTTAGAACTTACCGGGATCAGGTGTTATACAACATCTTAGACAAACATGCATATATGAATGTGAACATGAGAATCAATAATGAAATGTACAACACTTAAATTTATTCATCTGTGCTCAGGGTCTGCGCCGGGCTTTGTACAAAGGATCACATGCCTTGCCGGCAAGACTTGTACAAAAAGGTGGTTGCCGGGAGCCCCCGGCAACCGCGCCTTATGGATAGAACTTGCGAAGATGTTCGATATTCCAGGAATTACTCACTGGAACGCCATCCTCGGTCTCCAAGAGGACAGCGCCAGGCCTGGTGACTCGTACTACCCGATAAGGGCCTTCCCACTTTGGCGTCAACTTGTTTGAATTCTTGGCGGACTGAATCCGTCGAAGAACAAGGTCGCCTTCCTCAAGGCTTCAGGCATGAACTTTGCGGCTATGATAGCGGCGCAAAGCTTGCTGGTAGCGTGCAGCTCGCACAGCAGCCTGAAGACGATTCTCCTCAAGGAGCACAGCGTTATCTTGCCGCAGTTGCTCTTGCTCGAGCTCATCATAAGCGAGCACTCGAGGAGATCCGTATATGAGTTCCGTGGGGAGAACTGCTTCCGCTCCATACACTAGAGCGAAGGGCGTCTGGCTGGTGGCTCGATTTAGTGTCGTTCTGATTGACCAAAGAACCGCCGGCAACTCATCAATCCAGCGTCTTCCGCACTTTTTCAGCCTGTCAAAAGTTCTGGTCCTGAGACCGCGCAGCACTTCAGCATTGGCCCTCTCCGCTTGGCCGTTGCTTCTCGGGTGAGCAACAGAGGCAAAACAAATCTTGCCGCCAAGGTCTTGGACGTACTGCATGAAGGTGCGACTTGTGAACTGCGTGCCGTTGTCGGTGATGATCCTGTTAGGCACACCGAAACGGCAAACAATTCCTTTGAAGAACTTGACAGCCGACTGCGCTGTCACCTTCCTCACTGCTTCCACCTCCGGCCACTTTGTGAACTTGTCGATAGCAACGTACAAGTACTCAAAGCCCCCGGCAGCACGGGGGAAGGGGCCCAGTATGTCGAGCCCCCAGACCGAAAATGGCCAGGAGAGAGGGATTGTTTGAAGAGCTTGAGCTGGCTGATGTAATTTCTTCGAATGAAATGGGCACGCTTCACACCTGGTTACTAGTGCAGTCGCATCCTGGAGGGCGGTGGGCCAAAAGAAACCTTGCCGGAATGCTTTCCCGGCAAGCGCTCTTGACCCTATGTGAGAGCCACACATGCCCCCATGTATCTCTGCCAACAGCTCTAGTCCATCCTCCCGAGGAATGCACTTCAATTTCACACCGTTTGGTCTCTTTCTGTACAGGACGTCATCGACGAACTTGTACATAACAGACCGACGGGCTACTCTCTCCACTTCTTCTTGTTCCTCAGGGAGTTCACCTGCCTGAAGGAAATGGACAATGTGTTGCGCCCATGCTGGAGCCTGAGGCTCGACAGCTAGAACTAAAGGCATCTCCTCCGCCGGGGGGACGTTTGTCTCGACAGCAAAGGCCTGAGGCTCTGCCGGAGCCTGTTGTTCCCCAGCAGGCGTGTCGATCCCGGCAACTTCCTTGCCGGCGGCTCCGGGGAGCTCTGCCGGGAAGTACTGGCCAGAGTTCAACTTTCTTCTCTTTTCTTGCCGCGTCGATGGCGCCACGGATGGTTGAGTCAATTGGAGCACAAAAGTTCCTGGTTCCACAGGCAACTTGAGGGCAGCACGCTTTGACAGGTCGTCAGCAACGCTGTTCTCGGCACGAGGAACGTGCTCCATCTGCAGACTGTCAAAGCGCTCTTCCAATTTCCTCACTTCATCTACGTAGGCTTGCATCAACGGACTTTGATAGTTCTTGTTGACCTGCCTGACGACAAGCTGTGAATCACCTTTGATAATGAGCTTTTTGATACCAAGGTCTACCGCGATCCTAAGACCGGCAAGCAAACCTTCGTACTCTGCAGTGTTGTTGGTTGAACTCTCCCAGGGAAAATGCATTTGGACTACGTACTTGAGGTGCTCTCCGGTGGGTGCGACAAGCAGCACACCAGCACCAGCGCCTTGCAGCGAAAAAGCCCCGTCAAAGTACATAACCCATTGCTGATCGATTTCTTTTCCGGGGAGACTTGTTTCTTAAACTTCTTCGTCCGGCGTCGGGGTCCATTCTGCAATGAACTCCGCCAAGGCCCTGCTCTGAATTGTGGAAGTACTTTCAAACTTAAGACCAAAGCTGGACAGCTCCAACGCCCACTCCACGATCCTGCCGGTTGCCTCCAGATTTTGCAAAATCCGTTGCAACGGAAAGCGAGTGACGACGGTGATCTCATGTGCTTGAAAATAATGGCGCAGCTTTCTTGAGGCAATAAGGAGGCCGAAAAGCAACTTCTGCACACCAGAATATCTTGATCTAGCCCCTTGTAAGAGGGAGCTAACAAAATAAATTGGGCGCTGCACCACCTTTTTCTTCTGCACGGGCTCTTCTGTTTGCGCAGATCCTGTCTTGCCGGGATCATCCCTCGCCGGGGAAGATCTTGCCGCGTCACTTGGCGGTCCTACCGCTGATGTTGCCTCCTCATCAGCTTCCCTCTGCGCCACCAGCGCAGCACTAACCACTTGATTTGTTGCCGCCAGATACAGCAGCAACGGCTCTTGTGGTTTAGGTGCGACTAGCGTTGGCGGAGAAGAAAGGTATTTCTTCAAACCTTGCAGCGCCGCCTCCGCTTCCGGAGTCCATTTCATTGGACCTGCCTTCTTCAAAATTTTGAAGAAGGGCAGGGCGCGCTCAGCAGATTTGGAAATAAACCTGCTTAGAGCAGCAACACAGCCGGCAAGACGACGCACATCCTTGACGCGTCTCGGCGCTTCAATTTGCTCAATGGCTTTGATCTTGTCGGGGTTCGCTTCGATTCCTCGGCAAGATACAAAGAACCCGAGGAGCTTGCCGGAAGGAACACCGAACACGCACTTCTCAGGGTTGAGCTTCAAGTTGATCTTGCGCAAGTTCGCAAATGTTTCTTCTAAGTCTTGAATGAGCGTTGCTTTATCCTTAGTTTTGACCACTATATCATCCATATACGCCTCCATATTTCTATGGAGTTGTGGCTCAAAACCAATCTGGATTGCTCTGGCAAATGTTGAACCAGCACTTTTCAACCCGAAAGGCATTCGTATAAAACAATACGTACCACATGGGGTGATAAAGGCGGTCTTCTCTTCATCTTCCTTTGCCATAAAAATCTGATGATACCCTGAATAGGCATCAAGGAAGGACAGGAGATCACAACCAGCAGTGGCATCCACAATCTGGTCGATCCGCGGCAAGGGAAAAGGATCTTTTGGACAAGCTTTATTGATATCTGTGTAATCGATACAAAGCCTCCATTTCCCGTTCGCTTTCCGCACTACAACCGGATTGGCCAGCCAGGTTGGATGAAGCACTCCTTTGACCAGTCCTGCCGCCTCCAGCTTCTTAATTTCTTCGGCAATGAATTCTTGCCGCTCCAAGGCCTGTTTTCTCACCCTTTGCTTGACGGGCCGCGCATGAGGACAGACAGCAAGGTGGTGCTCAATTACTTTCCTGGGAACGCCGGGGATGTCAGACGGTTGCCATGCAAACACGTCGACATTCGCCCGCAGGAAAGCAACGAGCGCGCTTTCCTATTTGTCATCTAGGGTGGAACTTATGGTGAAAGTTCCCCCCGTTCCGTCCTCCCTGGCAGGCACCTTCTTAGTTTCCGGCGGGGCAGCCTTGGACTTCTTGTTCTTGCCGGTGGAACTCTCTGGTGCGTCCTCGACGGAAGCGCAGCACTCCGAGGGGGTGCGCTTGCCGGAGTTGGCGCCAAGGTTCCTGCCGGTCTTCTTCTTCCCCCCGGGAGTCCCAGCGGCAGGAGCAGATGCCTTGATGGCAGGTGCTGCAACTGCTTCCCGGTAAAGTTGGTCGGCACAGATGAGCGCATCCTTCTTGTCGGAATGGATAGTGATGACGCTCAACGGCCCAGGCATCTTCAAGACGTTGTATGTGTAGTGTGATGCCGCCATGAACTTAGCCAGCGCTGGCCGACCAAGGATCCCATTGTATGACATGGGGATCTTGGCGACATCAAACACCACCTTTTCGGTCCTGAAGTTAAGCTCGCTGCCAAATGTTACCGGCAGCGTGATCTTGCCCTTAGGCTGGGTTCTTCCCGGGTTGACCCCTTGAAACGTACCCGTTTCCTCGAGGTCTTCGTCGGGAATCTGAAGCTTTGTGAGCACGTCTGGTGATATTAAGTTTAGGCCGGCCCCGTCGTCAACTAACATCTTCGTCACCTTGAGGTTGCGAATTGTCGGGGAAACCAACAATGGCAAACACCTGACCGCAGTTGTGCGATCAGGGTGATCCTCGGCGTCAAAGATGATAGGCGTGCTGGACCACTTCAGAGGCCTACAAGCATCCGGGGATGGCTCTGCCGCATTAACCTCCCGCACCCACTGTTTAAGTTGGCGGTGGGAAGAATGCAGCGAGGCACCCCCATCAATGCACATAGCCTCCGTAGCCTTCTGGAATTCCTGCTCACTGGATTCGTCATCTTCTTCATCATCATCTCTTTCTTTATCTCGGCCCCGAGCGGGCCGATCCTTCTGCTGTTTGGCCTTGCCGCGGCGACCCCCTCGGCCACCGCGTTTCTTGCCGGACCCCTCAGCACCATCTTGGGCCTTCTCCTTGTCTCGCCTCTCGTATTCGGCCTTCTGCTTCTCGGCAAGCTGCTCAACTTGCCGGCAGTCCTGGAGATCGTGGCCCTTAGTGCGATGGATCTTGCAGTATTGCTTGCCGGAGTTCTCCGACTTGTCGGCAGCCGCCAAGGCCTGACAGGAAGGGCACCCGGCAAGATCCTTGCTAGGGGCGCTAACCTTGGCCTTCTTGGCGGCGCCGGGGTTGCCGGATTCCTCGACGGCAAGCACGGCCTTGCCTCCGCGCTTCCTATTCCGCCGCCGGCCTTTCCTTGACGGAGCCGCGACATCTTCTTCTTCTGAGTCGCCTGTCGCACCAACAGCTTCACCGGGGAGTTTTCTCCCCTCTTCATCTCGAGCACACTTGTCGGCCAAAGTGTAAAGCTCGGCAATACTCCTGACTTTGTTCATTGCCAGCTCTTCCCGCATCCTGCGGTTACGCATGTTCTGATGGAACGCGCTAATGACAGCGGCAGGATGAACATCAGGAATATTGTATTGCACCCGGCTGAATCTCTGCATAAACTTGCGCAGGGACTCGCCCTCCCTCTGAGGGATGATGTGCAAATCACTTTCTTGGCCAGGAGCTTGGTGGCCTCCAACAAAGGCGCCAACAAACTGATGGCACAGATCTGACCAGCAAGAAATAGAATCCTCCGGCAGATGCATCAACCACGACCTGACGTTGGGTTTGAGCACCAACGGGAAGTAGTTGGAGAGTATCTTGTCATCTCGGCCCCCGGCAGCTTGCACCGCAATGGTGTAGATGCTCAGGAACTCCGAGGGATGGGTCTTGCCGTCATATTTCTCCGGGACCTCTGGCTTGAAGGTTCGGAGATTGGGCCACTGGACTTGCCGCAGCTCACGGGTAAACGCTGGAGGTCCCACCTCGTAAGGCAAGTCTCCTACGTTCCCTGGCGCGGGCTCGTCGACAACTGGCCCCGCGCGCTTATCAGACTGATAGCGCGCTTCCCGTCGCCGCTCGATGGTTGTTCGAGCGTCCTCCTTGCCTCATTCCTGGAGAACCAGACGCTGATCACGGCGCATCCGCGGATCGGACGACGCCGTGGAAACTTCTTCATGGCGGTCGACTTGCTGAGTCGTCGGCCGCCGCTGATGTCGCGGAGGAGAGTGCACTGTAGTTGCACCACCTCCGGTTTTCTCTCCACCGGCTCGCATCGGATCGATGGGCTTCCGCTGAGAGGGCCCTGCCTCTTGTGGTCCATCCTTATTAGCGAAGCCGATAAGGCTCTGGATAGTTGCTCGCCACTCCTCCATCTTCTCCGGGGCGGGAGGAGAGGAGCAGCTGCGCACGTGCCAAGGCTTCCGCTGGCGTAGGTGGCGGCGACAGGTGCGAAGTACGTGAGGTGCTCTGACTCCTAACCAAGTTAGAAGGAGCACCGCCACGGTCACGCGACCACGCGCCACCTTCGCCGGCAGCTCGGTGTGCATGCTGGTCCCGCGCATCTTGGGATCTATGCGCAGAAACCTTTTCGTAGGGACGCCCCGAACCACCAGCGCCATGATGTCGCTCGTCTCGCACAACCTGGGCAGGTTGCGAGGCTCGCGGCGGCGCGGGAGCTCCAGCAGGCGCTCTTTGATCCCTAGAGTTTGTTGTGCCACCCGTAGGCAACACAACGTCATCTCTAGATCCAGCGGCGCGCAAGTTACCACTGCCACTGCGAACGATACCGCTCGCTTGGCTTGGATCATCAGAACGCCGCGGGGGTTCCAGTCCTCTTCCTTCTGCACCCACACCATCGCCTGTCTGCGAAGGCGCGGGCAAAACGGACCCGGACGGTTGTGCTGTCGCGATGTTCTTCTTCTTGGGCGGCATGATGAAGGAACTAGGGCGTCGACCACCAGATCAGGTTCACGCAACCTTCACGCCCCCCTACCTGGCGCGCCAAAGATGTCGGGGCACGACACCTATGGGATCCCGAGAGACCCCTTTATGATTCGGCGGGGGGAGAGGTACACGCAAAGAGTAGAACCGGTGATCGACGCGTGAGGTTTTTACCCAGGTTCGGGCCGCTGATCAGCGTAAAACCCTACTCCTGCTTTTTATTCTTATTGATGTTCTTGAGCCCAGCCTTCAGGAGCGCTCGCAATGAACAGTACGTTCAAAGAGCGGCTACGCATGCAGAATGGGCCAGAAGTTCTCCTCCCCTGTAGCAGTTGCCTTGGGCCTCCTTTTATATGCTCAAAGGGGTCTCCACAGTGGCAAAATGTACATACATTGAGGTGTAAAGTAGCTACAGGGTATCATACCTAACCCCTGACGGATTAGGACAGGCGCATTTAATGCACCGTGAGGTGTCCGTTTAGGTGTCCTCACTTTCTTGGGGATGGAAAAAGGGGCCATCCCATCAGCACCGCTTAAGCTCTCCTCCACTGGCGCGCCGCCACGCATCCATGGAAGGAGCCAGAATGTCAGACTCGTCACTGTGCCGAAGCGGTGGCACAGTGGCAGAATCTCGCCAGGCGCCGAAATTTGCTGGGCGCCAAGCCTTGCCGGGCGCCAAGCCTTGCCGGACGCCGAGCCTTGCCGGGCGCCAAGCCTTGCCGGGCTCCTCAGGCCACCCCGGCAAGGATCTTGCCGGGGAGGCTGGCCTTCGATTTCCAGCTTTGCTTATTTGCTGATTCTCAGATCTCTGACTTGATGATTTTCTTGATGACTTAAATCGACCTCGAGCTGATCCCGGCAAGCCTTGCCGCGAGGACGGCTACAACTGCCCGTGCATAAGTAATGGGTACTAGTGGCCCAATACCTAATACCTAGTACACCGACAGCCCAGGTGCGGCGCGCACAAGGGGGAGAAGTCCGGCTGGTTCCGCCTCTTCCTCAACCACTCGGCTCTCCACGACGACCCCGCCGGCATCCGGTGCTTCGCCGACCAGATGAGCACGGTGTACGACGCCGCGTCCGACGACTACTACAACGTCCCCGGCGTCGAGACGCGCGTCCCATTCTTCGGCTCCACCCAGGGATTCCGCCACCCAGATCCAGACCGGAGGAATTTCTCCTACATGGACAGGCTGCTGGAGAGGCTCGAGGGGGTCGGATACCGCGACGGCGAGACCATGTTCGGCGCGCCGTACGACTTCCGCTACGCCGTCGCGCCGGCCGGCCACCCATCCAGAACAGGCACCGAGTTCTTCAGGAGCCTCAAGAGCCTGGTGGAGAGGGCGAGCCAGCTCAACGGCGAGCGCCCGGTGATTATCGTCACCCACAGCTACGGCGGGACGCTGGCGCACCAGTTCCTGATCCGGCAGCCCTTGGCGTGGCGCCGGCGGTTCGTGAGGCACTTCATCCCCATCGCCGCTCCGTGGGGAGGGCTCGTGCTGGGCATGCAGGCCCTCATCTCAGGCAACAACCTTGCCCTCCCCTTCGTCGACCCCGGGGCCCTGCGCAAGGAGTACTGGAGCCTGCAGATCAGCCTGTGGCCGCTGCCCAGTGCCAAGGTGTTCGGAGCGGCGCAGCCACTGGTGAGCACCAAGCACCGGAACTACTCGGCGAGCGACGTGGTGGACTTCCTCGGCGACATTGGGTTCGGCGAAGGCGTCGAGCCATACGAGTCGCGCGTGCTGCCGCTGTTCAAGGAGCTGCCGGCCTCTTCGAGGGTGCCGGTGACCTGCGTCGTGGGGGTCGGGGTGGCGACGCCGGAGAGGATGGTGTATCCGGGGGACGATTTCGAGGCGACGCCCGGCGTGGTTGCTGGAGACGGCGACGGCCTGGTCAACCTGGCGAGCCTGGTGGCCGTGGAGCCGGAGTGGAGGCGTCGTGGTCATAATTTTAGGATGGTCAAGGTGGCCAACATGAACCACACGGCCATTCTGGTTGACGATCGTGTGCTTGGGATTGTCATCAGAGAAATTCGACGAGCTAATTAGTCAACGACAAACCTTTATAGTAATCCATTTGACGCCGGTAAGTAGAGTACTTACCTGGTGCCCTTATCTTGGCCCAGTTCTTTTTGGCCGATTCTCTCAGAATCTTGAGAATCGACCCTCCACCCAGCTTCTCCCAGAATCTTGAATCTAGCTAGGATTGTAAAAAAAATATGAATTCAAGATTCTGGGGGAAGCTGGGTGAAGGGTTGATTATGAAGATTTTGGGAGAATCGGCCAAAAGAACTGGGCCCATGGCCTCTACTAAAGCTCCCCACAATGATTACCAGCTGGCCCTTTGACACAGTTTGGATGATATGGGTGTGATGACCTCTGTAATTCTTTATTGACAACGTATCATTGCGACTCATAATCAACTTTTCCTAGGAGGCAAGCAAGTGGCAGTTTATCCCCATTTTTGCTTAGACAGGAGAGTACATCAGCATTTAAACGGGGACAGGAGAGTACATCAGCGTTTAAACGGGGACTAGCGGTTGAGGCATTACCCGGTGGCACCGCCTGAGAGGAAGTTGGGGCGGTGCCAGGTGGGAGGCGCCCCTTCCACTTTCTTTCTTATACTAGTGATCCTGATGGAGTGTCTGATCTTCACCTCAAACTCAGTGCATCCACTGTCTCAGATCCTGGGATAGTCTTCATCGTCGTCGTCGAGAGGCAGTGGATCGAGAGGACGGGGAGGAAAAGAGGCATACCTGGCCACAACAGATCCCACACTGGTGCTCCTCCTGGATCGAACCGACGTTACTCCCATGGCCTTGTTGCGAGGAGGCTACAAAATCAACAAGTTCAGTGCTTCTGTGGAACCTACAATAGAGACCAGATCAGTATGATCATGGGCATCCAAATGCAAGAGAGCAGAACATAAATTGGTTCATTATGACCCACTTGCTGGAAAGCCAAGTGATATGACTTCATTACCTGTGCTGAGCGCAGTGAGAGATCTACCTAATAAACTATAAAACTTCAGTTCTGTAAACATATGTTGGAAAGCCAAATAAAGTCCCAAATCAATACTCATTATTAAGCATGGATGATTAGGGCTGCTATTAAGTCAACAAGCAGCACATAAGTACAGTGTATCACATCATTTGCTAGATTTGCATGGACAAGAAAAAGTGCAGATGACAAGGTGGGGATGGAAGTTCAAAAAGGCAAGAAATATGTTTAGTTAAAACAGGTATAAAAAAATTAGTTGTCCTTTTTCTTTTCTTTTCCCCTTGTACACATATGTAGTTCTAACTGTGAGCAAGCATGATGAGTATCTCCAACAGAAAAAAAAATTAAGCTTCACACTTGAGCAGTATATACCTTGTAGTTCTTCTAATAACTTCACCATTAGCTAAATCCTTAGGATCCAATCACGCCGAGTACTGACCTTTCCATCAGCTTGCCACCATGTTTCGATCTCACCCCTATACATAGCAGAATTACCCCAATCAGGATTAAATCCTGCTTCAAGGAGAACGGTGGGAACAAAGATTATCTTTATCTTTCAAATTTACCAAGCGGGGTACATGCAGATCTCATAGCTTCAACCGATTTCAAATGCATTCATGGCTTCAAATTGGATGTTGTGAGTAGCCATGGACACATTCATAATTAAAACTCATGCTAAACTGAGAATTTGCATATCCTACATTACATCTCACAGAAACTTGCTTATATTAACAGCCATATGGTACAAAGGGTTGTTCGCTACTCCACACTTTTCACATATAGTAAAGTTAAACAAAAATGCAATAAAACTACATGATAACCACAAAAATGCAACAAAAAGGACAGGGGAGGTAAACCAGAAAATTAAATGACTGCATGCAAGTATATGCAGAAGAGTGACTGCATGCAAGAAAAGTTATGCATGAGTACAGCATGACAAAAAATAATAAAGGCCATTATAGGGCTATAAGCAAACAAACACATACTCCCTCCGTCCCAAAATTCTTGTCTTAGATTTGTCTAGATACGAATGTATCTAATACTAAAACGTGACTTGATACATCCGTATTTAGACAAATCTAAGACAAGAATTTTGGGACGGAGGGAGTATATAATAACATAAAACAGTTCAAATATTTTGTTAAACCAAAATAACAAGTTCATTACAAAGTCTCTGACTTCATAATGAATATCACATGATCATAACAGATTTCATAAGAAACTCAATGTTACTGAATATAACATCTACTTCTCATCATGTGTTTGCTCTTAAAATTAACCCGTATACATTATACTCTCGTTTAGTATTTTCACGGATTGTCACAAGGTTCACATCATCGTATTGTCTTGTAGCCAGAAAGGCTGTTGCAAGGTCTAATATTGGCGCAGGCTCACACCACACATCGAGCACACACGCACACCTCCAGCAGCATGAACACCACACGCACAACAATTAATCTGGGCATGTTCTAAGAAGATGTTTTTAAGGAGGAAGATCTCAAAATACTTCTCGCCTCCTTTCAAAGAGCTCAATGTCATAAAGCAAACAAAGGCTCAAGAAAATCTCCCAGCCACATGACGAGAAACAACAACTTAGTTGCTTCGACAAATCAAAGCGATGGAGTCCTAATTCATATATTTTTTACAAAAAGTATAGTACAGAGCTATCAACTGAGCAATTTAGATCGACTCAGACCTTAAAATCAAAAGTACAGATTAATGCTTATTATCGGTATGCATTAGTTGTGTTTTGTTATGCCGATAAGTATGTATGGTGTTCAAATAAAAACATTTTTTCTTGGACAACAACGAACTGACATAGATTAGATGTGTAACTAATATATTATCAAAAAGATACTAAACTTGTGTTGGCATACAATTTAGTAAATAGTTCCAATACAAATCACTACAAAAAAATACACTTCCATGATGATACGTGTTTGTCACAGTAGGTCACGTTTTCTGTCATGCATGTACATCCATGACGATTTTATCACAAAATCAAGATAGTCATACATGTGCTGTCGTAGAAGTGTTCCATAACAATACCAAAATTATCATCACGGAAGTGTCCACTTCCATGACAATAAATGACGCATCATGGAAGTGCTTTCGTCAAGGGTAACCGACACGTGGCATCCACCGTAACGGGTCGCCATTAAGCTATGGGTTCCGGTTTGAATCCGATAACTCATTAACAGCCCGGACCAATGGGGATTTTTCACGTGTAAAATTCTCAATGGCCAGAGGAACCACGTGTCGGCTCACCGTTGGGACATATGTCATCCACTCATTGGACCGGAGGCACCTATGATACGTCGACACGTGGCACGGCCCAATAGAGGCCTATTCCGGTGAAAAGGCCAGCCCGTTTGACTTGGTCAAAAGGTGCCGGGCCGGCCCACGGAAAGCCTGTTAACGGCCTGTTCGCATATAGCCCATTTACAGTCCGCTAACTCATGGCCCGTTACGGCCTATCCGAATTAGGCCCAGTAGCGTCATCTGGGCCGTCCAATATGATTCCAGCCCGTTGTAACTTCCGACCCATGTATGGCCCATGACGTCTTTCGGCCCATACGAGGCCCTTTGTAACTCTGGGCCCATTAAAGGCCCGAGGTGAAACTGGCCCATAATGAACAGTGTATCGCTTTATACCCATTAACGGCCCATTATTCCGTAGGCCGTTTCCAGCCCGTGTTAACTTTCGGCCTTCTAAGGGCCCATTTATTCTTGGGCTCATTTCCAGAATTTGGTTACTTATGGTCTGTTACTGGCCTGTTCTGCTTGTGGGCCAAATTCAGCCCGTGGTTACAGTCGGCCCGATTGTGGCCCGTTAACACGTTGGGCTGTTTTCATAGCATCATCAAATACGGCCTATTAACGGCCCGTTATGGTCGGGCCATAAACAGACGATTTTCACTCTACCCCGTTTACGACCCATTTTGCGGACCGTTATTGGTCCACGAATAGTACGGCCCATGTTTGGCGAAACGATTATACGGCCCGTAGAAGGCCCATTGATTAGACGGCCTGTAGAAGGCCCATGGATCCTACGGCCTGTAGGAGGCCCATGGTCACTACAGCAGGTAGCAGGACCATGGTTACAACAGTCCGTGTGTTGCCATGGTTATTGTGGCCACTAGAAAAACGCGGAAAAAGAACTGCAGTGACTACAAGCAAACAACTAAACAAGACAATAAGGAAATAAATAAGCAAGCAACTAAGGCTAGGCTATTACGGCTATTATACATATTACATCCACTGGGCATCAAAGTTCGCCACCAGTGCAAATATAGGGAACAAAGCAGCATATTACATACACTGGCCGTCTAAATTGGCCACCAGTGCAAATAAACGCGGCAGCAAAACAAGTCCATAACTGAAACAACTTCAGAAGAGCTCAAGAAACGTTATCCTGGGTATCCACCATGCTGACAATAAGCTTAGCAAGCTTATTAGCTTTCTCCTGTTTGGCGCTAAAATCTTCCAAAGCTTGCTGTTGCACCAGAAAGTATGCATCTGAATTCTCCAAGGACTTCCGCGGTCCTTCGGCTTCTTGTCGCAGCACAGCTAATCGATGTCTTTCAGCTTGTAGTTGAGACTCAAGAAACCGAACTGATTCAGATAGTGAGTTTGAATAGCTTGTGCCAGCGGTAGTGGCCAGTAACTCGAACACTACACCAAGACAGGACTTTGGGGTTGTCTCACTGTCTTCAAGATAGTTTTCCTTAGCTGTTTTATCAGCTTTATTGGAGACCAACAAGGATGTCTCACTATCCTGAACTTTATCTGTATTACTTCCTTTACCATTGCTTAATAAGGCACTCTTCCTCAATATTCTCTCAGCATTCTAAAAGAAGAAACAAGCAGACACATAACACGTTTAGCATGTACTAGTATATGAAACTCATTTCGGTGAACCAGTTCATTAGTAAGGTGGACAGGATTAAACTACCATGTCTTCTATTGCCAAGTAGTACATAATAAAAACATCAAACAAACATATATCTATGTCCTATGGTCACTGCATTGTCTTGCCAAATCAAAATAGAGGCACGGTTCAAATCATATCAGTTCAAGACAAAGCAGCACTGAAAGAATACAAAGCGTGGGAAACTACACGGCACAACAAGATTTTAGATGGGTACCACGGGTCTACATGTACAACAACACTATTGGCTCTGTTGTGATGCTAGTAATGTGCATGATATGAGAATTCAACTGTATACACAATTGAAATTGAAATCAACAGAGCTATTTATACGAGCAAACCTGTTAAAGAAACATGCGTAAACATACCTGTTGTGCCATTGGAGTTTCGATTGGATCCTTCAATTTAAAAATAAGTTTGTATGAGTAAATACAGTGATACAAGAGCAAAGCAGTATGCACGATAGCAATGGAATCTTAAATGAGAACAGTTGTTCTTCAGGTTTAAGCACTTGTTCTACACGAACAGAGTACAGTAAGACGCAGGCATATAGTACTTAAAAATAAAAAATGAGCTCATAGACCTTACCACATTCTTGGTTCGGGACCAGTACAAAACAAGGCATTCCCAGCCATCGTCCAGTAAATGTGTCTTAGGAGAATGTAAGGGAATTTGATGAGTTTCTTTGCCAGTGAAGTACGTTTTCTTCAGGTAATTCCGATACTGCCACCAAGCATTCTTGAAGATAGCAGAGGTATTAGCACAGGTTACCTCATCCTGAGTTTCCAAATCGGTCCTTCTCTATAGAGAAAATGGGAAAATTTGCTGTATTATAAGCATCATGGAGGTAGAATGTATGGGACAAAGCAAAGTAATTGTCATGAATAACATTACTTACACATAACTCCTGGACGAACACCTGCAACTGGCATTTTCCTTCATCTTCAGTATAATATTTCCATGATGGGAAGATACGCACATAGGATTTAACAACATCAAATGCGATAGATGCTAAACTATGAATGGCTGGTTGTGCTTCCTCCACAGGAATAGGTGTACTAACTGGTGGAGTTGGGGTTCGCCGTGGTAGTACTGGCGCTTTGGGCACTGGAGCTGCCTTACTAACTGCTCTTGTTTGGGAGCTCTGTGGTGGAGATGGTGTTGTGTCAACAGGAACTGGGTTACTATATGCTGGGGTTGGGGTCAGATTGGGTGAAGTGGTTCTCTGTCCATCCCAGTTGGGGTACAATCTGCGAGAGCCTGGGTTATGTGTGATAGGGCTGGTTCTCGTGCATGTACAACTGGGGTGCTATCTCCACCAAGAGGTAGCACTATTTTATTTGAAGACCGTGTTTTTACTCCGCTAGATACTGCCATCACCTGCTCCAATTCAAATGGCTGATAAACAGGAAACATAGTTGAATGTACAAACCTTATATGAGAGACAGATGCAATAGATAGTGTGAAAAAAAGAGGGCATGAAATAGTTGACATGTATATTGTTTAACTAAAAAGGATAGCATGACTTAATTTCACATATATGATGTCTATCTAAACTGGATAGCATAGCATGACATAATTCAAAGATATGATGACTAACTAAACAGGATGACATGAGATAATTATATGATGTCTTTAGTAAACAGGTTCACATGACATAATTCACATACATGTTATCTAAGTAATCAGGATCGCATGATTTAATTCACATATATGATTTATATGCTAAGCAGAGGGCATTCGCATATATGATGTCTCAACTAAGAACATGGTGTTGAATATTGTGTATATGATGTCTAAACTATGCAATGCAAGACACCATATGCATGATAAGAGCAGTATAACCGTGCCGAGTTAGAGCATACACCTCGGTGGGGGAATAGGACTGGTCATCTGTCTCTGAATCCATCTCTGAGGATCTATCGGGACCCAGCAAGAGATCTGCTTTGACAGGTAGCACTATCTGCTCTGAAGACCTTGTTTTCACTCCAGATTTTTCCATCACCCACTCAAATGGCTGATTCACAGGAAGAGTAGTTTAATGTACAAACATTGTCGACAAATGGAAATGTAATGAAGAAAAGGATGGGCAAGATATCATTCAAATATATGATGCCTGGTTAAACAGGATGGCATTGCATATTTCACATATATTATGGCTGGCTAAAAGAGATGAGACTGCATAATTCCCATATATGATATAGAAACTAAACAGGTGGCATTACAAAACATGTCTAAACTAAGCAGATGACGTATATGATGTCGAAAGTAGGCACTGCAAGGCAACATATGCATGATATGACCAACATCATCATGCCAAGTTAGAGCAAACACCTTGGGGGGTAAATAGGAGTGGTCAGCTGTGTCTGAATCCGCCTCAGAACAGATATCTTCCTCTGGATTACAATCTGGAGAGGGGGGGAGGGTTTGCCATTGAACCCACCATGGAGCGATGTCTGCATGACATTGTATTGCCGCGCAAAATTCTTCTCTTTTTCTCTACATGTTCAGCATGACTGTGTACAATATCTGACATGCATACGAAAAAATATAGTGAGATTATGTAAGGAGAGCATGCAGAAATCTAGAGTGATGGTAACAACCAGTGGATGGATCCAAAAATAATGATAGCAGGCTGATGATAGCTTTAATTTAATAAAAAGACAGATGATGATTGCTTTACTATTTGTTTCCCACCCAAGATGAACAACATAGGCATACCCTAGGTGAACCAGATAATAGACAGAGATACTATTCATTGCTGCCTCGATATGTGCCCCACAAGTAATTTTAAAACTCAAGTTTGAACATTAATTTGGACCTGACTTGGAGTCTAAGAGGTGAATAGGACGATAAAGTAGCAGGTAATATTAAGCAATGCATAACATAAGCAGAAACAAAAGAGTGCGACATCTCTTGTGGACCCGTGTACTCCTCAGGTTCATCTGTTGAGTCGTTGATGGTGATGCAGTTGCGGTGGGTGCCAGCGGTAGGGAAGGAGATCTGAGGCGGCGAAAGACGGTCAGGAGTCATGATGTCTGGTTTGGTGGATGCTTCTGTCGATGGAGCAGCTCAGGTGAGGTGGACGACGTCGCGGCAGGAGCAGGTCAAACCACACAAAGTTTTCTTTGACACCTACCTGTAACTGAAGTAATTCTGTAAGGGCTCCTTTGGCTTGCAGGATTCTAAAAACGCAGGGATAGGAAAAACACCAAAATAGGATAGGAATGCACGTGGGAAATAGAGCATTTGTAAACATAGGATTTCTATCAACTTGGGTGTTTGGTTCACAGGAATTGGAAGAGCAGAGGAATGCAAAGAAACATGGCCAAATTAAAGTGAAACCATATGAAAGCGTGTACAGTTAGAATGTTATTCTGCCACTAATGCACTTGGTCTTGTTTTCATGCATAGGATTTTGAAAAGTAGGTCCAGGTGGATGTTTTGCTCCATTCCTTTCAACAAAAATGCATGAATAATTGAATAGTAGAGTGCCATAGGAAAATTTCCTATTGCTATGTTTTTCCTTCACTTTTTCCTTTGAACCAAAATAGCCCTAATGGATCGACATGAATGTAGAGTAATAAGTGATGCGACAAGTGTACAACCTCTTTGCCATAGCCGTGTCGACCTCAGCATCATTGGGTTGGTCGCTGAAGAAGTTGCGGCAGAGGTGGCTAACGGAGGTGTGGAGGAAGATCTGAGGAATCTGTAGATGGCGTCCAGGGAACTTCTCTGTTGTGATGGATGATTCCGTCATTGGAGCAGCTCCGGCGAGCCGTAAGACCTCGAGGCTGAAGCAGTACAAGACATACATCGTTAATCTCAAGTGGGATTCTAATAGCATCTCCAATAGATGATGTAAAATACATTACCAAAAAGTGATAGATGTAAAATTTACATCACCAAAAAACACCTAACTACAACAGATGAGGTAAAAACTGTTGACTCTGAACTTAACTGTCGAAACTGAAATTTACTGTGGAATCTGAATGTTACTGTCGAAACTGAACGCACTGTTAGCAGAGAGGCACTTCACATGTAGTTTAGGCCGCTCGAGCACTAGTAGTAGAGAAACAGTGATCTAAATCAGCAGGCAATCGACGGGGAACACAGTAGCAGATAGCAGCCGGAGCAGCAGCGCCTGGAGGAGCAGCGCGAACTAGAGCCAGAGCAGCAACTCATGTAGCTGCAGCAGCCCGTGTACCAGCATCAGCAGCGCGAGCGAGAGCAAGAGCAGAGCAGCAGCATGAGCGAGGGGGAGAGCAGAGCAGCAGTGCGACCGAGCGAGAGCCGAAGCAGCAGCAGCAGCAGAGCGAGCGAGTGAGAGCCGGAGCAGCAGCAGCAGCAGTGCGAGCGAGAGCCGGAGCAGCAGCAGCAGATCCGGCTGGTATGGACGCCGCCGCCGATGGGGCCTCGCACTAGGGGAGAGCTGCCGTGGAGATGTTGCCCGCGGCGCCGGCTTCGAGGTAGCCGCGTCATGGGGGTGCGGGATGGAGCGCCGTCGGTGCCGGGAGGTCGAGTTAAGGAGAAGGTGCGATGCAATGAGTGTACAACCTCTTTGGTGGCGCCGAGTAGGCCTCGGCTTCGTCCGAGGAGTCGGTGAGGATGATGCGGTTCCGGTGGAGCAGGTTAAGGCGGCGCTGTGGGGATGAATCAGTCGTGATAGACAAGGCGATCATCGGAGCAGCTCCTTGGAGGTGGAGAACGGGGTGGCTGAACCGGCGGGACGACGAGATCGACGAAGGATCCTCATCCGGGGAGGTGGATGAGGGACGTCGGGCTGTTGCGGTGGATGACATCATCGGGGAAGAGGCTCGGCTGGGCAGCGGTGGGGTGGCGGACGGAGGAGGGTGGGGTTTCACGGCTGGAGCAGAGAGGTTATGGCAGCCTGGGATTTCGAATGGGGATTTTGAATGGCAAAAAGGAGGTGATGGGAGGGGGAACCATGACTTAGGGACGCGCTTGTCCAAAATGTAGGGTGTGTTACAAAAGTACCCCCACCGATTTGAACTAGCGGCCCTTTCGGCTCAGAGTTAGAAGGGGGATTTCGCGTGTCGGGATTTGGCAGCTGGAGGGAGTTTTCGCGCACGTTGTAATTTCGGGATAGCAAGGAGCGGGTTGTGAAGGCGCGAGTTTTGGGAGCACGATATCTGAATTTTCGGGATATAACAAGGCGCGGGTTGAATTTTAGGGACAAGCCTAACGTGTAATATTATACGTACCAAATCAATTCGCACTTCCCGCAACGAAAAAAACGAAAAAATAAAACTATTCGCACCACACAAAGAGAGAGTCTTGTCCTGTTTTACTGTACAAATGCTATTCAAAGCTATGAATCCATATTATGTCCAATTAAATTTTTTCGCTGGCTGTATAATGCATGTAACCTACTCATACCAACATTTTAGTGCATTCCAAATGTCTATACTACCACTGCAATTCGAACTAAATTTGAATTCGTTTCTCTATTTGAATAAGAATCTATAATCATGATTGTTGCCAACTTAAACCATCATTCATGTATTATCTTAACAACACACCACATGATTACTATAGAGATAGATATGAACTATGTGTACTATATGAACTCAAATTCAAAATTTTGAATACACTTGATGTTGATTCCAAATAACAGTATATTTGATGTACTAACTAGATCTTCATAATCTAAACCATGTTCCATACGTACACCGTGTTTATCACACAAAGTATAGTGCCCTGCCCCCTACATAATGACAAGTATTTAGCCCTGAGCTGCAAAAGCCACACATTATCACAAATTATAATCAATGTTCTATATATTATATGTAGTATAACATGTTCATAACCACACCATGCATATCACCATTATATATATTCATTCATGCATGTGTCGGTTTAAAACACTATGATATCTTCTTCAAATATCCGAATCCACTTTTTTATAATGAATCTTTGTTCGTCTTTTACACCCACACAATCCTCTTCTCTTTGTAGCTAGCGCTAACTTTCTATCGTGCATGCACACGCCTGCCCCCCTCTCACCCTCCCTCAGTGTCCCCTCCATCACGCACATTCGTTATTTCTCTTTAGGTCGTTCACACACGGTGTGTGTAGGCCCCCTGGCTCCTTCTTTCCGGCACACACCAGTCTATATACCTCTCTAGCCAAGTGTGCCTACCACAAACACACACTTCCCCTCTTCTCTTCTCACCGTCCATGCCCCCTATGTCCAATATGGTTCCACGCAGGTGCTTACTCCCGCCCCTCTTTTCATCGATCTCATACTCGCACACTCCTCCCCCCTCGACATAGTAGGCCTCTCGCACCACCTCCTAGCCGCACCCCTCTCCCCATGTCCGTCTCTCCGGACCTTATTTGCTTCTAACACATGCATGCATGTATACGTACCGATCTCCCTACATATAGCTAGGCCGACTATAATTCTTTTTCCCCACGCACCGATCAACGTACCTCACTAGTTATGTCTCTCCCTTTCTCCGACACACGATGATTGATCTTCCTATGTAGTTACGTCTGCTTACCACAACCATATCGTCCCCCCTCATCATCCTTGCATACCTCCCGACCCGTCTCTCACACGCATGTGCATAGACAGGCAGACATCCCCTCTCTTATTGATATTGCACTCGTACCCTCCATTTGTCTAGCGGCCTCTCCCACCATTTGTGAGAAGCAACTCCACCACCAACCCTCCGACACTCTACCTTTGTCTCTCTCCCAACCTTATTCCTCTGCTACACATATGCATGGATGCTGATCGATCTCCCTCAATACATACCTAGGTCTCTCTCCTTCTCCACACATATACCAGTCGATCTACCTCTCTATAGTTAGGTCTCTGCCCCCTCCCCCCCCCCCACACACACACACTGATAGTCGAACATTGTAGGTAGGTATCCATGCCACAGAGACAAACTGCACCTCTTCCCTCTCACATTCCAGCAGGCCAGCCACCCTGTATCTTTGACGTGGGCAAACACAAATTTGATGGCACTCTTTATCGATCGCGCACCCACACACTTCATCCCTGTTTTCGATTCTATCGATATCTCACATCGATGATTCCTCCACCCTCTTCTCGTGGATCGCACCCTCTATATATGATATATCCATGACTCTGTTTCACACACATTTACATTTTTTTGTTTGAGATATCATCGACACATTGCCTCTGTTTTGCACAAACCATCTCTCTCACACCCAACCACGTACGTACCTGCACATAAAGAAGAGGTGCAAGCACGATGCACGTACTCATGTCTCATTCCCGGCCACACCCGTGCGGGTACATGGCCGAGTTCATTTCTGTACGAAAAGGCAGCCCATGTGATAATTTGACGCGTGTAGCGGTTGTTTACTCGAAGGAGGGTCGTGTACCACGCGTAGACGGAACAAAGTTTGACTTAACGCGTTAGTATTAAATAAAGTTATGTTCCTCAATGGCACGTACAGAATATAAAACGATTGTCGTCGGGAAAAAAGAAATTCGCTCCACTATATACAATGGAGCCTGCCTGCCGGGGTTTGTCTCTCGTCAAACTATCTCACACAAGGCGGCGGTAGCCTCTCTCTCTCACGGTTGGTCACTGATCCAGCCGCATCCAGTCTGTCGACGGAAAGGGAGGATGTGCATCGTTTCTTCGTTCGACGGCATTGAGGCAGCACGTCCCGATCTGCGGTACCCGCCATTCTCTCTGACGAAGCTCCGGTGCGGTAGGGCCTTCGCCACTTGCTCCCTGCCGCAGTATGGGCAGATCCCGGTCACCGGCGCCCTCCTAGTTACATCCCGATGACCCTCAGGTACAGCTTCCTCCGGCCTTGCTCCACTGCCCATCTTCCCACGTTGCTGCATGTTGAAAATCCTGTATGTGGATCTTCTTTAGTTCTTTGCTTAAAACGTATCTCGGCCGGCGTACTTTCCATCTTGCAATCTCGTCCTCAAACCATTTTTGATAAACCACCATGCTGCTATCTTTCCCTTATGACATGGAATATGCTTCTTTTTTGTCAGCGTATGTGTCTTCAACTCCTGTTATTGGGCAGTAATTGTTTCCTTTCTACATCTTTTTGCAAACAGGGCTATCCATTTCACCTCGTTGCTATTACGACCTTTTGGTGAACTGCACAAATCACTTTTTTCTTAAGAGTGTTTTGTGCAGTTCCACCAAAATGTCACACGGACAACGTTTTTACATTTCTGTGGGACTGTAGAAAGGGAGATTGGTTTTGCTATCCTCCTCATCCAACTCCGTGCCTAATCTTCTCCAACAAGTAGTTAGTCCTAAAGAGAGATCGCAGAGGTGACCGGCTTCTATTTGTGTGTGTTATGTTTCATCATCTAGTTCCACTATTATTGTAATCACACTGACTGAATATCTTTGCAAACAGGGATGATCAGCTCGATTTTAGTGGAATTGCACAAAATGATCGGATTGTGATGTCCTCCATACACCTCTTTCTTGGCCACAGAGCTACGTGAAACTAGCTGCCAACCAATGAACACTGTGCCTAGAAAATGGAGCCATGCCTACGAACAACATCGATCAATTATATATTTTTCTTTATTTGTACACCTTCTCACAACTTTGTCTTTAGTTGTGATGTGAATATTGGCGCTGATCTGCGAACCATTGAGATGCATTAGCAGCCATGGTAGTTTCATTTGTATTTGATGGAATGTTGTAACGAGACAATCTTGAGGCAAGAGGACACATGAATCCTAAGTTGAAACCTTTTTTTTTTCTGCGGGAACCAAAGTTGAAACCTTCATAGCATCACAGTACAATTTCATTATGCTGGAAAATTACGCGTACATATAAACAAATCCTGAAAGATTGATAGCAATGCCAGAAATAATTCAACTTCGTTTCGCCGACATGTGGGACATCCTTCATCCGGCTCCACCTGCCATGCAGCAATATTGAGTGCACAACTGCAGGGGAGATTCACCCCGGTCGTTGCGCCGTAGTAATAATGACTAGTGAGCAGTCAAATCACAGAGCCCCACCTTCGCCACAGTAACTTGCTCGGACGAAGCAACCATCATTTCTCTCTTTGTTGAATCCGCTGGTACTCCAATATTCCCAGAGTAATAAGTTGCTCGGGCGAAGCAACCATCACTTCACCTTTCCCACAGTAAGTACTACCTCCTTTTTTATTCTAGAAACAACCACACGTGAATATTGGACGGTAGCAGCACAGCAACTGAATCAAAAATCAAAACCAACCAATGAACTACTACTAATGGTGAGCGTTTGCTAGTATCATGTACTCCGTCTGTCCATGTATATAGGGCTTAATGCGTTTTCCGAGACTAACTTTGGCCCTGTTTGGATCCATGGGTTAGAGTTAGTTTGAGCTAGTTGGGGCTCAAATAGCCCTAGTATCCAAACATGAGGGTTAAATTGGAGCAAGTTGCACCTAACCCACCAAAAAAAAACTATCCCACCCAAGAGGTGCTAATTGGAGCTAGTTCTCATTGGGCCCACTGAAAAATCACTTTTCTCTCTCTATCCCGCCAGCCAAGTGGTGCTAATTGGAGCTAGTTCTCGTGGGGCCCACTGAAAAATCACTTTTCTCTCTCCATCAAGTGCATTTATTGTCAATCTAACCCTGTCATCCAAACACCTCTTTGGCTAGAGTTAGTTCAGGGTTAGTCATGAGTTAGTCTAACCTCTAGCTAAGTTAGAGTATCCAAACAGGAGCAGTATAGGACATGCAAGTTGCTCAAAGCATATCGTCAAATTCGTACGTGAAAGGATCTTCGAATGATATAATTTTCAAATTATATAAAATCTTATCAATAGTCAAAGGCAACCTCGAATAATACATTAGGCCCTATATATACGTATGGATGAAGGGAGTAGTACTAATCGCAACGCATGCATGCGTGTGGAATACTACAGTACTAAACAAGAATGTTTTACATGCATTGGTAAATTATATCTTAGTTATGGCACTTAACAATTTAATGCACAAAACAAGAACGGTTGACGAGATTAGCAGAAAGCAAAGTGCCTTTTTAGCGGGGTTTTTCATCATTCTATGAAGGTGCAAAACCAAGTGTTACTACTACACCAAAGAAGTTCAAAACGAGAAACTAGACCCACTCACGGCACGGCATGCCTGTCTCGTTTGGTCCGTCGGTCAAAGCGCTTCCTATTCTTGGCATAACAATAGAGTACAGCAAAAAAATTAGAATGCTCTTGGCATGTCGCTAACATGTGGGAGCGAGTGATGAGTTAACCGACCTCAATAGACGGCAAAATCGCCAGCCCGCCGCACTTTGAGAGAGACGAGGAGTGAGAAGCAATACGGGCTGGTGGAATATACTAGAGCTAGGTGTCGCACGGAGGCCAAGAAATATGGTGATAGCATGGGTTGGCCATGTATGATGTAACTACACTGGGCTGCCGTGTTTCGGACTCTTCCGGTCTACTGTGGAGAAGATTGGGTAGATTTTATATGGCTGAATAAAAATATTAAAGAGTCTAGACGCTCCACCGCGAGGTTTCTTGCTCCTTCTCGGTCGTTGGAAAGCGTTCTTCTAAGTTTTGCCAACACGTGGGACATCCAGCATCCAGGTCCACGTGTCATGCAAGAAAATGGAGTTAAGTATAGTAGGAGAGACTCACCAACGGTCACGAATGTAGGTGGAGTACGTGCACGAATCACCCAAAAAAAAGGAATACGAGGACGACGAGAAGAGGTGCACGCACCGACGCAGGTACTCTTTGCCTCTTTCCCTAATACTCACGCGTGGGTACACGGTGAGCTCATTTCTGTACGAAGAGGCATCTCACCTGATAATTTTGCGAGTGTAGTAGTTGTTCATGGGAACCACGCGTGGACGAATCAAAGTTCGATCATGACGCGGTGGCGCGTTTTTTATAAATTAAGTTATTCTATTCGATGGCACGTACGCAACATTATTTTCTCAATGGAACATGAATTGCACGCACTGAATGACGGAGCACGGGATGGTAGCCATGGACATGGTCAGCCCTTTTTGGAGACTAATACACTACTTTTGATGTGTCCCGTCAACTCGCAAACGAGGAGAAGCTTTGCTTACTACTAGTATGACCTCTCCCCCGCTCACGCGCACGCGCGGTGGCTCGCAGGACGAGGAGAAGCTTTTGCTTTACGATAGTGCGCTTAATACAGGCGGTGGATGTGCAGCAGTTCATTCGGTGTCAGATTGCCAGAAGTATCTATACAGTAGTACCATCATCATTGTCTGACTTCCGGAAGAGGCGAAGAGCCAAGCGCACGGTCACCTACTCACAGTATAACCGGCCATGTTTGCACGAATTTTTTAACGTAGTACAATCTGAGTGGATTTCTCCAGTGGTCATCACACGTGAGCCAATCGATTCGCACCCTTCCACGCTCCATTTTGTCTTGCGTTCCTTCCGCCGTCCAGCATGCTGACAAGTGGGCCCCATGCTCATGTATGCCAACGTGGTAGTCAATTATTTTGCCAGAGTCAGCTATCACACCCTTTCGATGCCACGTCAATGTACCCACTAGAAACAAGTTAGACTTGTTCGGTTCAACCGCCTCCCTAGGTGTTTGGAGAGGAATTGGCCGGCGCGAGGTGGTTCTATAAGTGGGCAGGCGGCAAAAAATAGGGGAAAACGCGCGAACCAGCTAGACGAGGGAGGGAAGCTTCTACATTCACGGGGGACGTGGCATTGGCCATTGGGCGGCAACACGCGGTCATCCGGGTACACAATAAAGGATGCGAAGAGGCTTCCTATATCGGCAAGGACCAGCTTCCCTACCGATTGCTCATCCAATAGAACTCCCAAGTTAACTGTGTTGAGGCTGGAGTAGTCATTAGATGGGTGACCGAATGGGAAGTGGACTCGATGTTAAAACTATTGGGATGGGTTACTATAAATGTTTAATTGGCTTAAATGTATATAGTGCTCCATCCTATTAGTTGAACCTCGAGGTCTTTGTTTTGTAATTTTTGACATTTTTTGTTTTCTGAACACATGTTAATCGAAGGTCTATCGCGTTACTTTTTGATAATTTTTGTTTTTTGAACACATGTTAATTGGCTTGAAAGAAGGTCTATCGTGTTACTTCACGACATCTTTCCAAAAAAGTGATATGACTTTTGTCAACCTATAAGGCATGTCTGTCAAATTAACCTCAAGGTACTTGTTCTCAAATTAACCTCTGGGTCTTGCAGGAGTACTTGTTTTTTGAACACATGTTAATCGAAGGTCTATCGCATTACTTTTTGATAATTTTTGTTTTTTGAACACATGTTAATTGGCTTGAAAGAAGGTCTATCATGTTACTTCACGACATCTTTCCAAAAAAAGTGATATGACTTCTGTCAACCTATAAGGCATGTCTGTCAAATTAACCTCGAGGTACTTGTTCTCAAATTAACCTCTGGGCCTTGTAGGAGTGCTGCAATGTGTTAGTGTCAATTGCAAGATGAGCCAGCAAGCTAGCAGTGGAGTTGCCAACATGCTCAAAGTGCACGCAACATTGAGTAGAAAGAAGCATGCCCAGGAAATTAATGCGTGCTTAGGGAGGCCTTTGCTCAAAGAGCAAGTGTATATAAGGTACAGTCGGCAGGCTATAAGGACGAGGAGCGAGAAGCGATACGGGCTGCTGGATATACTATAACTAGGTGTCCCATGGAGGTAACATTCAAAGTTATTCTCACACTATAGAATGGTATAGGAATGTGGAGAGATTTGGTTGATTTTATATCGCTGAATAATATAAAATATTATGAGTGCATACGCTCCACCGCGAGGTTCCTTGCTCCTTCTCGGTCGTCGGGAATCTATGTTCTTCCACTCTTTTTTTTTTGACGTGAGCTTTGTTCATCCTTTTGCCAACACGCGGGACATCTAGCATCAAGGTGCACGTGTCATGCAAGAAAATGGAGATAAGCAATGCGTAAGTGAGTCGTGCACTTCGATGGCACATACTACGCAATATTTTTTCTCCTCGATGGCATGTGAATAGCGCACATACTCAATGACGGAGCACGGGATGGTAGCCATGGACATCGTCTGCCCTTTTTGGAGAGAGTACTAAATAACTTTGATGTGTCCCGTCAACTCGCAGAACGACGAGAAGCTTGCTTACTACTCCTTCTCCCTCGCCCACGCGTGCGCGGTGGCTCGCAGCACAAGGAGAAACTTTTGCTTATAAGCGGTGGACGTGCGGCAGTTCATTTGGTGTCAGATTTCCAGAAGTACTACTGTAGTACCATCATTATTGTTCGACTTCCGGAAGAGGTGAAGAGCCAAGCGCAAGGTCACCTACTAACCTAGTACAGTATACTATAGCCAAAGCTGGTCCACCTTTTTAGAGCATGGTCAATTAATATAGGCGGCTCTTGCAGCGGTCTTGATAACACACAAGTATAGGGGACCGCAACAGTTTTTGAGGGTAGAGTATTCAACCCAAATTTATTGATTCGACACAAGGGGAGCCAAAGAATATTTGCAATTATTAGCAGTTGAGTTGTCAATTCAACCACACCTGGAGATTAATTATATGCGGCAAAGTGATCAGTAGCAAAGTAATATGATAGTTTTGATAGTAGTAGCAACAGCAATAGTAACAGTAGTAGTGATAGCAATGATTTTGTAGCAAGTGTAACAGTAATGATAGCAGTAGTAACTTAGCGAGAACAATATGAGAGAAATTCGTAGGCATTTGATCGGTGAATTCGTTGGATGATATTCATCATATAACAGTCATAATCTAGGGTGATACGGCACTAGCTCCAGTTCATAAATATAATGTAGGCATGTATTCCGTAAATAGTCATACGTGCTTATGGAAAGAACTTGCATGACATCTTTTGTCCTACCCTCCCGTGGCAGCGGGGTCCATATGGAAACTAAGGGATATTAAGGCCTCCTTTTAATAGAGAACCGGAACAAAGAATTAACACATAATGAATACATGAACTCCTCAAACTACGGTCATCACCGGGAAGTGTCCCAACTTCTGTCACTCCAGGGTTGCCGGATCATAACATGTAGTAGGTGACTATAACTTGCAAGATCGGATCTAGAACATAGATATAATGGTGAAAACATAAACGGTTCAGATCTAAAATCATGGCACCCGGGCCCAAAGTGACAAGCATTAAGCATGGCAAAGTCATAGCAACATCAATCTCAGAACATAATGGATACTAGGGATCAAGCCCTAACAAAACTAACTCGATTACATGATGAATCTCATCCAACTCCTCACCGACCAGTGAGCCTATGAAGGAATTACTCACTCCCGGTGGGGAGCATCATGGAATTGGCGATAGAGAAGGGTTGGTGATGACGAAGATCAAAGATCCCCCTCTCCGGAGCCCCAAACGGACTCCAGATCTGGCCTCCCGATGAAGAACAGGAGGTGGCAGCGGCTCCGTCTCGTGAAACACGATAATTCTTTCTCCCTGATTTTTTCTCTGAAAATGTGAATTTATAGTGTCAGGGTTGAGGTCTGCGGGGCCACCAGGTGGGGACAACCCAGCTTGGCGCGCCAGGAGGGGGGCGCGCCCTGGTGGGTTGTGCCCACCCAGGTGCCCCCCTCCGGTGGTTCTTGGCTCCAGAAATTCTCTTTATTTGTATAAAAAATCCTCGCAAAGTTTCGTTCCAATCCGAGAACTTTTATTTCTGCACAAAAAACAACACCAAGGTAGTTCTGCTGAAAACAGCGTCGGTCCGGGTTAGTTTCATTCAAATCATGCAAAATAGAGTCCAAAACAATAGGAAAAGCATTAGGAAAAGTAGATATGACGGAGACGTATCAACTCCCCCAAGCTTAAACCTTTGCTTGTCCTCAAGCAATTTAGTTGATAAATTGAAAGTGGAAAATAAAAACTTTTATGAACTCTTTTGCTCTTGTTTACATAAATAAGCTTAAGTAGCACCCAGGTTTTCAGCCAAGATCATGATTAACCATATCGACAATAACTCTTAAAAATTATATTAACTCATATCAATGGCATAATCAACTAACGAGCAATAATAAGATATCTCAAGTGACAACACTTTATCAAAACAACCATGATATAACATGACAATAGCGGTATCTTGCTAGCCCTTTCTGATACCGCAAAACATAAATGCAGAGCACCTCCAAAGTTCAAGCAGCGACTAAACATTGTAATTCATGGTAGAAAAGATCCAATCATGATGCACCCAACATTAGCTACACACAATGCATGAGGATGACAATAGTGCTCTCAGGATCTGGCACTTATTTGAGAAGGTGATGACACAACATAAAAGTAAATAGATAGTCCCTTCGCAGAGGGAAGCAGTGATTTGCAGCGGTGCCAGAGCTCAAGTTTTTAAAACAGAGGTAAATGAAATTTTGAGAAATGCACCCTTCTTGTTTACTTCGCGACCATTAGTTATCGGTATCTTCCATGCTAAACACATTAGTGGCGGTTCCCAAGTGATAAAAGTAAAGGTTTACTCCCCCTCCACCAACAATCACACTCCATGGCTGATCCGAAACAACGGGTACCGTCCATACCAACAACAGTCCTGGGGGAGTTTTGTTTAATTATTTGCGATTTTATTTCAGGACTGGGAATCCCTATTACCACCCCTCTCGTGCAAGGATGAGTGAATAAACACTCATCATGAGAACAACCCACTTAGCATGGAAGATACTGACTACCTCCTGTCGCTCTATGAACAATCTAGGCACACAAACAGGATATTTATTTGAAGTTTTTAGAGGTGGCACATGCAAATTTACTTAGGACGGCAGGGTAATACCGCATATAGGTAGGTATGGTGGACTCATCTCGAATAACTTGGGTTTTAGGATCTTGATGCACAAGCAGTATTCCCGCTTACTACAGGCGAAGGCTAGCAAATAGGTTGAGAAGCGGCCAGCTAGAGAGTGAAAACGGTCATGAACATGCATTATGCATAAGTAACATTGGATACTAGCATGAGTAGGACATGAACACCATGAACATAAATATCATAGAGGCTATGTTGGTTTTGATTCAACTACATGCATGAACATGTGCCAAGTCAAGCCACTCGAACATTCAGAGGAGGATACCGTATCATCATACTACATCACAATCATTTTAACGCAATGTTGACATCCAAGATAAATCATTATCCACTCCTAGCTACTTAAGCATGGCATGAGAAACTATAATCTCTAATTGTCATTGCAAACATGTTTGATCATAATAGGCTGAATCATGGATACTAGGTTAAACGTATTTACAAAAACAGAACAAGTGGAGTTCATACCCGTTTCTCTCTGCCACGGCCGGTTCACCAAATATCATCATTATTGCCTTTCACTTGCACGACCGAACGATATGAAAATGATAATAGTGCAAGAATGCCATGGACTAAGCTGGGATCTGCAAACATTTTATTCAAGAGGAGAAGACAAGGCAATTTGAGCTCTTTATTAGATTATCAGTAATGCGTATGATAGCCACTCAACATTTTCATCGTGGCCTTCTCCTCGGTATGACTCAATGAAAGGAAAAGAAATTTAGAGAAACACACTAAAATATTTTTGGAGTTTTTAGTTTTTCTTGAAGAAAGCAAATTAAAGACAACGAAAAACAAAAACTAGAAAAACTATTTACACGGGAAAGCTCCCAACAAGCAAAAGAAGAACAAGGAAATCTTTTTGGGTTTTCTTTTAATACTACAACTAACTACACTAGAAAGAAAAACCGAAAAGAAACAAGAAACATTTTTTTTGTGTTTTCTCAAAGTTTTTCAAACACACACGAAGAAAGCGAGAAAAAAATAAATCTAACATAGATAATACAATGAAAAAGTGTGGACACCGACGACTGGAATAAAATGTATGAACATGAATGTAATGTCGGTGGGCATACGTACTCCCCCAAGCTTAGGCTTTTGGCCTAACTTGGTAATCACCACTCGTAGTAACCTTCTGGTCCAATCTCGAAGTGCTGTGGAGCGAGCACCTGAGCGTCCCACTCCTGAGGCTCCTCCTCTGCTACTGCCTGGTTGTTCCGTTAGGCGATGATGTCATCTAGCATGATCCTGTATCCGCCCCTGGCAATAGAATCAAACAAAGTAGGTGCAGGCAACGGAATAATATCACGGGTGTTCTCGCTAAAAACCAGGTTGTAGGGAATATCTATAGTGGTGTTCTCACCATCAATAAACTGATGATGTGCCATAGCCTGACGATCTAAGTAAACCTAGGTTAAGGGATAATCATGCTGGCGTATCTGAACGTTAAAGTGACTCGCTAAGCGAGTAGCATAAATACCGCCATGAATTTTACCCTTGGACCTGTTAATGTGGAGGCGACGTGCCACAATAGCTCCCAAGTTATAAGTGTTGTCGCCGTAAAGTGCACGGCGTAAAATAGCGAAGTCTGGGGCACTGAGTGCACCTACCTTCTCTCTAGCAAGCAAACACTTCGCAATGAATAGAGCAAAATAATGCACGGCAGGAAAATGTAAGCTAGTGGCGGTGACGCTCGACACCCCTCTCTCATCCCCCACTGTCAGAGTGCGGTAAAAACCATCGAACTCTGCGGGCCTAGGCTCTACTAAATCCCCATCAGAAGGGATCAAGCATATGTCACAAAAGTCAGTGAGTGGTATCTGATGGGTTTCAGCTTATAAATTAAATTGCACCTCAGGAGGATTATTCCTACTCAAGAAATGAAAACTTTGCACAAAGGAATTTGTGAGGAGATGGTACTGTTCACACTTAGCTGCGATGAAGTCGGTGAGGCCGGCATTAGCAGCATATTGTGCAAACTATTGAAAGATACCGGCTCCCTCCATGAATGGGTTATGCGTCCATTCGCACGGTCGTACTTCCGCCATTCTCCGGGTACGGAGATCATTGTCAGATGACTCCCCAATAACTCCCTTGGAGTTCTTCTTGGAAGCAAACTTCCTAAATAAACTCATCTTTTCCCTATGAACAAAATTCTAAAAAATTTAGTCCACAAAAATTTTCTCAACAAAACTTCACAAGATTGATAGCAACTACTCATAGGGATGCATAGAGGCCATAACAAGCATTCAAACTACTTAGAACTCTAAGGATTCAACATGCAAGCTCATCTACAGCAACACCAAGAGTAACTAATTATTCAAAATATAAACCACTAAAGCAAAAACTAATTGGACCAATGGAGGAGTCACATACCAAGTAGCAATCCCCCAAAACAGTTTCGGAAATGGAGCTTCGAGCAAAGAGATCGAAATCCGCGGGTTTGAGAGCAAGAACACGAGAGAGAGAGCAATGGTGAATTTTTTCTGGAGGTAGGTGATGACATGAGCTAAAGACATAAGTGAGGGGGCCCACGTGGGGACCACAACCCACCAGGGCGCGCTTGGGGGTGCTGGCACGCCCAGGTGGGTTGTGCCCACCTGGTGCACCCCCCCCTCTGATGTTATTTGCACCAAAAATTCTTAAATATTCAGAAACAAATCATATTAAATTTTCAGAGCATTCTGAGAACTTTTTTGGGTCATTTTTTATTGCACGGAAAATTCAGAAAATAGACTAAACATGGCATTTTATTTTATTTAACTAAGAAAAATAGAAAATAAAAAGTAAAGGGCAGAAAGTAGTGCTCACTAAATTCATCAACTTCATACTTCCCAAAAATGATTCATTAATAAGGTAGATCAAGTCTTATTAACAACCACCTTCGATTAGCATGAAACCGAAGAACTTTCGTAAAACACTAAGTTACCTCAACAGGGATATGAATGTCCCCAACAATAAGCATTTCATATTTCTTTTTGACAGTAGGTAGAGGTCGTTGAAAACTTCCAATAGTGATTGTCAGAGATTTTTCAATAACATTAATACCATTCACTTGGAATTGTTTCTTCGGAAAGTGCACCGTATGCTCATTACCATTGATATAAAAAGTGACCTTGCTTTTATTGCAATCAATTACAGCCCCTGCAGTATTCAAGAAGGGTCTACCAAGGATAATCGACATGTTGTCGTCCTCAGGCATCTCAAGAATAACAAAGTCAGTTAAGATAGTAACATTAGCAACAACAACGGGCACATCCTCACAAATACCAATAGGTATGGCAGTTGATTTGTCGTCCATTTGCAAAGATATTTCAGTAGGTGTGAGTTTATTCAAGTCAAGTCTTTTATAAAGAGAGAAAGGCATAACACTAACACCAGCTCCTAAATCACACAAAGCAGTTTTCACATAATTTCTTTTGATGGAGCAGGGTATAGTTGGTATTCCCGGATCTCTAAGTTTTTTAGGTACTCCATCCTTAAAAGTATAATTAGCAAGCATGGTGGAGATTTCAGCTTCCGGTATTTTTCTCTTGTTGGTGATGATGTCTTTCATGTATTTTGCATAAGGAGGCATTTTTAGGATATCAGTCAAGCGGGTACGCAAAAAAGACTGGCCTAAGCATTTCAGCGAAGCATTCAAATTCTTCATCATCTTTCTTCTTAGTTGATTTAGGTGGAAAGGGCATAGGTTTTTGAACCCATGGTTCTCTTTCCTTACCATGTTTTCTAGCAACAAAGTCTCTTTTATCATACCTCTTATTCTTGGGTTGTGGGTTATCAAGATCAACAGCTGGTTCTATTTCAACATCATTGTCTGGTTCTTTATTATTTGTTTGAGTATCTTCATGAACCTCATCATTATCTTTTTCATTATCAGAAGGTGAGTGTTCATTACCAGACTGAGTTTCAGCATCGGAAATAGAGACTTCATTATCATTATCAGAAGGTTTTTCTACTTCAGGTTCACTGGAGGCATGCAAAGTCCTACCATTTTTCCTTTTCTTTTTCTTTTTAGAAGGACTAGGTGCATCAGTGTTAACTCTTTGAGAGTCTTGTTTAATTCTTTTCGGGTGTCCCTCAGGATAAAGTGGTTCCTGAGTCATTCTACCTCCTCTAGTCATTACTCTAACAGCATGATCATTGATATTATTATTCATTTCATCAAGCAACTCTCTTTGAGATTTAGCAACTTGTTCTAATTGAGTTTGAACCATAGAGGCATGCTTTCCTACACCTCTAACATCATTTGAGATTCTAAATAAAAAGTCACTCAAGCGAGCAATCATATCAGAATTATATTTCAATTGTTTCATAACAGTTGCATTGAAGTGATCTTACTTTCTAATGTAATTATCAAACTCATATAAGCATTGACTAGGATGTTTATTATAAGGGATATCACCTTCATCGAACTTTAATAAAGAATTTACCTCTACCACCTTGGGTGGTGGTGGTGTTTCAAGCCCATGTATTTCTTCGATATGTGGTAAAATTTTAACATCATCTGCTTTAATACCTTTTTCCTTCATAGATTTCTTTGCCTCTTGCATATCTTCAGGACTGAGATATAAAATGCCCCTCTTCTTCGGAGTGGGTTTAAGTGGTGGTTCAGGAAGGATCCAATCATCATAATTTTTCAATATATTATTCAATAATTCTTCAGCTTGTCCAATAGTTCGTTCCCTGAAAACACAACCAGCACAACTATCTAGGAAGTCCCTAGAAGCATCGGTTAGTCCATTATAGAAGATATCAAGTATTTCATTTTCTCAAGCAGATGATAAGGCAAAGCATTAAGCAATTGGAGAAGCCGCCCCCAAGCTTGTGGGAGACTCTCTTCTTCAATTTGCACAAAGTTAAATATTTCCTGTAAGGCAGCTTGTTTCTTATGAGCAGGAAAATATTTTTCAGAGAAGTAGTAAATCATATCCTGGGGGCTACGCACACAACCAGGAGCAAGAGTATTATACCAAGCCTTAGCACCACCCTTTAATGAGAACGGAAATAATTTGAGAATATAATAATAGCAAATCTTCTCATCATGAGCAAAAAGGGTGGCTATGTCATTCAACTTAGTAAGGTGTGCCACAACAGTTTCAGTTTCATAACCATAAAAAGGATCAGACTCAACCAAAGTAATTAACTCTGGGTCGACAGAGAATTCATAATCCTTATCATCAACAAAGATAGGTGAAGTAGCAAACTCAGGATCACATTTCATTCTTGCATTCAAAGATTTTTCCTTCAGTTTGCATAATAATTTCTTAAGATCATCCCTATCATTGCAAGCAAGAAAGTCTCTAGTTGTCTCCTCATCCATAACATTACCTTCCGGTATCTCAGGCAATTTATATCTAGGAGAACTAGATCTAATAGGTGTTTCAAGATTTTCAGTCTCAAGCTCTTCATCAGTTTCAGCATTCTCAAGAGCTTTAGTTCTAGCAAGTTGTTCATCAAGAAATTCACCTAGTGGCACATTATCATCAAGCAAGGTACTAGCATCATCATGAGTAACATTCATAGCAAAAGTAGCATCATCAATAACTTGCGACATATCAGAATTAATAGCATGTGGTGGTGTTGCAAGTCTACTTATAACAGAAGGTGAATCTAAAGCAGAGTTGGATGGCAGTTCCTTACCTCCCCTCGTCTTAGAGGGAAAAATCTTAGTCTTAGCATCCTTCAGATTCTTCATAGTGATACTTGAATAATAATCCCAAGTGACTCAACAAATATAGCTATGCTCCCCGGCAACGGCGCCAGAAAAAGGTCTTGATAACCCACAAGTATAGGGGATCGCAACAGTTTTCGAGGGTAGAGTATTCAACCCAAATTTATTGATTCGACACAAGGGGAGCCAAAGAATATTTGCAAGTATTAGCAGTTGAGTTGTCAATTCAACCACACCTGGAGATTAATTATATGCGGCAAAGTGATCAGTAGCAAAGTAATATGATAGTTTTGATAGTAGTAGCAACAGCAATAGTAACAGTAGTAGTGATAGCAATGATTTTGTAGCAAGTGTAACAGTAATGATAGCAGTAGTAACTTAGTGAGAACAATATGAGAGAAATTCAAAGGCATTGGATCGGTGAATTCATTGGATGATATTCATCATATAACAGTCATAACCTAGGGCGATACGGCATTAGCTCCAGTTCATAAATATAATGTAGGCATGTATTCCGTAAATAGTCATACGTGCTTATGGAAAGAACTTGCATGACATCTTTTGTCCTACCCTCCCGTGGCAGCGGGGTCCATATGGAAACTAAGGGATATTAAGGCCTCCTTTTAATAGAGAACTGGAACAAATCATTAACACATAATGAATACATGAACTCCTCAAACTACGGTCATCATCGGGAAGTGTCCCGACATCTGTCACTCCGGGATTGCCGGATCATAACACGTAGTAGGTGACTATAACTTGCAAGATCGGATCTAGAACATAGATATAATGGTGATAACATAAATGGTTCAGATCTGAAATCATGGCACCCGGGCCCAAAGTGACAAGCATTAAGCATGGCAAAGTCATAGCAACATCAATCTCAGAACATAATGGATACTAGGGATCAAGCCCTAACAAAACTAACTCGATTACATAATGAATCTCATCCAACTCCTCACCGACCAGCGAGCCTACGAGGGAATTACTCACTCCCGGTGGGGAGCATCATGGAATTGGCGATGGAGAAGGGTTGGTGACGATGAATATCGAAGATCCCCCTCTCCGGAGCCCCAAACAGACTCCAGATCTGGCCTCCCGATGAAGAACAGGAGGTGGCGACGGCTCCATCTCATGAAACGCGATAATTCTTTCTCCCTGATTTTTTCTTCGAAAATGTGAATTTATAGTGTCAGGATTGAGGTCTGTGGGGCCACCAGGTGGGGACAACCCACCTGGCACGCCAGGAGGGGGGCGCGCCCTGGTGGGTTGTGCCCACCCAGGTGCCCCCCTCCGATGGTTCTTGGCTCCAGAAATTCTCTTTATTTGTATAAAAAATTCTCGCAAAGTTTCGTTCCAATCCGAGAACTTTTATTTCTGCACAAAAAACAACACCAAGGTAGTTCTGCTGAAAACAGCATCAATCCGGGTTAGTTTCATTCAAATCATGCAAATTGGAGTCCAAAACAAGAGGAAAAGCGTTAGGAAAAGTAGATACGACGGAGACGTATCAAGCGGCACATCATTTAGAGCAAGTACTCTCTTTGTAGGAACTTAAAACGCAGGAATTGGAAAAATAAAGGATTGGAGTGGCATGTCCACTTGAATCCCATAGCATTAACACAGTGTTCCCCTAAAAAAACCAGAGTGTTTGACACAGGAAAAACAAAGGAAGTAAAAAAAAAGTTGGAGTGGATGCTAGATTGCCAATTAACACATGATTTCATAGGGAAAAAATACTATAGCATTCTATCCTATGAATCAGACGACCAATGTAGGAAAATTATGAGGGGGTCTCTCCAACAGTGTTCCTCGGCTCTCACCTAGCATCACGGTGGTCGAATTTGGAGTCATTCATCTGGTACACGTGGCATCTCAGATCTGGACACAAGGTGACGTACACCGTCAAGGTCCATTAGGCCTTGTTTGGTACTAGGGTTTTTGAGGGGATTGGTGGGGATAATCCCCATAGGGATTGGGTGAAACCCCAATATTCACCCAATCCCTTCAAATCCCCATTTATCCCCAATACACTAGGTAGGAGTAGTGTATTGGGTATTGAGAAAAATGCACTGGAGTTTGGGGATTTGTGGGGAAATGTGGGGATGAAACATGTCAAATACACTAGAACCAAATGGTGTTCTGGGATATGTGGGGATTTAGGGGTTTGACCGGGATAATCCCCACCAATTCCCTAAAATACACTAGTACCAAACAAGGCCTAAGGATAATGTTGTCCTCAAAGCCGGACGTACACGGTCAAGGTCCACGGTCAAGGGGGTCAGGGCAGACGCGACCTCTCACTGCGTCCGCCATTTGAAGTGGCGCGCCAGCTGAGGGCACCGCCCACTGCACTCCCAGCTGTACTTGCCTCCTCGCCGCATTCAAAAGCCTACATTTAAACCCGCGTGGAATGTGAGAAACCCACTCCGGCCACACACGTCCATTCAGGAGCAGGACGCCGGCCAAGCTCCTCCTTCCACCATTTTCTCCACTCTTTCGGCGGCATCCGACGAGCAGGAAGAGCAGTTCTCCGGCATAAAAGCCGTCTGGGTGGCCTGCCGAGCCCGGCAGTTACGAGCGAGGCAGCTCGCTGCTCCACCTACCTCGCCTAGCCCGTCGGAGGCAGTTGCCGCACTAAGCCAGCACGTGGTTCCGCAGCTAGCCGCTCCAATACAGCTCAAGGAAGAGTGCTGACTTGCTCCACGCCGGCTTGTCGGGGAGCACGGCGGCACGGGCATCGTCGCTGCCCTCGACGCCGCCGCGTCCAGTGCCTATGACTGCGCCATCCGCCGTCAACGCGCACGTAGCCGTGCCATGCAGGCAGAGAAAGAAGCCGCCGCGGATGTCGACAAGGTGACGCGGCTACGTGGCTACGCGGATGTCGACGAGGTGATGGCCAGCACGTCCCCGCCCGCCGCCATCATCGAAGAGAAGTAGAACATGGGAGGCCGCCGCCGATTGTATCCCATGAAGGCCACCGCCGAGGCGACGCCGGCGAAAACAGCCGGTGTCTTGCACGATTCTTCTTCAGTCGGATGCTGGAGGAGGACAAAGAGATCGGGTGGCGACCATTTAGATTAGGTATATTAATTCTACCAGGCTGGTTGTAATGGGAGTATCATAAGTAGTATCATGCATGCCAACTAGGCAAATTTGATGAGGTGGCGTAGAATTAAATGAAGAAAGAGAGGGTTGAGTATCATATTATGATACCGTATGGAATTAAGTTACTCCCACTTTGGTTAGTCTTAGGCCTTGTTCGGTTCAACCTCCTCCCAAGGGGTTTGGAGAGGAATGAAGGGGAATTTGGCTTGTACATGATTTAGTTCCCCACAATCCCTGTTAATCCCCATTAAAACCCCTTGAACCGCACATGCCCTTAAGGTTAAAAATGACCTGGATTACAGAGGACAGGGTACAAACTTCAAGGATTTAAAGGTGAGGGTTTGTTTTCGACTAGCTCTCCCCTCACGCACACGCCCGGGTACACTCATGGTGGAGTGCATTTGCACACGAAAGGCAGGTAACGTGACAATTTGAGACATCTAGTCGTCCACTTATGGTGCGTTTGGTTGCAAGGGTGGCCATAGATGGGTTGGGATCATCCAAAAAATATACGTGTTTGGTTATAAATCACTTGAATGGTTCGAGTCAAAAAAAGAGAATATGCCTCAAAGATGCTGAACTGTTTCACCCAACCAAAGTGGTCGAATCAAATGGCCACCCTTTGCATGCATGACCATGTGAGCATGACTGGTGGTCCCGTCCTAAATAATTAGCTCATCTCTTATATGGAGCCAAACACATGATTAATGTGGGGTCTGGGACCAAATGTCAGCCATACCAAGTGTGACCTGAACATGGTAGCACGGTTATTGATCGAGTTTCTTTTTACTGGTACGTTAAATGAAAAAAATATGGCTGCGCACGTATTCAATTTAAAATGATCGCTATGGAGGGAAAAACAATTACTACTCCATTAGTCCACTTCAGGACTTGCTTGCTAGGGTTGTTCTCTTCTTCTCACTCTCTCACCCTCTCCAGATCTTAACAAGACCGTGGTGTCCACTCTCTTTGTCTCTCTCTCTCTCTTCTCTCCGGTTGACACAGATCCGGCCGGATACCTTCCGCCGGTGGTCGCCGGTGGCGAGGGAGGAAGCCGACGCGTGCCGTCTTCTCTGACCTGGCGCTGGTGTGGGTGGTCCTCCTCACCCTTGCTCCCCGCCGTCGAGTTGGCAGATCCCGCCGCCTGCCTCGCCACATCCCACCGACCGGGGGTATAACTTTTTTTAGAACCGGCCTTGTTCTAATGGCCCAGCTCCCCACGTCGCTGCATCCCTTTTTTTCATCAAGTTAGGATTGCTCCCCACGTCGCTGCATCCTGCATGTGGATATTCTTCTAGTATTACAAAGCTCTCCATGTAGCTAGCTCCGTCGGCTTGTCGAACACTCGAACACCACCTAAATTTTTACTATTAGAGGGAAAAAGGTACTGCAGATACTGGCTAACGAACCGATCTCTTGGTTGGAAAGGGAAATAAAGATGCTGGCCTGACCGGTCTCTTGGTTGAAAAAGGACAGAAAGTGGGGGGTGTTGGGTCGATAATGCAACCGAGAATGAGCACGTCTAGATTTCTTGTGGTCACATAGGAAAGGTCACTGACGAGAACAAAAAATACACAAATCCAGACATGCTTTTCATGTTTGCCGCACTCGGCAACACCTCTGCCTCACCACTTTATGCCTCAGTGGATGTAAAACGTGCTTGTGCCTCCCCTGTCCCTATGCCCTTACTGCTGCTGTTAATCTAACATCACAGGTAAAATGAAACAATGCCACTGTTAATGTGATGTCACTGTTAAGTAATGCTGCTGTCAATCTATTGCCAGTGATAAAATGAATCAATGCCACCACCGTTTTGTGAAATGCTTCTGTCTTGCTTTATTTCTCATAAAGAGTGTTTTGGGCCATTACACTAAACTCTGACACCGGTAACATAGCTGCATCTCCGTTGAACTGCACAAAATTTAATTGCACAATGGTTGACACGATGATGTGTTTCTCCTTTCCGTATCACCCATTGTTAGAACGATCGTTCCTGTTAACCGTGCATGTACGTACTGATCAAGTGCTACTCCCAATCTGTCATCACATAGTCATAATGCAATTGTTATGCATGTTAATGTAAGCCCCCGTTAATCTAGTGCCAGTGTTGATTTGATGTGATGGCACTTCTTAGTTAATGGCACTTTTTCATACTGTCACTGTAATGCCATTGATAACATATGAGATGCTACTATTAATCATATGCCGCTGCAAAAAAATGACACTGCTTAAATAGCCCTGTTACATATTTGTGCAAACAGGGTTGTCTATCTCCATAAGGTGTCTATTTGTGCAAACGGATGCACAAACCTCAATTTTAGTGGAACCTGCTGTCAGCTGACCTCACGGTGCTCCAGGTATTCCTACATTCTTAACTAGGTAGAATGACCAACGCAAGATGAAATAAGCTTATTCGTACGTTGACTTGCTGTTTGCAGTGTGGAACGATCCTGTCATGTGTGGAGGAGCAAACAAGCACTGCAGCCGCTCCATCAACGCAAGATAAAAGAGACCGAGTCATTGATGTCATGGCCGGTGAGTAGGGGTCGTGCAAACAGCGGTGCATTATTCAAGTGGAACTGCACAAAAAAATATTGGGGTTAGTCAGACAAAATTTCTACAGCCACACGGAAGGAATTGCGCTCATCGGTTGCATAGAATTTCCTCCGTGCCATCATAGGAGATCCCAAGGTGGAAATCAACTAACCACCTATAAAATTATGCGTAATCTTCCTCACACAGGTCAGTATCCCCTTCGTCCAGATGATCGTGTTTTGTCATGCCGAGCTATTGATATCTGCTACTATTTTGCGACACCGTTTAAGTACAGCGCTTTCCTATCTTTTCACATTCATGACAATGAAGACGATTTCTGTGGAACTGCACAAAATGGTCTGATGTTGAGTGATCTCTATTGCCTCCTCTGTTTGCTGCAATGTGTCAGCGTAAATTGCAAGATGAGTCATCAAGCTAGCTGTGGAGTTGCCAACATGCTCAAAGTGCACGCAACATTGAGCAGAAAGAAGCATGCCCAGGAAATTAATGCGTGCGTAGGGAGGCCCTTTGCTCAGAGAAGCATCTATCATTTTTTCTTTATTTCTACACCTTCTCACAACTTTGTCTTGGTTATAGTCTTGTGAATCATTTAGATGCGTAAACATGCTGAACTTAAGTGCTTGTGAATGTTAGCTAGTATGCATACCGTATCTTGTGAAGCTTAGTTTAGTGTGAATGTTACCGTGTCAACCTTTACAATCTATGTATATTGTGGGCATGTTATTTGATCCCTCATTTTGCTGCGCTACGACCAGTGTGAGTGTCTGCATGCTACACCATCCTCTAATTTGGTGGATGCCAAGCTGGCCCGAAAAGGAGCTATAACTTTTTTTCAAGTTGAAAAATGTTACCGATGAGGAGCCATAATTAAGCTGGAGGCCTCTATTTTTTTTCTTTCGAATGGGCAATAAGCTGGAGAGCTGGAGAGTGTCTCTAATGGGCTACCTCTAGTGTTAAGGCCCTCCAGTACGAAACACGGGCAGCCGTCTGGGCCGATACAAAAGCCTATCCATCTTAAAGCCCATTTGTTTTTGTTTTTTGCAAGGAAAAGCCCATATTTCTTGAAGAGGGGGCGATCCCAGAAAAACCCTCCTTCCTCCTCGCTTCCACTTATACTGCAGCTCGCTGGACTCTCTCGCTTCCGTCGCCCCCCCAATTCCCCCCGCTCCCCATCTACCTCACTCGTACAGAAAACCCCCGCTCACCTTCTTCCTCACTCGTACAGAAAACGCCTGCTCCTCTTCTTCCACTCCTACAGAAAACCCTGATATGTCTCCAACGTATCTATAATTTTTGATTGTTCCATGCTATTATATTATCTATTTTGGATGTTTTATATGCGTTAATATGCTATTTTATATTATTTTTGGGACTAACATATTAACCTAGAGCCCAGTGCCAGTTTCTGTTTTTCCTTGTTATTGAGCCTCGCAGAAAAGGAATACCAAACGGAATAAAACTTCACGATGATTTTTCTTGGACCAGAAGACACCCAGGGGACTTGGAGTCCAAGTCAGAAGAGCCACGAGGCGGCGACAAGGGTGGAGGGCGCGCCCTAAGGGGGGGGGGCGCCCCCCTACCTTGTGGGTCCCTCGGGACTCCCCTGATCTAGCTCTTCCCCGTATATATTCACATATATTCCAGAACCACCAGAGGAATCCACGAAAACACTTTTCCACTGCCGCAACCTTCTGTTCACGTGAGATCCCATCTTGGGGCCTTTTCCGGCATCCTGCCGGAGGGGGAATCGATCACGGAGGGCTTCTACATCAACTCCATTGCCCTTCTGATGATGCGTGAGTAGTTTACCTCAGACCTACGGGTGAATAACTAGTAGCTAGATGGCTTCTTCTCTCTCTTTGATTCTCAATACAACGTTCTCCTTGATGTTCTTGGAGATCTAACCGATGTAATCTTCTTTTGCGGTGTGTTTGTCGAGATCCGATGAATTGTGGATTTATGATCAGCTTATCTATGAATATTATTTGAATCTTCTCTGAATTCTTTTATGCATGATTTAATATCTTTGTACTTATCTTTGAATTATCGGTTTGGTTTGGCCAACTAGATTGGTTTTTCTTGCAACGGGAGAGGTGCTTAGCTTTGGGTTCAATCTTGTGTGATTTCACCCAGTGACAAAGTAGGGGTAGCGAGACACGTATTGCATTGTTGCCATCGAGGATAAAAAGATGGAGTTTTCATCATATTGCTTGAGTTAATTCCTCTACATCATGTCATCTTACTTAAGGCGTTACTCCGTTCTTTATGAACTTAACACTCTAGATGCATGCTAGATAGCGGTCGATGTGTGGAGTAATAGTAGTAGATGCAGGCAGGAGTTGGTCTACTTGACACGGACATGATGCCTATATGCATAATCATTGCCTTGGATATCGTCATAACTTTGCGCTTTTCTATTAATTGCTCGACAGTAATTTGTTCACCCACCGTATTATTTGCCTTCATGAGAGAAGCCTCTAGTGAAACCTATGGCCCCCGGGTCTATTTTCCATCATATTACTTTCGATCTACTATTTTGCAATCCTTTATTTTCAGATCTATATACCAAAAAACCCAAAAATATTTTATCTTTTGTTTATCTATCTCTATCAGATCTCACCTTTGCAAGTGACCGTGAAGGGATTGACAACCCCTTTATCACGTTGGGTGCAAGTGTTTGATTGTTTGTGCAGGTGTTGGTGATTTGTGTGTTCTTCTCCTACTGGATTGATACCTTTGTTCTTAACTGAGGGAAATACTTATCTCTACTGTGCTGCATCAACCTTTCCTCTTCAAGGGAAAAACCAATGCAAGCTCAAGAAGTAGCAAACCCCAGCCCTCCTTCTTCCCCACTCGCACTGCCACTAGGCTCGTCTCTGGCTACTCTGCTCAAACCCGTGAGCTCGGCGCGACGCCCGCAAGGAAAATGGAGTCGGCTGGCCCCACTGCCAAGAAGATGAGGCTCCCGCCAGCGGCGACGCCGGTTGTAGATCCCGCACCCGGCAGCGCGGGGAGAAGCGGCAGGCCCCCCACCGGATCTGAGGAACCCATATAATCTCGGGTGGACCGCATCAGCGATCTCCCGGACGCCATCCTTGGGGAGATCATCTCGCTTCTCCCCACCAAGGATTGCTGCCGCACCCAAGTCCTCTCAACTCGGTGGCGCCCTCTATGGCGCGCCACGCCCCTCAATCTCGACTGTCGTCAGCTATCTATCGTTCAGGATTTTGAACTCCTCAGAGCCATCATCTCCTCCCACCAAGGCTCTGTTCAACGCCTCTGCATCCCGACACGCTACCTGTTGTCCATACCCTGCACGATGGACGCTTGGCTGACATCCCCTGAATTCGAAAAACTCTAGCAGTTTGAGTTCAACCATTACCACGAAATTTTCATACCACGAACCGAACACCAAGAATTTGTGCCCACACCACTGTTGTCCATCTCGTGGTTTTCCTCCTCTCTCCACACTGCCACCTTCGCCCGGTGCCATCTACCAGACGATCTGGTACAAATGCTTCGACTCCCACTGCTAAAAAAACTTTCACTTGTGGTGGTTTATCTGTCGGAGGCCTCACTGCACATCATCATCCACTCCAGTTGCCCTACCCTAGAGCGCTTGCTGATTGTTTTGGGAATAGAAATCCGTATCAGTTGTCTCCAAATAAAGTCGTCTCACCTTAAAAGCATTGGAATTTGTTTTAAAGGACTGCAGCTCATCATCGAAGATGCCCCTTCACTTCAAAGGTTGCTCCTTCATTATTGTCATATACCTTCGCAAATAATTGTCATCTCTGCGCCCAAACTGGAGACCTTGGGTGTAATTCATGATCCGTTTAATGATCACAAGTTGGTGTTTGGCTCCACACTTATTCAGGTACCGTATGTTGTCATCTACACATTTGTAATCATAAGTTGCATTTTTCATTTGTGCGCATAAGTTTTATATCATCTTGGAGTACACTTTGGGTACTAATATTATGTTATATGCTCAATGAAGAGTTCGTCCATGGATAGCCTATCAATGCTGCTGGATTCTGTCAAGATCTTATATATCGAAATGTTTAGTTATGATCTGAACATAATTATTGGCCTGCTGCGATGCTTTCGATGTCTGGAGAATTTATATATAAAGGTGACGATTTCATGCACAATGAAAGCCCGTATATATTGTACTAGAATTAACCATTCAGCTGTCGCTCTTTCGACATACTCTTTTTTCAGACCTTAACTGTTTTCAATCTTCATGTCTACTTAGGCACTAACACATGGAGAAAAACATATAACCAATCGGTGGCGTAATAAGCACCGGGATTTTCTCAGTTCTCATGACATTCATTTGAAGACAATAACGATGGAAGCATATGCATCCAACCAGGCAAACAGAAGCTTTGTCACATTCTCCCTGTTGAATGTGAGGTTACTATTGTCCATGAGGCTTAAGTTTTTCAACAAGAAATTTCTCACGGACGGACATTTTGAACAGCAAGAAAAGAAGTTTCAGGTGGACAAACGGGCTTCTGAACATGCTCGGCTTCTATTTACAACAACTTGTGGTCATGCTCCAATAAAAATTTTGGCACAGGATGTTGATTTTATGGATCAGACCGATCCATTTGTTTGTGACTGCCAAAAACAGTGGTTGGGTTAGATGTTATTGCCATGTTCAATCTGGGTTTTGTCTAAATTTGATGAACAATTAATCCTTGGGCTTTTGTACCGTTTGTAAGCTTGAGTTACATGTTGTTGCCCTCGTACTCCCCTCCGCCTGCCACTACACTACCGCATCTTCCACGTCTCCTGTTCGTTCCCGTCTGAGGCCTCGCCGTTGTTCTCTACCTTGGTTCACTCGCTGTGCCCGCCGCCGTCTGGCGTTGTCAACATGGTCAACAACCGAGAGGAATCAGGAGATGATTGTACGTGGAGAGGCTGACAGTAGGGACCCACCAGGGTCATGGCATTAGGCAAGCAGGGGCCTTATTATTACAAGCCAAAAAAAATACTTCCTCCTAATTGTTTGACAACTAGGTCCCACGCCATTGTCAATGTAGTCAATAAACGAGAAAATCACACAACGAGCGGCTTACACCAGGGACCCAGCAGCTCGCTGATACGTCTCCAACGTATATATAATTTATGAAGTATTCATTCCATGTTTACGACAATTTTATATGGTTTTGGTATGATTTGGATGGAACTAACCCGCACTAACGTTGTTTTCAGCAGAACTACCGTGGTGTTGTTTTTTGTGCAGAAATAAAAGTTCTCCAAATGCAACAAAACTTTTTGATGATTTTTTTGGAACAAAAGAGGCACTAGAAGCTTCGTGGAAGGACCAGAAGGTGTAGGAGTAGGGCACAAGACAACGGGGCGCGCCAGGAGGCCCAAGCGCGCCCTGGTGGGTTGTGCCCTCCTCGTGGCCCATCTTCGCGTGATTCCAACGCTGAAAAATCATATAAATAGAGAAACCAACAGAAATAACCCTAGATCAGAAGTTCCGCCACCGCAAGCCTCTGTAGCCACGAAAAACCAATCTAGACCCCATTCCGGCACTCTGCCGGAGGGGGAAATCATACCGGTGGCCATCTTCATCATCTCGGCAGCCACCATGATGAGGAGGGAGTAGTCCACCCTCGGGGCTGAGGGTTTGTACTAGTAGCTATGTGTTTAATCTCTCTCTCTCTCTCTCTCGTGTTCTTGAGATGTCATGATCTTGATGTATCGCAGGCTTTGTTAATATAGTTGGATCATATGGTGTTTTCCCCTCTCTATCTTGTTGTGAATTGAGTTTTCCCTTTGAGATTTCGTTCTTATCGGATTGAATACTTTTATGGATTTGAGAACACTTTATGTATGTCTTGCTATGAACACCCATGGTGACAATGAGGTATCATATTGATTCACTTGATATATGTTTTGGCATTCAACCCGCGGATTCCTGAGGTGACATTGGGGTAATCTATGCATAGGGGTTGATGCACGTTCTTGTCTTTGTTTCTCCGGTAGAAATCTTGGGGCACTCTTTGAGGTTCTTTGTGTTGGATTGAGTATTATGAATCTGAAATTGTTTGATGCATATCGTATAATCAACTCACGGATACTCGCGGTGACATTGGAGTATCTAGGTGACATTAGAGTTGGTTGATGTGTATCATATGGTGTTATTTTAGTACGAACTCTTGGTTAGATCGATCGGAAAGAATAGCTTGGTGTTATTTTAGTACGAACTCTAGGATAGATTGATTGGAAAGAATAGCTTTGAGGTGGTTTCGTACCCTACAAACAATTTCTTCTTATGTTCTCCGCTAGATAGGAACTTTGGAGTGATTCTTCATCACACGTTGAGGGATGGTTATATGATCCAATTATATTAGCATTGTTGAGAGATTGCACTAGAGAAAGTACGGACCCTAGGCCTTGTTTTCAAGCATTGCAATACCGTTTGTGCTCACTTTTGTTACTTGCTACCTTGCTGTTTTTTTATTGTTCCTATTACAAAAACCAATATCTACTATCATTACTACGCTTGTATCACCATCTCTTCGCCGAACTAGTGCACCTATACAAATTACCATTGTATTTGGTGTGTTGGGGACAGAAGAGACTCTTTGTTATTTGGTTCCAGGGTTGTTTGAGAGAGACCATCTTCATCCTACGCCTCCCACGGATTAATAAACCTTAGGTCATCCACTTGAGGGAAATTTGCTACTGTCCTACAAAACTCTGCGCTTGGAGGCCCAACACGAGTCTACAAGAACAAGTTGTGTAGTAGACATCAAGCTCTTTTCTGGCGCCGTTGCCGGGGAGGTGAGTGCATGAAGGTATATCTTTAGATCTTCCAATCGAATCTTTTAGTTTCTTATTTTTATCACTAGTTTGGTTTATAAAAGAAAACTACAAAAAAATGCAATTGAGGTTGCAACATATTATTCATCTTTATAATGTCTTTCGTGAAAATGATGGAAAGGAAAATTGTGCTCAATTGATAGAGGAAGAATTCTATAAAATGTTTGGCATAAAATCTTTAAATGATGAGCATGATTGTGATGTTGTTAGTATGAATTCTTTGAATATCCATGATGCTAATGATATGCAAAGCCATAATCTTGGGGATGCTATGTTTGATGAAGATGATATTTTTAGTCCCCCAAGTTTTGATGAGAAAATTTATTATGATGAAAGCATGCCTCCTATGTATGATGATTATATTGATGAAAGTGGGTTTGGAAGAGTGTCAACTCTAGGAAGTAGTGATCCCACTATTTTGGAGGGTGTTGAATCTTTTCACAATATTGATAAAAGTGGATTTGGAGAGGTCATGACTTTATTTAGTGATGAATCCACTATTTTGGAAGAGGTTTCAATTGATTATGAAAACAAAGTTGCTATCTATGATGATTATGGTGATGACATGTATGCTATAAAGAATAATGATAACCATGAAACTTGTCATCATGATTTTTATTTTCAATTGGATTATGCCTCACATGATAGTTATTTTTTTGAGTTTGCTCCCACTACTATTCATGAGAATAAATTTGCTTATGTGGAGAGTAACAAAATTTCTATGCTTATGCATCATGAAAAGAGTGCTATATGTGATAGCTATATTGTTGAATTCATTCATGATGCTACTGAAAATTATTATGAGAGGGGAACATATGCTTTTACATATTGCAATAATATCAAGTTTCCTCTCTTTATGTTGAAAGTTTTGAAGTTGCACTTGTTTTGCCTTCCTATGCTAGTTGATTCTTGTTCATATAAGTTGTTTGCTCACAAAATCCCTATGCATAAGAAGTGGGTTAGACTTAAATGTGCTAGTCATATGCTTCATGATGCTCTCTTTTGTATTTCAATTCTTATCTTTTATGTGAGCATCATTAAAATCATCATGCCTAGCTAAAAAAGCATTAAAGAAAAGCGCTTGTTGGGAGACAACCCAACATTTACCCTTACTGTTTTTGTGTGTTCACATGATTAATCTACTGTAGTAATCATGTTTTATAGCTTTTGTTTCAATAAAATGCCAAGTAAAGCCTTTGGGATAGTGTGGATGATAGTTGACTTGATTCTGTGCAAAAACAGAAAATTTTGCATCCAGTACAGAAATTCCTATATTTTTCTGGTACGTGGAAAACTTCTGAATTTTTTACAGTTTATGGGTATACAAATTTCATACGTTTTCCTAATTTTTCATAATTGTAGGAGTTACATAAGTATGACCTTAATTCAGATCTTTACATACTTTTCTGTTTTTGACAGATTCTGTTTTCAATGCATAGTTTGCTTGTTTTCTAGTTTCTATGGCTTATATTGCTCAATATAAATTGTATAAATGATAAGGTACAGTAGTAATTGTGTGAGAAAAAATATGAATCTTGTCTTTCACAGTACCAAAGTGAATGATTTGTCTTTATCATACTAACCCATCTCACAAAGTTCCGTTAAGTTTTGTGTGATTGAAGTTTTCTAGTTTTGGGTGAGATATTGATATGAGGAGAATAAGGAGTGACAAGACCTAAGCTTGGGGATTACCAAGGCACACCAAGGTAATATTCAAGGAATATCCAAGCAACTAAGCTTGGGGATGCCCCGGAAGGCATCCCCTCTTTCATCTTCAACACTATCGGTAACCTCACTTGGAGCTATATTTTCATTCGTCACATGATATGAGTTTTGCTTGGAGAGTCATTTTATTTTATTAGGATTTGCTTGCTGTTATTTAGAATAATGTTTTGTATCTTTTACTTCAATAAAAATTTCAAGTATAGCCTTTGCCATGCTTATTTTGTAAGTATATTAGTTGCTGTTTCAAAACAGAAAGTTTATCGCTGTTGCAAAAATTCTCTAGAAAATTAAGAATTTGATAAATATTGAAAAAAAATTCACAGTAAGTTATGATAAATTTTATACAGTGTGTTAAATTTTCAGAATTTTTGGAGTTAGGGAAGTATGAGGAAAATTGCACTCTTTACAGACTGTACTGTTTAGACAGAATGCTGTTATGTTTGCATAAGTTTGCTTGTTTAATGATTCTATTTAAGGATGGAAGTATTAAATATGCAGAGGCATTTAGTATGCAATGTTAAATTCTAATTTTAGTGATTTTCTACAGTAGAGAATGATAAGGTTATGCATTGATTTATACTAACTTATCTCACGAGTTCTTGTTGAGTTTTGTGTGGATGAAGTTTTTAAGATTTAGGGAAACCGTGATATAAAAGGAATTAAGGAGACACAAAAGCTCAAGCTTGGGGATGCCCAAGGCATCCCAAGTTAATATTCCAAGAAGTCTCAAGCATCTAAGCTTGGGGATGCCCCGGTAGGCATCCCCCCTTTCTTCTTCAACAATTATCGATTAGTATCGGTTGAGCCTAAGTTTTTGCTTCTTCACATGAGTTGTGCTATTTTTGGAATTTCATTTTGTTTTGTTTTGCTTGCTGTTTTAATAAAATACTTGGATCTGAAACTTTTAAATAAGAGAGAGACCTCACATAGGTACCCATTTACTTAACTACTCATTTGATCTTCACTTATATCTTTTTGGAGTAGTTTGTCATTTACTCTCATGCTTCACTTAGATTATTTTGAGAGTTCGAAATTTTGAAGAAATACTTATGCTCTCGTGCTTCACTTAAATTTATTTGAGAGCCTTTTAGTAGCAATGGTAATAATATAAATTTAGGCCCAAAGTAATGGATATTCAAGAGGGATATAATAAAAACTTCAATGAAGATCATTGGATATGATAAGTTTGATTCCTTGCAATAGTTTTGCGATATGGAGATAATAATATGTGAGTCATGTTGGTGAGTAATTATGCTTTAGTGAGAATATTGGTGTTAAGGTTTGTGATTCCCTATGCAAGCACGAAAGTCAATAGTTATGCAATGAAATTACATCCTACTTGTGGTGCATTATTCGGTGTTAGTTATGCTTAATGCTCGTTTATGAGAATTTTCATTTCTTGGTTGGTTGCTTCTCAATCTTTTTGCTAGACTCCATTTGTACTAAGTGGGAATACTACTTGTGCATCCAAATTCCTTAAACCAAGTTTTGCCATATGAGTCCACCATACCTACCTATATGCGGTATTTCCGTGCCGTTCCAAGTAAATTTGTATGTGCCATTCCAAGTAAATTTCTTTTTTGCGTGTTCGTACCGCTCATGAAACGGTAGGGGGTGGCCAATATTTTTTCATGCTAGATGCGTTATTCTCAAGATGAGTGTTTATTCACTTGTCATTGGACGAGAGTGTGGAAAAGATAATAGGGATGCCCAGTCCCGAAATGAAAAGAAATTTACTTTATGTTGTCAAATAATAAATTCCTTGGAAAGTGCTGGTATGGAGGGCACCCGTGGATACGGCTAGCCATGGATTGTGAAAGAATGATGGAAAAAGGAATAAACTTTATTTTCTGTTTGGGAACCGCCTATGATGTATCTAGCATGGAAAGTATTGGGAACTACTCAATCATTTTCGTTGACGGGAAAAGCATGCCACCCAAAATAATTTTATCTCTCAATTTTCGCTTTAAGCTCTGGCACCTCTACAAATCTCTGCTTCCCTCTGCGAAGGGCCTATCTATGTACTTTATGCAAAAAAAAATTGAGTCTCCATCTTCTCTTATAAAGCACCAACTAGGGAGCACTATGATCATACTTGTGCATTGTATGTAGCTAATATTCGAGTGTGTTTCATGAATGGATCAATGATTGAGCATAATGGGCTAGGGATAGCTTTCTTTAGTGTTGATATTTTGAAAGACATGGTTGCTTGTTGATATGCTTGAATATTGATGTCCTCATGTCAAATTATAGACTATTGCTTTGAATCATTCAAGTCCAAATGTCCATGCTACAAAAGAAAAAAAGTATATGATGAATATGATAGGTAGCATTCCACATAAAAAAATCCGTTTTCAATTGCTACTTTAACATGAGAAGTTTTATGAGAAAGAATTTCTGTTATGATGCTAGGAAAAGTGATTGAAATTATCATTGATCAAACTTATGCACTATGCTAGCATTCACACTTCATAAATTATTTGTTTTATCATTTACCTACTCGAGGACGAGTAGGAATTAAGCTTGGGGATGCTGATACGTCTCCAACGTATCTATAATTTATGAAGTATTCATGCCATGTTTACAACAATTTTATATGGTTTTGGTATGATTTGGATGGAACTAACCCGGACGAACGCTGTTTTCAGCAGAACTACCGTGGTGTTGCTTTTTGTGCAGAAATAAAAGTTCTCCAAATGCAACGAAACTTTTTAACGATTTTTTTTGGAACAAAAGAGGCACTAGAAGCTTCGTGGAAGGACCAGAAGGTGAAGGAGTAGGGCACAAGACACCGGGGCGCGCTAGGAGGCCCAGGCGCGCCCTGGTGGGTTGTGCCCTCCTCGTGGCCCATCTTCGCGTGATTCCAATGCTGAAAAATCCTATAAATAGAGAAACCATCAGAAATAACCCTAGATCGGAAGTTTCGCGGCCACAAGCCTTTGTAGCCACGAAAAACCAATCTAGACCCCGTTTCGGCACTCTGTCGGAGGGGGAAATCATCACCGGTGGCCATCTTCATCATCCCGACGGCCACCATGATGAGGAGGGAGTAGTCCACCCTCGGGGCTGAGGGTTTGTACTAGTAGCTATGTGTTTAATCTCTCTCTCTCTCTTGTTCTTGAGATGTCACGATCTTGATGTATCGCGGGCTTTGTTAATATAGTCGTATCATATGGTGTTTTCCCCTCTCTATCTTGTTGTAAATTGAGTTTTCCCTTTGAGATTTCGTTCTTATCGGATTGAATACTTTTATGGATTTGAGAACACTTTATGTATGTCTTGGTATGAACACCCGTGGTGACAATGGGGTATCATATTGATTCACTTGATATATGTTTTGGCACTCAACTCTCGGATTCCCGAGGTGACATTGGGATAATCTATGCATAGGGGTTGATGCACGTTCTTGTCTTTGTTTCTCCGGTAGAAATCTTGGGGCACTCTTTGAGGTTCTTTGTGTTGGATTGAGTATTATGAATCTGAAATTGTTTGATGCATATCGTATAATCAACTCACGGATACTCGCGGTGACATTGGAGTATCTAGGTGACATTAGAGTTGGTTGATGTGTATCATATGGTGTTATTTTAGTACAAACTCTTGGTTAGATCGATCAGAAAGAATAGCTTGGTGTTATTTTAGTACGAACTCTAGGATAGATTGATTGGAAAGAATAGCTTTGAGGTGGTTTCATACCCTACAAACAATTTCTTCTTATGTTCTCCGCTAGATAGGAACTTTGGAGTGATTCTTCATCGCAAGTTGAGGGATGGTTATATGATCCAATTATATTAGCATTTTTGAGAGATTGCACTAGCAAAAGTACGGACCCTAGGCCTTGTTTTCATGCTTTGCAATACCGTTTGTGCTCACTTTTGTTACTTGCTACCTTGCTGTTTTTTATTGGTCCTATTACAAAAACCAATATCTACTATCATTATTACGCTTGTATCACGTTCTCTTCGCCGAACTAGTGTACCTATACAAATTACCATTGTATTTGGTGTGTTGGGGGCACAAGAGATTCTTTGTTATTTGGTTGCAGGGTTGTTTGAGAGAGACCATCTTCATCCTACGCCTCCCACGGATTGATAAACCTTAGGTCATCTACTTGAGGGAAATTTGCTACTGTCCTACAAAACTCTGCGCTTGGAGGCCCAACACGAGTCTACAAGAACAAGTTGTGTAGTAGACATCGCTCGCCCAGTTTTTTTTTGAGAAGAAGCAGCTCGCCCGGTTGTTTTTTAGTTTTAGAGATAGAGCTCAACTGCGCGCTGTGCGGGGGCTGTGGCCCGTGTAGCCCACGCTTACGCTTTTATTTAAGCACATGACGAGCCCAGTTGATATCTTTTTTCTTTCTGAAAATGGCTAGCCCAGTTCTATTATTATTTTTGGAGAGTACCCAACCGAGGCCTACTTGCTTTTCTCAGCCCTGCTGGGCTGCAAATCTTTCAAGACGAGGAGGGATGTATTCGGCTTCCCCAGAAAATGGGCTATAAGTAGTAAGAAATGTGCTGTAAATTTTTAAACCAAAGCCAACCGGCAATTACATTCAAATATCATTTTTTCTGGATTTCAAGATTTTAAATTTCATTAATTTTTTTGCGGAGAATTTTATTTTATTTTATTTTGATATAATTTTTAAAAAATTATTTTTAAAGTGACTCAAAATTTCGTGATTAAAAGAGTTCGGACCCCACCGAAATATGCAAAATTTCGTTGAATTTTTTAGCAGTGCCCAGAATATGGTCTGTAATGCTAATAAAAAGAATATGGGCTTCAAAATATCCTTAAGAATTAGCAAATGGGCTGTAAATTATTGAAAATAATGGCAAATGGGCTGTATGCTGTTTTCCACAGATTTGGAGGCTGACTTTTTGGCCTACTAGGTTGACGATGACGCTGTCCTAAAAAAAATTAACGCGTACTCAAGGCTTTGTCAACTTAGTCAACACAAAGCAGTGACTGTTGGATGTCCATCCAACGACCGTCGTGCTTCTTCAATCTCTGATCTTCCTGCTCCAGCCGCCCAAACCAGCACCGGCGGGACTGCCTGCTCCCTCCTCTCGTGGCCGGCTGTGCTGCCGCCAGGCCATCCCTCTACCCACCCGCACATCCTGTTATTTTCCGGCGACGTCGGCCTCACCCCGCAGCCGTCCAGTCAGCCCTCGTACTCCCCTCAGCGTGGGCATCCGCTGCTGTGGCTTCACCGGCTCCGGGTCGTTCCCTTCCTGGGCCTCGCCCTCGTCCATCGCGTTTGTGCTCTCGGCGCGGCGTGGTCAACATGCTCAACAAACAATAGCATCGGAAGAGGGATGTAAGTGGAGAGGCTGATAGTAAGGACCCACACAAGCAAGTGCCTCCCTATTACGCGAAAAAAATGATTGCTCCTGCTGACAGCTGGGACCCACCGGCTGTATCTTCGCACGGAAGTTAGTGCCTCCTTGTTATGCGAAAAAAACTATTCCTCCCGATGGCAGCTGGGATCCGGCAGATTTGGTGGCTGACTTGTGGGCCTACCAAGCTGACGCGTACGCAGGGCTTTGTCAACTTAATCAACAAATGATTCTAGCAGCTGGACCGTTGGATGTTAATCGACAGTCGTGCTGCTTCTTCAACCTCTGTTCTTGCTCCTGTCTCCCGTGGGCGGCAGTGCTGCCGCGCACCCGAACCAGTCAAGTTTTTCACTCCTCTCCATCTGCGACTCCACTGCCGCGTCTTCCCCATCTCCGGGTCATTACAGTCTAGGGCCTCACCGTCATCCACCGGCCTTGGTGCGCTTGGCATGGTGTGGTCAACGTGGTCAACAAACGAGAGTTATCGGAAGATGACTGTACGTGAGAGGCTGACAATGGGGACGCACCACGCCCATGGACACATGCATGCAACTGCATCCTTTTTACCCTAAAAAATAATGTTTTCTCCCCCTGACAGCTGGGACCCACCAGCTACATCTTCACACGCAACGAAGTGCGTCCTTATTACGGGCAAAAAAATTGAATTCCTTCCCCTGACAGCTGGGATCCATCAGCTATATCTTCACACGCAAGGAAGTGCCTCCTTATCCTCCCTGACAGCTGGGACCCACCAGGTCGAACTGTACGTAGGGTTGTCTCTCTGGTAGCGAACGTGTACGTACATACTAGTCGATCGGTCTCTCTGCAAAGGATGAACCGTGGCCGAGCAAGGAGTGGCACGTGTGACGTAGCAGTTGAGGCAGTCCTGTATAAATCATGTACACGTATGTACAGCCACGCTGTAAGAAAGTAATACGGCTACGTATGTACATACGGGCGGGTCTCGAACGTGTACGCGCGCATACTTACGGCCAGGGCTCGTGTACATGGAGAGGCAACGGACGGTAGCGACGTCGTCCTGTTCATCGGCAGCTAACCGGCTGGGTCAGAACGAAGGAAACAGCGTCGTGTTCACCGGGAGCCAAGTGACTGGGTCGGAACGCGTCCTGTTCATCGAGAGTGAAGCCACTGGGTCAGAACGCATCCTGTTCATCAGGAGCCAACCGGCTTGGACGAAACAGCCAGAACGGGGTCTGGCGTACCGCAAAACGGAGGAAAACGACCTTCCATTCGACCGCGTATGATCGAAACGGGGTCCTGTTCATCGGGAAGGGTCTGGCGTACCCCAGAACGGAGGAAACGACCTTCTGTTCGAGTGCCTATGGTCAAAACGGGGTGCTGTTGATCGGGAGGGGTGTGGCGTACCGCAAAACGGAGGAAACGGACTTGTGTCGGAGCGCCTACGGTCGAAATGGGGTCCTGTTCATTGGGAGGAGTGTGGCGTGCCGCAAAACGGGACTCCACGGGCTACTGTTCATCCATCGTCTACTGCCTCGCTCCAGCCTCCACCTGCTACTGTTCATCCACCGTCGACTTCCTCCAGCCTCCACCAGATACTGTTCATCCATGGGGTCCTGTTCATCCAGCCTCCACCGGCTACTGTTCAACCAGCCCTCCACGGGGTCCTGTTCATCAACCCTCCACCGGCTACTGTTCATGGAGCCTCCACGGGGTCCTGTTCATCCACCCTCCACCGGCGTCCTCGATCGGGGTCCTGTTCATCCAGCGGCAACGGCCTACTACTACCATGGGGTCCTGTTCATCCAACCCCCACCGGAAACTGTTCATCCAACCCCCAACAACGGTCACTGTTCACCAAGAGGCAACAGGTTCGATCGGCTTCAGTTAGCAGCAGTAGCGAAGGAATCGCTCGATCGGGTTCACTTAACAGCCAGGGATCGATCGATCGGTCGGGTTCAGTAATGCGTAGCCAGTTCAATCGCTTGGGTTCAGTAAGCGAACGCCTCACTCGGGTTCAGTTAGAGCCCAACGCCTCGCACACATGCGCGTACGCGTATGAGAGAAACGCGCAATCCCTCCGTGCATCGCTCGGCCCCGACCACCCACCATAATCGGGAACTCCCCGATATTTTCCTCGCCCTCACTTCTACCACAATTTTTTCCGTCATGGACGGCCCAAAGAATGTCATGCAGCTGCGTCTCCAGCCCGCCCAGGATGAAAAGCCCATTTTCTGTCATGATTTTTTGTCATAGAAGTAGGAGCCCACCACATCTATGATGATACCGGGTTTTGTCACAATTATCGTCATAGAAGTGTCATAAGCATGGCAGAAAAAAATTCGTTCGGCCCAAAATGTCACAGATGTGTCTTTTTTTTAGTGAATATGAAAATTAAGAAGCATAAATAGTCAGGTTCCCCAGCCAATCAAGACGCTCTAGCAACTCATCATCAATGCCCTCAACATGAACAACACAAAGAACACCTACACTGTTGTCAAGGCTTTACGATGCATAATAACAGGGCATTCACAGTTTCATACTTGCCTGAAAATGAAATCTTTGTTTCCTTCAAGAAATTTAATCAAATTCTCCTTCTTAGTTGCCTTCATGAACAAGCAGAAGCCACCCTCAAACACATCTTGTAGTTCATTCCAAATCAAATCTGATTAGTTAACATAAGAGAGAAGAGCCCAAGAAAAGAAAGAAAAGAGAATAACCTGCAAACTGAAACGTGGGTGGAGACAGAGGCGATATGAAGCAGACAGCTCCTATCCTTATTATTGCTGTTGTCGGAGGACTACGGGATCATAAACGACTCTAAGACCTTGTTCAGTCGATGGCTCGATGCTCTCCGATGTAGTCTTCCACAACCCACCTTTGGTGCCACCGATCCAGCGATGCCTGATCCCGGCCGCCAAGTCGAGCCGTAGGAGCCATTGTACTCCACACTGCAATGGCAATTTTAAAGATGTCCAATGGATATAGGGACTGCTACAACGCACATGTATTACATTTTAGATGGAGTTTTAATATCTCTTTTTTCTTCACATTTTGTACGAATGCTGGACGTATCCAACTCCATTCTATACAAATTAATATATTTGCCTGCACCCTTTATTGAGAAATCAGATTCTATAGTTGCTTAGAAAAATCATATGCATCACTAATTTATTTTCAGATTCTATGCTTGTTGCACGTATACCAACTCCTTTATTTATCCTGTATGCTTCTCGATCCTAACAATGGCAAGTTATGTTTCTTTTTAGAAACAATATTTTGAAGAAAAAAATTGAGACGTGAGAGCAAGATAACATAAAAACTTTGCTTCACGGAGAAAGGTTTGAACAATAAATTCTTGGACAAAAGAGTAGAAGGATCATAAAGATTCATACTTGTATAACATCAGGGTTTTCACTTGTGCAGGCTTTGAACAGAGAAGGAAGATATGCGTCATAATACCTGAGAAGTGAGAACCAGGTAACATAAAAACTATGCTTCATGGAGATAGGTTTAAAGAATAAATTCTTGGACAAAAGAGTAGGAGGAGCATACAGATGTTACCTAGCTGTCGCTTCTCAAGAGAGTTCTGCAACATCACCAAAAACGCATAGTGTAACTCTTCTTTGTCCTGATGTCTTATCCTTGCCTTGATAGCTAATAAAAAATTGTTTAAAAAATATCGTGCGACAAACTGAAATCATATATGATATGAACTAAACTAAAAGTATCTTGAGCTGTATATTTTGACCAATCGGTTATGCCTTTGAAAATATATTTTAGAGCACAGCAATATAGAAGTAGCATTGCATGCAATTGCAGCATGATTATCCCAGTTGTCTAAAGTATCAACCCTACTTGACAAATAAGCTGCAGAACAGCTAAGGATATGGACAACCAGCACAATTAACTGAATATTCTAAAAAGTTTCTTGAAGCATGCAAAGCAATGCAAGGCAAAGGTAAGAAATTCTACAATTAGTTTATCCAAGAAGCTGGGTATGAAAGGTTAAGCATAGCAAAACAAGGATCAAGAAGTTAAAACACATATATGCTGGCACCGGTTTTGTTGGAAGAAAAGAAGATAGACTTGCAGAAGGCATTGGCTGATAATGATGCTGATTTTTATCGATTTGTGGAAAGAAAAGTGGCGTCGAGAAACAAATCTTAAATGATTTCACTACCATTGAGAAGAAAATGGAAATCAGATATGGCAGGAGTAAAAGTGGATTTTTTTTTGCGGTGAGTATAAGTTGAAGTGTATATAAGTTGAAGTGTATAAGATGAAGGTTCCTGCAGCTAATTTGCATGTAATGGCTCCACCTGAAAATTAGGACCAAGAACCATGAGGGATCCCAGCTATAGTTCAGTTCAGAAGTATGTTGTTCCTGCTTTGCATCAAAGAAAGGTGCTGAGAAATCTCAATCAGAAAAGTATTTTGGGTGCCCCCCATGTGCTTAATCCATTCTTTTTCCAATTTGGAACTTTCTCGGTTAGGGACGGTTCCCAGGTTCGATTCTGGGAAGACACCTGGCTAGGGACCACACCACTCATGGTGCAATACCCGAGCTTGTATAGGATTGTTAGACATAAATTTGTCACCATCAAACAAGTTTTGGGACAAAAAAACCCTGATATTTCTTTCCGTAGGGACCTTTTAGGACCTCGTCTGGCAGCTTGGAATGAGTTACTCATACGTATAGAGGCTATTCAGCTGTCAGATGAACCGGACATCTTTCGATGGAATTTGTATCAGAATGGCAAGTTTACAGTCAAATCCATGTATGATGCAAGGTTCATTGTGATGTTCCGGTTGATAACAGGAAATTGTGGAAGCTTAAAATCCCTCTAAGAGTGAAGATATTCCTCTGGTTCCTAAACAGAGGGGTCATCTTAACTAGAGATAATCTGGCACGACACAACTGGCAAGGCACCAAGACATGTGTCTTTTGCCAACATGACGAGTCTATTAAACACTTATTTTTTGAGTGTAAGTTCGCTCGGTCGGTTTGGGCCATAGTTCAAGTAGCTTCAAATTTATACCACCCACGTACTGCACGTAACATGTTCGGCATCTGGTTGAGGGGTATTGATAAACAATTTTCTGCACATATTCTTGTGGGGGCGGCTGCCTTATGCTGGGTATTGTGGCTTACCAGGAATGATTTGGTTCTCAATAAAAAATGTGTTTCATCTCCTATGCAGGTTATTCATGTATGTACGTGATGGCTCCGTACTTGGTCTATCCTGCAGAGGCCGAAGGACAGGGACCTATTTATGATGGAGTCTACGCGGCTGGAGCGTACGGCCAGGGAGGTTTTCTCCCCCCATGGATGGTGGTGTGATCTCCGGATAGGATCTGCCACATCATAGGCTGGACTGATTTATTTTTTTAAGCTGTAAAACGATTTTTATTTTTGGGTCGGTTGGACTTATTGGCTGTGTGCATCGAGCTATGCAGAGGCCAGACATTCTTTCGATGCGATTGGATCACCTCGATATATCAATTCAATAAAATGTCCTTTATCGAAAAAACATCTTATTTTCTGCTTCTCCTCTCACATTTACTTTGCTTCAACTAAATTATCTATTCTATCTAATTTCTGGTTGCTAGATAGATCAACTTCTCCTAGTTCATACACTTCTCCATAAAAAATCCCCAAATATTGTTGTTATTAGTGTGTGGTGAAAGATCAGGGCCAATCAGCACACTTTGTGTCTTATCAGATATAGTACAGTAGGAGTAAAGTTCCAGTTTAGATATACTTGCCAGATTTAAGTACACAAAAGAAGACCACAGCCACAGCCACATAGCAGGAGCTCCAAGGCATTGTCCTGCACGGTGGATACATTCTGAGTTCAGCTCCCTAATGGCCCTTGAGCTGATCAAGACATCCAAGGATATATTAGTTTCATTAGTAAATTAGCCTAGCCACTCTGCACTGCAGGATACCTACTCATATATATGAATGATGTGAATGCCCTACTTTGCACTAACCTGTAAGAAGATATCCGGAGCTACTCTATACCTACAATCTTTCCAAACCAAAAGAAAGCAGCCCACCAATCAAGACAGAAAGGCACCTAGCATTTAAAAAACATGTTGTACACTGAAGTTTTCATACAAACAAATATTAATGAGGAAAGAAAAGAGGGTTAACAAAAGGAGGATTAAAAGAAAGGAGGGCTATACCTGCAGATCCGTAGCTATTGTAGGAAGGCGACGACGAGCACAAATTGGACGCGGGCATGTATGGGACTTCAAGGAACAGAGACAACAACAATCCTGCGATAAAATCCGACACAAAATCAATGGGAACATGAAAACCTAGCACTAAAGGAGAACAATCTAGGGAGGGGAATGGATCACCTGGCCGTCGTCGGAGTGGCTGCACGGAGGAGCACAAGCGTCACCGCCGGCCTGTCGTCCTCGGCCTCCTTGCCGCCGAAGGACACTCCAACAACAGCGGCTGTTTCTTCGCGTGCGCGTAGCAGGGGCTGGAGGCGCGGGATCGGGAACTGGCGGCGGGCGCCATGTCTACCTGGGCCTCCTCGCCGCCGAGGGTCGCTCCGGCAGTGGCGGCCGTTTCGCCCCATGCACGAAGTAGGGCTGGACGCACGGGATAGGGGTCGGCGGCGGCGCGAGGAAAGGAAGAGGAGACGCACGCGGGGGTGAGGGATTGGATGGGCTAGCAGCCTTTATACCTCCACCACTGGGAAAAACCGACGGATGAGATTGTATAGATGAACGGATTGGACGGCCAGGAATCGGTGATGACGTGGCTACCGCGAGGGTCCGCCCCTTCCGCGTAGGTTAATGGGTTTGATAATGCTCTCACTTTTTTTTTTGGCAAACTAAGGGCATCCCCTGTATATTAACATCGTGGTATTGAGTTCTCTGTTATCCAAACATGATTTTGATGTTCAGAACCTTTGTGGGCCGGGTTACGACGGGCCTAGTAATATGAGGGGGGAGTTTAATGGCTTGCAGTTCTTTTTCTCAGATAATGCCTGTATGCGTGTTATTTCCACTGCTATGCTCATCGTTTGCAACTTGCGCTAATGGCTGCATCAAAGGAGGTGGTCTCTGTTGCTCAATTTTTTCACAAACTTCTTTTTATTGTAAACATCGTTGACTCCTCCACAAAGTGCCATGATGAGCTTCGTGATGCCCAGTTGGAGGAACTACCTCGGTTACTAGCTATTGATGACATTGAAACTCGTAAAGGGGAAATCAAATCTGCACACTAAAAGGACCTGGAAACAGTAGATGGGGGTCTCACTCAATTTCTATATCCAGCCTAAAGAAAATGTTTAATGCAATAAATTCAGTACTTCAAAATATAGCATTTGATGGGTCAGCTAGGTTAGTTCGTGCATATGGAGACACTGCATTCAGCTATTTGTCCTCTTTTGAGTTCATATTTGTCCGGTGGCGCGCGTGTCTGGAGGCTTTGAGGATCCAGATCTTACAACAAGCTAGTTGTTGTGGGGGAGAAAATTACAACAATGCTCCAGTTACAAACCTAGGTTATGGAAAGAGGATGCTTCCGAGCCATCCGATTAATGAAAGATCCGATGACAATAAAGGCGATGGATGCACGTAGAAAGATTGGTTGGATGAACATAAGCGTTCCCTTTTTACATGGGGGACGCGAATTTTTGGGACATGATGGCACGCGATGCTGAAATCTTGTGCGTCCATATGCACATCGTGATTCCCACTTAATATAGCCTAGTGTGCAATATGGGGCGGCTAATTCGCAGGCCAGCGTAAATACGCAACATTACCTCGCACGTGTGGGCAAGGTCTCAGTTAATTTTCGTATGAATGTTTGCTGTCTGGTAGCGATGTGCCTTGCATGTTGGGTTCGGTCATAACTACTCTGGACATGGGCCAGCAATACGTGGGGCTGTCTAGTAGTGATGTCCCTTTGCCCCTAAAAAAAATAAGTACCGCCCTTGCTCGTGGCGTGAGCTCTTTTTCGATTTGCGTCCTGTGGAGAACAGAAGAACAAGGGGAAATGGCTTCGGTAGAAACAGAGATACACAGGCTAGCATATCGACACTGGACTTGATCCTGTGTTTTACTACTTGGGTATACGCACGAACGTGCTGACATATATCCACCCTGTTCGTCCCCTTGCATTGCAGACTTTTCTTATGGCAATTGTCATTAAGTGGCCAAGTCTATGTATTAATGTGTAACTCATCAATTGGCAGATGCATCAATGGAATAATGCTAGTACAAGAAGCTTTATTCATAGCGACTGTTTCATGACAAACTGGATGGTTTTTTTTTTTTGCGTTCCCCGAAGCATCATCGTCTCCACAAGACCCTCTCCTCTCACGTGTTTTTCTCCACGACGCTTAATCTCATCCATTATTGCCCTTCCTTTCGCCTCCTACAATTCTGTTTGTATATGCGAGAAACCACTGATGATTTCCTTCCGCCCCTTCGTCTTATCGCTGGACTGAACTTAGTGTTATCGCTTATTACCCCGATGGTTCCCTTCACCTTCCCTCAATCAATAATCTCTTCAAGTCTTTAAATTAAACAGTTCCCCTTCACATCCACACCCCACCTGCACTCATATCCTGCTCATCTACATCTCTCCACAGCGTGCATACATACACCCGAGATAGGGAATAGTCTATAGATTTTCATGTTCGCTTGACGATACAATGATGGAATCCATGGCGGAGGAGATCCTGCTCCCATCTTACGTGAGATCCTACTGATGCTTCCAACACCGCTCGTGGGCCATGACCACTGTGTCTCTACGCAATTGCCCGACATCATCATCGACCCCTCTCTCCTCGACGTCTACGCCCACCGGCCCATGCCGCCCATGTCGTCTCCGGCGTCGGCCTCGCAGCAGAGGCCCTGCTCATCCCTGAGACCCAGATGTTCGGCAGGACCACAGGAGCCCTGAGACATGACGGTGTGCAATGTCTCCATAGGGAATTATAATCCCATGTGTTGCGCCACCGCCCTGGCCGACGACGGGTACAACCCGACCAACACATGGAATGATTTCCTCTGCATCACGAGGTCACTCCTATCCGTAGACACTGCAGTCTCTCTCTCTCTCTCTCTCTCTCTCTCTCTCTCTCTCTCTCTCTCTCTCTCTCATCCCATGTGCCCAGGTACAATTCTGCATCTCATGTAAAATTCTGCATCTCTCCCATGTTAGTTTAGTACGATTTTCGTTGGAATTTTTTATAAATTCTCTCATTATTTTGCAGAATTAGAACATCTGTCGGATTTCAGTTCATGGCATGTTTGTTCCCAACTGTACGTACGTCATTGATTCGATCTAATACCTTAGTGATACATTGTTGTTCTCCTACTGCAGGGTTCTATCATCTCTCTCATGTACAATTCTGCATCTCTCTCATGTTAGTTTTACGTTGGTATTTTTATAAATTCCTTTGATTGTTTTGCAGAATGGAAGAACATCTGTCAGATTTCAGTCCATGGCATTATATTCCCAACTGTGTACGTTATGGATTCAATCTAATACCTGAGTAATACATTGTTGTTGTTCTCTTACACCAGGGTTCTATGTAAAAAAAATCAAAGGAAATAAGAAATACTGTTATAAACATACTTGCACTATCTTGAAACTGAACATAACTTTATATATGGTGCATATGGCTACAGCCTACAAGCTTGCTAACAATATTGGGTAAAATCTTGGGTTGAAACAGAACGCATGCCTAATGTTATATAAATATAAGTCAAAAGACGGAACATCCAATGCCTTCAGATATGTGATGGTAGTATTGCCCGTGATCAAATAATGTTCTTCCTGGTTTTTAAAGGTCCTTTTTGTTTGCTCAATTCACTGTTACATTACAATTTAAGCTGCATTGTGATGTTAGTGTTTGTTCAGTTGAATGCATATTGAGTCCACATCCATATCCTGTTTTGCGGTGGAGAATGTCGTTCTCCTGCATACTCCGCCCTGTAATGTTCAAGTGTGATGAAAAATAATGGCCTTGAGTGTTTGTTGATTGGAGTTAACTGCTATCATTTTATTTATGTTATCTATGCTGAAATAGGAACTGTTGTTCAAATAATCTTCTCTAAGTCTAGCACTTGGATATTATCTCAAACCTATACTTTCACTTGAGAAATGTAAGTTTCTAATTAAATGATACACTATGAAATGTCTTATCAAAGTACTGCATTAGTTATTTGTAATAATACTTCTCCACTATCACGATACTATTTGGTTGTTCTATTCTAGCCTAAAAAGTCTGCCTTCGCTGAGAGGACCATGTAGGACCCATTCTGTTTGGCCTTTGGATTATATATACATATTTCGCACTTGGGAACAATGTAATTTCTATTTAGGTGTGTTAATACAGTGAGACTCGCAAATTAACATGAAATCTCTTTGTTTCTTTTCTCTATGCACTTACAATAGGCAGTCAAATTATATTATTATGAATTATCATCGGAAAATCGCTTCACATTTCATGTTAGCTATACATTCTAATTATAACTATTAATAGTTAGAGGAACATACAAGAAGTCCCGCAGCAACGCGCGGGGTGTCATCTAGTTTAGTGTATAGTAATACTCATATGGTAATTAGCCCTAGATATTGCATGACTAATAACTGGCACACTGAATAAACACACTTGTATGATGGTTACTCCTAATTTACCGATTAATATATTACTAATACATCGACTAAGGACACGAATTTAGCTGCAACCATGATAAACTTGCTCCCATATATTCAGGTAATTAAATGCAGCTCGTAGATATTTTCATATTGTAAGTTCAGTTAGAAATCTGTGGAGTTGATTTTGATGTTTCTAATTTGTTCAAAAATGGGAATTGTAATTTTTGGTTAACATGCATGCTTGTGAAACTGAGATCAAAACTGAAGCTGTAAAAAAAAACTCTTCTCTCATATTGGTGATGTCTCAAATATCCTATAAGTCGTGTAAAAGTATTTTAACTTTTCTGTAGAATTTTGCCTGATCTTCTAATTGGCGTTCTGATTTTGTACCAATGTTGCATTTTAAAAATCAGATTCTATTTTTTGTGATTCAAGTTAACTATGAAGAATGGAGTTAAGTGATTTTTAAGTGAAAAATTGATGCATTTAGGAGTTTTAAATCAGTAGTCCGGAACACGTGACGAAACTAAAATACCTCACTTTCCTAATTGAACAATGCTGGATGGAGAGAGACAGAGAGTTAGTGTGATTATGGACAGGGTGCATGCTTCCAATGTAGTTAACGCTTCACGACATGCTCCGAGGTATACCTGGCCATCGCTCGGGCTGGGCCGGGCCTGACCAAGCCCGCCGCAGAAATACTAGGCCTGGGCCCGGCCCGGCCCGGGCGTCGGGCCTAGAAATCAGGCCCAAGCCTGGCCTGTCAAGGTAAAAGCCCGCCGGGCCTCTTCGTTAACTCGCGAATATGACGGGCCCGAGCCCGGCCCGGCCTTCGGGCTCAATATCTAGACCCAGGCCCGGCCCGTGAGGAGCGTCGGGCCGGGTCGGGTCGGGCCGACCGGGCCGGGCTGCCCATGGCCAGGTATACTCCGAGGCCATCTTCTAATCAATAGCAAGGATCAGTGCAGTTATTGTGGCGCAGCTGGCCATTTGTACTGACATGTTAATCAACGCGCGTCTTCAATGCGCGAGGCTGCCTTCTGGGCCATCTCCTGGCAAGGTCAGAAGTAATTCACGAGCTGTACTAATTGTATACGGGGGATGAAATTCATTATACAGGCTCAATGTATTAGAGCTGCACGAATCACGTGGAAATGGTCGGTCTTGATACAGACCTCGCGTGGCTGCATGTCCACTGATTTATCGGAGAAGCTACAGACTTTTTAAATGAAATTTCAGTTATTATTTTGAAAGTTCCTCAAGTTTAGTGGATTTTAATCAACATCAAGTGAAAAAAATTCCGTTCAGCACTTTGCCAAAATACAAACTCTTCTCTTTTTTTCCAAAATATTCAGTGGTGAAAAATATATTTCAGTTCGGAAATTAGAAGCCATGCTTACATCTTCAACTAGAAAGACATACAAACATCTAATTTAAGACTTGACAAGCAACAAATCTGAAAGCATTATAAGGGCTTTGGTGTATAAGGGACCAATTAGGATCCTAGCAATGGCACGCCATTATTACCTTCAAAGAAAAAAGCAATGGCACGTCACAAGACAGGCTTGGCCGGAACGAGCGAGCGAGCGCGGCGAGGCGACGTGGGGAGCGCGCGGGAGCGGCGCGAGGCTCGCGGTGACCGGCGACCGGGGGGGGGGGGGGGGGAAGGCTCAGGGGGGGCAGAGGCGGCCGGCGGGGACGGGGTGGGAGCCCGGCGGTGAGGCCCGCGTCGCCGGCGACGGGGCGCGACGGGAGGCGACGGAGGTGCGGGGCGCGGGCACGGGCGCCCCTTCTCCTCCTCGATCCAGAAAAAGGGGGAGTGGGGGAGGAGATCGAGTGGGGGATTAGGGTTTGGGCTAGCGGGGGGGGGGGTTGGGGTTATGGGGGAGTGGTGGCGCGCCTGTGGGGTCCAGCTGGGCCACGGCCCATTTGGTCCGGGGGGGGGGGGCTTTTTCTTTCTTCTTCTTTTTTTTTTTTCCTTTTTCTTTTTCTTTTATTATATCTCCTGTTTAGTAAATAGTTAGGCCTCAAAATGGTTTTTGTGAAACATAGCAAACGTTCCAATAAATACTAGGCATTACCTACCACTACCAAAAACTGGTTTGGAGACAATAGGAGTCCCCACAATTTTTATAATAAATGAAATGCATTAAACCTTGCTGTTTTATTAATGTTAGTGCCACCTAATTAATTTATTAATTGTTGGTTTCAATTTTAGAATGGTCTCTGTATTATTTGTTATTTATCGAACATTTTAGTTTCTATGTTGCACCACTTTTATATTTCACTTTTATTTAAATTTGAATTTTGACTTAGGATTTGAAATGCAATATAATGCTAATGATGATCATGCACTGTTAAACACGATGACATGGCATAATCAAAAGGATGATTACTGTAGTTAACCACCGGGGGTGTTACATTGGGTAAGTTTATGCACCCCTGCAGGGAAGTATTATCTATTCGAATAGCCATGTCCACGGTAACGGATGCTCGGAGTTGTATCCCGATCGATACAACTAGAACTGGATCCTGAGGCATGAAATGGAAATGATGGCTCCATGATTGCTTTCTCGTAGGGAGTCGAGGAAGGATCTCTGTGCGATAATACTACAACATACTTACTTTAAAATATGCTATTATGTACTCTTCTAAATGCTGCAAGATGCTAGTATTTGATAGGCTAGGCCTTCCCTCTATTCTGGCATTTCTGCAGTCTAGTCCACAGATACAACCCCATTCCTTTGATACTAATGCATACTTAGTATAGATATGATGTAAGTCTTGCGAGTACTTCGGATGAGTACTCATGATTGCTTTGCTACCTTTTTTCTCCCTACTTTCTTCTTTCCGGATGTTGCGATCAGATGACGGATCCCAAGAGCCAGATGCCACCACCGACGACTACTACTACCCCGAGGGTGCCTGATACGTCCATTTGGCATCATGCTTTTATATTGATATTTATTGCATTATGGGTTGTTATTACACATTAGGGTACAATAGTTATGTCTTTTCTCTCTTATTTTACAAGGTTTACACAAAGTGGGAGAATGCCGGCAGCTGGAATTCTGGACCGGAAAGGAGCAAATCTGAGAGACCTATTCTGCACAACTCCAAAAGTGCTAAAAATTTACGGAGAATTATTTTGGAATATATAAAAAATATTGGGCGAAGAAATACCAGAGGGGGACCCACCAGGTGGCCACAAGCCTGGGGGCGCACGCTACCTCCCTGGGCGCGCCCCTAGGGCTTGTGGGTGTAACATCCCCAGCATCACACCACAGTGATCACCTCTTAATCATGACAAGCCATCATCATTATGCCATAAGAAAAACAATTAAGAAATCTTTTCACTTCAAATTTCAAATTAAAACAAAAATCAAATATTCACTTCTCCAAACAGCAAAACAAAAATGTTCAACATATTACAAATAATCCCCAAAGCTTTTATAAAAATAAAGCTGACATCATTTGGGTTCCTGTTTTGCCCCTGGAAACTCAAACAGTAGAAAACAACCCTAATTTAATTCATTTTCATTTATGCAAAATCCAAAAGAATTCAAAACATTCCCAATCTTTTTGTGGCAGTGTCTAAAATCACCAGGGAATTATTGGGACCTTTCCCATATTTTTCCTAAGTGATTAGGATGCCTAAATAAGTCCTTCTCTCTCTCTGTTTATTAATAAAAAGAAAAACAGAAAAATAGAGAAAAAGAAAAGGCCAGAGGCCACTTACCTGTCGAAGCCCAGCGCGGCCCAGCCCAAACCACCGCTACAGTCGTCCTCTTCCCCGTGTCGGCGCCGGAGCCGCCCTGATCGCCGACAACGCACGCGTCGCCCATCTGCGGCTCCCTCCGATGGATAAGGTCGAGGCCGAGCACCCCCTAGAACCCTAGCCCTCAGATCCCCTACCCTCTGGCCTCGCTCTTTCCCCCCTCGCTCTCCAGATCCACCACGGTTGACGCAGCCATCGCCGGACCGCCGTCGTACACGCGCCCACCGAGCTCCCCACGTCGTCAGCTGATGTCAGGAGGACCGTCGCCGTCGTCTGCGTCGCCTTCACCTACAAGACCAAGCTGGGACACCAGAACGACGACGCCCGCGACCGTTTTCCTCCGCCACGACCTCGAGCTCCGCCGCGTCGATTTTGGTGCCCTGCAGCTCCTAGTCACTCGCCGGGCCCCCATGCGCCCTCCCTGTGAGCTACTCTTCCTCCTCCCCCTCTTCTCGCTGCCGGACACGCCCCATAGCTCTCATCTCCGCCATGGCCGAGCTTGCTTGCTCCGACCGCCGCCACGTTTTGTTCCTGCTGTGGCCTGGGCTCGCGTCCGTCGCTGCCGAGCACAGCGTCGCACTCCTGGCCCTCCAAGGGGGCCAGCGAGCCTCTTAGCCAGCCCACTAGCACCCAACGGCTTCGCGCCCGTGCAAGGCCAAACGCCGGCGCCGCCCCTGCTCATCTACGACGACGTTCCGGCCACCCCCGCGCCATCCACGGCCACCATCGGCCGCGGCGCATCGCGCCCGTCCCGTAGAGCTCAAGAACGCCCTCAGTCGTGCCCTGAGGCGCGTTTCCGGTGAGGTTCCGCGCCACGCCACCGTTCTGCTGGTCGCCGGCGCACGCCGGAGTTCAAAACTCTCGTGGGTCCCGCGCGCCAGATCATTAGCACCTAACCCCGCCCTAACAGACGCTGACGAGTGGGCCCATTACTGTAGCATTAGGATTAGTACTAATTAACCCACTGTTAATTGTATCACTGACAGACTGGGCCCACGAGCTAACTAGACTAATTAGATTAAACTAAACATTGTTAATTTTACCAGAGGCTGACCACTGGGTCCCACTGGACCCAGTTGACTGGTCAACCAGCTGACTAGACAAGTCCAGTCACTGATTGGTGGGTCCAGTGGGCCACCGTTGACTGGTCAAGCCTCCTCGTTGACTGCTGACACAAGCATGACATCATCCTGATGTCATATTCCTTTTCTGGAAATTCTGTTAATTCAAATAATTCCAGAAAATCATTTAAACTTCGAAAATTCGTAACTTTTAAACCGTAGCTCGGATTGAAAAACTTGAAACATGAAACTTTCTCAGAACGACGAGACGAATCTGATTGTGACGTCTGTTTCTTTGTCGGAACCCCCTACGTAGAAGAACTCATAACTCCGGGTCTGATTCCGGTATAAGAATAGTGCACACACTCCGATTAAGAAATCCCGCGTTAATCCTATAGTAACTAAAAATGACTTAGGCATACTTCAGGCAACGCTGCATTGCATTGTAGCATAGCATGCCCCGTGTTGCATTTGATTGCATTGTATTTACTTGTTTCCTCCCCCCCTCTTCTCTCTCGGTAGACCCCGACGTCGATGTCGCTCCTGAGGCAGACGCCGCTCCGGAGTGCAACTACGTCCCCGACGACCAGCCACTTGCCCCAGAGCTTGCAGGCAAGCACCCCCCTTTTGAGCATTCTGATATCGCCCATTCTCTTCTCTCTTATGCTTGCATTAGAATCTGCTGCTGTTACTGTATCCTATATCTGCTGCATAGCCTGTTTACTTGTAAACTGCTTTGTTACCTACCTGTTATCCTAAACTGTTTAGATAGGTTGGGTAGAGACCATCAGAGACCCCACTATTCCCCGCTGGATTATCAGAAGACGCAAACAACGGGATTGAAGACCAGGCTCCGACACCGCACGTCACTTTCCCCCCTTAGTTGCCTACACTACTGGGTTACTATCGAGTGCCGAGGGTGATACCTCGTCAGCACTTCTGATGATAACCTTGTAGGTTAGTTAGTCGGTCGTGGTAAGCGAGGGTGATTCCTTCTATACCACCCCGATAACGACGTCATCGGGCAACACTTCAAGTGTGGACCTCGAGGGTGATTCCTCCTTCGTTCACCTTGACGATAACATCCGAGGGAATTCCATCGAGGGTGATTCCTCAGGGTTCCCTTTGGTGTTAGACACACAGTTACTATTGTTACCATGACTTACACTGAACCATGTTACTAAAGACGGGTCGGCCCTGAGAGGTACCCGCGCGAGCTTAATAGCGAGTGATGTGGAATCGGGTGGACCTGGATGGTGCCCGAGTATTGAATACGAGGCGTGGCCGGGCATTCTTAGCCCTTGCCGCAAGTCCTCGAGATGGGGCGACGGGGTCACATCTTTCGTGAGTCTCTGCTCGTTACCGCACTACCAACACACTAGCGGTTTGGATATTTGATCCGAGAGGCCTCTGGCCTGATAGCACTAACCATCACGTGGGCATAGTATGGGCGTTCTGCGTCGTATACTTCAGCCGAAGCTTAATGGACGTCAGCGATTGAGCGGCACGCACCGAGTTGGACTGGTTACGCAACTGCGCTTGTATTAAGGGGTTGCTAGGTCTGCTCTCGGCCGTGAACGTAACGTGCAGGCGTTCCCGGGGCGATGGCCCAAGACCCCTGGGGGCATAGGTTTAGTCCGGCGTGCTGACCTCTCTGTTAAGTATTTGGTCGGGTTGCGGCGTGTTGCTTAGCCGAGGCCGGGCATGACCCAGTAAAGTGTGTTCGGCCGGAGTTAAGCGAGCGTGGTGGGTAAGTTGGTGCACCCCTGCAGGGAAGAAACAATCTATCGATAGCCTGTCCTACGGTAACGAACACTCGGAGTTGTATCCCGATCGGTACAACTAGAACTGGAGACTTGAGATGAAATGGATAGTATGGCTCTGGGATTACTTTCTCGCAGGGAGTCGAGAAAGGATCTCTAGCCGAGGTTGATGATACTACAACTACTTTACATTATGTTTCTGCACTCTTCTTATGCTGCAAGACTGATGAAGATGCTTGAAGATGCTAGTCTTCGATAGGACTAGGCTCTTGCCCTCTATTCTAGCATTTCTGCAGCCCAGTCCACATATACAGCCACCCTTTGAAAATATTACATATGTAGTGTAGATCCTCTCTTGCTGAGTACTTCGGATGAGTACTCACGTTTGCTCTATTTTCTTTTTCTCCCCGTATCCACTTGTTGCATCCAGAAGACGGAGCCCCTGAGATAGCTGCCCCCGTCGACGACTACGGCTACTACTACTACCCTCCCGACGAGTACTACTACGAGGAAACGACAGACGACCAGGAGTAGGATTCGGAGGGTCCTAGGCAGGAGGCCTACGCCTTTCGATCGTAGTGTTTTATTTTGCCTCGCCTTTCTAAAGGCTTATCTCCTTTTCTGTAATATATCTGTACCCAGATATCTGATGCTTCCACTGACACTTGTATGCCATCGAGCTATGTATTCGAGCCCTCGAGGCCCTGGCTTGTAATATAAAGCTTATATGACTTTATTTATGTTTTAGAGTTGTGTTGTGATATCTTCAAGTGAGTCCTTTGGCTTGATCGTGTGCATTTGCGTGTATGGTTAGTGCACGATTAAGCCGGGGTCGTCACAGTGGGCCCCCTGGCAGGTCTCTGGTGTCCATCTTCTGCTATATGAAGGGTTTTTACCTGGAAAAAAAATAGAAGGAAGCTTTCGGGACGAAGCGCCGCCGTCTCGAGGTGGAACCTGGGCAGAAGCAATCTAGGGCTCCGGCGGAGCTGTTCTGCCGGGGAAACTTCCCTTCGGGAGGGGAAATCGAAGCCATCATCATCACCAACGATCCTCTCATGGAGAGGGGGTCCATCTCCATCAACATCTTCACCAGCACCATCTCCTCTCAAACCCTAGTTCATCTCTTGTATTCAATCTTTGTCTCAAAACCTTAGATTGGTACATGTGGGTTGCTAGTAGTGTTGATTACTCCTCGTAGTTGATGCTAGTTGGTTTATTTGGTGGATGGTCATATGTTCAGATCCTTAATGATATTTATTACCTCTCTGATTTTGAACATGAATATGCTTTGTGAGTAGTTACATTTGTTCCTGAGGACATGGGAGAAGTCTTGTTATAAGTAATCATGTGAATTTGGTATTCGTTCGATATTTTGATGAGATGTATGTTGTCTTTCCTCTAGTGGTGTTATGTGAACATCGACTACATGACACTTCACCATGATTTGGGCCTAGGGGAAGGCATTGGGAAGTAATAAGTAGATGATGGGTTGCTATAGTGACAGAAGCTTAAACCCTAGTTTATGCGTTGCTTCGTAAGGGGCTGATTTGGATCCACATGTTTCATGCTATGGTTAGATTTATCTTAATTCTTCTTTCCTAGTTGCAGATGCTTTGTAGAGGGGTTAATCATGAGTGGGAGGCTTGTCCAAGTAAGGACAGCACCCAAGCACCGGTCCACCCACATATCAAATTATCAAAGTAACGAACGCGAATCATATGAGCATGATGAAAACTAACTTGACAACAATTCCCATGTGTCCTCGGGAGCGCTTTGCTTTATATAAGAGTTCGTCCAGGCTTGTCCTTTGCTACAAAAAGGATTGGGCCACCTTGCTGCACCTTTTTTACACTTGTTACTTGTTACCCGTTACGAATTATCTTATCACAAAACTATCTGTTACCGATAATTTCAGTCCTTGCAGAGAATACCTTGCCGAAAACCGCTTGTCATTTCCTTCTGCTCCTCGTTGGGTTCGACACTCTTACTTATCTAAAGGACTATGATAGATCCCCTATACTTGTGGGTCATCAAGACTCTTTTCTGGCACCATTTCCGGGGAGTGAAGCGCCTTTGGTAAGTGGAATTTGGTAAGGAAACATTTATATTACGTGCTGAAATTTACTGTCACTTGTCATTATGGAACATCATCCTTTGAGGGGTTTGTTTGGGGTATCTTCACCCCGACCGGAAGAGCAAAGAGTTGCCCCTCAACCTACTGCACCTACTGAAAATATTTATTATAAAATTCCTTCGGGTATGATAGAGAAACTTCTAGCTAATCCTTATGCAGGAGATGGAACACTACATCCTGATTTGCATCTAATCTATGTGGATGAAGTTTGTGGATTATTTAAGCTTGCAGGTTTGCCCGAGGATGAAGTCAAGAAGAAGGTCTTCCCTTTATCTTTGAAGGAAAAGGCATTGACATGGTATAGGCTATGCGATGATATTGAGACTTGGAATTACAACCGATTGAAATTGGAATTTCATCAGAAGTTTTATCTTATGCATCTGGTTCATCGTGATCGGAATTATATATATAATTTTTGGCCTCGTGAAGGATAAAGTATCGCTCAAGCTTGGGGGAGGCTTAAGTCAATGTTATATTCATGCTCCAATCATGAGCTCTCAAGAGAAATTATTATTCATAATTTTTATGCTCGGCTTTCTCGTAATGATCAATCCATGCTTGATACTTCTTGTACTGGTTCTTTTATGAAGAAGACTATTGAATTCAAATGGGATCTCTTGGAAAGAATTAAACGCAACTCTGAAGATTGGGAACTCGACGAAGGTAAGGAGTCAGGTATAAACCTTAAATTTGCTTGTGTTAAATCTTTTATGGATACCGATGCTTTTTGTGAATTTAGCACTAAATATGGACTTGACCCTGAGATAGTAGCTTCTTTCCGTGAATCATTTGCTACTCATGTTGATCTCCCTAAGGAGAAGTGGTTTAAATATCATCCTCCCATTGAAGTAAGAATAGTAGAACCTATTAAAGCTGAAGAGGAAACTATTACTTATAATGTCGATCCTGTTATTCCTACTGCTTATATTGAGAAACCACCTTTCCCTGTTAGGATAAAGGAACATGCTAAAGCTTCACCTGTGGTTCGTAAGAGTTATACTAGAACACCTACACCTCCTGAACAAATTAAAGTTGAACCTAGTATTGCTATGGTTAAAGATCTCTTGGTCGATAATATTGATGGGCATGTTATTTACTTCTGTGATGAAGCTGCTAGAATTGCTAGACCCGATAATAAAGATAAACATAGATCTATTGTTGGCATGCCTGTTGTTTCTGTTAAAATAGGAGATCATTGTTATCATGGCTTATGTGATTTGGGTGCTAGTATGAGTGCAATTCCCTTTACTTTATATCAAGAAATTATGAATGATATTGCACCTGCTGAAATAGAAGATATTGATGTCACTATTAAGCTTGCCAATAGGGATACTGTATCACCAATTGGGATTGCTAGAGATGTTGAAGTTTTGTGTGGGAAAATAAAATACCCTACTAATTTTCTAGTTCTTGGTTCCCCACAAGATGATTTTTGTCCCATTATATTTGGTAGACCTTTCTTGAACACTGTTAATGCTAAAAGAGACTGTGAGAAAGAAACCGATAGTGTGAGTTTTGGGGATGTGTCTCATGAGTTTAATTTCTCCAAGTTTCGTAGACAACCCCATGATAAAGAATTGCCTAGTAAAGATGAAATTATTAGTCTTGCTTCTATTACCGTGCCTCCTACTGATCCTTTAGAACAATATTTGCTAGATCATGAGAATGATATGTTCATGAATGAAAGAAAGGAATTAGACGAGATTTTCCTTAAACAAATGCCTGTTTTGAAACACAATTTGCCTGTTGACACTCTTGGAGATCCTCTACCACCCAAGAGTGATCCTGTATTTGATCTTAAACAATTACCTTATACTTTGAAATATGCTTATCTCGATGAGAAAGAGATATATCCTGTTATTATTTGTGCTAACCTTTCAGAGCATGAGGAAAAGAAATTACTGAAAACTCTGAAGAAGCACCGTGCAGCTATTGGATATACTCTGGATGATCTTAAGGGCATTAGTCCCACTCTATGTCAGCACTAAATTAATATGGAACTTGATGCTAAACCTGTAGTTGATCATCAGCGACGGTTGAATCCTAAGATGAAGGAAGTGGTAAGAAATGAAATACTAAAGCTTCTGGAAGTAGGTATAATTTATCCTATTGCTGATAGTAGATGGGTAAGTCCTGTTCATTGTGTCCCTAAGAAGGGAGGTATTACCGTTGTTCCTAATGATAAAAATGAATTGATTCCGCAAAGAATTGTCACAGGTTATAGAATGGTTATTGATTTTAGGAAGTTAAACAAAGCTACTAGGAAAGATCACTATCCTCTACCTTTTATTGATCAAATGCTAGAAAGACTATCAAAACATACACACTTCTGCTTTTTAGATGGTTATTCTGGTTTTTCCCAAATACCTGTGTCACAAGAGGATCAAGAAAAAACTACTTTTACTTGCCCTTTTGGTACCTTTGCTTATAGACATATGCCTTTTGGTTTATGTAATGCACCTGCTACCTTTCAAAGATGTATGACTGCTATATTCTATGACTTTTGTGAAAAGATTGTTGATGTTTTCATGGATGATTTCTCCGTTTACGGAACTTCTTTTGATGATTGCTTAAGCAACCTTGATCGAGTTTTGCAGAGATGTGAAGAAACTAATCTTGTCTTGAATTGGGAGAAGTGCCACTTTATGGTTAATGAAGGTATTGTCTTGGGGCATAAAATATCCGAAAGAGGTATTGAAGTTGATAAAGCTAAATTTGATGTTATTGAAAAAATGGGTTTTCCTAAAGATATCAAAGGTATAATAAGTTTCCTTGGCCATGCTGGTTTCCATAGGAGATTTATTAAAGACTTCTCTAAATTTTCTAGGCCTCTTACTAATCTCCTGCAAAAGGTTGTTCCATTTGTTTTTGATGATGATTGTGTAGAAGCATTTGAAATACTTGAGAAAGCCTTGATTTCTGCACCTATTGTTCAACCACCTGATAGGAACCTACCCTTTGAAATTATATGTGATGCTAGTGATTATGTTGTTGGTGCTGTTCTAGGACAAAGAGTTGATAAGAAATTAAATGTTATCCATGATGCTAGTAAAAGTCTAGACAGTGCTCAAAGAAATTATGCTACTACTGGAAAAGAATTTTTAACAGTTGTATTTGCTTGTGATAAGTTCAGATCTTATATTGTTGATTCCAAAGTCACTGTTCACACTGATCATGCTGCTATTAAATATCTTACGAAAAAGAAAGATGCTAAACCTAGACTTATTAGATGGGTTCTCTTGTTGCAAGAATTTGATTTACATATTATTGATAGAAAGGGAGCTGAGAACCCGGTAGCAGACAACTTGTCTAGGTTAGAAAATCTTCTTGATGACCCACTACCTATTGATGATAGCTTCCCTCATGAACAATTAGATGTCATAAATGCTTCTCGTAGTACTCCATGGTATGCAGACTATGCTAATTATATTGTTGCTAAATTTATACGACCTAGTTTCACATACCAACAAAAGAAAAAGTTTTTCTATGATTTAAGACATTACTTCTGGGATGACCCACACCTTTATAAAGAAGGAGTAGATGGTGTTATTAGACGTTGTGTACCTGAGCATGAACAGGAACAGATCCTTCGCAAGTGTCACTGCGAGGCCTAAGGAGGACACCATGCTGGTGATAGAACTGCACACAAGGTATTACAATCTGTTATTTATTGGCCTACTCTTTTTAAGGATGCTCGTAAGTTTGTCTTGTCTTGTGATGAATGTCAAAGAATTGGTAATATTAGTAGACGTCAGGAAATGCCTATGAATTATTCACTTGTTATTGAACCATTTGATGTTTGGGGATTTGATTATATGGGACCTTTTCCTTCCTCTAATGGGTACACACATATTTTGGTTGTTGTTGATTATGTTACTAAGTGGGTAGAAGCTATTCCAACTAGTAGTGCTGATCATAACACCTCCATTAAAATGCTTAAAGAAGTTATTTTCCCGAGGTTTGGAGTCCCTAGATATTTAATGACTGATGGTGGTTCACACTCTATTCATGGTGCCTTCCGTAAATTGCTTGCTAAATATGACGTTAACCATAGAATTGCATCTCCATATCACCCTCAATCTAGTGGTCAAGTAGAATTAAGTAATCGAGAAATAAAGTTGATTTTGAAGAAGACTGTTAATAGATCCAGAAAGAATTGGTCTAAGAAACTTGATGATGCATTATGGGCTTATAGAACTGCTTATAAAAACCCTATGGGTATGTCTGCATATAAAATGGTTTATGGAAAAGCATGTCACTTACCTCTTGAATTAGAACATAAAGCTTATTGGGCAATTAAAGAGCTCAACTATGATTTCAAACTTGCCGGTGAGAAGAGGTTATTTGACATTAGCTCACTTGATGAATGGAGAACCCAAGCATATGAGAATGCCAAATTGTTTAAAGAGAAAGTTAAAAGATGGCATGATAAAAGGATACAAAAGCGTGAATTTAATGTAGGTGACCATGTCTTGCTATACAATTCTCGTTTAAGATTTTTTGCAGGAAAGCTTCTCTCTAAATGGGAAGGGCCTTACATTGTCGAGGAAGTTTATCGTTCCGGTGCCATCAAAATCAAGGCAATAGCCCGAAGGTGTTAAACGGGCAAAGAATCAAACATTATATTTCAGGTACTCCCATAAATGTTGAAACCAATATTATTAATACCATAACACCGGAGGAGTACATAAGGGATATCTACCAGAATGTTCTAGACTCTGAAAAGGAATAGGTATATGGTACGGTAAGTAAACCGACTCCAAAACTTTTCCAAAAGCAATTTTACTCCGTTTTGGAATATTTAAAAAATTAGGAAAATAAAAAGTAGTCCGAAAAGTGCACGAGGAGGCGACAGGCCCTGGGGGCACGCCCTACCCCCCTGGGCGCGCCTCCCAGGCTTGTGGCCACCTCGTGTGCCCTCCGGACTCCGTTTTCTTGTAGTACACTCCTTTTGGCAGTAAGAAATCATTATATAATCTCCCGAAGGTTTTGACCACCGTATCATGAAAATATCCCCTGTTTTCGTTTTGAGCTATTTTCTACCAGAGTTTTCAAGGCCAGGCATCATGTCCTCCTCCTCCTCCAACAATGTGGACGATGATGCTTGGTTGATGCAGATGTAACTCAGGAGGGCGGAGGCCGAGGAAGTCACGATGGAAGAAGATGAAGGGGATTCGCTTGAGGTCCACCCTCCGGCTTCGGAGAGAGGCACTCTGGCTGGCGTCTCCACTATTCCCAATCCCCATCAAGCAATGGGGGCTGCAAGCAACAATGAAGGTCAACAGTTACAAGAAGGACTTCCCCCTAGGAGGTTCTTACACAGGTTACATCGGAACAACTTCCATAATTTGGTTCATAATTATGGAGTGGAGAATACTCCTCGTACATCCATACCCTCCAATTGGGATATATATCCCGTCCAAGTGAAAGTGGTGTAGGGAAAAGCTCATGGTGGCCTGAAAACAAGCATCTTTTAGAAGAGATTCAGAAGATTGCAATCATGCTTCAACGTGTACTCCGAGAATTACAGGACCTGAAGGGTAGTTTAATCAAGCTGACAGAAACTCCATCATCACCACCTCCGAAGAAAGAGACCTAAGTGCATGGGTATGGGCACTCCCCTTGGCAACTACCAAGCTTGCGGGAGGTGCCCCGGTATCGTATCACCATCACATCTTTACCTTTACCATTTTTCTTAATTCGATCCTTTTGGTTATATCTCGGTTTAGTAGAATAAAGTTTTAGTATGATTTAGCTTTGAGTTTTGCTTTGTGTTCCCTCTATGTAATCGAGTCTGAGAGTTATATAATAAAGAGTAGTTTTGAGTTAAGGGCTTTGCTTTCTTGCTATGATCTCGAGTAAAAGAATAAAAGAATAAAAGAAATAAAAGGATTATATAATGATCTTATGGGAAGTGATGACTTCACATATAAAAAGTATGTCGCATGAAACTTGTTGTGAGTTGACAAACATAGTTTTGGTCATTGTTGCAATTAATAGGAAGTAATAAAGAAAGAGAGGTCTCACATATAAATACACTATCTTGGACATGTTTTGTGATTGTGAGCACTCATTAAAATATTATATGCTAAAAGGTTGATGTTGGACAAGGAAGACAACATAATGGGTTATGTTTCTTTATATCCGAATAGAAGTTATATTGTCATGGATCCTCCAACATGTTGAGCTTGCTTCTCATCCTATGCTAGCCAAATCTTTTGCACCAAGTAGAGATACTTCTTGTGCCTCCAAAATCCCTAAACCCAGTTTTGCCATGAGAGTCCACCATACCTACCTATGGATTGAGTAAGATCCTTCAAGTAAGTTGTCATCGGTGCAAGAAATAAAAATTGCTCTCTAAATATGTATGATCTTTTAGTGTGAGAAAACTAAGCTTTATATGAACTTGTGATATGGAAGAAATAAAAGTGATGGACTGCATAATAAAGTTCTTTTTCACAAGTGGCAATATAAAGTGATGTTCTTTCGCATTAAGATTTTGCGTATCCAACCATAAAAGCGCATGACAACATCTGCTTCCCTCTGTGAAGGGCATATCTTTCACTTACCTTCTACCCTTATACAAGAGTCATGGTGATCATCACCTCTTCTTTTTATACTTTTTCTTGTTGGCAAGCACTATATGTTGGGGGAAGATCCATATATATATATATATATATTATATATATATATATATATATATATATATATATAATATATATATATATATATATATATATTATATATATATATATCCACTCAGATGTAGGTATTCAAAAACTATTATTGTTGACGTTACCCTTGAGGTAAAAGGTTGGGAGGCAAAATTATAAGCCCCTATCTTTCTCTGTGTCCGATTGAAACTTTGATATCATAAGTATCGCGTGAGTGTTAGTAATGATAGTTGAGTATGTGAAACTTGCTAAACAAAAGCTCTTACATTGACTCTTTCTGATGTTATGATAAATTGCAATTGTTTCAATGACCAAGATCATAGTTTGTTGGTTTTCAATAAAGTTCTTGTTTCATACTTTACCATGTGAACGAATTGTTACTTTAGCATAAGAAATTATATGACAATACATGTTGCTGTTCTAAAGATGATCATGATGCCTTCATGTCCGTATTTTATTTTATCGACACCTCTATCTCTAAACATGTGGACATGATTGTCAATTTCGGTTTCCGCTTGAGGACAAGCGAGGTCTAAGCTTGGGTGAGTTGATACGTCCATTTTGCATCATGCTTTTATATTGATATTTATTGCATTATGGGCTGTTATTACATATTAGGGTACAATACTTATGCCTTTTCTCTCTTATTTTACAAGGTTTACACAAAGAGGGAGAATGCCGGCAACTGGAATTCTTGACTGGAAAGGAGCAAATCTGAGAGACCTATTCTGGACAACTCCAAAAGTACTGAAAATTTACGGAGAATTATTTTGGAATATATAAAAAATATTGGGCGAAGAAATACCAGAGGGGGACCCACCAGGTGGCCACAAGCCTGGGGGGCGTGCCCTACCCCCTGGGCGCGCCCGTAGGGCTTGTGGGCCCCCTGGCAGGTCTCCGGTGTCCATCTTTTGCTATATGAAGGGTTTTTACCTGGAAAAAATCAGAAGGAAGCTTTCGGGACAAAGCGCCGCTGTCTCGAGGCGGATCCTGGGCAGAAGCAATCTAGGCCTCCGACGGAGCTGTTCTGCCTGGGAAACTTCCCTCCAGGAGGGGGAAATCGAAGCCATCGTCATCACCAATGATCCTCTCATCGAGAGGGGGTCAATCTTCATCAACATCTTCACCAGCACCATCTCCTCTCAAACCCTAGTTCATCTCTTGTATTCAATCTTTGTCTCAAAACCTCAGATTGGTACCTGTGGGTTGCTAGTAGTATTGATTACTCCTCGTAGTTGATGCTATTTGGTTTATTTGGTGGAAGATCACATGTTCAGATCCTTAATGATATTTATTACCCCTCTGATTATGAACATGAATATTCTTCATGAGTAATTATGTTTGTTCCTGAGGACATGGGAGAAGTCTTGTTATAAGTAATCATGTGAATTTGTTATTCGTTCGATATTTTGATGATATGTATGTTGTCTTTCCTCTAGTGGTGTTATGTGAACATCGACTACATGACACTTCACCATGATTTGGGCCTAGGGGAAGGCATTGGGAAGTAATAAGTAGATGATGGGTTGCTATAGTGACAGAAGCTTAAACCCTAGTTTATGCGTTGCTTCGTAAGGGGCTGATTTGGATCCACATGTTTCATGCTATGGTTAGATTAATCTTAATTCTTCTTTCCTAGTTGCGGATGCTTTATAGAGGGGTTAATCATAAGTGGGAGGCTTGTCCAAGTAAGGACAGCACCCAAGCACCGGTCCACCCATATATCAAATTATCAAAGTAACGAACGCGAATCATATGAGCATGATGAAAACTAACTTGACAACAATTCCCATGTGTCCTCGGGAGCGCTTTGCTTTCTATAAGAGTTCGTCCAGGCTTGTCCTTTGCTACAAAAAGGATTGGGCCACCTTGCTGCACCTTTTTTACACTTGTTACTTGTTACCCGTTATGAATTATCTTATCACAAAACTATCTGTTACCGATAATTTCAGTGCTTGCAGAGAATAACTTGCTGAAAACCGCTTGTCATTTCCTTCTGCTCCTCGTTGGGTTGGACACTCTTACTTATCGAAAGGACTACGATAGATCCCCTATACTTGTGAGTCATCAGTGCCTACTACTACTTAGAGGCCGACAACGACCAGGAGTAGTTAGGAGGCTCCCAGGCAGGAGGCCTTGCCTTTTCGATCATTGCTGCTTTTGTGCTAGCCTTCTTAAGGCAAACTTGTTTAACTTATGTCTGTACTCATATATTATTGCTTCCGCTGGCTCGTTTGTATTTGAGCTGATGTATTCGAACCCTCGAGGCCCCTGGCTTGTAATATAAAACTTTTATTTTTTTAATTTGTGTCTAGAGTTGTGTTATGATATCTTCCCGTGAGTCCCAGATCTTGATCGTACACATTTGCGTGTATGATTAGTGTACAATTGAATCGGGGGCGTCATAGAGACCCTAGAAGCTTAGGGAGGAGAGCAGACGGCAAGGCACCTTGTGGGCCCCTCGTGGCTCCGTTTGACCTAATTCCAACTCTGTAAATTCTCTAAAATCGGGAAACCAATATAGAGCCACCCAAAACACTTTTTTCGTCACTGCAAGTTTTTGTTCTTCTGTGATCCCATCTGGAGGCCTTTTCTGATACTCTGCCGAAGGGGGAATCAATTGTGGAGGGCTTTTACATCATCCTTCTTGCCTTCCGATGATGCCTGAGTAGTTCACCACAGACCTACGGGTCCATAGCTAGTAGCTAGATGGCTTCTTCTCTCTCTCTCTTTGATCTTCAATACAATGTTCTCCTCGATGTTCTTGAAGTTCTATCCGATGTAATCTTCTTTTGCAGAGTGTTTGTTGGGATCCGATGAATTGTGAGTTTATTATCTGAATATTTATGAGAAGTAATGGAGTCTTTTCTGAACTTTATTATAAATGATTGGTATAGCTTTGTATTTCTCTCTGATCTATCCATTTGGTTTGGCCAACTAGATTGATTTATCCTCAATGGGGGAGGTGCTTTGTAATGGGTTCAATCTTGCGGTGCTCTATATCCCATTGACAGAAGGGGACAAGCCACGTATTTGTATTGTCTCCATTAAGGGTAAAACGACGGGGTTTATTCGTATTGATTGGTTTACTTTGTCTACATCATGTCATCTTGCTTAAGGCGTTACTCTGTTTTCCACTTAATACCATAGATGCATGCTGGATAGCGGTCGATTGGTGGAGTAATAGTAGTAGATGCAGGCAGGAGTCGGTCTACTTGTCTCGGACGTGATGCCTATATACATGATCATTGCCTTGAATATCGTCATAACTATGCGCTTTTCTATCAATTGCCCAAAAGTCATTTGTTCACCCGCCGTATGCTATGTGTTCGAGAGAGAAGCCTCCAGTGAAAACTATAGCCCCCGAATCTACCTTTATCATATATAAAATCCAAAAATACCTTGATGCAACTTTATTTCTTTTTATTTTGTTTTGCAATTTACTTTACTATCTACCACTATCATAATTAATCCTTGCAAGTAACGAGTTCAAGGGGATTGACAACCCTCTTGCCCGTGTTGGGTGCAAGTATTTGCTTTTGTGTGTGTATGTGTTGTTCACAAGGCTTATTGTGATTCTCCTAGTGGATTGATACCTTGGTTCTCACTGAGGGAAATACTTATGTCTATTGTACTGCATCTCCTCTCCTCTTCAGGGAAAATCCCAACGCAGCTCATAAGTAGCAGGGCCCACAATCGCGGGTGACACTCCCGATGGTACAGGGCGTGCCACGTGAGCTTGTGGCATCCTTGTGGATCTTCTGGTCCTTCCTCGAAGCTTTGGGGTCTCATATTTTCCAAAAAAATCATCATAAATTTTTATCACATTTGCACTTCATTTGGTATGCTTTTCCTATGAAACAAAGAAATATGCAAAAAATAAGGAACTGGTACTGGGCACTAAGTTAATAGGTTAGTCCATGAAAATCATATAAAAGTGCACCAAAACCATGTAGAACTCATATAAATATGGCATGAATACTTTATAAATTATAGATACATGGGAGACTTATCAGCATCGCCAATCTTAATTCCTGATCGTCCTCAAGTAGGTAAATAATTAAGGAATTAATTTATGAAGTATGAATGCTAGCATAGTGCATAAGTTTGATCAATGATAATTTCAATCACTTTTCCTAGCATCATAAACAACAAGTCTTTCTAATAAACTCATCGTGGTAAAATAGCAATCAGTTCCCATGTTATGGTTTAAACAATGAACTCTCTTAAAACTTAACAACCTATGTTCTTTGTCACCAGGCAATTACAATTCATATTATTTTCAGAAAAGTCTAAGTAAGAGCTCCACATACTTAATTATCATATAGGCTTCTATGATTGCTAGTACTCAAAGCATATTTTTAGAACAAACAACATCCATCGATTATAGAGGAAGACAGGGGCTTAATGTTTTGCCTTCCAACTTACATATCATAGAGATAATTTTCAACAATAATAATTCATGATCAAATATAATTGACTGGATATATGTGCCTGGATCTTTCCCCACCACAAGTTGCTTGCCAAGTGGAGAATAATGAAATTTGGATTAGGAGAAAATATTTTGACTCTTGCATAAAAGTAAAACTTAAAGAATAAAAGATAGGCCCTTCGCAAAGAGAAGCAGAGATTTGCTTATGTTTCGGAGCTCATTGCTTCAAACAGAGATAACTTCACTTGAGATGTGTACTCTTCCTGTCAACGGTTTTATGACAGAGTTATTAATATCTTCCACGCTAACACATTAATGGCGGTTCCCATGCAAAAGGCTCGCTCTCCTTTCCACCATACTAAGACAAACCTTGGCTATCAAAATCCACGGGTGCCTGTCAACTGTCAACTTTCGAGGAGGAGTATTTTTTTATAAATAATTCAGGATTGGGCATCATTGTTACCAGCCTCCCTCAAATTTGACGAGTGAATAAACTCTCGTCGATGAGTAAAACACACTTAGCATGGAAGATAATTACTACCCCATTACTCCATGAGAGGTACATGCATACAAAATGGATATTCATTTGAAGATTTAGAGGTGGCACATGCAAATTTACTTGGAATGGCGATGAAATACCATGTATAGGTAGGTGTGGTGGACACTCATGGAAGAAACTTGGTTTAAGGGTATTTGGATGCACAAGTAGTATTCCCGCTTAGTAAAGAAATTTTTGGCTAGCAAAGATTATGAACAAGCACCACATGTTGGAGGATCCATGTAATTTCTGTGGAAATATACATAAACATAACTCATTACGTTGTCTTCCTTGTCCAATTTCAACTTATTTGATCAAGTTTGCAAATAATTAATGGGTATTCTCTATCATAAAACATTTCCAAGATAATATATTTGTATGTGATATTTCTCTTCCTTATACTAGTCTTTCATTAATTGCTTGTATGACCAGTATTGTGATTGTCAATAGAGATTTTACTTTCTAAACCCAATGCGAAACTAATACTACGCATATCGAACATGTATAATTTTAGGTTCATGATATTCAATTCTTTCATGAATTTATTACTCTAAAGATATAAGTGAAGCACAAGGGTAAATAATCAATTACTCCAACAAAGATACTCCCTCCGTCCCAAAATAAGTGTCAAAACTTTGTACTAACTTTAGTAAAAAGTTGTACTAGAGTTGAGACACTTACTTTGGGACGGAGGGAGTATAAGTGAAGAACAAATAGTAGTTAGGTAAATAGGTAGCTATCTACAAAATCTCTCCAAATAAAAAAATTAGATCTAAAGATTGTATCAAATAGCAAAAAAAAGGAACTCCAAGAATAGCACATACCATGTGAAGAAATAAAAACTTAGGCTCAATAGAGACTAACCGATAGTTGTTTCATGAAGAGAGCTAGGATGCCTACCGGGCATCCTCAAGCTTAGATGCTTGAGACTTATTGGAATATCAACTTGAGAAGCCTTGGACATCCCCAATCTTGAGCTCTTGTGTCTCGTTAATTCTTCTCTTATCACAGTTTCCCCTATGTCTTAAAAACTTCATCCACACAAAACTTAACAAGAACTATTGAGTTAAGTTAGTATAAATCGATTCAAAACCTTAACATTCTCTAATGTAGAAAATTACTAAAATTATAATTAAATATTGCATACGAAATAACTCTGCATATTTAATACTCATATCCACAAATAGAAACATTAAACACGCAAACATATGCAAATATAACAGTAATATGTCTAAACAGAACAGTTTGTAAAGGATGAATAAAAATTCATACTTATTTAACTCAAGAAATTCAAAAATTACCACGAAATAGAAAATTTATTATAGCTTACTGTGTCAAAATTTCAAGATTTTATCACATTCTTACTATTCAGGAATATTCAGACAATAACAGAAAACTTGGTGTTTTGAAACAGCAACTCATAAACATGCAAACTAAGCATGATAAAGGCTATGCTAGACACTTTTATTGAAATACAAAACATGATTATTAATAACAGCAAGAAAATCCCAACAAAGAAAATGACGCTCCAAGCAAAACACAAATTATGTGAAGAATAAAAATATAGCTCCGAGTGAGGTATACCGATAGTGTTGAAGATGAAAGAGGGGATGCCTTCCAGGCCATCCCCAAGCTTAGACGCTTGAGTCTTCCTTGAATATTACCTTGGAGTGGCTTGGGCGTCCCCAAGCTTAGGGTCTTTCCACTCCTTATTCTCCTCATATCGATATCGCACCAAAAACTTGAAAACTTCAATCACACAAAGCTTAACGGAACTTCGTGAGATGGGTTAGTATGACAATATAACTTACCGTTGCTACTATTACCACTACTATCAAACTACCATATTACTGTGCTACTGATCACTCTGCTGCAGATATTTAGTTCTCCAGGTGTGGTTGAATTGACAACTCAACTGCTAATAGTTGCAAATATTCTTTGGCTCCCCATGTGTCGAGTCAGTAAATTTGGGTTGAATACTCTACCCTCGAAAACTATTGCGATCCCCTATACTTGTGGGTTATCAAGACCTTTTTCTGGTGCCGTTGCCGGGAAGCATAGCTTTATTTGCTGAGTCACTTGGGATATATATCTGTCGATCACTATGAAGAATCTTAAGGATTATAGAACCAAGATCGTTCCCTCTAAGACGAGGGGAGATAAGGAACTGTTACCTAGCTCTGCACTTGATTCACCTTCTGTGTTAAGTAAGCTTGCGACACCACCACCTGCTACTAATTCTGATATGTCTCAAGTAATTGATGATGCCACTTCTTCTATGAATGATTCTATTGATGATGCTAGTACCTTGCTTGATAAAACTATGCCACTAGGTGAATTTCTTGATGAACAACTTGCTAAAGCTAAAGGATTTGAAAGTGTTGAAATTGAAAATGTTGAAACTAATGAAATTACTGGAACTGAAAATTATGATTCACTTATTGGGTCTAGTCCTAATAGATATGAAATGCCTGAGATACATGAGGGTTATGTTATGGAAGGAGAGATAGCGATGGATTTTCTTGCTTGTAATGATAGAGAGATGATCTTAAGAAATTACTAGTCAAGCTGAAAGAAAAATCTCTGAATGCTAGAATGAAATGTGATCCTAAGTTTGCTACTTCACCTATCTTTGTTACTGATAAGGATTATGAATTCTCTGTCGATCCTGAGTTAATCACTTTGGTTGAATCTGATCCTTTCCATGGTTATGAATCTGAAATTGTTGTGGCACATCTTATGAAATTAAATGATATACCCACCCTATTTGCTCATGAGGAAAAAATTCGTTACTACTATATTCTTAAGTTGTTTCCTTTCTTGTTAAAGGGTGATGGTAAGATATGGTTTAACACTCTTGCTCCTGGTTGTGTGCGTAGTCCCCAGGATATGATATATTATTTCTCTGAAAAATATTTTCCTGCTCATAAAAAACAAGCTGCCTTACAGGAAATATTTAATTTTGTGCCAATTTTAGAAGAGAGTCTCCCTCAAGCTTGGGGGAGGCTTCTTCAATTACTTAATGCTTTGCCAGATCATCCTCTTAAGAAAAATGAAATACTTGATATCTTTTATAATGGACTAATCGATGCTTCTAGGGACTACCTAGATAGTTGTGTTGGTTGTGTTTTCAGGGAACAAACTGTTGAACAAGCTGAAGAATTATTGAATAAAATATTGAAGAATGATAATGATTGGACACTTCCGGAACCACCACCTAAACCAACTACGAAGAAGAGGGGTATTCTATTTCTCAGTCCTAAAGATATGCAAGTGGCAAAGAAGTCTATGAGAGAAAAAGGTATTAAAGCTGAAGATGTTAAGAATTTACCACCTATTGAAGAAATACATGGTCTTGATACACCGATACAGGTAGTACAGGTAAATTCTCTTATAAGATTTGATGAAGGTGATATTCCTTATGATAAACCTGCTAGTCAATGCTTGTATGAATTTGACAATTACATTTTTAAGCAAGATCATTTCAATGTGTATGTTACGAAACAATTGAAACATAAAGCCTACATGATTGATCGCTTGAGTGACTTGTTGTTTCAAATTGGTAATGATGTCAAAGGTGTAGGTAAACATGCTTACATGGTCCAAACCCAACTAGAACAAGTTGCTAAATCTCAAAGTGATTTGCTCACTGAAATGAATAATAATATGAATGATCATGATGTTAGAGTAATGACTAGAGGAGGTAAAATGACTCAGGAGCCTCTTTATCTTGAAGGTCACCCTAAAAGAATTAAACAAGACTCTCAAAGAATTAATGATGATGAACTTAGTCCATCTAAAAAGAAAAAGAAAGGAAAAATGATAGGACTTCGCATACTTCTAGTGAACCCGAGGTAGAAAAACTGTCGAAAGATATTAATGATGTTTCTGATGCTGAGACACAATCTGGTAATGAACATTCACCTAGTGATAATGATAATGATAATGATGATGTTCACGTAGGGGTTCAACCAGACAACACTAAGGAACCTGATAATGGTGTTCTAATAGAACCTGTTGTTGATCTTGATAACCCACCCACTAAAAATAAACATTATGATAAAAGAGACTTCGTTGATAGAAAACATTGTAAAGAAAGAGAACCATGGGTTCAGAAACCCATGCCCTTTCCTCCTAAACCATCTAAAAATAAGGTTGAGGAAGAATTTGAATGCCTTGCTGAAATGCTTAGGCCAGTCTTTTTGCATAGTCGTTTGACTGATATTTTGGAGATGGCCCCATATGCTAAATATATGAAAGATATTGTCACTAATAAAAGAAAATTACCTGAAGCTGAAATCTCCACCATGCTTGCTAATTATTCTTTTAAAGATGGAGTACCTAAGAAATTGGGGATCCAGGAATACCAACTATACCATGCTCCATTAAAAAAATTATGTCAAAACTGCTTTATGTGATTTGGGAGCCGATGTTAGTGTTATGACTTTCTCTTTATATAAAAGACATGATTTGAATAAACTCACTCCCGCTGAAATATCATTGCAAATGGCTTATACATCAACTTCCATACCTATCGGTGTTTGTGAGGATGTGCCCATTGTAGTTGCAAACGTTACTATCTTAACAGACTTTGTTATACTTGATATGCCCGAGGACAACAACATGTCAATTATCCTTGGTAGACCCTTTCTGAATACTGCAGGGGCTATTATTGATTGCAACAAAAGCAAGATCACTTTTCATATCAATGGTAATGAGCATACAATGCACTTTCTGAAGAAACAATTTCAAGTAAATGGTATTCATGTTATTGAAAATACTCCGACAATTACTATTGGAAGTTTTCAACTCCCTCTCCCTACTATCAAAAAGAAATACGAAACTCTTATTATTGGGGATATGCTTATCCCCGTAGAGGTAACTTAGTGTTATATGAGGATTCTTCGGTTTCATGTTACTCGGAAATAGTTTGTTAATAAGAATTGATCAACCTTATTAATGGATTCTTTTTTAGGGGCATGTGGTCGATGAATTTAGTAAGGACAACCTTCTATTCCTACCTTTTTGCTATCTGTTATTTCTAGTTAAATGCAATAAAATGACATGATTTTTCTGTTTTCTGAATTTTCTGTGCAATAAAAAATGGCCCAAAAATAAAAGTTCTCAGAATGCCCTAAAAATTTATTATGATTTTTTGTGTAATATGTAAGAATTTTTGGCACTGAACACACCCCAGGGGGTGCACCTATGAGCCACAAGCTCACGGCGCGCCTAGTGGGCTTGTGGGTCCCACAGGGACCCACTCACTTATTCCAGCTGCCCACTCCCTTCTTCTTCCTCCAGAAAAAATCACTTGCTTGCTCAAACCCGTGTTCTTGCTCTTTTGACTGCAATTTTTGATCTCCTTGCTCGGAACCCTGTTTCCCAAACTATTTCGGGAGATTGTTCTTCAGTATGTGACTCCTCCAATGGTCCAATTTTTTTTTGTTCTAGTGCTTTATATATTGCAAATTTTTGCTGCTGTGGTGATCATGTTCTTCAGCTTGCATGTCAAATTCATATGGTCCAAAGTAGTTTTGATGCATGTTATAGCCTCTAGATACTTACGGGAGAAGTTGCTATCAATCTTGTTGAGTTTGGTTCACATTTATTTTGAGTCACTAAAAATTTCAAAAAAAATCAGAAAAAGAAAATGCTCAAGTGGAGGTTAAGAGGATCTTCAAGCCGGACTCCTAAGGAGCCTCCTAAGCCCAAATATCATCTTACTCATGTTGCTGAAGTACAGCCGTGTGAATGGCCGTGCAACGCTTTCTTGAGGGATGCAGGAATTCTCGATGACTCCTATCATTTGTTGAACAACGCCGGCATTCTCCCCTTCATTGAAGATAAGTGTGACCAGTACCTTCTCCTCACAAATACTTTTGTGCAAAGTTTTCATTTTGACTCTAGGGCGGAACCACCTACTGTTACATTCAACCTATATGATGTTTCTAGAGAGATGACACTAGATGAGTTTTGTGAGGCTTGTTTGATTCCACCTGAGGGCAACCCTATAGAGCCACGTCCCCGTGACCTTGCGAATTTTATATCCGAAGTCACCGTTGGGGAGACGAAAGGAGTTTCTGAGGGTAGAGTTGGTAGCCTACATTACCGCATTTTGCGCTATTATTCATTATTTGCCAAGAGGTGTTTGACTGGATGGTGGGAGAGTGGAACACTCAGCTCTCCGAACCTTGCTATTTTGCGGCACGCTCTTTAAAGTGATATAACTTTTAGTTTGGGTGCCATGATTGCTCGACGGTTACACACTAACTGCTCGAAGGGAGCGATTTATGGTGGTATTTATGCTTCATGCCTCGCTAGACATTTTGAGATACCTATTAGGGACGAGGAGGCAAAAGAGAAGCTCTTACCTACAAGATACCTAGATTATGCTAGCATGGTTAGGCATGATTTTATTGACAGAGGCAAGACGTGATTCCGTTATTACTTGGTTTTTAGTCAAGGCACTCATGGTACTATTACCTTGCCCGCACCTTGTTTGTTCGATCTTACTTTAGGTAGGTACACTATTATGCCCGCGAACATTTACACTTGTTGGAGCTTGGTGCCGCCCCAAGTGGTCGAGCCTGAGCCAGCACCTGAGCCTGAGGCGGCCGCAGAGCCTGTTTACCAGTGGGATTCGCATGATCCCATCTATCAGTGGAACCTCGATGAGCCTCAGCACTATCCTGGAGAGGGATACTTCGACCCATGGCCATAGACCAACTTAGGACAAAAGCTTAAGCTTGGGGGAGTACGTATTTCTCACCGACATTACATTCATGCATCACACTTTCATTCCAGTTGTCGATGTTCATCCTCTTTCATTGTATAATCCATGTTAGTTTTATTTTCCCGTTTTCTTCTTGTGTGTTTGAAAAACTTGAAGAAAATCCAAAAATATTTCTCGCTTCTTTTAGTTTTTTCTTTCCAGTTAAATTAGTTGTAGTAATAAAAGAAAACCCAAAAAGATTTCTTGTTTCTTTTTTTTGCTGGTCGGGAGCTTTCCCGTGTAAATAGTTTTTCTTATTTTTGTTTTCTTTCGTTAAATTGCTTTCCTCTGAAAAACTAAAAACTCCAAAATATTTCAGTGTGTTTCTTTGAAATTCTTTTCTTTTGTTGAGTCATTGTAAGGAGAAGTCCACGATGAAAATCTTGAGTGGCTCTCATATACATTATTGTTGATCTAACAAAGAGCCCATATTATTTTGTCTTCTCCTCTAAATAAAATGTTTGTAGATTCCAGCTTAGTCCACATCACTCTTGCACTATTATTATTTTCATATCATTCGGTCATGCAAGTGAAAGGCAATAATGACGATATTTGATGAAGTTCCTGTGGCAAGGAAAAGCGGGTATTAACTCAACTTGTTTTTTATTTTGTAAATATATTTAACTCGGTATCCATGATTCAGCATATTATGATTAAACATGTTTATGATGAAAATTAGAGATTATAGTTGCTCATGCCATGCTTAAGTAGTTAGGAGTGGATAATGATTTATCTTGGGTGTCAACATGCATTAAAATGGTTATGATGTAGTATGATGATATGGTATCCTCCTCTGAATGTTTCGAGTGGCTTGACTTGGCACATGTTCATGCATGTAGTTGATTCAAAACCAACATAGCCTCCACGATATTTATGTTCATGGTGTTTATATCCTACTCATGCTAGTATTCAATGTTAATTACTCACAATGCATGATTATGACTGTTTTTGCTCTCTAGTTGGTCGCTTCTCAATCTATTTGCTAGCCTTCGCCTGTACTAAGCGGGAATACTGCTTGTGCATCCAAATACCTAAACCAAAGATATTCCAGATGAGTCCACTATATCTACCTATATGCGATATTACTCTGTCATTCCAAGTAAATTTGCATGTGCCACCTCTAAATATTCAAATGAACATCTGTTTTGTGTGCCCGTATCGCTCATGAAGCGATAGGGGGTGGTCAGTATCTTCCATGCTAAGCGGTTTATTCTCATGATGAGTGTTTATTCACTTGTCCTTGCACGAGAGGGGCTGGTAATCGGGATGCCCAGTCCCATGATTAAAATTACAAAATAAAAAAACAAACTCCCCTAGAAAGTTGTTGGTATGGAGGGCACCCGAGGATTCGGCTAGCCATGGCTTGTGTTTGTTGGTGGAGGGGGGGGTTTATAGAGCTGAGATTAGGGTTGGAGGTGCTCCAGGGGGCCCACAAGCCCTGGAGGCGCCCCCTAGGGCACGGCCTCCTGGCTTGTGGCCACCTCGTGGCTCCTCTGGCCTCGTCCCGAAGCTTCGTGGGTGTCTTCTTGTCCAAGAAAAATCATCAAAAAGTTTCATTCCGTTTGGACTCCATTTGGTATTGATTTTCTGTAAAAGACAAAAACAAGGAAAAAAGCAATTGGCACTGGGCACTAGGTTAATAGGTTAGTCCCAAAAAATGATATAAAATAGCATAATAATGCATATAAAACATCCAAGATGGATAATATAATAGCATGGAACAATCAAAAGTTATAGGTACGTTGGAGACGTATCAAGCATCCCTAAGCTTAATCCCTGCTCGTCCTCGAGTAGGTAAATGATAAAAACAGAATTTCTGATGTGGAATGCTACCTAACATGTTTATCAATGTAATCTTTCTTTGTTTGGCATGAATATTTAGATCCAAAAGATTCAAAAGAAAAGTTTAAAATTGACATAAAAACTGTAATACTTCAAGCATACTAATAAAGCAATCATGTCTTCTCAAAATATCATGGCTAAAGAAAGTTATCCCTACAAAATCATGTAATCTTGTCATGCTCTATCTTCATCACACAAAGTATTTATCGTGCACAACCCCGATGACAAGCCAAGCAATTGTTTCGTACATTTGACGTTCTCAAACTTTTTCAACTTTCACACAATACATGAGCGTGAGCCATGGATATAGAACTATAGGTGGAATAGAATGTGGCGCCCCCGGCTCGATCGTACACTAATCATGCACGCAAACGTGTACGATCAAGATCAGGGACTCACGGGAAGATATCACAACACAACTCTAAAACATAAATAAGTCATACAAGCATCATAATACAAGCCAGGGGCCACGAGGGCTCGAATACAAATGCTCGATCATAGACGAGTCAGCGGAAGCAACAATATCTGAGTACAGACATAGGTTAAACAAGGTGCCATAAGATGGCTAGCACAAACAGGGATACAACAGATCGAACAGGCGCAGGGCCTCCTGCCTGGGATCCTCCTAACTACTCCTGGTCGTCGGCGTCCTGGACGTAGTAGTAGGCTCCGTCCTGGTGGTAGTAGTCGTCGTAGGTGGCGTCTGGCTCCTGGGCTCCAGCATCTGGTTGCGACAACCAGCAAGAAGGGAAAAGGGGGGGAAAAGGAGGGGGAAAGCAACCGTGAGTACTCATCCAAAGTACTCGCAAGCAAGGATCTATACTACATATGCATGGTATATGTGTAAAGAGGCAATATCGGTGGACTGAACTGCAGAATGCCAGAATAAGAGGGGGATAGCTAGTCCTGTCGAAGACTACGCTTCTGGCAGCCTCCATCTTGAAGCAATAGAAGAGAGTAGTTGGAAGTAACCAAGCAACAACGTATAGCATAATCCTACCCGTCGATCCTCTCGTCGCCACCATGCGAGAGAGCGACCACCGGGTTATATCTGTCACTTGTAAGGGTGTGTTTTATTAAGTATCCATTTCTAGTTGTCATGAGGTCGGAATACAACTCCGGGTCGTCCTTTTACCGAGGGACACGGCTATTCGAATAGATAAACTTCCCTGCAGGGGTGCACCACATATTCCCCAACACGCTCGATCCCCTTTGGCCGGACACACTTTCCTGGGTCATGCCCGGCCTCGGAAGATCCACACGTCGCAGCCCCACCTAGGCTCAACAGAGAGGTCAGCACGCCGGACTAATCCTAGGCACTCTGGGGTCAGGGCCCATCGCCCAGTGCGCTCCTGCACGTTGCGTACGCGGCCGCGAGCAGACCTAGCAACCCACACGATCACGGCGGTTACGTTAGCGCGGTCCAACACGGCGCGCGCCGCTCAGTCGCTGACGTCAAGAAGGCTTCAGCTGATACCACGACGCCGGGATACCCATAACTACTCCCGCGTAGTTGGTTAGTGCGTATAGGCTAGTGGCCAGACTCAGATCAAATATCCAATCTCGTTAAGCGTGTTATTATGAAGTAAACGCGAACGCCGACCAGGGCCTGGCCCACCTGTCTCCTAGGTGGTCTCAACCTGCCCTGTCGCTCCGCCACAAAGATCCACACAAAGGGCCGTGGGGACAAAGGTCCTTTCAGCCCCCAATCCGTGAATCACTCGCGGGTACTCTTCGAGCCGACCCGACTTTAGTCACCATTTGTATAGTATGTATATACGTATAGTATAACCCGTGATCACCTCCCGAGTGATCACGGCCCGATAGTATAGCAAGGCAGACTGACAAGAATGCAGGGCCAATGATGATAAACTAGCATCCTACACTAGGCATTTAGGATTGCAGGTAAGGTATCAACCGAAGTAGCAACAGTGTCAGGCTATGCAGCAGAATAGGATTAACTGAAAGCAAGTAACATGCTACACTACTCTAATGCAAGCAGTATAGAGGAGAATAGGCGATATCTGGTGATCAAGGGGGGGCTTGCCTGGTTGCTCTGGCAAGTAGGGGTCGTCAACAACGTAGTCGGTCGGGGGCACCAGCAGCTGCGTCGGTCTCGTAGTCTACCGAGAGAAGAGGGGGAAGAAACAGTAAAACACGGCAATAATGCAACAGGGATGCATGACATGTCTAAATGATATGCCGGGGTGATATACAGCCTAACTAAGCGATTTAGTTAATTTAGGAATTTATTCGGATTTATTTAATTAAAGTTGACACTATTCATTTACGGAATCGGTCTAATTGTTCATCGTTCTCATAGCTGCGGGCGTCTGACGGAGATACCGAGGGCGTATCCGGGTTCGTATCGTCGTTCTGAGCAAGTTTCATGTATAAATATTTTCATCGGAGTTACGGTTTAAAAGATATGATTTTCTAAAGTTTTTATTAATTTCTGAAATTTTAATTAATTATTTAATTCAACATTATCCGAAACAGTAATTGATGACGTCAGCATGACATCATGCTGACGTCAGCAGTTAATTAGTTATTATAATTACTGTTTAATTAACACTAATTAGTTAATTAGATTAACCTAATCAGGATTAATTAAACTAATTAATTAATTAATTAATTATTTTAATCATTTATTTTTATTTCTTTCTTTTTCTTTTATTAAAACGTTCTGGGGGGGGGGGCCACTGGACAGTGGCACAGCCGGACTCGTCCGCGCTGTTGCCCGTCCAAGCCGGACGTGTCCGCGCGGTGGGGGGGGTGGGGGAGCGGGGGCACCCCCCGGGCGGCACGCACTGGCCAGGCCAGGGTGCGGTGGCCGGCCAGGGGTGGCGGCGAGGCCAGAGCCGAGCGGGGGGCCGCCGGCCGTGGCCGGTGGAGAGGCGCCGCGGGGAGAGCGCTGGGGCCGGCGCCGCCGTGCTCGGCGTGCGGCGCGGTGCTCGGCCGAGGGCGCGCGAAGGCAGGCAGGGGCCGGAGCGGGGCCGCGTGCACGGGGCAGGGGAGGGGGAGGCCTGGGGCCTCACCGAGATTCGCAGGGACGGGGCAGCGGGCTCGAGCTCGTGGAGGGGGGTCGCGACGGGGTCGAGGCGGGGCGTCGGCGTCGAGCGCGAGGAGGGGCTGGTGGAGGCCGGAGACGACGGGTCGACGGGGAGGCCGGCGTCGGTGGAGTCCGGCGAGGCGGCGAGGTCCAAGGGCGACGGCGGTTCGTGACGGCGTCGGAGACGAGGCGGAGACGGGGCGCGTCGGGGCGAGCGCGCGGGGCTCGGGCCCGAGCGAGGGCACGTCGGGGACGAGGTCGTCGGCGACGACGGCGACGGAGACGAGGTGCAGGCCGGCGGGATGCTTGGGCTCCGGGCGGCGGCGAGCGGCGTCGGCGACGGGGCGGACGGGATCGGGATCGCCCCGATCCAGATCCAGCCGAGGGAGGGGGGGGGCGACCGGGGGGGGGGGAATGTGGATCAGGAGGGGGCTAGGGTTCGGCCGGTGGGGGGGGGGGGGGGGGGTGGCTATGTAGCGCCGCTGGGCCGGCCTGGCGGCCCGTGGCTTGCTGGGCCGAGGCCCAGTCGGGGGGGGTGTTTCTCTTTTTTTTTCTTTCTGTTTCTTTTTCCTTCCCTTTTTTTTTCTCTTTTCTCTACTGTTAAATGTTTAGGCCCCAAATGGTTTTTGTAAAAAGTGTGACCTATTTCATAAATACCAGTGCATTATTCCTTAACACCTAAAATTAGTTTGGACAAAACATAATTCCATATTTATTTCAGATTTGATAAATGGTTATTAAATATTATCTTTATCCACTGTTTGAGGTTGTTCGAGTCACTTATCCAATTCCAATGATGTTGGTTTCAATTTTAGAATAGCCTCTGGAATATTTGTTATTTATCTGACATTTTAGTTTCTATGTTGGACAACTTTTATATCCCACTTTCATTTAAATTTGAATTTGACTTAGGAGTAGAAATGCAACATGATGCTAATGATGATTATGCACTATTAATCATGATGACATGGCCTCATCAAAAGGGTGATCTCTGTAGCTTAATACAGGGGGTGTTACATAGAATATGATAGTGGAGGTTGTGTGGAGAAGATAAAAAAAGGAGAAAGTCTCACATTGACGAGGCTAATCAATGGGCTATGGAGATGCCCATAAATTGATGTCAATGCAAGGAGTAGGGATTGCCATGCAACGGATGCACTAGAGCTATAAGTGTATGAAAGCTCAAAAGAAAACTAAGTGGGTGTGCATCCAACTCACTTGCTCATGATGATCTAGGACATTTTGAGGAAGCCCATCATTGGAATATACAAGCCAAGTTCTATAATGAAAAATTCCCACTAGTAATATATGAAAGTGACAAGATAGGAGACTCTCTATCATGAAGAACATGGTGCTACTTTGAAGCACAAGTGTGGAAAAGGATAGTAACATTGTCCCTTCTCTCTTTTTCTCTCTTTTTTTCTTTTTTTTTTCTTTTGGGCTCTTTGGCTTCTTTATTTTATTGTATTTAATTCCGGAGTCTCATCCTGACTTGTGGGGGAATCATAGCCTCCTTCATCCTTTCCTCACATGGGACAATGCTCTACTAATGATGGTCATCACACTTTTATTTACTTACAACTCAAAAATTACAACTAAATACTAGAACAAAGATATGACTCTATATGAATGCTTCATGCATATGAAAGCAATATGACAATGATGGTGTGTGTCATAATAAAACGAAACGGTGGAAGTTGCATGGCAATATATCTTGGAATGGCTATGGGAATGCCATAATAGGTAGGTATGGTGGCTTTTTTAAGGAAGATATAAGGTGGCTTATGTGTGAAAGAGCGTATCATATGATGGGGTTTGGATGCACCGGCGAAGTTTGCACCAACTCTCAAGGTGAGAAAGAGCAATGCGCGGTACCGAAGACGCTAGCAATGATGGAAGGGAGAGAGTGCGTATAATCCATGGACTCAACATTAGTCATAAAGAACTCACATACTTATTGCAAAAGTTTATTAGCTATCGAAACAAAGTACTAATATGCATGCTCCTAGGGGGAGATTGGTTGGAAAAGACCATCGCTCGTCCCCGACCGCCACTCATAAGGAAGACAATAAAAAAATCATGCTCGAACTTCACCGCATAACTAGAGACCATACGTGCATGCTTCGGGAATCACAAACCTTGACACAGATATTCTTACTAATCCACAATTACTCACTAGCATGACTATAATATCACCATCTTTATATCTCAAAACAAATGCAAGGAATGAAACTTCTCATATATCCAATGATCTTCATGAAAGTTTTTATTATATCCCTCTTGAATACCCATCATATTAGGACTAAATTCATAACCTAAGAAAATTGACATACTATTTATAAGACTCCCAAAATAATATAAGTGAAGCATGAGAGTTCATCAATTTCTATAAAAGAAAACCACCATCGTGCTCTAAAAACATAAAAGTGAAGCACTAGAGCAACTACCTAGCTCAAAAGATATAAGTGAAGCACATAGAGTATTCTAATGAATTCACCATTAATGTGTGTCCCTCTCAAAAGGTGTGTACAGCAAGGATGATTGTTGCAAACTAAAAATCAAAGACTCATATAATACAAGATGCTCCAGGCAAAACACATATCATGTGGTGAATAAAAATATAGCCTAGAGTAATTTTACCGATGGATTGAAGACAAAAGAGGGGATGCCATCCAGGGCATCCCCAAGCTTAGATGTTTGGTTGTCCTTGAATATTACCTTGTGGTGCCTTGGGCATCCCCAAGCTTAAGCTCCTGCCACTCCTTATTCCGTAGTCCTTCAAATCTTCACCCAAAACATGAAAACTTCACAACACAAAACTCAACAAAAAAACTCGTGAGATCCGTTAGTATGATAAAACTAATCTCCACTTTTAGGTACTGTTGTGAACTCATTTAAATTTTATATTTGCATTATATATACTGTATTCTAACTTCTCCATGGCTCATACCCCCCGATACTACCCATAGATTCATCAAAATAAGCAAACAACACATCAAAAACAGAATCTGTCAAAAACAAAACAGTCTGTAAAGACCCGAATTATAGTCATACTTATGTAACTCCAAAATTCTGAAAAATTAGGACAACAGATGAAATTCATATGTAAAACTTGTGTAAAAACTTCAGAGTTTTTCCATGTTCTAGTGAATTTTAACAATTCTGCTACTGGACGCAAAAGTTTCTGTTTTTCAGCAAAATCAAATCAACGATCTACCAAAGCATCCCAAAGGTCTTACTTGTCACAAACACTAAATAAAACACTAAAACACAATCATAAAAGAATTATAATTTCATAAACTCATAAAAACAGAAAAGAAAAATATTGGGTTATCTCCCAACAAGCGCTTTTATTTAAAGCCTTTTAGCTAGGCGTAATTTTAATGATGCTCACATAAAAGACAAAAAATTGAAGCACAAAGAGAGCATCATATAGCATGTGAAAAACAAGTTTAAGTCTAACATACTTCCTATGCATAGGCATTTTATAGGGAAAAGATTTACCAAGACAAGCAAAAACTAGCATATGCATGGAATAAGAAAGAAACAATAGCAATCTCAACATAACGAGAGGTAATTTAGTAACATGAAAATTTCTACAACCATATTTTCCTCTCTCATAATAATTACATGTAGGATCGTAATCAAATTCAACAATGTAGCTATCATATCAAATATTTCTCTTCATGATCCACATGCATAAAAGTTTTATAATCTTCCAAGATAGTGGGATTAACATCAACTAAAGTCATGACCACTTCAAACCCACTTTTATCAAAAAATTCATAAAATTGAACACTCTCCAAATATATGGGTTTATTTTTAGATAAAGTTGACACTCTTCCAAACCCACTTTCAATATTATAGCAAACATATTCATCATGAAGCTTAAATAAATTTTCAAGATCATAAGAAGCATTATCACCCCAATTATGATGATTGCAATAAGTAGTGGACATAGCAAAATTAGCATCCCCAAGCTTGGGGTTTTGCATATTCTTAGCAAAATTGACATTAATAGAATTTATAATAACATCATTGCAATCATGCTTTTCATTCAAGGAGCTATCATGAATCACTTTATAAATTTCTTCTTTTAGCACTTCATCACAATTTTCAGATTCACGACTTTCAAGCAAAACTTCATAAAGATAATCTAGTGCACTCAACTCACTAGCAATTGGTTCATCATAATTCGATCTATTAAAAATATTAGCAAGTGGATGAGGATCCATAAGCTTTTTGTTTGCTATTTTTCAATAAACATACAATTATACCAAGAGAACAAGCAAACAAACCAAGTAAGACATAAAGGCAAACGAAAAGGCAAACGGAAAAAGGCAAATAAAAAGGCAATTTTTTTGTATTTTTCTGAAAATGTTTTAGAAGTGGGGTAGAGGAAAATGTGATGCCCCGGCTTAATCGTGGACTAATCATACACGCAAATGCACATGATCAAGCCTAAGGACTCACTTGAAGATATCACAACACAACTCTAGACACAAATTAAAATAATACAAGCTTTATATTACAAGCCAGGGACCTCGAGGGCTCGAATACATAAGCTCGCATACAAGCGTCAGCGGAAGCATCAGATATCTGAGTACAGATATAAAAGGTAAAACAGAGATAAGCCTTAAAAGGCGGGGCAAAACGAATACTACGATCAAAAAGGTGCAGGCCTCCTGCCTGGGACCCTCCAAACCTACTCCTGGTCGTTAGCCAACTTGTAGTAGTAGCCACCCTCGGGGTAGTAGTAGTAGTCGTCGGTGGGGCAGCTGGCTCTGGGGCTCCGTCACCTGGTCGCATCAAACGGATATGGGGAAAAAGAGGAAGCAAAGCAACCATGAGTACTCATCCGAAGTACTCAGCAAGCAAGGATCTACACTATGTATGCAACATTATCAAAGGAAGGCTGTATATGTGGGCTGGGCTGCAGAAATGCCAGAATAGAGAGAAGGCCTAGTCCTATCGAAGACTAGCATCTTCAGCATCTTCAAGCATCTTCAGTGGTCTTGCAGCATTAGAAGAGTGTAGATCAGCATAATGTAAAGTACTAGTAGTGTTATCAACCTCACCCAGAGATCCTTTCTCGACTCCCTGCGAGAAAGCAATCCCAGAGCCATACAGTCATCAACCTCGCCCAGAGATCCTTTCTCGACTCCCTGAGAGAAAGCAATCCCAGAGCCATACTATCCATTTCTCATCACAAGTATCCAGTTCTAATTGTATCGATCGGGATACAACTCCGAGCGTCCGTTACCGAGGATTCGGCTATGCATAGATTAGTTCTTCCCTGCAGGGGTGCACCAACTTACCCACCACGCTCGCTTAACTCCGGCCGGACACACTTTTCTGGGTCATGCCCGGCCTCGGCCAAACGACACACCACAACCCTACCTAGAGCTCAGCAGAGAGGTCCCCGCCGGTCTACATCCTAAGCACTCAGGGGTCTTGGGCCATCGCCCTGTGCACTCCGGGTCGTTGCGAGCAGGGCGAATCTCGGTACCACCACTACAGGATGGCGCCGGCCCAGCCATGGCGCAATGCTGAACTGGATGTCTGATAGAGCTTTCGGCTGATGCTACGATGCAGAGTGCCCATAACTGTTCCCACGTGATGGTTAGTGCTATCAGGCCAGAGGCCTGCTCGGATCAAATATCCAAATCGTTAGTGAATTAGGGGCTTGAGGTAACAAGCAGAGACTCACGATAGATGTGACCCCATCGCCCCGTCTCGAGGACTTGCGGCAAGGGCTAAGAAGGCCCTGCCACGCCTCGTATTTATCTCTCGGGTACCGTCCAGGTCAACCCGTCTCCACATCACTCGCGGGTACCCCTCAGGGTCGACCCGCCTTTCCAAGTAACAGTTGTAAAGTCCAAGTATCCGTGTGTCCATAACATCAGGAAATCCGAGGTATCACCCTCGTTGGATTCCTACTCGATGTATCCGTCAAGGTGAACTTAGGAGGAATCACCCTCGAGGTTCACACTTGAGGTGTTACACGACGGCGTCGTTATCGGAAGTGGTGAAGGAGGAATCACCCTCGATGACCATGACCGATTAGCTACTCTACAGAGTTAACATCAGAAGTGCTAAACGAGGTATCACCCTCGGCACTCGATGGTAACGCTGCAGTGTCGTACAACTAAGGGGGTGATGTGCGGTGCCGGGGCCTGGTTGTCGATCACGTTGATCGAGTCATCTGATAATCTAGCGGGGGCAACTGGGTTAAAGTGGGGTCTCTGGTGGATCTCTACCGAGCCTATACTAAGCAGTTTAGGATAAGCAGGTAATTATCAAAAGCAGGTTACAAAATCAGGTCATGCATCAGAATAAGTAAAGCAGTAACATCAACTATTCTAATGCAAGCACAAGAGAGAAGAGAATAGGCGATATAGGCATGTTCAAAAAGGGGGGTGCTTGCCAGGTTGCTTGGCGACAAAGGCAGAGCCGTCAGTGGGGTCGTCGATCTCCGGAGCTGTGTCGGTCTCGGGGACTACGTCGGTACCGGGATCTACCGAGAGAGAAGAGGGGGAAGAAACAGTAATTATAAAGCACACAAAGGTAACACAGATGCACGACATGACAATAAGCAGTGTTAGGTGTGCCCTAACACGGTGCTAGACGATACGGGCGAAGGGGGATAACATACGGGATTGTTTTCCCGAGGTTAGGCATTTTTGGACAGACAAACCGGAGGGAAAAGGTTCAATGTTCGCAATGCTAGGGACGTGTGGCGGACGAACGGACCGCGTATTTGGAATTGTCTCATCGTTCTGAGCAACTTTCATGTACAAAGTATTTGCATCCGAGTTACGGATTATTTTATATTAATTTATAAAGATTTAATCATTTTTAGAATTTACAGAATTAAATTAATTAAACAATGTAATTATGGCGTCAACGTGATGTCACCATGAGGTCAGCAGCACCAACAGTTGACTAGGTCAACCTTGGCAGGTGGGACCCATTCGTCATAGACTTAGATTAACTAAACATGGTTAATTAGTTTAATTACTTAATTAGGTTAACTAATTTTAATTAGTTTAATTAAACATAATTAATTAATTAATTATTAGTTTTATTAAATTCATTTCATTTTTTTATAAACGTTCTGGGGGTGGGCCCCTTGTGTCATAGGCAGGGGGCCCTAGCGGGCACGGGCACGTGGGCTAACGGGCGAACCCGAGCGCGGCATCGGGCACGGCCCGAACGGGCGCTGGCCCGCGGGGGTGCACCCGACGGGGCGCAGCAGGGCGGCTGGCGGGAGCGGGTGCCGGCACGCCGGCGTGGAGCTCTGATGGGCTGCAGCCGGGTGGAGCAGGGGGGAGCAGGGGCGGCCGGTGGAGGTGGGAGAGGCAGGAAGGCGGCGAGCGGCCACGACCGGGACACGGGAGGCGAGCGTGCGGTTGCCGGAGCAGAGCGGGCAGCGGGACGGTGCGGGGGCGCAGCCGCAGAGCGCGAGGGGTACCGCGGAGGGCGTGGGTGGCGCAAGCCGCAGCGGCTGCAGCAGCGGGAAGGCGCGGCCGCCCCGAGGGCAGAGGAGCGGGGGCCGCTGCGAGGGGCGCGGTGGCGGGCGAGGGCGCGGCGAGTAGGACCGTGGCGGGCGCGGCGCGGCGCGTGTGCTGGGCGCGCGCTGGCCGTGGGCGCCGGCGGTGGGCGCGGCGATGTCCTGTACGGGGGGGAGGGGGGGAAGGTGGGGAGGCGGAGGCGGAGGCCTCACCAGCGTTGCAGGGGAACGGTGGTGCGGCGAGGCTCGGTGATGGACGGCGATGGAGAGACGGGGACGGCGGCGTGCGACGGCGAAGGCTATGGAGGAGCGCGCGGGGAGCTCGGGGAAGACGGCGCGGTGCAGGAGGGAGAGGCAGGAGGTCGGGAGGGACGGCGCCGGCGAGGTGACTCCGCGGAGGAGGATGAAGGCACGGCGGGGTGGCGACCGGCGGCGTCGGGGGCAGTTCCCCTGATCTGGATCGGGAGGAACAGAGGGAGGAGAGGGATTCGTTCGTGGGGGGAGTGGGGTGTCGATGGGTTAGGGTTACGGGGTAGTGGGGGGGTTATGGGAGGCTGGCTGGCCGGCTGGGTCAGCCTGGCTAGCCCAGTGGCCAGCTGGGCCGAGGCCCAGCGAGGGGGGTTTCTTTCTTCTTTTACTTTTCTGTTTTATTTACTTTTTCTTATTTTTGTTTGCATTTATTTTAAGCCATCAATGACTTTGCCAAAAATGTGCCACTGGTCAAAACAATTTCAAGGGAATATTGTGCACTGCTATGAAAAGTTCGAACCTCATTTGAATTCATTTGATTTATGGTTGGAATTTAAAAGTGATGGAAGGGTGTTGTTGGGTCATTCAAAAATAGCTAGGAGCATTTTTGGAGTCTCAATTAATGTTGGTTTTATTTTTAGAATAGCTTTGGGATTATTTACAATATTATGAACTATTTTGATTAATTATCTGAAGAAGTAATTACTTGAATTCCAAATGAAATTTGTACTTGATGTTGGATTATTACTTAACTATTTTTCTTAGGGCATAATAATGATGACTTCGCAGGAGTAAGAGGTGATCACTGTAGTGTGATGCTGGGGATGTTACAGAAAATGAGAGGCAAATGGCGAATAATGTAATGCAAGAGATGAGAGTTTATGATAGGTACTTGGTAGGCTTGATGTAGAACCTCCCCGGCAACAGCGCCAGAAATTCTTCCTGCTACTTCTTGAGCTTGTGTTGTTTTTTTCCCTTGAAGAGGAAAGGGTGATGTAGCAAAGTAGAGATAAGTATTTCCCCCAGTTAAGAACCAAGGTATCAATCCAGTAGGAGGAACACACAAGTCTCCAATGATAGCACCTGCACAAACTAACAAATACTTGCACCCAACGCGATATAAGGGGTTGTCAATCCCTTCACGGTTACTTGCAAGGATGAGATTTGATAGAGATAGGTATAAAAGATAAATAAAAGTGCAAAATAAAGTAAAGGTAAATAAATTGCAGCAAGGAATTTTTGTGTTTTTGGTTTTATAGATCTGAAAATAATTTGATAAAAATAGACCCGGGGCCATAGTTTTCACTAGAGGCTTCTCTCTTGAAAGAACACATACGGTGGGTAAACAAATTACTGTTGAACAATTGATAGAAAATCGCAAAGTTATGACGATATCTAAGGCAATGATTATGAATATAGGCATCACGTCCATGACAAGTAGACCGACTCCTGCTTGCATCTACTAGTATTACTCCACACATCGACCGCTATCCAGCATGCATCTAGTGTATTAAGTTAACAAGAATGGAGTAACGCCTTAAGCAAGATGACATGATGTAGAGGGATAGATCCAATCAATATGGTAAAAACCCCATATTTTTATCCTTAATGGCAACAATACAAATACATGCCTTGCTACCCCTTCTGTCACTGGGTGAGGACACCACAAGATTGAACCCATCACAAAGCACCTCTCCCATTGCAAGAAAAATCAATCTAGTTGGCCAAACCAAATCAATAGATCGGAGAGAAATACAAAGCTATCTTAATCATGCATAAAAGAGTTTAGAGAAGACTCAAATAATATTCATAGATAATCTGATCATAAATCCACAATTCATTGGATCTCAACAAACGCACCACAAAAGAAGATTACATCGAATAGATCTCCAAGAACATCGAGGAGAACATTGTATTGAAGATCAAAGAGAGAGAAGAAGCCATCTAACTACTAGCTATGGGCCCGTAGGTCTGTAGTAAGCTGCTAACACATCATCGGTAGGGCATCAAGGTTGATGTAGAGGCCCTCCGTGATCGAATCCCCCTCCGGCAGAGTACCGAAACAGGTCTCTAGATGGGATCTCGCGAGGACAGAAACTTTCGGTGGCGAAAAAGTATTTTTGGTGTGCCCCCTGGTAAACAGGGAATATTTGGGAATTTATAGAGCTCAGATTAGGGTTGGAGGTGCTCCAGGGGCCCACAAGCCCTGGAGACGCCCCCCTAGGGCGCGGCCTCCTGGCTTGTGGCCACCTCGTGGCTCCTCTGGCCTCCTCCCAAAGTTTCGTGGGTGTCTTCTTGTCGAAGAAAAATCGTCAAAAAATTTCATTCTGTTTGGTATTGATTTTCTGTCAAGACAAAAACAAGGAAAAAAACAGCAACCGGCACTAGGCACTAGGTTAGTAGGTTAGTCCCAAAAATGATATAAAATAGCATAATAATGCATATAAAACATCCAAGATGGATAATATAATAGCATGGAACAATAAAAAATTATAGATACGTTGGAGATGTATCAGACGGTGATGGGTTGGATGAGATTTATCATGTAATCGAGTTAGTTTTGTTAGGGCTTGATCCCTAGTATCCACTATGTTCTGAGATTGATGTTGCTATGACTTTGCTATGCTTAATTCTTGTCACTAGGGCCCGAGTGCCAAGATTTCAGATCTGAACCATTTATGTTTTCACCAATATATTTGTGTTCTTGATCCTACCATGCAAGTTATACGCACCTATTACGTCTTATGATCCACATACCCCAAGGTGACGATAATTGGGATTCTTTCCGGTGATTACCGTAGTTTGAGGAGTTCATGTCTTCACCATGTGTTAATGCTTTGTTCTGGTTCTCTATTAAAAGGAGGCCTTAATATCCCTTAGTTTCCTTATGGACCCCGCTTCCATGGGAGGGTAGGACAAAAGATGTGATGCAAGTTCTAATTGTAAGCATGTATGACTATATACGGAAGACATGCCTACATTACATTGATGAACTGGAGCTAGTTCTGTGTCACCCTTGGTTATAACTATTACATGATAAATGTTATCCAGCATAATTATCCATCACCGATCCAATGCCTACGAGATTTTCATATATTGATCTTTGCTAAGTTACTACTGTTGCTGCTACTGTCACAATTGCTACAAAACTACTGCTACTGATGTTACTGTTACCGTTGCTACTATTACCACCGCTATCAAACTACCATATTACTGTGCTACTGATCACTCTGCTGCAGATATTTAGTTCTCCAGGTGTGGTTGAATTGACAACTTAACTGGTAATACTTGCAAATATTCTTTGGCTCCCCATGTGTCGAATCAATAAATTTGGGTTGAATACTCTACCCTCAAAAACTGTTGCGATCCCCTATACTTGTGGGTTATCAACATCGACTATATGACAATTCACCATCTTTGGGCCTAAGGGAAGGCATTGTGGAGTAGTAATTAGATGATGGGTTGCTAGAGTGATAGAAGCTTAAACACTAGTTTATGCGCTATTCTGTAAGGGGCTGATTTGGATCCATATGTTTCATGCTATGGTTAGATTTATCTTAATTCTTCTTTCATAGTTGCGGATGCTTGCGAGAGGGGTTAATCATAAGTGGGAGGTTTGTTCAAATAAGAACAGCACCCAAGCACCGGTCCACCCACATATCAAATTATCCAAGTAACTAACGCGAATCAAACAAACATGATGAAAATGACTAGATAAAATTCCCGTGTGTCCTCAAGTACGCTTTGCTTATTATAAGAGACCGTTCTGACCCGTCCATTGCTACAAAAAGGATTGGGCTACCTTGCTGCCCCCCTTGTTGCACTTTTTACTTGTTGCTCATTACAAATTACTTGTTACCGATAATTTTAGTGCTTGCAGACAATACCTTGCTGAAAACCGCTTATCATTTCCTTCTGCTCCTCGTTGGGTTCGACACTATTACCTATCGAAAGAACTATGACTGATCCCCTATTCTTGTGGGTCATCAGTATAATCCATGGACTCACATCAGTCATTAAGAACTCATATACTTATTGCAAAAGTTTATTAGCCCTCGAAGCAAAGTACTACTATACGCATGCCCCTAGGGGGATAGATTGGTAGGAAAAGACCATCGCTCATCCTCGACCGCCACTCATAGGGAAGACAATCAATAATAAATCATGCTCCAACTTCTTAGCATAACGGGAGACCATACGTGCATGCTTCGGGAATCACAAACCTTAACACTAATATTCTTACTAAACCACAATCATTCACTAGTACCTCCCACATATTTCCATCTTAATATCGCAAAACTATTGCAAGGAATCAAACTTATCATATTCATTGATCTACATGAAAGTTTTTATTATATCCCTTTTGAATACCTATCATATTAGGACCAAATTCATAACCCGTGCATATTGCCATTACTTTTATAAGACTCTCAAAATAATTTAAGTGAAGCATGAGAGTGCAACTATTTCTTTAAAATATAACCATCGTCGTGCTCTAAAAAATATAAGTGAAGCACTGGAGCAACAGCCAAGCTCAAATGATATAAGTGAAGCAGAAAGAGTATTTTAACAAATCACGAATGAGTGCGTGTCCCTCTAAAAAGGTGTGTACAGCAAAGATGATTGTGGCAAACTAAAAATCAAACAAAGAAAAGACTCATATAATACACGACGCTACAAGCAAAACTCATATCATGTGATGAATAAAAATATAGCTTCAAGTAATTTACCGATGGTTGGTAGACGAATGAGGGGATGCCACCCGGGGCATCCCCAAGCGTAGATGCTTGGATCTCTTTGAATATTACCTTGGGGTGACTTGGGAATCCCCAAGCTTAGGCTCTTGCCACTCTCTATTCCTTCATCCATCGCGATCACACTTAAAACTTGAAAACTTCAGCACACAAAACTCAACAAAAACCTTCGTGAGATTCATTAGTATAAGAATCAAATCACAAACTTTAAGTATTGTTATGAACCCATTCATATTTTATTATTTTATAATACCTACTATATTCCAACTTCTCCATGACTTATACCCCCCGATACAATCCATAGATTCATCAAAACAAGCAAACTATGCAACGAAAAAAGAATGTGTCAAAAACAGAACAGTCTGTAGTAACCTGAATAATGACTATAGTTCTGTAACTCCAAAAGTTCGGAAAAATAAGGACAACGTGGCCAATTTCTATATCAATCATGTGTAAAAATTCAGAATTTTTCCACGTTCCAGTGAATTTAGAGAATTCCAGTACTGGGCGCTAAAGTTTTTGTTTTTTCACAGTATCAAATCAACTATCAACCAAATCATCCCAAAGGCTTTACTTGGCACAAACACTAATTAAACACACAAAAATACAACCATAACAGTAGCATAATTGTGTGCACACCCAAAAAACAGAAAAGAAACAAGAAAAATAAAGATAACTATTGGGTTACCTCCCAATAAGCGCTATTGTTTTACGCCCCTAGCTAGGCGTAATGCATAGTTTCAAGTTTTGTCATATTTGGTCTTAATGGCCCTAGCAACTCCTATTTCACTCTCTTTGCCATTATCAATAATATGAACTAAATGATCAAGCTTGGTGCTAAGGATTTTTATTTCCTTCAAAACACAAAGAGAAACCTTTTGTTCTAAAGCATCAAATCTCCTATTATGTGACACCACATTACTATTTATTTTCGAGGTAAGATTAAATATCCCTCGAAAGTTGGAATCCATACTAGTTTTAGTTTCTTTTATTGGCTCAGTTTGGCGATAGCTCACTAGAATGGTAGGCTCAATAGTTTCAACCTTTGGTTGTCCAAATACGCTTTTCATCTTTTCATAGGTGTCAAAGGCATTATTTCCATGGAAATCATTTTCAAACATAGAATCCAAGACACGTCTATGAACAAGAGGTAGACCAACATAAAAACTTCTAAGGAGCAATTTAACATGACTATTAGGCTTAGCCCTCATTTGTATTTCTAATAATCTATCCCAAGCTTCTTTTAAAGATTCATCATTAAAATGCTTGAAATTTAAATTTCTGAACCCTCTCCAAGATAAGGAGGGGAAGGCATATCAGGAGAGGAGCTATCCATAATGGTAAAACAAGCAAACAGGCAAAAAAGGCAAACAATTCCTTTTGTGCTTTTGTAAAATGTTTTAGAAGTGGGGGAGATGAAAACGAGAGGAAAATGGAAAATGAAAGTAAATGCAAGGAGATGAAAGTTTATGCAATGATACTTGATAGGTTTTGGTGATGTCTCCCCGGCAATGGCGCCAGAAATTCTTCCTGCTACTTGTGAGCTGCGTTGGGATTTACCCGAAGAGGATAGGATGATGCAGTATAGTAGATATAAGTATTTCCCTTAGTTAAGAACCAAGATTATCAATCTAGTAGGAGAACCACACAAAACCTCGTTAACAACACCTACACACAAAAGAATAAATACTTGCACCCAACGCAAACAATGGCATGTCAATCCCTTGGCGGTTAATTGCAAGGATCAAGTCTGATAATGGTATATAGATAAAAAAATAAAAAAATAAAGGTAAATAAATTGCAGCAAGGTATTTTTGGATTTTCATATAGGATAAAGATAGACCCGGGGGCATAGTTTTCAGTAGAGGCTCCTCTCTCGAATAAAAAGCATACAGTGGGTAGACATATTACTATTGGCAATTGATAGAAAAGTGCATAGTTATGAAGATATTCAAGGAAATGATCATGTATATAGGCATCATGTCCGAGACAAGTAGACCGACTCCTTCCTGCATGTACTACTATTACTCCACACATCGACTGCTATCCAGCATGCATCTAGAGTATTAAGTTCATAAAGAACGAAGTAACGCCTTAAGCAAGATGACATGATGTAGACAAAGTAAACTCAAGCAATATGAATAAACCCTATAGTTTTCCCCTTAATGGCAACAATACAAATATGTGTCTTGTCCCCTTATGTCACTGGAATATAGATCACCGCAAGATTGAACCCATTACAAAGCACCTCTCCCATTGCAAGATAAACCAATCTAGTTGGCCAAACTAAACGGACAGATCGGAGTGAAATACAAAGCTATAATAATCATGCATATAAGCATTCAAAAAAGACTCAAATAATATTCATGAATAATCTGATCATAAACCCACAATTCATCGGATCCCAACAAACACACCACAAAAGAAGATTACATCGGATAGAACTCTAAGAACATCTACGAGAATATTGTATTGAAAATCAAAGAAAGAAAAGAAGCCATCTAGCTACTAGCTATGGACCCGTAGGTCTGTGGTAAACTACTCACACATCATCCAAAGGGCAGCAAGGCTGATGTAGAAGCCCTCCATGATCGATTCCCCTCCGGCAGAGTGCCGGAAAAGGCCTCTAGATGGAATCATGGAAGAACAGAAACTTGCGGCGGCGGAAAAAGTAATTTGGGTGGCTCTCCTTGGTTTCCCGATTTTAGAGAATTTATAGAGATGGAATTAGGTCAAACGAAGAAACGAGGGGCCCACAAGGTACTTGGGCGTGCCCCTATGATGTCTACTATGCAACCTTCTTCTTGTAGATTCGTGTTGGGCCTCCAAGCGCAGAGTTTTGTAGGACAGTAGCAAATTTCCCTCAAGTGGATGACCTAAGGTTTATCAATCCGTGCGAGGCGTAGGATGAAGATGGTCTCTTTCAAACAACCCCGCAACCAAATAACAAAGAGTCTCTTGTGTCCCCAACAAACCCAATACAATGGTAAATTGTATAGGTGCACTAGTTTGGCGAAGAGATGGTGATACAAGTGTAATATGGATGGTAGATATAGGCTTTTGTAATATGAAAATATAAAAACAGCAAGGTAACTAGTAGTAAAAGTGAGCGAAAATGGTATTGCAATGCTTGAAAACAAGGCCTAGGGTTCATACTTTCACTAGTGCAAGTTCTCTCAACAATGATAACATAATTGGATCATATAACAATCCCTCAACGTGCAACAAAGAATCACTACAAAGTTTCTATCGGAGAATGTAGGACGAAAACGTGCATCAACCCCTATGCATAGATTACCTCAATGTCACCTCAGGAATCCGCGAGTTGAGTACCAAAATATACAGCAAGTGAATCAATAGAACATCCCATTTTCACCACAGACATCCCATCGCAAGACATACATCAAGTGTTCTCAAATCCAATACTCAATCCAACATAACGAAACCTCAAAGAGCAAGACTCAATTCATCACAACAAGATATAGAGAGGGAAGAAACACCATATGATCCAACTATAATAACAAAGCTCGCGGTACATCAAGATCGTGCCAAATCAAGAACACGAGAGAGAGAGATCAAACACATAGCTACTGGTACATACCCTCAGCCCCGAGGGTGAACTACTCCCTCCTCGTCATGGAGACCGCCGGGATGATGAAGATGGCCTCCGGTGATGATTCCCCCCCTCCGACAGTGTGCCAGAACAGGGTCCCGATTGGTTTTTGGTGGCTACAGAGGCTTCCGGCGGCGGAACTTCCGATCTAGGTTTATTTCTGGAGTTTTCTCTATTTATAGGACTTTTTGGCGTCGGTGACCAGTCAAGGGGGTCCATGAGGCGGCGGCAAGGCAGGGGGCGTGCCCTAGGGGGGGCGCCCTCCACCCTTGTGGTTGCCTCGGGACTCCTCTCTGGTATCTTTTCGCTCCAGTATTTTTTATATTTTCCAAAAATATTCTCCGTAAATTTTTAGCTCATTTCGAGAACTTTTATTTCTACACAAAAAACGTCACCACGGTAGTTCTGCTGAAAACAGCATCAGTCCGGGTTAGTTCTAATAAAATCATACCAAAACCATATAAAATTGTTGTAAACATGGCATGAATACTTCATAAATTATAGATACGTTGGAGACGTATCAGCATCCCCAAGCTTAATTCCTGCTCGTCCTCGAGTAGGTAAATGATAAAAGAAATAATTTATGAAGTGTGGATGCTAGCAAGTACACAAGTTTGATCAATAATAATTTCAAGAGAAAAGTATACTTTTCGTCCCTCAACTTTTGACGGACTTTAGATTTGGTCCCTCAACTTCTAAACCGGACAAATTGCATCCCCAACTATTGAAACCGGACAAGGTTCGTCCCTGGACTCGATTTTGCCCGGTTTTGCTGCTGACTCACCCGGTTTTGACCGAGTTGACTCAAATTCCTGTATTTTTTCCGAACCAACGTACTTTTTCAAGTTTGCGTATTTTCTTAAATTCTTGTATTTTTTCAATCAGTGTACTTTTTCCAAATCCATGTACTTTCTTCAAGTTCGCGTAATTTTTTCAAATTCACATACTTTTTCCAAATCCGCATCGTATTTTTGGAAAAAAAATCATGAAATTAAATAAGTACATGAACTAGAATAAAAGTATGTGATTTTAAAAAAAATATGCAAACGTGAAAAATGTACGTGGTTTTGTAGAAAAATACGTGAATTTCAAAATAGTACGTGAACTTGAAAACATTACACGAATAATGAAAAATACGCGAACTTGGAAATGGTACATGGATTTTTAAAAGTACATGATTTTTTTTTAAATCTTGGTTTGGAACAGTACAAGGATTTGAAAAAATTACGCGAATTTGATACAATTACACGAACTGAGAAAAGTACACAAACTGAAAAAAGTACGATTTCCAAAAGGTTTACAGATTTTGAAAAACAATTTTGAATAAAGTACACATATTTGGAAAAGTAACGGATATGAAAAAATACGTGAATTTTAACCAGGGTATGAAAAAGTATACAAGAATTTAAGAAAATACGCAAAATTGAAAAAAGTATGTTAGTTTGGAAAAAAATACAGGAATTTGAGTCAACTCAGTCAAAACCGGGTGAGTCAGCAGTAAAACCGGTCAAAGTCGAGTCCAGGGACAAATCTTGTCCGGTTTCAGTAGTTGGGGGTGCAATTTATCTGGTTTTGAAGTTGAGGGACTAAATCTAGACTTCGCCAAGAGTTGAGGGATGAAAAGTATACTTTTCTCTAATTTCAACCACTTTTTCTAGCATCATTATATATCATAACAGTAGCTCATATCATAAAACTTCTCATGATCAAGTAACAAGCTATTCACATGTTAAAGTATAGACAATAAACTTTCTTAAAAACTAACAAACTATGTTCTCGGTCATCAAACAATTGCAATTCATCTTATTTTCAGGAAGGGTCTATGTAAGAGCTTTGATTTAGCAAATTCCACATACTCAACTATCATATAGTCTTCCATGATTGCTACCACTCAAAGCATATTTTTAGAACAAATAGCATCCATCGAACACAGAGAAAGATAGGGGCTTAGTGTTTTGCCTCCCAACTTATTTATCATATAGATAATTGTCAACAATAATAATTCATGATCAAATATATTTGAATGGCCATATATGCTTAGATCTTTCCCACCACATGATGCTTGCCAGCTAAAGAATAGGTTGGAATAAGAAATTGACTCAACAAAAATAAAAGTAAAAGATAGGCCCTTCGCAGAGGAAAGCAGGGATTTGCAGAGGTGCTAGAGCTCGAAGCTTTTAAAACAGAGATGAACATAATTTTGAGAGATATGCTTTCATTGTCAACATAACAACCAAGAGTTCTCGCTATCTTCCATGCTAGACACATTATATGGGGTTCCCAAACAGAATGGTAAAGTTATTACTCCCCCTCCATCAACAATCACACTCCACGGCTGGTCCGAAACAACGGTTACCGTCCATACCAACAGCAGTCCTGGGGGAGTTTTGTTTGATATTATATTTTGATTTGACTTTGAGCACGGGACTGGGCATCCCGATTACCAGCCACTTTCTCGTGAATGACAAGTGAATCAACACTCATCGTGAGAATAACCCACCTAGCATGAAAGATACTGACAGCCCCTAGTCGCTACATGAGCGATTCAGGCATACAAAACAGATTATTATTTGAAGGTTTAGAGTTTGGCACATGCAAATTTACTTGGAATGGCAGGTAAATACCGCATATAGGTAGATATGGTGGACACTCAGGGAAGAAACTTGGTTCAAGGGTTTTGGATGCACAAGCAGTATTCCCGCTTAGTACAGAAATTTTGGCTAGCAAAATATTATAAATAGCAAGCACCACATGTTGGAGGATCCATAACAATATAACTTCTATGCAAATATACCCAAGCATAACTCATTATGTTGTCTTCCTTGTTCAACTTCAACTAATTTGCTCAAGTTTGAAAATAATTAATGGGGCTCACAATCATAGAAGATGTCCAAGACAGTATATTTATATGTGAAATCTCTCTTCCTTCAATATTCTTTCATGAATTGTTCAAGTGACCAATACTATGTTTGCTAACTTTCAATAAATTTACCACCTCCACTTCTTATATGTGAAGTCATTACTCCCCATGGGATAAGCATATGAAACATATATAATTTCAGATTTATGATATTCAATTCATTCAACCATTTACTCATGGGATATAAGTGAAGCACACGAGTAAATGACAAACTACTCCAAAAAGATATAAGTGAAGATCAATGAGTAGTAAAATAATTAAGTAGCTATGTGAAGACTATCTCTCAAAAATAATAATTTAGATCTTAAGTATTTTATTCAAACAGCAAGCAAAATAAAATAAAATGACATTCTAAAAATAGCACACATCATGTGAAGAAGCAAAAACTTAGGCTCAACCGATACTAACCGATAATTGTTGAAGAAGAAAGGTGAGATGCCAACCGGGGCATCCCCAAGCTTAGATGCTTGAGACTTCTTGAAATATTAACTAGGAATGCCATGGGCATCCCCAAGCTTGAGATTTTGTCTCTCCTTAATTCCTTTTATATCACGGTTTCCCTAAATCTTATAAACTTCATCCACACAAAACTCAACAAGAACTCGTGAGAAAAGTTTGTATAAATCAAATGCAAAACCTTATCATTCTCTACTGTAGCAAATCACTAAAATTATTATTTAACATTGCATACTAAATACCTCTGCATATTTAACACTTCTATTCTCAAATAGAATCATTAAACAAGCAAACATATGCAAACATAACAGCAATCTGTCTAAACAGGATAGTCTGTAAAGAGTGCAATTGTACTCATACTTCCCTAACTCCAAAAATCCTGAAATATTACCACACTGTCGAAAATTTGTTGTAGCTTATTTTGAAAAACATTTAAGATTTTACCACGTTCTAACTTTCCATAAGAATTCAGACAATGATAGAAAACTTTCTGTTTTCAAATCAGCAACATATAGACTTGCAAAATAAGCGTGGTAAAGGCTATACTTGACATTTTTATTGAACTAAAAGATGAAAAACATTATTCTAAATAAAAGCAAGCAAATACTAATAAAATAAAATGACACTCCAAGCAAAACCCATATCATGTGACGAATAAAAATATAGCTCCAAGTAAGGTTACCGATAATGTTGGAGACGAAAGAGGGGATGCCTTCCGGGGAATCCCCAAATTTAGTTGCTTGGATCTTCCTTGAATATTACCTTGGGGTGCTTTGGGAATCCCCAAGCTTAGTGTCTTACCACTCCTTATTCTCCTCATATCGTTATCTCACCCAAAACTTGAAAACTTCAATCACATAAAACTTAACAAAACTTCGTGAGATGGGTTAGTTTGATAAAACAAATCATTCACTTTGGTACTGTCAAGACAAGATTCAATTTTTTTCTCACATGATGCCTACTGTACCCTATCATTTCTATAATTTATATAAGAAATATAAGCCATAGAAACTAGAAAACAAGCAAACTATGCATCAAAAACAGAACCTGTCAAAAACAGAACAGTCTGTAAAGATCTGAATTAAGCTCATACTTCTGTTACTCCAACAATTCTTCAAAATTAGGAAAACGTAGAATTTTTTTATACCAATCAACTGTAAAAAATTCAGAATATTTCCACGTTCCAGTGAAATATAGGAATTTCTGTACTGGACGCAAAAGTTTCTGTTTTTTCACAGAATCAAGTCAACTATCATCCACACTATCCCAAAGGCTTTACTTGGCACTTTATTGAAAGAAAACCTATAAAACATGATTACTACAGTACCTTAATCATGTGAACACACAAAAACAGTAAGTATAAATATTGGGTTGTCTCCCAACAAGCGCTTTTCTTTAGTGCCTTTTTAGCTAGGCATGACGATTTCGATGATGCTCACATAAAAGATAAGAATTGAAACATAATGGGAGCATCATGAAGCATATGACTAGCACATTTAAGTCTAACCCACTTCCTATACATAGGAATTTTTTGAGCAAACAATTTATGGGAGCAAGAATCAACTAGCATAGGAAGGCAAAACAAGCATAACTTCAAGACTTTCAACACATAGAGAGGAAACTTGGTATTATTGAGATATGTAAAAGCATATGTTCCTCTCTCATAATAATTTTCAGTAGCATCATGAATGAATTCAACAATATAGCTATCACATAAAGCATTCTTTTCATGATCCACAACCATAGAAATTTTACTACTCTCCACATAAGCAAATTTATTCTCATGAATAGTAGTGGGAGCAAACTCAACAAAATAACTATCATGTGAGGCATAATCCAATTGAAAATTAAAATCATGATGACAAGTTTCATGGTTATCATTATTCATTATAGCATACATGTCATCACAATAATCATCATAGATAGCAACTTTGTTCTCATAATCAATTGGAACCTCTTCCAAAATTGTGGATTCATCACTAAATAAAGCCATGACCTCTGCAAATCCACTTTTATCAATATAATAAGATTCAACACCCGCCAAAATAGTGGGATCATTAGTACCTAGAGTTGACACTCTTCCAAACCCACTTTCATCAATATAATCATCATAAATAGAAGGCATGCTATCATCATAATAAATTTGCTCATCAAAACTTGGGGGACTAAAAATATCATGTTCATTAAACATAGCATCCCCAAGCTTATGGCTTCGCATATCATTAGCATCATGGATATTCAAAGAATTCACACTAATGAAATTGCAATCATGTTCATCATTCAAAGATTTTATGCCAAACATTTTATTGCATTCTTCTTCTAACACTTTGGCACAATTTTCCGATCCATCATTTTCAAGAAAGACATTATAGAAATGAATAATACGAGGCAACCTCAATTCCATTTTTTTTGTAGTTTTCTTTTATAGACTAAACTAGTGATAAAACAAGAAACTAAAAGATTCAATTGCAAGATCTAAAGATATACCTTCAAGCACTCACCTCCCCGGCAATGGTGCCAGAAAAGAGCTTGATGTCTACTACGCAACCTTCTTCTTGTAGACTCGTGTTGGGCCTCCAAGCGCAAAGTTTTGTAGGACAGTTGCAAATTTCCCTCAAGTGGATGATCTAAGGTTTATCAATCTGTGGGAGGCGTAGGATGAAGATGGACTCTCTCAAACAACCCTGCAATCAAATAACAAAGACTCTCTTGTGTCCCCAACACACCCAATACAATGGTAAATTGTATAGGTGCACTAGTTCGGCGAAGAGATGATGATACAAGTGTAATATGGATGGTAGATATAGGTTTTTGTAATCTGAAAATATAAAAACAGCAAGGTGACTAGTAGTAAAAGTGAGCGAAAACGGTATTGCAATGCTTGAAAACAAGGCCTAGGGTTCATACTTTCACTAGTGCAAATTCTCTCAACAATTATAACATAATTGGATCATATAACAATCCCTCAACGTGCAACAAAGAATCACTCCAAAATTTCTATCGGAGAACGTAGGACGAAAACATGTATCAACCCCTATGCATAGATTACCCCAATGTCACCTCGGGAATCCGCGAGTTGAGTACCAAAACATACATCAAGTGAATCAATAGAACATCCCATTGTCACCACAGATATCCCATCGTAAGACATACATCAAGTGTTCTCAAATCCAATACTCAATCCAACATAACGAAACCTCAAAGAGCAAGACTCAATTCATCACAACAAGAGATAGAGAGGGAAGAAACACCATATGATCCAACTATAATAACAAAGCTCGCGGTACATCAAGATCATGCCAAATCAAGAACACGAGAGAGAGAGAGAGATCAAACACATAGCTACTGATACATACCCTCAGCCCCGAGAGTGAACTACTCCCTCCTTGTCATGGAGACCGCCGGGATGATGAAGATGGCCTCCGGTGATGATTCCCCTCTCCGACAGGGTGCCGGAACAGGGCCCCGATTGGTTTTTGGTGGCTACAGAGGCTTCCGGCGGCGGAACTTCCGATCTAGGTTTATTTCTGGAGTTTTGTCTATTTATAGGACTTTTTGGAGTCGGGGACAAGTCAAGGGGGTCCACGAGGCGGCGACAAGGCAAGGGGCGCGCCCTAGGGGGGGGCGCCGTCCACCCTTGTGGTTGCCTCGGGACTCCTCTCTGGTATCTTTTTGTTCCAGTATTTTTTATATTTTCCAAAAATATTCTCCGTAAATTTTCAGCTCATTCCGAGAACTTTTATTTCTGCACAAAAAATGACACCACAGTAGTTCTGCTGAAAACAACATCAGTCCGGGTTAGTTCTAATAAAATAATACCAAAACCATATAAAATTGTTGTAAACATGGCATGAATACTTCATAAATTATAGATACGTTGGAGACGTATCACCCCGAGGGCGCGCCCAAGTGCCTTGTCGCTACTCCTTTGCCTTCGGGCCTCCTCCCTAAGCTTCTAGGGTATCTTATGTCCAGAAAAAAATCGTCAAAAAGTTTCGTAGCATTTGGACTCCGTTTCGTACTGATTTCCTAGAAAACCAAAAACAGGCAAAAAATAGCAACTGGCACTTGGCACTGGGTTAAAGTTTAGTCCTAGAAAATGATATATAGTTGCATATAGAACATACAAGATTGATATTATAATAGCATGGAACAATAAAAAATTATAGATACGTTGGAGACGTATCTGGCGCGCCATGTGAGCTTGTGGCGTCCTTGTGGGTCTTCTGGTCCTTCCTTGAAGCTTCAGGGTTTCTTATGTTCCAGAAAAACAACATACATTTTTATCGCGTTTGGACTTTGTTTTGTATGGTTTTTCTACGAAACAAACAAATAGGCAAAAATCAAGAACTTGCACTGTGCACTAAGTTAATAGGTTAGTCGATAAAAATCATATAAAAGTGCATCAAAACCATGTAGAACTCATATAAATATGGCATGAATACTTCATAAATTATAGATACGATGGAGACGTATCACCGCCCTCGCCGCCTCATACTCCCTACGTATGTTTATGTCCTTCTTCATCCCCATTTGCCACTTCTTTGCATTCTCATCCAAGAAGCTTTCGTCCATCAACATTATCTTGGAATCGTCCGCATCCCGAGCGATTTGCAACCTCTCTTCTCGAGCTCCCATTTGATCGCCGCCTCTTTCTTCCCCAACTCGGTCTTCTCCCTCTCAATTTGCAGCTTCTTGTTCGCCCTCTCCCGATTCCAATCCATCATCTCCTTTTTTGCATTCAACATGAGCTTGTACCTCTCATTTTTCTTGTCCTTCCTAACCAAAAAATGCCGGTCCATGTGGAGGACATTTTTGTAGCCGCGACGTCACGGGAGGCCCTCGCCTTCTCCCATTTTTCATCACTTGTCGATTATCCTTTGGCATATTGGCTCTTCCATTCTCCCCTACAAGATTTCCTCTTCTTCGTCTAATCAAATTGATTGGTGGGAGCTTGATCCATCATTCCTCTTCTTGTCGGCCTTGAGATCGGTCACAAGTTGTGTATAGTTTGGCTTGCCATGCAATATCACCCAACAAAGGCTAAAACCAAATGGCTTCTTCTTTGTTTCTTGATACATAGTGGCCGCCACCGCTGTCTAGCAAACAAAATATGTATGACAATGAGAATGCAAAATAAAACAAGCATATACAAATGATGACAAGATAAAGTAATTTAGCTTACGTGAGTTGCCACTCCCATCCCACTTTGAGGGCAACCAAGCTCTTGCTAAATGTAGTCCACGTGCTTGTTCACTTCCCCTTGAATGAACCCCCATCGATGTTGGAGAGATGCCACATTGAGGTTGGTGACGATAGGATGCGACTTCACATGTTGCTTTTGTTCATGATACTCCTTTCAAATCTTCTCCGAACACTTATTCCCCTTTTACTCTGTGCCACATATGGGATCCAGTGTTGTGATCAACCAAGATTTAACCAACAAGATATCCTCGAAAGTTGAGAATGCCAGACCTCTTGCCTTTGCCGTCTTTGGCTTCTTTTTGTTCTTGCTCGGATTGGGACTTGATGTTGCCCCGACTTCAAATGAAGGTCAAGTTGGATCCCCAACTCGTAGTCCATTTGGGTCAGATCATGACTATCATTGATCATGTCCGACATGATAAACTCCTAAAACTATCACGGTTTGCAAGAATTGGTCATGTCCCAAATGAATTGACGGTTTGTGCAAAACATTGATCATGACATATGCAAAGTTAATCGGAGAGGAGCAAAAAGAAGATACCTTCTTGTCATATCATTTCATCGAACATGTCGTGGGCAACCCGGACGCCGCCAGTGCCCGTGCTTGTCCGTGTCCGAATGAGCTGCGGCGACTGACAGACATCCACCGGCGGCATCTGCATTGGCGGAAAGCTCTACGGAATTCCCCAACCTATCGTCGGATCCTCCTCTGTCGCAACCTGGTTCGACGACGCGATCCTTGTTGGCGGCTGGATGGAGGGGTCCGGGGTCCCGGGCGTGGCGGCGGCGGCCGGGGGAGGGAGGGGATATCTGCTCCTCGAGGTCCTCATCCACTCCCTGCGATACAGCTTCCTTCTCCCGCTGCCTCCGTCGTTGGTCCCTCCGGACGATGTTCTCCGGCTTGCAAGTCATACCTGAGGACGGGACACCGACGGACGACGCCGACGCAGCCACCGTCGTGGCGGTGGGGGCGGGCTGGACGATATCTAGGGTGGCGGATGGGGCCGGCGGCGAGGATGGGGAGCAACCGTGGTCGGCGGCGAGGGCTCGGACGCGGGAATTGGTGAAGAGACATGGAAGGAGGGCGAAGGGTTTGATGAATCTGATGTAATTTGTGGAGGGGTCGACATGTTGGGTCCGACGTGACGAACGTGCCCCGTCATGTCAAGCCTCCTCATATCCGCCACAGATTTAGACTGGATTTGAGATGTGCCGGTCAGCTCAGACGTTTGAGGCCTATTTGAGACACTCATCTGGGTTGGGTTTTTTCTTTAGCATCAGTATCGGGCCGTCCGTCCGGGCATTCGTGGGGTTTTTGAGATGCCCACCTGTGGCTGCTTTAATTAAACAAATCAACGTATATCAACGAACTAAGAAGTCTGGATTTATCTAGTCTGGAAGCAACAGGTGGGCGGCTAAAGGACGGGCCCCGGATCATTTTGTCCACGTCCGCGTGCCCTCATCCAGTTCTCCTAGTAGTTTCGCTCCTAGTACTACTTTTCACGGGTTTGTTTTCCTTGTATATACCCTGCACGAAAGTACTACTCATCTACTAGTTTCCGTCTAGAAGTTCTCTTCTGAGAGGCCCATTTTTTTGTTAATAGTAATTAGTAATACAGCAATTCTGAAATTGATAATGGTTGAGCTGAAATTGGAAAAATAGGAAGGACGCTATGGATAACGGTGTCCAAGCCGGACGCTATTACGAATGATGTCCATAGCTGAACGCTATTATAAACAGCGTCCAGTTATGTGGTTCGGTCAGGTCCTCTTATTATTTTTTATTTGAAATGGAACACCCACGGTTCCATAAATCACACCGGCTCAACAACAATATTGGCCCTACGAACATTTACATCATCAGGTAAATCTTCAGGCCAAACTTGGCCATCATGGTGACCACGAGCACCAAATGCCGCTAATGCATGGGCTAACTTATTACACTCCCGAGGGGCAAAAGAGAAAGCAAAGTAAGAAAATTTCAAACAGGCAAAATCCCGTATCTCCTTAAATAAAACACCTCCTGGCGCTAGATCCAGCTTATTGCTTTGGTCAGGTGCTCTTATTTAACTATATGAGAGTATTTTCTGTAATACATTTATATGTGAGCTTTGGATATTTGTGACGGTTGTGAGGCGTCGATAACAAATCACTGAAACGCCCATTTATACCATTCTAGCACAGTTTGCTTTTGCCAAATTAGACGAGAAATCAGCTTAAAACACATGAATGTATGGGTTTCTAACACACAATTTGGGGAGGGAGGCAAGAGGCCTCCTGGCCTTGCCGACGCCGAAACATGTGGATGCCAGAAGGGTTGTGTCGGGAGGGGGGGTGGGCTCGTCCGAGGTGGAGCGGTGGGGTGGCTGCGACGCGGCTGGCGGCTGCCGACGGCCCTCCCCTGCATGGTGCAGGCCAGCTGGGCCACCTTCCAGCCAAGGGTTCGTTTTGAGGTTTGAAGGAGGGGGCGTCTATCCTTCATCGGTCCACGGTGTCTTCATGCCATGGTGGCGTTGGAGTGGTGGTCTTGGGTGCCTGTGCGGCGGCCCTGGTGGTGGGAGCAGCAATGCCCATGGGCAGGGCTCGTAGCTCATGTGCGGACCGATGACCATGACCGGACAGGCAGTGTGGTGTTGTTCCACGACTAATGGTGGTCTCGGAGGCGGAGAGTGTGTGCCAGAGGGTAATCCTTGTCTGGCTTGCGCCAAGCCGCCGCCGACGGCGGCAATGGACGTCGTTACCTTCGTGAAGGCAGCATCGCGGCTACTCTCCTCCTTCGGTTTGCTTCGGGTGAAAACCATAATCTTTTTGGATCGATGGTGGTGGTGCGTCTTACCCTTCCCGAAGGCACTACCTTGGAGTCCATGTTGGGGTGGCGTCGCTGTTCTTTTGGATTATTGTATCCTGCCTCGGGTGTATGTGGTGTGGTGTCGAATTGCATGCATTGAGTTGTATGATTGTCGCTTTATCTATAAAGTGAGGTGGTGTGTTGGTAGAGCGCCATTTTCGGCGGGCAAGAAGTGGCGGAATCTAGCTTTGGCCGTGCGGAGCTGGCTGTGGGTACAAGTCGAAGGCCGGAGGTAGCTAGGTAGGATCTAGTCAACCTAACACTGGACGTTGTTTGTAAGAGCGTCCAACCCACGTTGTTTATAACAGCGTCCAACCTTGGACGTTGTTGGTACAGGCGTCCAACTTTGGACGTTGTTATTCCTAGCGTCCTTTCTATTTTTCAAATTTCTCATTAATATTTATTAGTTTCAGAATTATTGGAATATTAATTTATCAATAATAAAAAATTCGCTCCAGACTAAGGATAAGTGCAAACTTCATGGAACCCTGTTTCCTTTTTAAGAGTTATAAAATCGTTATCTTAAAATTACAAACGAAGAATATGAAGAAAAAAAGGCATGTATATAAGGGCAACTCCAACAGGCTGACCCAAACTGACACAAAATGTGTCCGTTTTTATCCGTTTGGGTGGTCAACGGAGACCAAAATGTTTGCCCATGTCCGCCGGCTCGGCAATGCACCCAACGTGCACGACGTATTTCAGTTTATTTTTTCTTTTTATGGGGTATTTCAGTTTTTTTCCCTTTTCGATTTAAAGTATTTATATGGCCGCCAAAAATCCATTCCATTAATTAAACTAAAAAACATAACTAAAAATTAAATAAACCCTCTATCTAACTATGGTGGCCGCCGGAGACGCGCGCTCGGTGGCACTAGAGCCTACTGCTCATCCTCGTAGCCGACGAGGTCGATGTAGGTTGGAGGCGACCATGGCCACACTGGTGCCGATGGTGGCGGTGGCCCTACCACTGGCACGCGGTGGTGTAGATGGCGACTCCTGCTCGGCCTCGTGCTCCTCCTGGCGCTCCTCCTTCAGCTTTGGCATTGCTGGAAACGTGGAAGTCCATGGCCACGTCTGCCCCACTGGTCCATGCAGTGGCTACGGCTCGTGCTCCGGCGCGGGGGCGGGCGCAAGAGTGGTGGCCTCCATCACCGCTACGTGGAGTGCAAAAGTCTTTTTTTCTCCGGGGGGGAGGGGGAATGCAGATATATTCTATAATGATAGGGCTACATCAAAGAGGCAAAAGTTTTTCAATACATGGGATCCTCTTTGTAGCTATATATATACATTGAGTGTACATCACGAGTCGATCTGCTACCATATTTTGTTCCCGTCCAAGTTTTTGTAGAATAAACTCCATGTCTTCCATCAACGACCTGACCTCTGCAGCAAGGTACCTTATTGACTCTGTTTTGTCTCTTAACTCTACCGAGTGGTGATTTTGGATGTGTCACCATCCCTCTCCTTCGTCGGACCTGTTGATGTGTCGGCGTGGGATGGCCCCGATCTACTGGATGGAGATGTAGCCCCTCCCCCTTTTGAGATTTTAGGTAGGTCTTCATTGTCCAACGAAGACAATGTACAACGGAGTCATTTCTGGTGGCGCATTTGTCGATGATGTCGGCGGTGTTTGGCGAATGATTCTTCCTTGATCCTTTCGATCTCGCGGTGTTTGCTACTTGTGATAGGTGTTGGGATTTCCCCGAAGAGGAATGGTGATGTAGTATAGTAGCAAAAATTATTTCCCCTAGTAAAGAACCAAGGTTTATTGAACCAATAGAAGATTCACGCAAACGACGGTGGACAGTACCTGCACACACACAAACAAATACTTGCACCCAACGCCGGCAAGAGGGTTGTCAATTCCCTTGTACTCGTTAATTGCAAGTATTAATTCTGATAGTGGTACATATAAATTACAAAACTAAATAAATTGCAGCAAAGTATTTAGGGTTTTAGTAATATAAGGTGAATGGACCCGGGGGACATAGCTTTCACTAGAGGCATCTCTCTTAAGAATATAGTAACGGTGGATACATCAATTATTGTTGGGAAACTGATAGAAAAACACATAGTTATGATGTTATTCATGGCATGATCAGTACATAGGCATTACGTCCATGACAAGTAGACCGACATCCATCTGCATGTACTACTGATACGTCTCCAACGTATCTATAATTTTTTCTTGTTCCATGCTGTTATATTATCATTCTTGGATGTTTTACAATCATTTTATAGCAACTTTATATCATTTTTTGGGACTAACCTATTGACCTAGTGCCCAGTGCCAGTTGTTGTTTTTTTTCTTGTTTTTTACTTCGCAGAATATCAGTACCAAATGAAGTCCAAACGCAGCGAAACTTTTTGGAGAATTGTTTTGGACCAGAAGACAAAACATGGGCCAAAGAAGTACCAGAGGGGAGGCCTGAGGTGGGCACAATCCACCTGGGCGCGCCCAGGGGGGTTGTGCCCCCCTCGGTGCCCTCCCGCACCGTCTCTTCGCCCTATAAATCCCCAAATATTCCAGAAACCGTAGGGGAGTCGGCGAAAAACAATTCCAGCCGCTGCAAGTTCCAGAACCACGAGATCCAATCTAGACACCATCACAGAGGGGTTCATCATCCTCATTGGTGCCGCTCCGATGATGTGTGAGTAGTTCATCATAGACCTACGGGTCCGTAGGCAGTAGCTAGATGGCTTCCTCTCTCTCTCTCTCTCTCTCTCTTTTGATTCTCAATACAATGGTCTCTTGGAGATCTATTTGATGTAACTCTTTTTTTTGCGGTGTGTTTGTTGGGATCCGATGAACTTTGAGTTTATGATCAGATCTATATCCATGAATATTATTTGAGTCTTCTTTTGATCTCTTATATGCATGATTATTTATAGCCTCATATTTCTTCTTCGAATCTTTGGTTTAGTTAGGCCAACTAGATGGATTTTTCTTGCCATGGGAAGAGGTGCTTTGTGATGGGTTCGATCGTGCGGTGTTCTTTCCCAGTGATAGAAGGGGTAGCAAGACACGCATGTATCGTTGCTATTAAGGATAACAAGATGGGGGCTATTCCTACATGAATAGATCTCGTCTACATCATGTCATCGTTCTTATTGCATTACTCCGTTTTTCCATGAACTTAATACACTAGATGCATGCTGGATAGCGGTCGATGTGTGGAGTAATAGTAGTAGATGCAGGCAGGAGTCGGTCTACTAATCTTGAAAGTGATGCCTATATATTGATCATTTCCTCGGATATCGTCATAATTATTCGATCTTCTATCAATTGCCCAATAGTAATTTGTTTACCCACCGTGTGCTATTTTCTTGAGAGAAGCCACTAGTGAAATCTACGGCCCCCGGGTCTATTCTTTATCATATTTGCTTTGAGATCTATTTTTATTCGCTTTTATTTTCAGATCTATTATTCCAAAAACCCAAAAATACTTTGCTGTATTTTTTGTTACTAATTTTATTTCGCGTTTTATCTAGATCTATTTATCCAATCTACACAAATTTTATCCCGTCAACTTGACAATTTCTGGCGTCGTTACCCGAAGAGGGATTGACAACCCCTCATAAGCATCGGGTTGCAAGTATTTGTGCTTTGTGTGCAAGTACCGTTTACATAGTGTTGCTTGGTTCTCCTACTGGATTGATACCTTGGTTTCATAACTGAGGGAAATACCTACCATAGTTGTGCTGCATCATCCCTTCCTCTTTGGGGAAATACTAACGTAGTTCAAGCGACATCAAAAGGAATTTCTCGCGCCGTTGCCGGGGAGACATCATCAACGTCGATCAGGTTCCTAATCACAAATCTCATCTCCTTGCAATTTACATTATTTTCCATTTGCCTCTCGTTTTCATCTCCCCCATTTCACAAAAATTTGTCATTTTATTTGCCCTCTTTTTCGTTCGCCGTTCTCTAGTCAGATCTCTTATTTGTTTGAACTTGTCAACATGAGTGACTTTGGTATGGCAGAAACAGATGATGGCCTAACTCCTAAAATTGGACGATATGTCAATCTGGATGCTAAAACTTTTGCTTTGGGGCAAGGGAACGTTATGGGAAAAGAACATATCAAAGAATTTTTCAATAGTGTTGGAAATTTGACTCTTGATAATACTCCTATACTTAAAAGAACTAAATCTTATGCGGAAGCTATTTCAGCACTAGTTCTTAAACTTGAAAATAGATTTATCCGTACCCAGCCTACCTTGCAGAGAATGTTTTATGAGCTACCCTTCATAAAGGATCCTAAAGCAAAAAAGTTAGCTGCCCTTATTCTTATGAATGAATTTGACTACATAGTACGGGAAGCTGGGGAAATTTTTGATTTTTTTGGTATGAGCCATGAAAAACCGGTGATAAATGAGACCCTTTATAATAGTGATTATATATTGAGACATTTTCTCAGAAATAACCAATTTTTTTATGAGAATCTTAAAAAGGAAATCCCCGTTTTAGATATAATCCAACAAGTTTTCAATGATGTTAATCAACAATATTCTTGGATTTTTGCCGGAAATCAAAGAGGATACGTAGATGGTCAAATTGATAATGCTAGGATTTCTATGGATAATGTGTTTCAAGTTATTTTTGCAAAACCTCTTGACAAGAACACATCTACAGAAAATAAGAAGAAAGATGACAATACTTGAATCTATGCATTATGCCTAGCTAGGGGCATAGAACGATAGCGCTTGTTGGGAGGCAACCCAATGAATAAAATTTATTTTCGCTTTTTTCTTTCTGCTCTTGAGTGTTTGCACAATTATGCCTCTGTTATGATTGTGTTTTTTATGTTTTAATTAGTGTTTGCGCCAAGTAAAGCCTTTGGGATAGCTTTGGTGATAGTTGATTTTATCCTGTTGAAAAACAGAAACTTTTGCGTCCAGTAACAGAATTATTTAAATTCACAGAAGCGACGAACAATTCTGAATTTTTTACACAAGATTGATATACAAATTTCCTCTGCTGTGAAAATTATTCAAAAATTTTGAAGTTACATAAGGATGAGAAAAATTCACATCTTTACAGACTATTCTGTTTTTTATAGATTCTGTTTTCTTTGCATTGTGTGCTAATTTTGATGAATCTATGGATTGTATCGGGGGGTATAAGCCATGGTAAAGTTAGAATACAGTAGATATAATGCAATAACAAAATTTGAATGGGTTTGCTACAGTACTTAAAGTAAAGTTTGGTTTTCTTATACTAACGGATCTCACGAAGGTTTTGTTAAGTTTTGTGTGATTGAAGTTTTCAAGTTTTGGGTGAGGTTGTGATTGATGAAGGAATAAGGAGTGAAAAGAGACTAAGCTTGGGGATGCCCCATGGCACCTCAAGTTAATATTCAAGGAGAACCAAGCAACTAAGCTTGGGGATGCCCCGGAAGGCATCCGCTCTTTCTTCTAACGACCATCGGTATTTTACTTGGAGCTATATTTTTATTCGTCACATATCATGAGTTTTGCTTGGAGCGTCTTGTATTATATGAGTCTTTGCTTGTTTTGATTTCTATTTTGTCACAAGTATCCTTGCTGGACACACCTATTTGAGAGAGCCAAAATTATGCTATGATTTGTTAGAATTGCTCTTCATGCTTCACTTAAATTTTTTGAGCTATGGAATTTCTCTAGTGCTGCACTTATAACTTTTTGAGCACAGTGTGCTTTAATATTTTTGAAGAAATGCTCTCATGCTTCACTAAGATTAATTTGAGAGTTAGTAAATTTTTGAAGAAATTCTCTCATGCTTCACTTATATTATTTTGAGAGACGAAAAATTTTATGCTCATGTTCTTCACTTAGATTTGTTTGAGCTTGTCAAAAGCAATTGCAATATATGAAACTAGTCCCAAAGTGGTAGATATTCAAGAGGGATATAATAAAAACTTCCATGAAGATCATTGGACAAAATAAACTTGATTCTTTGTAATAGTTTTGAGATATGATAATAGTGATATGTGAATCATGTTGGTGAGTAATTATGCTTTAGTAAGAATATTGGTGTTAAGGTTTGTGATTCCCTATGCAAGCATGAAAGTCAATAGTTATGCAATGAAATTATATCCTACTTGTGGTGCATTATTCGGTGTTAGTTATGCTTAATGCTCGCTTATGTGATTTTTTGTTTCTTGGTTGGTTGCTTCTCAATCTTTTTGCTAGCCTCCACTTGTACTAAGTAGAAATACTACTTGTGCATCCAACATCTTTAAAACCAGTTTTGCCATATGAGTCCACCATACCTACCTATATGCGGTATTTTTCATGCCGTTCTAAGCAAATTTGTATGTGCCATCTCTAATTTTAAAAATGAATTTCCTTTTTGTGTGCTCGTACCACTCATGAAGTGGCAGGGGGTGGCCAATATTTTCCATGCTAGATACGTTATTCTCAAGATGAGTGTTTATTCACTTGTCATTGCATGAGAGTGCGGTGTTGGGGAACGTTGCATGGAAAACAAAAATTTTCTACGCACACGCAAGATCTATCCATGGAGATGCATAGCTACGAGAGGGGAGAGTGTGTCTACATACCCTCGTAGACCATTTAGCGAAAGCGTTTACCAACGAGGTTGATGTAGTCGTACACCTTCACGATCCGCCCGATCAAGTACCGAACGTACGGCACCTCCGAGTTCAGCACACGTTTAGCTCGCTGACGTCCTCGCCTTCGTGATCTAGCAAGATGGGTGAAGTAGTACATGAGTTCCGGCAGCACGACGGCGTGGTGATGGTGGTGATGCAACTATCTCTGCGGTGCTTCGCCAAGCACTAAAAAAATATGACCGATGGTGAACTAGAGAGAGAGGGGCACCGCACACGGCTTGGGGATCGTGGTATCTGTTGCCCTTCTCCCTCCACACATATATGTAGGTGGGGGAGGATGGGAGGTAGCCTAGGGTTTCGCCAAGTGGCCGGCGGCCACCTTGGGCCTTGCCCTAGCCGCCAGTGCCTTTCTTAGGCACGCGGGGAAAGGCAGGGGAGGGTGCCCCCCCCTTTCCTTTCTCCCATGAGGAGGGGAAGGCAGGAGGGGCTAGCCCTCCCCCCTTTCCTTCCCTAGGGTCGGCGGCTAGGGAGAGGGCGTGCCAGCCCCTTGCGTTCTGGTGTGTGCCTCCCCTAGGCCCATTAGGCCCATAAACCTCCCGAGGCCTCCGGAACCCCTTCCGGTGATCCGATGACTACCCGATACATTGCGAAACCATTCCGGTGACCAAATAGCATCGTCCTATATATCAATCTTTACCTCTGGACCATTTCGGAGCTCCTCATCATGTCCTTGATCTCATCCGGGACTCCGAACAACATTCGGTCATCAACTCACATAACTCATATAATACTATATCGTCAACGAACGTTAAGCGTGCGGACCCTACGGGTTCAAGAATGATGTAGACATGACCAAGATGACTCTCCGGTCAATAACCAATAGCGGGACCTGCATGCCCATATTGGTTCCTACATATTCTACGAAGATCTTTATCGGTCGAACCTTATGACAACATACGTGATTCCCTTTGTCTGTCGGTATGTTACTTGCCCGAGATTCGATCGTCGATATCTTCATACCTAGTGCAATCTCGTTACCAGCAAGTCTCTTTACTCGTTCCGTAATACATCATCTCGTAACTAACTACTTAGTCACTTTGCTTGCAAGCTTCTTGTGATGCTGTATTACCGAGAGTTCCCAAAGATACCTCTCCGATACACGGAGTGACAAATCCCAATCTCGATTCACGCCAACTCAACGGACACCTTCAGAGATACCTGTAGAGCATCTTTATGATCACCCAGTTATGTTGTGACACTTGATAGCACACAAGGCATTCCTTCGGTATCCGGGAGTTGCATGATCTCATGGTCGAAGGAACATGTATTTGACATTAAGAAAGCAATAGCAATAAACTGAACGATCATATGCTAAGCTAACGGATGGGTCTTGTCCATCACATCATTCTCCTAATGATGTGATCCCATTATCAAATGACAACACATGTCCATGGTTAGGAAACCTTAACCATCTTTGATCAACGAGCTAGTCTAGTAGAGGCTTACTAGGGACACGGTATTTGTTTATGTATCCACACATGTATTTAAGTTTCCGATCAATACAATTCTAGCATGAATAATAAACCTTTATCATGAACAAGGAAATATAATAATAAGAAAAACTTTATTATTGCCTCAATGGCATATTTCCATCATGCGGCGATAATGGGGATGCCCAATCCCGAAATGAAAAATAAATTTACTTTATGTTGTCAAATAATAAATTCCTTGGAAAGTGTTGGTATGGACGGTACCCGTGGATACGGCTAGCCGTGGAATGTGAAAGAATGGTGGAAAAAGGAATGAACTTTATTTTTTGTTTGGGAACCACCTATGATATATCTAGCATGGAAAGCATTGGGAATTACTCGGTCATTTTCGTTGACGGGAAAAGTATGCCTCTCAAAAAAAATTATCTCTCAATTTAAGCTTTGAGCGTTGGCACCTCTACAAATCCCTACTTCCCTCTGCGAAGGGCCTATTGAAGGAGTCCTGGATTAAGGGGTCCTTGGACTGTCGACCCTCTGGATATGGGCCGGACTGATGGGCCACTATGGGGCTGAGCCAGAGTGCGGACCCGTGATCGAACAGGAGATCTTCGGAGTCATGGTGTGCCCTCCAAGCCAAGATTAGGCAGGATCTTCCTTTCTTTGTAACCGATCGTGTGTAACCCTAACCCTACCGGTGCCTATATAAATCGGAGGGTTTTAGTCTTTAGGGCTAGAGCTACATTCATCACCTCGTTACCTTAGGGTTTAGCTCGCCTAATCTCGAGGTAGATCTACTCTGTAACCATACCATACATCAAATACAATCAAGCATGACGTAGGGTTTTACCTCTTCGAGAGGGCCCGAACCTGGGTAAATACCATGTTCATCTTCCCTTGTTCCCCGTCGATCCTAGATCCACAGCTCGGGACACCCTACTCGTGATCCGCCGGTTTTGACACCGACATTGGTGCTTTCATTGAGAGTTCCACTGCGGATCACCGAAGGATCGATGGCCCAACTGTTTGTTGGAAACCCCTCCAGCGTCGGGGACATCTTCGTCCCCGGCCAGATCTTTATGTTCGGCAGCATCACTTTCCACGCCGACCCCACCGGTCGCTTGAGCCCGGTTGAAAATCTCACCACCGATCACGAAGCCAGCCACCGGAACTTGGAGTCCGGCACCGGCCCTCGGCGAAGCCCCGCTTCCGAAAAACCCGCTGAGCCTGACACCTTGACCTCGGATTCGGTGGATGTAAATGAAGCCGACTCAATCCGGGGCCTGGCTATAAAGCCATATCCCGTTGAAGTATCCGAAGAACATCCCGCTGAACACCCAGGAGGCTTGACCCCGGTAAGAACCCCTTCGGTAGACAACCGTCGGATCGATTCCGAGCTATGGGAATCTCCGTTAGTAGGCCGACGGCCTACAACCAGATCGGGCTTAAACCTGATACTCGAAAGGATCCCATCCCCCCCCCCCCCATCACTCACCTCGTCGCTACCATCGAAGAGAGGACGGAGGGATCGCGATCTCCGAAGCTTATGACAGTATACACCCGGGTCTCTAGCCTGGAAACGGATACCCGTCAAGATAAGAGTTCGGACCCAGCCTACGACACCAGATCTCACCCTGAGTCGGCCCGACCACACGCAGGCGTACGTCCAAACACTACGCTAATAGAGCCGGACATAGCCCAGGCAAGGCTCGCCGCTGCCGACGCCCCGGACGCGCAGAAGACGGGACTACTAAAAAAGTTCCCACCCACCTCCCACGCCGAATACTGTCCGGATGCGGGAAGACCGGACGTATGGGACCTGATGTACGTCAAGCAGCAGCCCGAAGAAATGGTCCATCATTACTGGGCCAGATTTCTCCCGGTAAAAAACAAGATAATCGACTGCCGCGACGAAGAAATAATTGAAGCCTTCCGACTCAATTGTCGGGACGCAGGGATCTTAAATGCCCTCCCCCGCCGCCGCGTGCAAAATTTCGCCGAATTATCGGACATGGTACGCAAATACTACGCCATGGAAAGCACCTAGAGGTTACAACAAATGCGCAGGGAGTCAATCCCCGGCCCGAGGCCCAGCAAGGCCCAAGCAAAACGGGCGCATGCGTTAGTTTTGCCCGAACACAATCCCGTTCAAAAAAGAAATAAACCCAGAACGGTTCTGGATGAATTGCTGGATAAACCATGCCCTATACACTCGGCCCTGCTTAATGCAAATCCGACTCACAGGCTTCGAGCTTGCTGGGTGGTAAGGCAGGTGGCCAAAAGTGGTGAACACATCGTCCGCCTCACACCCCCGGATATGCAATCAACAACGCCACCTCACGACGACGTCCTGAGAGTCTACGAGACTTTCTCTTCCAACAATCAAAGGAAAAGGGCTCTTCGAGAGCTCGGCCAAGTCTACCAGGTGATGGCCACACAGCCATGGGCGGATGTACATATCACCTTCGATTAGAAGGACGAGCCAATATCCCGCTCCGCCCACACGCCCGCAGCACTAGTCCTCGACCCCATAATCGATGGCTTCAGTCTAACCAAAGTGCTTATGGACGGGGGCAGCGGCCTAAATCTCATCTATGAGGACACGCTCGATAAAATGCAGCACAATAGGTCCCGCATCGCGCATGGTCATACCACATTCCGAGGAATTATACCCCGCAAGGAGGCGCATTGCTCCGGACTCATAAACTTGGACGTAGTATACGGTACTCCCGATAACTACAGATCCAAACCCTTGTTGTTTCACATCGTGCCCTTCCGCAGCAGATACCACGCCCTCTTGGGACGTGAGGCATTTGCATGATTTCAAGCTGTACCACACTATGGATACATGAAGCTCAATATGTCGGGGCTTAACTGCGTGATTTCACTCGCCAGCGATCTGAACACAGCCCTCCGCGCAGAAAATAAGACCGCATCGCTTGCCCTCGCGGCACTCTCTGAAGCTCTAGCAACCGAAGAGTTAACAACACTCCGCACCACAGTCAACAGGGACGACATGGTCCTCAGTACAAGGCCAAAATCCACCTCATTCAAACCAGCTGACAAGATAGTAAAATTCCAAGTACACCCGATAGACCCGAATAAAACGGCGTCCATCGGAGGATAGCTAGATCCCGCAGTTGATGAAGCACTGCGCGAAAATTGGGACATATTCGCATGGCATCCTTCCGATATGCCGGGCATCCCACGGAGACTGGCGGAGCACAGCCTGAATATCATCAAAGGCTTCAAGCCAGTCAAACAGACATTATGCCGATTCTCTGAACCCAAACAACAGGCTATGGGTGAGGAGCTGGCAAAACTACTAGAGGCCGGATTCATCCGTGAAATAAAGCATCCGGAGTGGCTGGCAAATCTGGTCATGGTACCCAAGAAGGACAAGTCATGGCGTCTCTGCGTCGACTTCAAGGACCTAAACAAGGCCTGTCCCAAGGATCCCTTCCCTCTACCTCGCATAGACGAGATCATTGACGCCACTGCCGGACATGATTCACTATGCTTTCTCGACGCATACTCCGGATATCATCAAATAAAGATGAAGGAGTCCAACCAAGCTGCAACCGCGTTCATCACCCCCTACGAGCCATTCTGCTTCAACACGATGCTTTTAGAGTTAAAGAACACAGGAGCCACATACCAACGCATGATTCAAACATGCCTGGAAAATCAAATTGGCAAAACGGTTGAGGCATATGTAGACGACGTGGTCATTAAAACCAAAAAAATCGATCAACTCGTGGAAGATCTCCGCTTGACCTTCGAAAACCTGCGGTCCTACGACATACGGCTCAACCCGAACAAATGTGTGTTCGGGGTCCCCGCTGGCAAGTTGCTCAGATTCATCGTCTCCCATCGGGGAATAGAGGCCAATCTGGCTAAAATTAGGGCCCTATCCCAGCTTGCAATACCAATGGAGCTCAAACACGTAGAGAAGCTGGCAGGCTGCATGGCAGCCCTGAGTTGTTTCATTTCCCGCCTCGGCGAGAAGGCACTGCGTCTCTACAGGCTACTTAAGAAAACAAAAAACTTTGAGTGGACTGACGAGGCGATCGCTGCACTAGAAGAAATCAAAACACTCCTGGCAAGCAACCCCATCTTGGACACACCAGGTGTCGGCAAACCTATGCTGCTGTACATCTCAGCCACCAACCAGGTGGTAAGTGCGGCGCTCGTCGTAGAACGGGAATCAGAGGGACACAAGTTCCAGGTCCAAAAGCTAGTCTACTATGTGTCAGAGGTCCTCACACCATGCAAGTCCCGATATCATCACTATCAAAAAATAGCATACACGGTCTTCATGGCGTCCCGGAAACTGCGACACTACTTTCAAGAGTGTCCGATGACAGTAGTATCCAAGGTACCCCTCAACGATATTATCAACGATAGGGACGCCACAGGCCGCATTGCAAAATGGGCCATAGAGCTCCTTCCCTTCGAGATCGTATACAAACCACGCCGAGCTATTAAATCTCAGGTGATGGTCGATTTTTTATCCGAATGGACAGAAGCCGAACTCCCCAAGGAATATAGCACATACGCATAATGGACAATGTACTTTGATGGCTCCAAGATGCTGGCCGGACTGGGGGCTGGGGTAATCCTAATATCCCCTATAGGTGATAGTATCCGGTACATTTTACAAATCATGTACACGGACTCCAATAATGTAGCTGAATAAGAGGCACTGTTGCACGATCTTCGGATGGCAACATCGATGGGTGTTCGGCGGCTGGAGGTGCGAGGAGATTCAAACCTCGCCATCTCACAGGTCAACGGCGAATTTGACGCGAAAGATCCAAAAATGGCGGCATATCAAAACGTCGTCCTCAGGATGTCAGGCCGATTTGAGGGTCTAGAATTCCATCATGTCTCTAGAGACAGTAACCAGGCCGCGGATGTTCTTGCCCGCATGGGTGCCAAGCGAGACCCAGTACCTAAAAACACCTTCCTGGAAAGGCTATTCAAGCCATCTGTAGTATGGTAGGACAGGGACAACGGCACCTCAACAAATGAGCCTGTCCAGATCGCCCCACCAGAAATCGAATTAGATGATAATATCGTCGGAGGCTCCGCACTTGCAGAAACACCCTCGGCCCATGAAATCATGGCCATAATCGCCCCTTGCACCAAACCACTGCTTGCCTACCTCTTGCGACAAGAGCTCCCTGACGATCAGACAGAGGCACGACGCATAGTACGGCACTCTAAAGCGTACAAAGTACATGAGGGTGAGCTCGATAAACAGAGCACTACGGGGGTCCTTCAAAGGTGCATCTCCGAAGAGGAGGGGCAGCAGCTCCTCGCCGAGATACATGCCGGCATGGGTGGTCACCACGCAGCAGCTCGGGCCCTGATCAGCAAAGCCTTTCGAGCAGGATTCTCCTGGCCCACAACTCACGAGGACGCACGTACACTGGTCCAACATTGCATTGGGTGCCAGCTATTCGCAAATCAAAGCCACATGCCTCCCACAGCTCTTCGGACTATACCCATAACATGGTCGTTCGCTGTCTGGGGACTTGACATGGTCGGACCACATAAAGGGGGGACCAAGAAAAATAAATACCTACTAGTCATGGTGGATAAATTCACCAAGTGGGTCAAAGCAAGGCCGGTAACCTCTGCGGAATCTGGACCTGTTGTAGACTTCATATCCAGTGTTGTACACCATTATGGTGTCCCCCACAGCATAATCACCGATAACGGGTCTAATTTCACTGCCCAAGAGGTCAAAGATTGGTGTGCTAAGATGGGCATAAAGCTCGACTACGCTTCAGTATACCACCCGCAAACTAACGGGCAGGTGGAACGAGCAAACGGATTAATTATGAGTGGCATAAAACCTCGCTTAGTCCGCTCCCTCGAGGAATCAGATTGTCACTGGGTAGAGGAGCTGGACTCTGTGCTATGGGGGCTGCGGACTACTCCTGATCGATCGACAGGATACACCCCGTTCTTTATGGTGTACGGTGCCGAAGCAGTCCTCCCATGCGACTTGATCCATGACACACCCAGGGTATGTATGTACCAAGAGAAGGAGGCCGAGCTAGACCGTCAAGACGACCTCGATGCACTTGAAGGAGAGCGTGACGTCGCTCGGACATGCTCCGCATTCTATCAGCAACAAGCACGACATTACCAAAATCGAGAAGTTCGGTCAAAGACATACAATGTGGGAGAGCTCGTCCTGCGCCTCCCAGAGAAGCAGAAGCACAAGCTTTCACCTAAGTGGGAGGGTCCCTTCATTATATATGAAGTACTCACAGGGGGGCATATCGCCTTCGCAAACCATCGGATCGGGGTCTCGAACCGAACCCATGGAACGCCGCTCGACTTCGGCATTTCTACGCATAACCCGGCTTCGTCATCAACACTCCCTCGGCCTGTCTTCGTCCTTTTTGCTTCATTTTAAATTATGGGACTTTAGCTTCCCTGACTACCCAGCTTCATTTTAAATTATGAGAGTTCGGATAAACCGTAACACGACATGTCACCATTGTACACATCTTCGGATGTACTACCCAGCTTTACCTGGGGGCTCCTCTTAAAAGTGGCCAATTATAATATACTTCTTAAAACCTCATTTTTGTTGTTTGAATAGATCCCCTCCCCATATCTTTCAAGCCATTATATGCACCTATTTGACTTAAGCCCTTTGCTACGTTGGGTTGCCTGGCTCCTGTGTTTACCCCTACGTTCCCAATTGTTCGGCTAGGGAGTAAAGGGAGCACCTTGCGATTGCTACGCCTGGGTAATCCGGATACGTACCTCAGACGGGTGAAGCCGAAAGCTAGCGTTCTTATAGAAAATAATGGGTCGGCCTCCAGGGAAGTGAAAATAAATAGGCGCTAGCCGCCATCTAACTGTTCCTGGTTCCTAAAAACCACGAACATCCGTGTGTCACCGGCTTCCGAACTCACGACTTATGGTCAACATACCTTACCTGAAGAAAGGAACCCTTGGAGGAACTATTTTCTTTGGAAGATGTTTCTTACGTTACACGGTAATATAACATTACTCACCGCGTGCGTTTTGTCTGTTCGTACCAAATGGCCGGATTGCCTGGTTATCGAAATTATCCCCTGTTCATCAGGGCATATAGTACGAAACACTCCCCGATCACTGGTCAGGGAGGCGGAAGCTGATGGTCGGTTAAGACAACATTTTTTCCACGGTTTGAGAATTGCGTGGTGTAAAGTACATGGATACATAGAATCATGCACTCTACTCTTTATCAACGCCATCTATCAAACTGTCCAAGGCACAATCCTTCTGGGAGTACCGAGCTGCGGGCATCACTTGGTCATACACTAAGCTAAGCGGTATTTCCTGCCCATCTGGCCCCACGGGTCCCACTCGGTCCATATGTTCGGGCTCGAGTTTGGTAAACTGGTTCTTCATCATTGCCCAGGCCTCGCGCGCTCCTTCCTGGCAGGCCGATATCTTCCACCATTCAAAGTGTCGCCTCACCCCTTTAAAGCAGTTAGCCAGCTCAGGCATGCTCTCCGCTGGCACTTCCAGTGGCCATAATGCTTTAACCATGCTTTTCATGGCCTTCCGGGCTCTCTCATTCGCCTTGGTCAGTTGCTTCAAAAGATTCTCACTAAAGGAATCGACCTCCTCTTCCGGCCGTCCTGTCAGGAGATCTAGCAAACAGGGGCAGCATGTTTCAAAACAATTCTTCATCCGCAACACAGGTAAAACCGAATTCGTGCCTTACCGAATATGCCACCTTTCAGCTTCTTGTTTTCCTCCAAGGCTTGCGCCAACTGAGATTTTAAACTCTCAATTTCTTCAGTTTTCCGTTGACTTTCCGCCTTGAGCTCATGCTTCTCTTCCTGACTTCGTGTCAATACTCGCTTGCCAGCCTCTAGTTCCCTCCACATTTGATTCATCGCTTCGGCGACTGCGGGGACAGTGCGGCATCAGTATACTGGAAGCGTCATGCAGTTTTTAGCGCTTTAAAGCCCTTCCACTTACCAGGATTTTCGCTGGTTGCTCTTTTAGCCACTTCTACTTCGGCCTTAATGTTGGCTAATTGTGTCCGGCTCAGCTTGAGGTCTTCGGACAACTTGCTGTTCTGTTCCCTCGCGGTCTGCACACTCAAGACAATATAAGAATCCTTAACTCGGTCGTCCCACCAAAATTAAGGCTTGGGGGCTGCTAGGTTAGGAACTACAAAACGCTTTTAAGCTATCTCGCACCTGCATTCCGGAAGAAAAAAGACCGGCGATCCCTTCAAGCCCGGTTCGGGCCGCTCCAAGGTATGCGTCCACCGAATTAAAAGCATTAAACTCCTTATCGGTAAAAGCAGCGTGGCACAAAGATTCTCTCCGACGGCGGTGATTGATTACACTCTCGACCTCGGAGTTGGTCACCGAAACATCGTCGGGGTCGTCTAGATATGCGCCAGCGGCTCTGTGTTTGGCAGGGTCCCCAGCTTGCGCTGAAGGCCCAAGGTTGGAATCACACCTCGGCGCGCTCAGGCAGTCCTTGGATTGGTGCGCCGGAACTCTTCTCCTGCAAATTTAAGCAAACGTCAGACAAAAGATATTAAGGACAAACCCTCTCGTCGTCCCAGAGCATGTTACCTCTGAACCGAGGGGGTGGTTGCTTCTGCTCCAGCAGAGGCCTGCCTCTTGAGCGCCTCGTTAGGGGCCGGGGCCGGCGTATGTCATGCTCCTCCCGCAGTTGTTCGCCGTGTAGTTCGGCGACCCTTGGGAGTTGAAGTTAGAGTCTGCGGGATGGCGCGAGATGGTCGTCCAGTTTGGGAAGAGGTCCTCCGTTCACTTACAGTGGAGGAAGGAAGGGCCCCTGGATGATCAGCCATCACGACAACTTTGATGTCGTCAAGGCTTTCTTGGTAAAACACCCCATCTTCGAAATAAATCGATGTCTCCGGATCTTCATGATAGCCCGGGTCGTCATCGCGGGAATGATTCTCCGGTTGAGGGGAAGGACAGTGGATGGACTCGACCTCGCGCCTCCAACTCTATGCAAGAACAAAGTATAGTCAACATGTGTGCGGACGTGATGGCCGAATTATGGACAGAGAATTGAGGCTTACCCAATCTGCCGGATTATAACCGGAGTAACCCTCCTGGATATTCAATTGAGCAAAGTCTTCCTCCTATCCTTTAAAGAGGTCGGCTAAAATCTTGGCCATGGCTACTTTATTGTCCGGCCCTTGTCGCTTATAGCGGGTCGTGTTGCTAGTCCCGTTGTAGCACCATAAAGGATGCCCTCTTTGCTGAAGGGGATGTATGACTGGGATATGGCAACGGCCATCACCTCAATCATGGTCAGTTTGCTATGGGCCAGCGGCCGAACTTTGGTGGCCAGACGGTGCACTTCTGCACTGTCTGGTTGGGAGGGGTTCTTGGGCCGCCAGTTGAGCCGCTTCTTCAGCGGGGTGCTTGAGAATTCGGGAAACCCTCTCTGAACAGGGTCTGAGAGGAGAACATCTTCAATGTAAAACCATTCCGAGGTCCATCCTTCGGGATCCTTTCATGGGGTCCCAATAGGGTAACCCATCCCGGCTATCCGCCACACCTCTGCTCCCCCCACTTCGAAGATTGACCCCTCATGAGTACGAGGGACGAGGCAGAAGTATTTCCTCCATAAATCAAAATGGGCTTCGCAGTTCAGGAAAATCTCACAGAGGGCCACGAAACCAGAGATATGCAATATAGACCCTGGGGTGAGGTTGTGGAGCTGGATCCCGTAGAACTCTAATAAACCCTAAAGGAAGGGGTGAATGGGAAAACCAAGGCCTCTTAGAAGAAAGGGCACGAAGCATACCCTCTCTCCCTTGCTGGGAGCAGGCGAGCTCTCGGCGAGTGCTTGAACATCGACGGAGATTAATCCGGCGCGGACAGGAACGAGATCCGCAGCGGGAAGATAGCCCTGCGTCTGCAGACAGCTTAGCTGGAGGCGTGAAACTGAACAACCCGCCCAATCATCGCGGAGAGGGCCATGGGGGCGCGAGGATGAACTGGGAATATCGGCCATTGCGCCCGAGGATTTCTTTGACGCTGTTTTTTATGAAGGGGTTAGGTTAACCGCCCCATCATAACTTTGGATCTATAAATAAGCGTTTCGCCTTAAAATTGAAAGGACAGGTTTACAGAAGGCGGCATTGGGTCGCGTGCCTTCTAAAAAGGTGCGCGACGGTCAAAGTTGACCCTCGCCCCAAAGTAGGCATTAAGCTCCTAGGGGCCCACTATGTTTTGGGGTGGACCTGAGAATCCGGATTGTCAAACTGGTCGGGCATGAATATAGCTTTGATCCGAACTATACTAAGTGACAAACCTCCGATGTCGATCCGAATAGTTTTTGGCTATGATGCACTTCTCTGAACAATACGAGTCAAGGCGAAGAACTCACCTCGCAAGCCGGAGATTTGGAGCTCGTCAGAAGATAATCCCCGGTGTTGGAGGCTAGTTCGGGGGCTACTGAGGGAGTCCTGGATTAAGGGGTCCTTGGACTATCAACCCTCTAGATATGGGCCGGACTGATGGGCCACTATGGGGCTGAGCCAGAGTGCGGACCCGTGATCGGACAGGAGATCTTCGGAGTCGTGGTGTGCCCTCCAAGCCAAGATTAGGCAGGATCTTCCTTTCTTTGTAACCGATCGTGTGTAACCCTAACCCTACCGGTGCCTATATAAACTGGAGGGTTTTAGTCTTTAGGGCTAGAGCTACATTCATCACCTCATTACCTTAGGGTTTAGCTCGCCTCATCTCGAGGTAGATCTACTCTGTAACCATACCATACATCAAATACAATCAAGCAGGACGTAGGGTTTTACCTCTTTGAGAGGGCCCGAACCTGGGTAAATACCGTGTTCATCGTCCCTTGTTCCCCATTGATCCTAGATCCACAGCTCGGGACCCCCTACCCGAGATCCGCCGGTTTTGACACCGACGCCTATCTATTTACTTTATGCAATTTTTATTTTTATTTGAGTCTCCATCTTCTCTTATAAAGCACCAACTAATGGGCACTATGGTCATACTTGAGCATTGGATGTAGCTAATATGCGAGTGTGTTTCATGAATGGATCAATGATTGAGCATGATGGGCTAGGGATAACTTTCTTTAGTGTTGATATTTTGAAAGACATGGTTGCTTGTTCATATGCTTGAGTATTGAAATCTTCATGTCAAAACTAGACTATTGCTTTGAACCATATAAAAGTCCAAATGTCCATGCTACAAAAGAAAAGAATATGTGATGAACATGTTAGGCAGCATTCCACATCAAAAATTCTGTTTTTATCATTTACCTACTCGAGGACGAGTAGGAATTAAGCTTGGGGATGCTGATACGTCTCCAACGTATGTATAATTTTTGCTTGTTCCATGCTGTTATATTATCATTCTTGGATGTTTTACAATCATTTTATAGCAACTTTATATCATTTTTTGGGACTAACCTATTGATATAGTGCCCAGTGCCAGTTGCTGTTTTTTGCTTGTTTTTTACTTCGCAGAATATCAGACTAAACGGAGTCCAAACGGAACGAAACTTTTTGGAGATTTTTTTTGGACCAGAAGACACAACATGAGGCAAAGAAGTAACAGAGGGGAGGCCCGAGGTGGGCACAACCCACCTGGGCGTGCCCAGGAGCCCAGGCACACCCAGGGGGGTTGTGCCCCCCTCGGTGGCCTCCCGCACCGCCTCTTCGCCCTATAAATCCACAAATATTCCAGAAACCCTAGGGGAGACGACGAAAAACAATTCCAGCCGTCGCAAGTTCCAGAACCACGAGATCCAATCTAGACACCATCACGGAGGGGTTCATCATCCTCATTGGTGCCTCTCTGATGATGTGTGAGTAGTTCATCATAGACCTACGGGTCCGTAGGCAGTAGCTAGATGGCTTCCTCTCTCTCTCTCTCTCTCTCTCTCTCTCTCTCTCTCTCTCTCTCTCTCTTTTGATTCTCAATACAATGGTCTCTTGGAGATCTATTTGATGTAACTCTTTTTTTGCGGTGTGTTTGTTGGGATCCGATGAACTTTGAGTTTATGATCAGATCTATATCCATGAATATTGTTTGAGTCTTCTTTTGATCTCTTATATGCATGATTATTTATAGCCTCGTATTTCTTCTTCGAATCTTTGGTTTAGTTAGGCCAACTAGATCGATTTTTCTTGCCATGGCAAGAGGTGCTTTGTGATGGGTTCGATCGTGTGGTGTTCTTTCCCAGTGATAGAAGGGGCAGCAAGACACGCATGTATCGTTGCTATTAAGGATAACAAGATGGGGGTTATTCCTACATGAATAGATCTCGTCTACATCATGTCATCGTTCTTATTGCATTACTCCGTTTTTCCATGAACTTAATACACTAGATGCATACTGGATAGCGGTCGATGTGTGGAGTAATAGTAGTAGATGCAGGCAGGAGTCGGTCTACTAATCTTGAAAGTGATGCCTATATATTGATCATTGCCTTGGATATCGTTATAATTATTCGATCTTCTATCAATTGCCCAACAGTAATTTGTTTACCCACCGTGTGCTATTTTCTTTATCATATTTTCTTTGAGATCTATTTTTATTCGCTTTTATTTTCAGATCTATTATTCTAAAAACCCAAAAACACGTTGCTGCATTTTTTGTTACTATTTTTATTTCGCGTTTTATCGAGATCTATTTATCCAATCTACACAAATTTTATCCCGTCAACTTGACAATTTCTGGCGCCATTACCCGAAGAGGGATTGACAAACCCTCATAAGCATCAGGTTGCAAGTATTTGTTCTTTGTGTGCAGGTACCGTTTACATAGTGTTGCTTGGTTCTCCTACTGGATTGATACCTTGGTTTCATAACTGAGGGAAATACCTACCGTAGTTTTGCTGCATCATCCCTTCCTCTTTGAGGAAATACCGACGTAGTTCAAGTGACATCAACTACTATTACTCCACTTCGAGATCACTTATATATATGCTTCCCTCTCTAGGTATTAAGTTCATAACAAACAAAGTAATGCTTTAAGCATGATGACATAATGTAGACAAAATAAGACCAATCAACATGATCGAACCCCGTCGTTTTACCTTTAGTAGCAACAATACAAGTACGTGTCTTGCTACCCCTTCTATCACGAGGTGAGGACACCGCAAGATTGAACCTACTACCATGCACCACTTCCACTGAAGATCTACTCATCAACTTGGCCAAATAAAACTCATAGATTGCAAAGCGTTACATAGCTATAACAATCACACACAATAAAGTTCCGAAATAACTCAATTACATTTAATGAATAATCTTATTATAAACCCACAATTCATCGGATCCCAACAAGCACACCGCACGAAAGAATTATATCATATCGATCTCTGAAGAGAACATTGTATTGAAGATCAAAAAGAGAGAGAGGGTCGTCTAGCTACTGCTATGGACTCGTAAGTCCTGTGAGGAACTACTCATGCATCATCGGATAGGTAGTAAGATTGATGTAGAGGCCCTCCGTGATCGATTCCCCCTCCGGCAGAGTATCGAAAAAGGTCTCCAGATGGGATCGCGGAAGAACAGAGACTTGCTGCGGCGGAAAAATTGTTTCGGTGCTCGCTCTGGTGGTTTCTGAATTTTTGCGAATTTATAGGCTTGGAATTAAGTCAAACGGAGTTACGAGGGGCCCACAAGCCTGGGTGGCCAATAATATAAAATTGCATATAAAGCATGCAAGATTGATAATATAATAGTATGAAACAATTAAAAATTATAGAAACATTGAAAACATATTTATGGTAGAGTCAATGGGCGGTTTGTCCCACTAATACTCCACATCAAGACCAAAACAAAATTAGGGGCTTAGATGTCCTTCACAAACCCTTTGTAGGAGTTGCTTTGAATCATATGAATGAAAAACACATAAGTACAAAACATGCATCAATTTTATAAGATAACAATGCAGATCCAAATGAAAGGAAAATCACAAAGCTATCATTTAGATACAAGATAGGGGGTGGGGGGTTTCCGGGGGGATCTCAGCTATATTCAAAGTGGACACTCTAATTTCTTTTTTTCTAACACAGTAACGAAGACGCTCATACATACGCACATACACTCACTCTGATCCTATGAACACCTTTGAGGGACTAAGCCGGCACATCATCTTGAGATTGACGAAGTCGCGAGCACCAGTGTCAACTATAGGACTTGAACCCTGGTGTGTTGTGGATACCACTGTCCCCTAAACATCCAACCATAGGTTGGCTCGCTACATGAAAGCATGATCTATCAATAAAGTATAAATTTAGATTTATTAAAATACAAACACACCACGAATCATGGTGACAAAATGCTTTATTCTCCTCCCCGGACGTTAAGCAAATTAACACCACCATGGTAAGCCAAAATATAGCCACACCACAGACAGAAGCATTAAAATTGTCATTTTCGGCAGCTTTGTCCAATACCAATGGATCATTCGCACCTGTGTGTTAGAAGGGATAGAGGGATTTGGTGGAATAGTTCGTTGTATTGCTTGAGCCTCGTAGGCATATATATAGGAGTACATGATCTACTTGGAGTACAAGACAAGCCAGAATACTTCCTAGTCTATCCTATGTTTCCAATACAATCACGATACTCAACACCCCCCCCCCCCCCCCCCCCGCGCAGTCACAACGGTAGCAACGCAGACGGTGAGACTGGAGAAGAATCCGAAGGTAATCCGAAGGCGTGGCTGGAGTGGCAACCGACGAGGTTGCTCAAGCAAGGAAGTAGCCCTTTGTGCCGTTTGTCGATGTAGCTGAGAGTGTAGGGTGGTGTAGCCGTAGTCGAGGTAGCTGTGTGAAGAACGATGTGGTCGATGTCGAGTCGGGGTAGCCGGTGTCGGGGAAGTCGCCGTGGAGCCGCTGGCGCAAGGAGGCGCCAAGTTAGTACGGGCGCAGTGGTGTCGAAGTAGTGGTGCGCCGGGAGGAAGACCGTGTTGACGACGCGTCGCGGCGGGTTTGCCAAGCCCGGGGACACATCATGGACAAAGGCACGCATCGGTGTTGCCAGCACCGGGCGTGCGTAGACGGACGAAGACGAAGTTGACGAAGCACCGCACCAGGCTTGCCAGGCCCGGGGACATGTCGTGGATGAAGGCACGCATCGGTGTTGCCAGCACCGGGTATGCGTAGACTGGGACCTGCACGAGTTGTGCGCCATGTCGGAGAAGTCGGAGAGTCCAGTAGAGAAGGACTCGACGATGGTTGCGGCGCCAATCAGCGCGGGGCCGATGTCGCCCGCGGTTGTCGGAGTAGACGAAGTGGTCGGAGTAGATGACGGCGATGCTGGCGACGGGCTGGTGCTGGCGAAGACGAAGGAGGTGGACGGGCGGCGGCAGCTATGAGGGTAGCAGCGGCGACGGCCGAAGAAGAGCGACGGCGGCAGCGGCGGCTAGGTTATGAGGGCGGCGGCGATGCTCGAAGTAGGCGAGGAACCTGACAGCGTGACGAAGACCGGCGTGGACGGTGGCGTTCCCGCGCTGAGGAAGATGGTGCGGCGCATACCATGGGAGGTCGACGCGCGGTGACGGTGGAGTGGACCGCGGGCCGTGGCGCTACGGCCCGAAGGGTCGACGCAGCGGCGGCGGGCAGGTCAGGGCGGCAGCGGGAAGACCTCGGGGCGGCGGCGGGGACCGCGGGCCGCGGCGCTACAGCCTGAAGGGGCGGCGCAGTGGCGGAGCGCAGGTTGGTGCAACCGTGGGGACGGCCTCGGGACGGCAGCGTGGACTGCGTGCCACGCTTGCTATTGCCCGACGGGGCGACGCAGTGGTGGTGCGAGGGTCGGTGCAGCCACGGGGACGGCCTGGAGCGGACGGCCTCGAGGCGGCGGTGGACGGTGCAGCCACGGGGACGGCCTGGAGCGGACGGCCTCGGGGCGGCGGTGGACCGCGGGCCGCGGAACTACGGCCTGAAGGGGCGACGCAGTGGTGACGTGGGTCGGTGCAGCCGGGAGAAGAACCACTGGGCGGCGGCGCTGCGGCCCAAAGGGGCGACGCAGCGGCGCCAGTTGCTTGATCGGTAGAGGGGCGCGCTGAACTCGGGACGGTCTTCACGGGGCATGCGGTGGCGCGCGCAACCGACGAGCCAGGTCGGTTGCACGACGTAGATGAGGCGGATCGCGACGGCGGACGGGTGATCAATTCGATCGCGCGCGAGGTCGGGGACGCCGCTAGGTGGAGGCAGGGTGGCGGCGGAGTTCGAGATCGACGGGCGGGCTGGCGCGCGAACGGCGGCTGTGATGGGCCGCCGCATGGCGCGAGACCGCCGGGTGGGGGTGAGGCAGGATTCCCGGTCGGAGTAGGGCTGCGACAGCCGACGTAGATCGACGGGCGAGCCGGCGCGCGAACGGCGGAAGATGGGCCACCGCATCGCGTGAGGCCACCGGGTCGGGACGACGGGCGGGCAGACGCGCAAACGACGGCCGTTAGGGGTCGCCTGTCGCGCGAGGCCGCCGGGTCGGTGAAGAGGCCGGCCGGTCGCGCCAGTGTTGGAGTAGAGGCGCACGGGGGTCGACGGTGCCGGCGGGCGACGCAAACCGATCAAGTATAGATCGAAAAATCAAAAAGAAAAACGCCAATCAAGGTGACCGGCGGGAGAGAGAAAATTTAGGGTAAGGGCTCCGAAAAAAGACTTTCTAGGGCAGCCGGTCAACACGACCGGCGGATGAACCCTAGATACGGGCGGCGCGATCCCCGGCGGCGGTCATGGAGGCCGAGCACCCCGAGAGCGGTGCGCGGGTGCGGAAGCGACCGCGGCTAGGGTTTAGGATCGATTAGGCTGATACCATATTAAAAGGGATAGAGAGAATTTGATGGAATAGTTCGTTGTATTGCTTGAACCTTGTAGACATGTATATAGAAGTACATAATCTATTTGAAGTACAAGACAAGCCAGCGTATTTCGTAGTCTATCCTATGTTTGCACCGAAGCTTCGTCCTTTTTTCACAGGGGAGTGATCTCATGCGACGGCCTAAACCAGATAGCCACACCTTTTTTTTCACATAGCTTCCTTCTCCGCTCACCACACCTGCACAGTGAAAATGTTATTTTAATCTGTTGGACTAGCTTCAGGATTAAGGCAATCCAAACAGCGAGCAAACCCCACACCACACACAACCACACGCACGGACGCATGAGAGGATTCAGGGCTATAAATACGCCCTCTCCACCTACGAATTTGCCTCGTCAGCACGCGGAACACGCCTCCGGCCAAATTCACCACGAGCGAGTCCCTCTCCGGGCAGCAGATGGGGGCGACGGGGGACGCGGAAGGTGCGGCGGCGGGGTGCCGCGCCCGGGCGGCGCTGCTGGGCGCGTACGAGCTGGGGCGCACGCTCGGGGAAGGCAGCTTCGGCAAGGTGAAGCACGCGCGGCACTGCGCCACCGGGGAGCACTTCGCCGTGAAGATCCTGGACCGCGGCAGGGTGCTCTCCCTCCGCGGCGCCGACGACCAGGTCCGCAGGGAGATCGCCACGCTCACCATGCTCGCGCACCCCAACGTCGTCCGCCTCCAGGAGGTAATTAGTGCTACTACTAATCGCGATCTCCGCTCCTGTTCCAGTTCTCTCGCTGCTGCCTCTGCTAGTTGTGTGTATAGAACTATAGATAGAGTACCCATGGTGGAAAAATCGAGGGGGAAATGGTTTTAAATTTAAATACCTTGTCGAGCTTGCGAGCAAGGATGCTTGAACTCCGGGCACGCCACGGTTGGAATGACGCTACAATTATGAGCCAGAGATTCCTTAAGGAAAGCGGTACTTCGTGGTGGAGATTGCAAGCATCATCATAATGTTTAGGGATCCCTAATGTTCATATCTACGTATGTTTTCCTACATTCATAGTAACACAAACCTGTAATTTTAGGGGCTCTACTTTGGATATTAGTAGTCTACACAAGTTCATTGCGCGTTACACATGGACCATGTCGAACTGGGTTACAAAACATTGACCATCTAGATGACCGGGAAGAATCGTGCTGCAATTATTTAAAAATTTGACGCCGGAGGTGGGAAGAGCACATTGGTCTTTCGTATGGGGTAGTAGAATGTTTTGTCAACTCGGCGGTTGCGGGAGGCTTGTACTCGAGCGGGTGAGAACGTATCAGTACATCCGGGCACGCCACGGCTGCAATTATCAATCAGAAATTCCTTGAAAAAACGTACGTGGAGATTGCAAGCATCATCATAATATTTATCTATATATGTTTTCGTCCATTCATAGCACTTATCAATAATTGCGGACTCTTCTTTGGATATAGTAAGGGTGCTACTAGTCTATAGTTCATAGCGCGTTGCACGTAGATCACGAGCCCTGTAGCAGCACGTCGAATTGGTCCATAATCTCCGTTGCAAGTAGTAGTAGTCTTCAACTCCATAATCTCCGTTCCTTGGTCCACCCCAAGACATGGGGCGGTGGGCCCACAGATGCAGATTCAGCTCCAGGCCACGCATATTTCTCCATAAGATAAGTGCTTGATTTGGATCGCATGCGTCGTCGTCAAGTATATCCAAATAATGCCAACCAGCTGCTGCCCCGTCCTTATCTTTATGACTTCATCTATGTCATAAGCTTCTTTGTTTTCTGAGAGATAATTTTTATTTTTGGTTTTTGTTCGTCGTGGTGCACATGAGCTTATGAAATTATGAATTCGTCCACGTGAGCTGTTCAAAACATCAGTGTCATATCATTAATCTTGCGATTGTTGTAACTCTTGATTCAGGTTGCTGCTAGCAAAACAAAGATCTACATGGTGCTTGAGTTTGTCAATGGAGGCGAACTGTTTGACAGGATTGTAAGCCCCTATAACTTTTATTTGCATCTACCTGAAAGCTTTGCTTTGCACTATTGAATTCTCTGCCAGGTACATTGGTTAGTTCTAACACTTCCTGTTGATTTCTTTCCTGCAAATAAAAGGAAATGAAGAGAAAACTATCCCAACGAGAAGGAAGAAGACTTTTTCAGCAGCTAATTGATGGTGTCAGCTATTGCCATGGAAAGGGTGTCTACCACAGAGACCTCAAGGTACTGACGACTGAAGTATCATTTCCTTTTTTGAACCATCTGGTCAAGAGATTATCGATCATTCTTATTGTTCATTAAAAAAAACTAAAAACTTAAGTGATATCTGGTGCTTTGTTCTGATAGTTCTCTGAAGCCATTCCAATAATTCTACTGTTATCTGGTTCATGTAGATTTTTAAGGGTGACGCTCAGATCCCGGAGTGGCTTTCGCCTGGTGCACAAAACCATCTTAAGAGGATTCTTGAACAAAATCCGATGAAGAGGATAAACATGGCAGAGATCAAACTACACGAATGGTTTCAGAAAGACTATATTCCTGTTGCTCCATATGATGACGATGATGAAGATGTATGGCTTGGTGCAATTCTGCCTGTCAAACAGGTATGGCAAGATGACACAAACTTTATGATGCTGAAGACCATGTTATATCCTAATATAGGCATCATGTGTTCTGTATCTGTAGCCGCTGATCGGTAAATTTTTGTTTCCATTTTTCTATCCTGAAGCAAATTATTGAAGCACCCGGGGACAAGAGTACTCGTCAGATTAACGCTTTTCAGCTGATTGGAATGGCATCTTCCCTTGATCTTTCGGGGTTTTCTGAGGAAGAGGTATGTACAAATATTTTCAGTAGTTTCCTTCCCGCGCCTCCCTTGCCATATTCAGAATAATTTAATCTGCAAAGCGGGGACAATTGTATGAGTAGCTTCTCAAGATAAACACTTCAGATATTTAGATCAAGATGATCAATGAATGCTGCCACTGCGGCCTCATAGAACAACTCATCTCATCCAGCTGGACTTATTGCAGCGGGTGTCCCAGAGAAAGATCAGGTTCACATCAGCACTTCCACCGAAGGATTTGTTCGACAAGATTGAAGTGTCGGCCACGCAGTCGGGATTCCATGTTTAGAGAGCGCATAGCAAGGTGAGCAAAAACTCCTCATCATCACAATGTAGAGGTTTTTTCGGCATCACATGATTTTTATTGAACAACACCATCACATGATTGAGTACAAGTTTTGAAGGAGCTGAAAATGATGTGTCGTGTTATATTTCAGCTCAAAATAATGGGCAATTGCAATGGACCGAACAACCCTTGGCCATTCTTAGTCTGTGCCGAGGTATAATTCAGCGAGCTGCACCTTTCTTCGGTGAAACGTGTCAGTGGAGATCAGCTGCTAACATCTGGGGTGCTGTTTTTTCTTTTCTTATCCCAGGTGTTTGAGCTTGGCCCCTCTCTCCATGTTGTGGAGCTTAGGAAGTCCCACGGTGACACTGCAGTGTACAGACAGGTAGGCAAAGGCTAAAACCAACTGGACTTGGCACTGTCTTAACTTCACTGTACACAACTTCAGTCCTGGTGGTTAGTGAGTGAATGACTTGGTGATGTTGCTTTGTTGGAATGTATTTTGCAGCTCTGCGATAGGATCTCGACTGATCTGGGGATTGACAAGATTTTCGGGATGAGGTCGCTCTTCGACGACAACCTCCCTAGCTTCGATAGCAGAGCCGCGACACCACTGGTTGCCTTGTGATGAGTGCTGTGCTGTAGGTACCCCAACTGACATGATGTTGTAGGACGCTAGTAGGACGATAGCTGTTTATTGATTGGAAATGACGATGATGGTGTAAGGATTAGGATCGTACAGTGTACAGAACTACTTTTTTTTCTTCGAAAAAGTGTACAGAACTACATACAGATAGTCGAGTGGTGAAACTGAATGTAATGATTTTTTTGCGTGAAAAGGCCAAAGGCCTTATGTTAAAGTCGACCAACCTTTACAAGGATATCCTTACATAAGTGAATAATTACACGCTGTCTTCCTCCTGCACTTGTCGTGAGCGAAGCTCGGTACACCCTTTTTACACTATGGGAGTTAGGGAAACGTTGTTGACGCACTAGGCGGGAAGTCGCCGACGGAGCCATAAGATGCTGACGACTACAATCTGGGAAACAGACCGTCATCTCGAGAAGAAGGCGATGAACATGGTTGGACGACCATCCAGATCTAGCTAAATAGATACATGACCTATGCCGTCGCTTTCTCTGGGCTCAAGAGGAGAAGCTGTCGGGGGGCAAATGCAAAGTAAACTGGCGCACAGTCTGAACTCCGGTGGAGTTTGGTGTCCTGGGCTTGTTAGACACTGCGAAATTTGCCAGAGCTCTTCGGCTGAGGTGGTTGTGGCTATCCTGGGATGAAATCCCCGACCATGGGCCGGCTTCCCATTGCCGTGTGATGATCAGGACCGTCAGCTGTTTGCTGCTGCAACGCGTGTGACGATCGGCAATGGCGAGCGTGCCACCTTCTAGGAGTCCACCTGGCTGGGCCCGCTGCCGCTGCGCGCGCTTGCACCGTCGCTCTTCGCTCACTCCAGGTGCAAAACTCGCTCAGTAAAGGAGGCGCTTCAGGGTCACAAGTGGATCAAGGACATTCGTCGCCCCCCCCCCCCCCCCCCCCCCTCTGGCGTCAACATCTCTATAGGCTATGGAACATGATCAGAGAGGCTGGGATAGCACTGCAGCCGGATGTGCCGGATAGTATTACTTGGAAGACATCGGCCTCCGGCAGCTACAGCACGGCGGCGGCGTACAGACTGCAGTTTGCCGGCAGGATAGGCTGCAATTATGCCACCATGTTCTGGAAGGCCTGGGCTCCGCCACGCTGCAAGTTCTTCACCTGGCTGCTAATGCTAGATAGATTGTGGTGCGCGGACAGACTGCAAAGACGGGGGTGGCCGAATGACTATTTTTGCCCGCTCTGTGTTCGAAACTTGGAAACCTCTGTTCACTTGCTCTGGCACTGCCCGGAGACGCGGCGGGTTTGGAGCGCGGCGGCTGGCTGGCATGGTTTTTCTACCCTTGACCCGAGCACTTGGCTTGATGGCGATCTCTCGGAGCAGTACTGGACACATATCATGGAGGCCACACCAGCTGAACACCAGAAGGGCATCAGGTCAGTCATCATCCTCATCTCCTGGGAGCTTTGGGTTGAGTGTAACCGTAGAGTGTTCCAGAAGAAGCTCGATACGCCTTCGGCCACCCATCAAGCAGTCAGATGAGCTTTGGAATCCTGGCGGTTGGCGGGAGCGACATGCATGCAGCACCCCTTTGGGGATCCAACGTGAAATAGTGACCTTCCCCTCCCCCCCTCTCCTGGGGCTTTGTTTTTCTCTTCTCTGCCTTTTATCCTTCTCCGACCGTGCAAACGTGATGTAAATATTGTTCCTTGCCTTTAATGCAAAGAGCCAACAATTGCTGGTAGTTTAAAAAAAAAGATGCATGACCTCGTAAGCTCCTTGACGATGCTGAAACTGGACGAATGTTGCCGGTTGGAGGAGGTAGAGGACAAAGACACGATACAACGCTATCCACTCTGTCGAAAGATACTTTCGAAGACCACCTACATAACACGAAGACAACGCCAGACCGACCACTCTAACCTCTACTCCGGGTGAACCAGTATTCGGGGAAACCTTTCTTCTTGATCTGCACAGCACCACCCTAGCACCATCGTCGGGGAGCAAAACTCTAATTCTAAGATACCTAAGTACAACACCACAATGTAGATCTGGGGTCCCCATCTCCTACCGTCGGTAGAGCGGCAGGTGGTGGAGGGGAATCGTGACCACGCTGACGGAAAGCAATGGCAACAACGGTTTCTGGAGAGAGGGATGCGTCTTGAAAAAGGAACGACTCTTGAGCGATGGGATTGAAAAATAAGAGATGAATTATCTATCATGTTAGGGCATGTATAATGGTGTTATCTTAGCAATCAAAAATCCTTCACGGTTGTGAGTGGATGTGGACAACGTGCACGCCTAAGCATTGGACCTGGGGGTCGTCTACATGTCACACTCTTGATGGCGTCAATGCGGAGGTCCCACCCTGTGTGCGTGCAAGCGAGAGTTACATGTATGTGTAGGGGCCTAGGGGGTTGACGGCCGTGTGTTTTTTTCTCTGTCTTTTTTCTTTGAGAAATTTCCCCCAATTTTGAAAGTTCAAATTCTAAAATTTGAAAATATGAAACTTGAAAATACAACATTTGGAAAGTTTAAAATTCTAAAATCCGGGACAAGATTTTTTGAAAGCTGACACCATGTTTTCCCGGAAGTTCTAAAAATAAAAGCGTCTAAAATGGAACTTTGGTCGTCGATCTTTTTATGGTGGGGCCATATGTTTTTTCTCCAGCTTTTTTCTATGTAAGTTCCCCATCAATTTTGAACTGAACTTGAAGTTTCGGAAGCTCCTGAAAGTTCAAATTCCAAAACTTGAAACTTAAAAGTTCAAAAACACATAAAACATAAAAGTTGGGACACTATTTTGAAAAGCCAAAATTACAAAAAAAAAATCTGAAGTGCTAACAAAAGGAAAGTTTCGAAAATAGAACTTCGGTTGTCGGAAATTGCTCTTGCCCTTATCCCCTTATGAATGCCGAACACATAGTTGTGCGTCCTTAGAAATGCACCTAGGCTAATTAATGAATTGGAAGAGAGAGAAATGAGAGGTGGAAGTCTTGCCTTGTCTTGGTTAAGATCTGGTCTTTTGCTAAGGAAGATATGACAATTCTTCCATTATACTAAATGTCGTCTCATAGTTCTATATTTTATAGTTTATTTTAATCCCACAATTTTAGGGGCATGCTAACCTATTTGTTAGATGTAACACTAAGAGATAACCCATTGTCTTGACTAAATGATATGCAAAACATAAAGTAGACTATCTTATGAATGATTAAACATGCCATTATATTCCTCATTTAATCTCAACTTATTCTAATCAATAAATCGAGAGTATGAGAAGGAGCACTGTAATCAATTGAAGTAGTTCTCTAAACATAGGCATAAAATCCAAGATACAACTACCGTACATATTTACACATGTCTTTTCCATGCAGCGATGCCCCTCTGAGAGTGATCTAGGGTTCCCATGTTGCCACCCTTCCTTCGATGGTGGATCGTCGCCCTTCTTCTCAACTGACTCAGCTGGTTGGGGAGTACAACGAGGCCCCAATCTACGGGTGGAATCTATAGTTTTCCCCATCTTGAGGCTTTAGGTGGATCTCCATTGTCCATTGCTTTCGTACTTTTGGCGGCATTGGAGGCGGTGGCTGTGCTTAACAATGGCTCCTCTTGTTTGTTATACGACTCCAGTGATGTGTGAGATGCTGGATCTCGGGATGATATTGGACGGACATGTAGATCGCCATTCTCTGCCGCTTTGGCCCATTTGGCGATGGTGGCAGCGAACACAATAAAGACTCCTCCGAATCAAAGTGGGATGAGATAATGCAGGTATGGCTAGGCACACCTATAAGTTTGTCTTTCTAATCTTAATCCATAGGGCATGCCCTAATGTCTCCTCAGACAGCCCTAAAAATTATCCTAAACAATCACCTCATGATCTTTATCGTTCTAATCTTAAACCATAGAGTCACCCCAATTTCACTATGGGTAAATCATAAAATCATAAAATTATACTTGCTATACATTACATAATCTCATTGATTCCCAAAAGATTCAGTCTAACATAAATAAATTCATAGCATGACCAAGATTCAATTCACCATAAAGATAAAATGAGGGGATATATCATATAGTTCAACTCCATTAACAAAGCCCATAATGAAAATCAAGATCAAAAACTTAAATGATCAAGGGAAGAGCGGTATAAAACACAAAGCTACTAGTACAACTACAAACCCTCAGCCCCAAGGGAGGACTACTCTGATACGTCCATTTTGCATCATGTTTTCCTACTGTTATTTATAGTGTTTTCATTCAGTATAATACTTTGTGGAGTAATTCTAATGCCTTTTCTCTCATAATATGCAAGGTTTATACAAAGAGGGAGATTGCCGGCAGCTGGAATTCTGGACCTGAAAAAGCTATGTCAGAGATACCTAATCTGCACATCTCCAAATGGGCTGAAATTTTACGGAGAATTATTTTTGAATATATAATAAATATTGGAGAAAAGAACCACCAGAGGAGGGCACCCAGGCGCCCACAAGGCACCAGGGCACGCCACCCCCTCCAGGCGCGCCCTGGTGGGTAGTGGGGGCCTAGGCCCACCTCCGGTGCCCATCTTCTGGTACATAAGGTCTTTTGACCTAGAAAAAAATAAGGAGAGGACTTTTGGGACGGAGCTGAAATGAGCTGAAATTTTACGGAGATTTATTTTGGAATATATAAAAATACTGGAGAAAAGAAATACCAGAGGGGGCCACCCAGGTGCCCAGTAGGCACCAGGGCGTGCCTACCATCCCCTGGCGTGCCCTGGTGGGTAGTGGGGCCCCTGGCCAGCCTCCGGTGCCCATCTTCTGGTATATAAGCCTATTTGACCTAGAAAAAATAAGGATAGGACTTTCGGGATGGAGCGCCGCCGCCTCAACAAGGAACCTGGGCAGGAGCACTTTTGCTCTCCGGCGAAGCGATTCCGCCAGGGATACTTCCCTCCGGAAGGGGGAAATCGAAGCCATCGTCATCACCAACTACCCTCTCACCTTGGGAGGACCAATCTTCATCAACATCTTCACCAACACCATCTCATCTCAAAACCCTAGTTCATCTCTTGTGTTCAATCTTTGTATCAAAACCTCAGATTGGTACCTGTGGGTGACTAGTAGTATTGATTACATCTTGTAGTTGATGCTAGTTGGTTTATTTGGTGGAAGATTATATGTTCAGATCCATTATGCTATTTATTATCCCTCTGATATTGAGCATGAATATGATTTGTGAGTAGTTGCTTTTGTTCTTGAGGACATGGGAGAAGTCTTTTCATAAGTAATTATGCGAATTTGGTATTCGTTCGATTTTTTGATGATGTGTATGTTGTGATTCCCTTAGTGTTGTTATGTGAACGTCAACTACATGACACTTCACCATATTTGGGCCTAAGGGAATACATTGTGGAGTAGTTATTAGATGATGGATTGCTAGAGTGACAGAAGCTTAAACCCTGGTTTATGCGTTATTCCGTAAGGGGCTGATTTGGATCCATATGTTTAATGCTATGGTTAGATTTTATCTTAATTCTTCTTTCGTAGTTGCGGATGCTTGCGAGAGGGGTTAATCATAAGTGAGAGGCTTGTTCAAGTAAGAACAGCAACCAAGCACCAGTCCACGCACATATCAAATTATCAAAGTAGCGAACGCGAATCAAACCAACATGATGAAAGTGATTAGATGAAATTTCCGTGTGTCCTCAAGAACGTTTTACTTATTATCAGAGACCGCTCCGGCCTCTCCTTTACTACAAAAAGGATTGGGCTACCTTGCTGCACTTTTGTTACCGTTACTCTTACTTGCTCGTTACAAATTATCTTGCTATCAAATTATCTGTTACCGACAATTTCAGTGCCTGCAGAAAATACCTTGCTGAAAACCGCTTGTAATTTCCTGCTGCTCCTCATTGGGTTCGACACTCTTACTTATCGAAAGGACTACGATTGATCCCCTATACTTGTGGGTCATCAAGAATCTTTTCTGGCACCATTGCCGAGGAGTGAAGCGCTTCTGGTAAGTCGAATTTGGTAAGGAAAAATTTACATTACGTGCTTAAATTTACTGTTACTTGTTACTATGGAAAACCATCCTTTGAGGGGTTTGTTCGGGGTATCTTCACCTCGACCGAAAGAAGAAAGATTTGCTCCTCAACCTACTACACCTACTGAAAATATTGGTTATGAGATTTGTCGGAATATACCCCACGGTGTAACCCGGCCGGATGTATGACCCGGCCGGACTTGGCGTTTCATCGGTAACCCGCTCAAAGGCTGGCGACTCACACAGTGACTTGCCCGGATCTCTCCACTCGCTGATGACCCGGCTGGGCCTGGTGATTTATTGGTGACCTGGCAGGCGGTCAGAGGAGCAGCAAGAGCCGGTGGCCCAGAAGGCGGCTCATGGAAGGCCGACTCATTTATGGTGGGCCGACTTAAGGAGAAAGGCATAAAGAATATTCCCTTACAAAGGAAGCAAGACTAGGATTCCACTTGTAATAGATAGTCCTAATCCAACTAGGACTCTACATGTAACCCGCCCCTCCAACTTATATAAGGAGGGACAGGGCACCCCAAGAGGGACAAGTTATACAAGTTTAGACAAACAAATCGATAGCTCTCGAGATAGAGGTAGCGAAACCTCGCCCTTGTAACCGTGAGCATCATCATGATCAATATCAATGAAGCAGGACGTAGGCTTTTACCTCGACCGTGAGGGGCCGAACCTGGGTAAAACCTCGCGTCTCTCGTCCCACTCAACCCCTCTCAAGCTACCACATAGATGCGTTGGCCTCACGACTAAGTCCTCACACTAAGGACATCTGCCGTGACAAATTCATGACAGTTGACGCCCACCGTGGGGCCCGCGCACAGTGGTGTTGAGTTCTTGGAGGGATCTCATCTAGGGTTCGAGAAGTTTGCAAAGTTCCGGCTTAAAAGCCGGCGTGGAAAAATTCACATCAACGATGAGTTCACCGGTCAAGATTGACGAAGTGTTCTACGGCGGCGGGTATGAGATTAAGACTATTTTAGGGTTACATGCTGTGCAGCCGCTTCACGCGCCGTGGTGATCCGCCGAGTCCGAGACCGAGACAGATTTTTTATGGTGTCAGCCTTGGGCGATTCATCGGGTCGCAGGTTGATGGACAAGGAATTTTGGCTACGGCACTGCAAGTCCAGGGGCCATCGATCGAAGCTACTGTTTATTCTAGGAAGCCACGCTACCGATCGGATCCACACGCACGCAGTCAAACGCAAAATCGGAAATCAACTACGACTGGGACGGTTTGGTCAAGCTAGTTACGACTCGGAGAAGGACCCAGGGGTGGATGCGGACACGGGCGACTCCGCAGCGGCCACCTCGCCCCGAGCCGCCTTGCTGCAAACGAGCGCTGGCCGGTGCCGCCACGGCGAGCCTCTGCAGAGCCGCCGACGCTCCCCGGCCTGAGCCGCCTCGTCTCCAAGCCGCCGGCGAGCCGCCCGGCTGCACTCTGCTGCTCGATCTCTCTTCAAGGCGCCTCAACCTGCCCCGTCGTGCCTCCGCAGCCGGGTTGACTTCGCCCGCGGCCTCACTTCCTGTTGGACCTCATTTCAAAGCTGCTATGGCCTCGCGTCGCTCCTCTGCGGAGCCGCCCGTCGTAGCCGTCCCCGCCTCCTGCTAAAACCGTTGCCGCCCTGAGTCGCCGCTTTGAGGCCGCCGTTGCTGTAAGCCGCCGCTACTGAGATGCGCGGCCGGACGTCTTCAAAACATCAGATTCCGTCTCTGCCTAGCTCTCCTCCCAGAGCTGCCTTCGCACGGACCTCACGTCAAGTCGCCGGCTGCCTCCGTCGTCACGGCCGCAGGCCCCGCCTAGGCCTCACAGCAGGTTGAGCCGGCCCCGGCACCAGTCTGCTCAAGCCGCCCTGTTGAATCGCGGCCATGACCCGCCGTCGCCTCCGCCGATGCTCTGGAGCCGCCCCCGCGGCCTCGCCGGTGTGCCAGGCCACCCCGGCTTCGCGCCCTCCTCCGCTTTTTTGCTTCACCGAGTGCTGCTTACTCCGTTGCTGTGAGCCGCCCGACGCCTCTGTCCGCGCCACGCCAGGCTCTTGCGCTGGACGCCCTCCTCCACCTGGTTGTGCTGTCGCGCTGTCGCAGGGCCGCCTTCCTACTGCCACCGTTGAGCTGCCGCCATGCTCACCTCTGCCTCAACCCGCTTCTGCTGTGCATCGCTGCTGCGCCAAGTCGCCACTCCTGCCTTGAGCTGCCGCTTCCGACTCGCACCGACGAGCGCCTCCCGCTGCTGCCTCCGCTAGGCGTCACCCCTGCCTTGAGCGTCGCCCGCGCTGTACCGCGCTGAGCTACCGGTTTCTGTGCGGCGTTGCAAGTCACCAAAAATCAGGTCCTGAGGTTGCAAGTGAAAGCTTAAATCGCCTGCTTGTACTGTTGCTCTCCACGTTGTCACATAAGGGGTCAGTAGAGTTGCTGCTGCTTACTGCTGTGCATAAGTGGTGAAGAATTTCCACCACTACGCGTCAAATATGCAAACCAACAGATGTCAGTCATGGAGTATTCGTCTGGAATTAATCAAATTCAGTTACGGAGTAATACTAGTTGAGTACTGTTTATGTAAAGGCCAAGTTGACAAGACTAAGAGGAGAAGATTCCTCCTGACGACCTGGTGCAATCAAACAAAAGATGAGCATGCAATATTAAAAAATGATGGAGAGTTAAGGCTGGGACTACTTTGGTTGATTAAGTAGGACACCCAAGTGCTGCTCCTGGTGGTCGACGCAAAGAGACAGTGCCAGGTGATATATGTCAGTTCCAACGCCGCTGCCTGGAAGCGCTGCCAGCAAAACTGCATGTGTTGCCACATCAAGATGTCAAATCATGCCAATATAAAAGGGGAGCATGCCCTCAAGCACAAAGGGCAAAGCGATTCATGGTCCATGTTAAGATGGCAGAATAAATTCATCAGAGACCGGAGTCCGCGAGAATGAGGGACACGACCCACTTAAAAACTGGATGGATGCGTGGTTATTTGTTTGGCTGTCAAGGCCATCACTCGGTCAAATTGCCGTGCAGTCGCTTCATCCAAAAAATACATCAGGTGATACCCATCCTATTTATTTCATCTGTATACAATAATCTGTCGGCGAACAGTTACTTCATCTTGCAATATTTTATGCAGGACAATTATTTATGACAAAAGTGGTGTTATACCGCGGATATGGAGCACATGACAACACTATCGTTTGTTTGTGCTGTGCCGCTCAATGGAACCGGTCACGGATGCGCCGTGTTGAGCCGCCCCTGCCGCGTTGAGCCGCCGGGGCCATATTGAGTCGCCGGTCTGCCTGAGCCGCCGGGGCTGTATTGAGTCGCCGGTCAGCTTTATTGAGCTGCCCCTACTCACTGGTCCCTGCCGTAGCTTTCGGACAAGTCAGGACAATTGTCCACTGCAATGGTGACTGTCATGTCACGAAGTTTGTTGAATGATTTATGCCGGGAATATACATCGAGGATTGCGAGGATCATCAAACTCGCTTCAAGCCGCTGATCTACATAAATGTCAGCGTTTCCGCTGCTCAAATTATATGGCGGTTTATATCTCAGTCAAGTATGGAGAATCTCAAGCCAACTCCTCGAGTCGTCTTAATACTTGGGGGCTACAATGATATGACTCAGCAAATCTTGCCAGTTTCAGCAAATTCAAGAACCCCGGGTCAATTGGAGGGAAAGTAACCCGGTCTCGGGGGCTACTGCTACATGGATGAAAATTTAGAGGCCGTCAGAAAATTCCCGGCTTAAAAAGTGCCTGGCAATTTAAAAGTTCCGGCTCAATGGAAGAGTTCCGGGTTATTAGAAAAGATTCTGGTTCAATATCCGGTTCAAGGGAAATCTCTCTCTCACAATGTTTTGAGCTCTCAATATCCGGTTCAACATTCGGCTTAAGAGGAATTCATCTCTCGCAAGTTCGAGTCCTCAGACAAATTAAAGGTTGCCAAAGAGAACTTGCTGCCATGATGCGCGGTTCAAACATGGGTATTCTGCCTTATTGGCTTATCACATTATTGGTCACTTGGGGGCTTCCTGCTCATTGAGCATAGTTGTGACTACCCTTTTGATCCGGCTGGCACGCCTTGTTACAAATTATATGGGGGCTTCCTGCTCACTGAGCATAGCTGTGACTACCCTTTGATCTGGCTTATACGCCTTATTGTAAACGACTTGGGGGCTTCCTGCCCAAGTTAATAGGTTACCAAAGAGAACTTGCTACAATGTGCAGTTCAAACATAGGTAACCTGCCTTGATGGCTTGTTATAGGTCACTTGGGGGCTTCCTGTTCAATGAACATAGCTATATTTACCCTTTGATTGGCTTGGACGCCAGGTGTATTCACCAAAATTCCGGGTTATCCTGCCTTGTATGTCTGCCACTCCGCCCAGGTAATCCTGGAATGACCCGCCGTACTCTTGACAGTCAATCTTATAAAGACCCTGAACTTGTCAAAGTTAAAACGGCGGTTGGTCATGTGATGCCCGGCTTACAGGTTTGAATAAAGGATTAACTCAGTGGCTGTGCGGCCCATGAACAGCACTTGAGATTGAGGCTTGGTGGCCTATGAAAGCCTTGTTTTTTCTTATTTGTTATTTTCTATAAACATTGTTTGGGTTCATATCCTTGTACCATATTGACATATGGTTTAAAACGATTCAGGTCATGTAGCCTTAATCCTTATGGCTCATATTTGAGCATATCTGAGGTTTTGATAACCCGGTCTGGCTTTGGACGATAAGTCGCCAGTATGTTTTGATTGTGCACTTGGAGTTATGCGCTCTAAGTTTTTGGGCTGTTACCCTTACTGCATATGGCGTTGTAAGCCGGCAGTATGAACCGATTTCACAGGCCATGTAGCCTTGATTATATGACTCATCATTGAGCATCTTTGGGTTTGATAACCCGCCCTGATAGCGGACGTTAAGTCGCCAGGAAATATTTGCCTTGAGCAATCAAAATCATGATATTGCATGCCTACGGGTCAATACCCGCGACGGATTATAATTATTGAGGTATCACCATGATGTCAATCTCCAGGTATGTTTTTCAATAATGGTATGAATATTTGGGGTTTGATAACCCGCCCTGGCTATGGACTTTAAGTCGCCAGTATACTTTAGATTGCGCAATTGGAATCATGCGCTTATAAATCTTTGGGTTGTCACCCTCACTAAATATGGCGATGTAAGCCGGCAGTAGAAGTCAATTCTCCAGGTATGTTTTTAATTGTTATATGAATGTGCGAGGTTTTGATAACCCGCCCTGGCTTTTGACGTTAAGTCGCCAGTATATTTTGGCTTTGATGGCCTTAATTCTAGTCTTTTCCATAATTGCATAAGACTATAGTATGTTTGGGTTGTTACCCGCCCTGGTTTTTGACGTTAAGTCGCCAGGGCATATGTTGTTTAAACTTTGTGTAGGACATGCAGAGCTTTACACATAAGTAAGAATACTGCTATTACTCATATGAATCATTGCGTTTAAACCCATCATCTGGCCATCTGAAGATGTTGCCGGGTTATCCAGCTCAGGATTATATTGCTCAATATTGAGTTTATTGAGGCTATAAGCCGGCAAAGTGATCTTTTCAAAAACTGGACATGACTATGAGCCACCATGGATCGGGTTATCAATTCCTGATTTTTTGCAACGGTTATAAGCCACCGGGTTGCATCCTGGAGTACAATGGATGCGCATTAAGTCGCCATCGGCCCAGAGCCGCCGGATATTTAACTCCAGATTTACTTGTCAAACAGATAAGTTATTCAAATCTTTAATAGCCAAACTTGGCTGGATTTTCATTATGGTATTGAATGATTGAGGTTTTCATACCGGATTATATTATTCAAAACTTTAATAGCCAACATGGATGGATTTTTATTATGGTTATCAATAATCAGTATTATGATTGAGGTTTTCAAAGTCGCTTCAGTGCAATGGCTATTATTTCTTTATCAATGGATATGATTTATTCTACAATGGAAGGGATAGTCCCGAGTCGCTGCAGGCATACGACCCGGCACTTGGGGGCTACATTATTCAAATTGAGATTACATCAAGTATGCAAGTCCCATGTCGCTGCAAGCATGCACCATGGCACTTGGGGGCTAATGCAAAGTCATTTTTAACTTACCTCATTGAAGGCCCGACCCATCACATAGTGATGAGCCGGTCCTTGGGGGCTACTAATTGCTCCTGTCAAAGGTAACCCGAAACTTGGGAGCTACATCATATGGTGCTATCTTTTGAAGTACATATAAAGTCCCAGCTCAGTATTATCTTACTGAGCCGGCCCTTGGGGGCTACACATTGCTGCTTAAGTCTACATAATCAAGTCTACAAAGTCCCTGCTCATATTGCATAATGACCCGACACTTGGGGGCTACACATGGGAAGTACAAAGTGTTCAGTTTATGATTGGCGATTTACATGAACAATCTGGATTTCTCCAAAGTCACAGCATTTATATTGAAGCAAGTCTTAAACTATCACTATGTTTTCCTCTTAAGACTTGGGGGCTACAGATGATATGCATATCAGGGAGGAATATCCTCAAGTTCTCAGTATTTTGAGCAAAACAGGTATTGTATTCTCAGTTTTGGCCTGGATAACTCAAGAAAGTCAATTACATGACCCGGTGTCAGCAACAATCATGACCCGGCATTATCAGTCATAACTCGGCAATTTCGAGGATCACAACTTGACAAGCTCTAGCATCATGAAGCCGGAGTATTCAAAAACTGGTTCAGCTCCAGAAGGACATCTTAAGTCCAATATTTTATTAAGTCAGAGCATTGAAGGCCGACTCAAATGGATTATTTCTTACATTATTTTTCTACAAGAGACCAATATCAGCAAATTGACTATGAAGCTGACATGTTGACCCGGATTTTTCAGAAGAAGTATCTGGATTTTTTGCATTGGCAAAGTTTGAACATATCTGCTAAAGGAGATTTGCTATGAAGGAAATGACAAGGACTTAAGGATGAAACAGGTGCCGGTTCAAAAAAACTTTTAACCTGGAGCGCAACCTGTCGAATTTGTTCTTGTGTTTATTTTGCAGGATGAGTTTAACATGGATAAATCCAAATTAAACTGGGGGCTAATGTCGGGGATATACCCCATGGTGTAACCCGGCCGGATGTATGACCCGGCTGGACTTGGCGTTTCATCGGTAACCCGCCCAAAGGCTGGCGACTCACACAGTGACTTGCCCGGATCTCTCCACTTGCTGATGACCCGACTGGGCCTGGTGATTTATTGGTGACCCGGCAGGCGGGTCAGAGGAGCAGCAAGACCCGGTGGCCCAGAAGGCGGCTCATGGAAGGCCGGCTCATATTATGGTGGGCCGGCTTAAGGAGAAAGGCATAAAGAATATTCCCTTACAGAGGAAGCAAGACTAGGATTCCACTTGTAATAGATAGTCCTAATCCTACTAGGACTCTACATGTAACCCGCCCCTCCAACTTATATAAGGAGGGACAGGGCACCCCAAGAGGGACAAGTTACACAAGTTTAGACAAACAAATCGATAGCTCTCGAGATAGAGGTAGCGAAACCTCGCCCTTGTAACCGTGAGCATCATCATGATCAATATCAATGAAGCAGGACATAGGCTTTTACCTCGACCGTGAGGGGCGGAACCTGGGTAAAACCTCGCGTCTCTCGTCCCACTCAACCCCTCTCAAGCTACCACATAGATGCGTTGGCCTCATGACTAAGTCCTCACACTAAGGACATCTGCCATGACAAATCCACGACAAGATTCCTTCGGGTATGATAGAGAAACTCCTAGCTAATTCTTATGCAGGAGATGGAACACTACATCCTGATATGCACCTAATGTATGTAGATGAAGTTTGTGGATTATTTAAGCTTGCAGGTTTACCCGGAGATGATGTTAAGAAGAAGGTTTTCCCTTTATCTTTGGGGGGGGGGGGGGGGGGGGTGGAAGCATTGACATGGTATAGGCTATGTGATGATATTGGAGCTTGGGACAGGAATCGATTGGAATTGGAATTTCATCAAAAGTTTTATCCTATGCATCTAGTTCATCGTGATCCGAATTATATATATAATTTTTGACCTCGTGAAGGTGAAAGTATCGCTCAAGCTTGGGGGAGGATTAAATACATGATGTATACATGCCCCAATCATGAGCTCTCGAAGGAAATTATCTTACATAATTGTTATGCTCGGCTTTCTCATGATAATCAAACCATGCTCGATTCTTCTTCGACTGGCTCTTTTATGAAGAAAACTATTGAATTCAGATGGAACCTTCTGGAAAGAATTAAACACAACTCCGAAGATTGGGAACTCGACAAACGTAATGAGTCAGGTATAACACTTAAGTTCGATTGTGTTAAATCTTTTATGGATATCGATGCTTTTCACAAGTTTAGCACTAAATATGGACTTGACTCCGAGATAGTAGCCTCTTTTTGTGAATCATTTGCTACTCATGTTGATCTCCCTAAGGAGAAATGGTTTAAATTTCATCCACCTGTTAAAGAAAAGATTGAGGTGCCAGTTATAGTTAAAGATTAAACTATCATTTACAATGTTGATCCAGTTGTGCCTACTGGTTATATTGAAAAACCACTTTTCCCTGTAAGGATAAAGGAACATGCTAAGGTTTCAACCATGGTTAACGAAGTAATATTAGACAACCTAGACCCTCTGAACAAATTAAAGTAGAACCTAGTATTGCTATGGTTAAAGATCTCTTGGTTGATAATATTGATGGGCATGTTATTTACTTCTGTGGTGAAGCTGCTAGAATTGCCAAACTAGATACTAAAGATAAGAATAAACCCGTTGTTGGCATGCCTGTTGTCTTAGTTAAAATAGGAGATCATTGTTATCATGGATTATGTGATTTGGGTGCTAGTGTTAGTGCTATCCCTTTTACTCTATACCAAGAAATTATGAATGATATTGCACCTGCTGAAATAGAAGATATTGATGTTGCTATTAAGCTTGCTAATAGAGATACTATCACACCACTTGGCATTGTTAAAGATGTTGAAGTCTTGTGTGGGAAAATAAAATACCCTACTGATTTTCTAGTTCTTGGTTCTCCACAAGATGATTTTTGTCCCATAATATTTGATAGACCTTTCTTGAACATTGTTAATGCTAAGATAGGTTGCAATAAAGAAACTGACACTGTTAATTTTGGTGATGTGTCTCATGAGTTTAATTTCTATAAGTTTCGTAGGCAACCTCATGATAAATAATTGCCTAGTAAGGATGAAATATTTGGTCTTGCTTCTATTGCCGTACCACCTACTGATCCGTTAGAACAATATTTGCTAGACCATGAAAATGATATGCATTTGCATGAAAGAAATGAAATAGACAAGATGTTCTTTGATCAACAACCTATTCTTAAACACAATTTGCTTGTTGAAACTCTAGCAGGCCCTCCTCCACCTAAGGTGATCCTGTGTTTGAATTGAAACAATTACCTGATACTTTGAAATACACTTATCTTGATGAAAAGAAGATATATCCTGTTATTATTAGTGCTAACCTTACAGAGCATGAAGAAAAGAGATTATTAAAAACTCTGAGGAAGCACCGTGCTGCTATTGGATATACTCTTGATGATCTTAAGGGCATTAGTCCCACTCTCTGTCAGCACAAGATTAATATTGAACCTGATGCTAAACCAGTTGTTGATCATCAGCGACGATAAAATACAAAGATGAAGGAAGTGGTAAGAGTTGAAATATTAAAACTTCTGGAAGCAGGTATAATTTATTCTATACCTTATAGTAGATGGGTAAGTAATGTTCATTGTGTCCCTAAGAAAGGAGGCATTACTGTTGTTCATAATGATAAAAATGAACTTATCCCACAAAGAATCATGACTGGTTATAGAATGGTAATTGATTTCAGGAAATTAAACAAAGCCACTAGAAAAGATCATTACCCTTTTGCCTTTTATTGATCAAATGTTAGAAAGATTATCTAAGCACACACACTTTTGCTTTCTTGATGGATATTCTGGTTTGTCTCAAATACCTGTATCGCAACCCGATCAAGAGAAAACCACCTTTACTTGTCCTTTTGGAACTTATGCTTATAGACGTATGCCTTTTGGTTTATGCAATGCACCTGCTACCTTTCAAAGATGTATGACTGCTATATTCTCTAATTTTTGTGAAAAGATTGTTGAGGTTTTCATGGATGATTTTTCCGTTTACGGAACTTCTTTTGATGATTGCTTAAGCAACCTTGATCGAGTTTTGCAGAGATGTGAACAAACTAATCTTGTCTTGAATTGGGAGAAGTGCCATTTTATGGTGAATGAAGGTATTGTCTTGGGGCATAAAATTTCCGAACGAGCTATTGAGGTGAACTAGTTGTCTAATACATCTCCAACGTATCTATAATTTCTTATTGTTCCATGGTGTTATATTATCATTCTTGGATGTTTTACCTTCATTTTATAGCAACTTTATATCATTTTTTGGGACTAACTATTGACATAGTGCCCAGTGCCAGTTGCTATTTTTTGCTTGTTTTTTACTTCGCAGAATATCCCTATCAAACGGCGTCCAAACGCAGCGAAACTTTTTGGAGATTTTTTTGGACCAAAAGACAACTTGGGAGCCAAGGAAGCACCAGAGGGGAGGCCTGATATGTCCATTTTGCATCATGTTTTCCTACTGTTATTTATAATGTTTTTATGCATAATAATGTTTTTGGAGTAATTCTAATGCCTTTTCTCTCATAATATGCAAGGTTTACACAAAGAGGGAGAATACCGGCAGCTGGAATTCTGGACCTGAAAAAGCTACGTCGGAGTTACCTATTCTGCACATCTCCAAATGAGCTGAAAATTTATGGAGAATTAATTTTGCAATATATGAAAAATACTGGAGCAAATAACTACCGGAGGAGGCCCACCAGGTCGGCACAATCCACCTGGGCGCGCTAGGCCCCCCAGGCGCGCCCTGGTGGGTTGTGCCCTCCTCGGCCCACCTCCGGTGCCCATCTTCTGGTATATAAGTCATTTTGACCTAGAAAAAATCAGGAGGGGACTTTCGGGACGAAGCGCCGCCATCTCGAGGTGGAACTTGGGCAGGAGCACTTTTGCCCTCCGGCGGAGCGATTCCGCCGGGGGAACTTCTCTCCTGAAGGGGGAAATCATCAGCATCGTCATCACCAACAACTTTCCCATGTTTGGGAGGGCCATCTCCATCAACATCTTCAACAACACCATCTCCTCTGAAACCCTAGTTCATCTCTTGTGTTCAATCTTTGTACCGGAACCTTAGATTGGTACTTGTGGGTGACTAGTAGTGTTGATTACTATATGGTTTATTTGGTGGACGATTATATGTTCAGATCCATTATGCTATTTAATACCCCTCTGATCTTGAGCATGATTATCATTTGGGAGTAGTTACTTTTGTTCTTGAGGTCACGGGAGAAGTCATGTTGTAAGTAATCTTGTGAACTTGATATGTGTTCGATATTTTGATGATATGTATGTTGTGATTCCCTTAGTGGTGTCATGTGAACGTTGACTACATGGCACTTCACCATATTTGGGCCTAAGGGAATGCATTGTGGAGTAGTTATTAGATGATGGGTTGCTAGAGTGACGGAAGCTTAAACCCTAGTTTATGCGCTTCTTCGTAAGGGACCGATTTGGATCCAAAAGTTTAATGCTATGGTTAGATTTTATCTTAATACTTTTCTCATAGTTGCGGATGCTTGCGAGAGGGTTAATCATAAGTAGGAGGTTTGTTCAAGTAAGAACAACACCTAATCACCGGTCCTCCCACATATCAAATTATCAAAGTAGCGAACACGAATCGAACTAACATGATGAAAGTGACATGATGAAATTCCCGTGTACCCTCAAGAACGCTTTGCTTATCATAAGAGACCGTTTTGGCCTGTCCTTTGTCACGAAAAGGATTGGGCTACCTTGCTGCATATTATCTACCGTTATCATTACTTGCTCATTACAAATTATCTTGGTATCAAACTACTTGTTACCGACTATTTCAGTGCTTGCTGAAAACCACTTGTCATTTCCTTCTGCTCCTCGTTGGGTTCGACACTCTTACTTATCAAAAGGACTATGATTGATCCCCTATACTTGTGGGTCATCAAGGCTCTTTTCTGGCACCGTTGCCAGGGAGTGAAGCGCTCTTAGTAAGTGGAAATTGGTAAGGAAAAATTATTACTACGTGCTGAAATTTATTGTCACTTGTTACTATGGAGAATCATCCTTTGACGGGTTTGTTCGGGGTATCTTCACCTCGACCGGAACCACAATTAGTTACCCCTCAACCTACTGCACCTACTGAAAATATTGGTTATGAAATTCCTTCGGGTATGATAGAACAACTGCTAGCTAATCCTTATGCAGGAGATGGAACAGAACATCCTGATATGCACTTGATATATGTGGATGAAATTTGTGGATTATTTAAGCTTGCAGGTTTATCTGGAGATGAAGCTAAGAAGAAGGTTTTCCCTTTATCTTTGAAGGGAAAAGCATTGACATGGTATAGGCTATGCGATGATATTGGATCTTGGAACTGGAATCGATTGAAATTGGAATTTCACCAAAACATTTATCCTATGCATCTAGTTCATCGTGATCGGAATTATATATATAATTTTTGCCTCGTGAAGGAGAAAGTATCGCTCTGGCTTGGGTGAGGCTTAAGTCAATGTTATATTCATGCCCCAATCATGAGCTCTCTAGAGAAATTATCATCTAGAATTTTTATGCTCGGCTTTCTCGTGATGATCAATCCATGCTCGATACTTCTTGTACTGGTTCTTTTATGAAGAAGACTATTGAATTCTGGTGGGATCTTTTAGAAAGAATTAAATGCAACTCTGAAGATTGGGAACTCGACAAAGGTAAGGAGTCAGGTATTAAGCTTGAATTTGATTGTGTTAAATCTTTTATGAATACCGATGCTTTTCACAAGTTCAGCACTAAATATGGACTTGACTCTGAGATAGTAGCCTCTTTTTGTGAATCATTTGCTACTCATGTTCATCTCCCCAAAGAGAAGTGGTTCAAATATCATCCCCCTATCAAAGAAGAAATTAAAGAACCCGACATAGTTAAAGATGGAACTATTATTTACAATCTTGATCCAGTTGTGCCTACTGCTTATATTGAAAAACCACCTTTCCCTGTTAGGATAAAGGAACATGCTAAGGTTTCAACTGTGGTTCGCAAAAGTAATATTAGAGCACCTAAACCCGCTGAACAAATTAAAGTAGAACCTAGTGTTGTTATGGTTAAAGATCTCCTGGTAGAAAATATTGACGGGCATGTTATTTACCTCTGTGATGAAGCTGCTAGAATTGCCAAACCCGATGAAAAAGTTAAACATAGACCTGTTGTTGACATGCCTGTTGTCTCAGTTAAAATAGGAGATCATTGTTATCATCGTTTATGTGACTTAGGTGCTAGCGTGAGTGCTATTCCTTTTACCTTATACCAAGAAATTATGAATGACATAGCACCGCTGAAATAGAAGACAAAGATGTCACTATTAAACTTGCTAATAGAGACACCATCACACAACTTGGGATTGTTAGAGATGTTGAAGTCTTGTGTGGGAAAATAAAATACCCTACTGATTTTCTAGTTCTTGGTTCCCCACAAGATGACTTCTGTCCCATTATCTTTGGTAGACCTTTCTTGAACACTATCAATGCTACTATAGATTGTCATAAACAAACTGTCAGTGTCAGCTTTGCTGATGAGCCTCATGAATTTAATTTTTCCAAGTTCAATAGACAACCTCATAAGAAAGAATTACCTAGTAAGGATGAAATAATTGGTCTTGCTTCTATTGCCGTGCCTCCACCTAATCCATTAGAACAATATTTGCTAGACCATAAAATGATATGCAATTTGAACCATGACCTCTGCTCAAACACAATTTGCCTATTGAAACTCTAGGAGGTCCTCCTCCACCTAAAGGTGATCCCATGTTTGAATTAAAACAATTGCCTGACAGTTTGAAATATGCTTATCTTGATGAGAAAAAGATATATCATGTTATTATTAGTGCTAACCTTTCAGAACATGAAGAAGAAAGACTATTAAAAATTCTGAAGAAGCACCATGCTGCTATTGGATATACTCTTGATGATCTTAAGGGCATTAGTCCCACTCTCTGTCAGCACAAGATTAATATGGAACCTGATGCTAAACCCGTTGTTAATCATCAACAACGTTTGAATCCTAAGATGAAAGAAGTGGTAAGAACTAAAATATTAAAGCTTCTGGAAGCAGGTATAATCTATCCCATAGCTCATAGTAGATGGGTAAGCCCCGTTCATTGTGTCCCTAAGAAGGGAGGTATTACTGTTGTTCCTAATGATAAAAATGAACTTATTCCACAAAGAATTGTTACTGGTTATAGAATGGTAATTGATTTTAGTAAATTAAATGATGCAACTAGAAAAGATAATTACCCTTTACCTTTTATTGATCAAATGTTGGAGAGACTATCTAAGCACACACACTTTTGTTTTCTTGATGGATATTCTGTTTTTTCTCAAATACCTGTTTCACAACCTAATCAAGAGAAAACCACCTTTACCTGCCCATTTGGAACTTATGCTTATAGACGTAAGCCTTTTGGTTTATGCAATGCACCTGCTACTTTTGAAAGATGTATGACTACTATATTCTCTGATTTTTGTGAAAAGATTGTTGAGGTTTTCATGGATGATTTTTCTGTTTATGGAACTTCTTTCGATGATTGCTTAAGCAACCTTTATCGAGTTTTGCAGAGATGTGAGCAAACTAATCTTGTCTTGAATTGGGAGAAGTGCCACTTTATGGTTAATGAAGGAATTGTCTTGGGGCATAAAATTTCTGAATGAGGTATTGAGGTGGACCAAGCTAAAGTTGATGCAATTGAGAAAATGCCATGTCCTAAAGATATTAAAGGTATTCGTAGTTTCCTTGGTCATGCTGGTTTCTATAGGAGGTTTATTAAAGACTTCTCTAAAATTTCTAGGCCTCTTACAAATCTTTTACAAAAGGATGTTCCATTTGTTTTTTATGATGACTGTGTAGAAGCCTTTGAAACACTTAAGAAAGCCTTAACTTTTGCACCTACTGTTCAACCACCTGATTGGAACTTGCCTTTTGAAATTATGGGTGATGCTAGTGATTATGCCGTTGGTGCTGTTCTAGGACAAAGAGTTGATAAGAAATTAAATGTTATTCATTATGATAGCAAAACTCTAGACAATGCCCGACGAAATTATGCTACTACTGAAAAAGAATTTTTAGCAGTTCTGTTCGCTTGTGACAAATTTAGATCTTACATTATTGATTCCAAAGTAATTGTTCACACCGATCATGCTGCTATTAAATATCTTATGGAAAAGAAAGATGCTAAACCTAGACTCATTAGGTGGGTTCTCTTGCTACAAGAATTTGACTTGCATATCACCGATAGAAAAGGAGCTGAGAACCCCGTAGCTGATAACTTGTCTAGGTTAGAAAATATTCTTGATGACACACAACCTATTAATGATAGTTTTCCTGATGAGCATTTATCTGCAATAAATGTCTCTCATAACACTCCTTGGTATGCTGACTATGCTAATTACATTGTTGCTAAATATATACCACCTAGCTTCACTTACCAACAAAAGAAAAAAAAATCTTCTATGATTTAAGACATTACTTTTGGGATGATCCACATCTTTATAAAGAAGGAGTTGATGGTATTATTATATGTTGTGTACCTGAGCACGAACAGGGACAAATCCAACGAAAATGTCACTCTGAAGCTTACGGAGGGCATCTTGCGGGAGACAGAACTGCTCAGAAGGTATTGCAATCTGGTTTTTATTGGCCTACTCTCTTCAAGGATGCCCGTAGGTTTGTTTTATCTTGTGATGAATGTCAAAGAATTGGTAATATTGGTAAGCGTCAGGAAATGCGTATGAATTATTCTCTTGCCGTTGAACCATTTGATGTCTGGGGTTTCGATTACATGGGACCTTTTCCTTCCTCTAATGGGTATGCACATATTTTGGTTGTTGTTGATTATGTTACTAAGTGGGTAGAAGCTATTCCAACTAGTAGTGCTGATCACAACACCTCTATTAAAATGCTTAAGGAAGTTATTTTCCCAAGGTTTGGAGTCCCTGGATATTTAATGACTGATGGTGGTTCACATTTTATTCATGGTGCTTTCTATAAAATGCTTGCTAAGTATGATGTTAACCATAGAATTGCATCCCCCTATCATCCTCAGTCTAGGGGTCAAGTTGAACTTAGAAACAGAGAAATAAAACTAATATTACAGAAAACTGTTAATAGGTCCTGAAAGAATTGGTCTAAGAAATTGGATGATGCACTTTGGGCCTACCGAACAGCATATAAAAATCATATGGGTATGTCTCCTTACAAAATGGTTTATGGAAAAGCTTGTCATTTTCCTCTTGAGTTAGAACATAAAGCATATTGGGCAATTAAAGAACTCAACTATGATTTCAAACTTGCCGGTGAAAAGAGGTTATTTGATATTAGCTCGTTAGATGAATGGAGAACCCAAGCTTATGAAAATGCCAAGTTATTTAAAGAAAATGTTAAAAGATGGCATGACAAAAGAATCCAAAAGCGGGAATTCAAAGTTGGAGAATATGTTCTTTTGTAGCACTCTCATTTTAGATTCTTCGCAGGAAAACTTCTCTCTAAATGGGAAGGACCGTATATTATCGAGGAGGTTTATCGCTCTGGAGCCATCAAGATTAATAATGCCAAAGGTACTAACCCGAAGGTGGTTAATGGTCAAAGAATTAAACATTATATCTCAGGTACGCCTATTAATGTTGAAAGCAATATTATTCAAACCATGGCACCGGAGGAACACATAAAAGAAACCTTCCAGAACACTCCAGAATACTAAAAAAGAGGAGGTACGTGATATGGTAAGTAAACGACTCCGAAAAATCCGCAAAAATATTTTCTGTCAGTTTTGGAATATTACAAAAATTAGGAAAATAAGAAACAACCATGAAGGCAACCGAGGAGGGCACAAGACACCAGGGCGTGCCCAGGTGGGTTGTGCCCACCTCGGGAACCTTCCTGACTCCGTTTTCCTCTTGTTTGCTTGTTTTCCAAGATAAAAAATCTTTATATACCCCACGAACGTATTGACCATCGTATCACGGAGAAATCCTCTGTTCTTCTTTCTCGCTGTTTTCTGACAGATCTAGATCGCCATGGCCGCTTCGAGCTCCTCCAAGGACAAGTTCTTCGAGAACATCATCAACCCGTATTTGCGGGAGGTGATGCAGCACCCTCAAGCCATTGAGATGCGTGAGGGGGTGCTCCACATCCGGGACGTCCAGGGTCCCAAGGTGACGGGAACCATGGAGGCTAGGCTCGAAGCTATGGAGCAAGAGGTCTTCAAGTGCAAGGGGATGGTGGAACATGGACTCAATGCCAATCACCTCATGATCGCGGATTACACCCGTGATCTCAAGGTGGATGGCAAATCCATGAAGGACATCGTCTTCACCTTCAACGAGCAAATCAATTTTCTGCAAAGCCAAATCTATGATCTCCAAAATCAAGTCTTTGAATATGAGGCAATATTTAAAGGTATGAGTTTAGCTGCCAGTTGCAGGACTCGTGAGACTCGCGCTTCTTCTTATGATGGTGAGCCGCTTCCATGGAAGACGGAGGATAAGCCCGCTACGACTTCACCACCACCTTCATCATCTTCTCCAACAAAAGAAACTTTAGTTCATGGTATGGGCACTCCCCTTGTCTTGTGCCAAGCTTGGTTGAGGTGCCCCGGTATCGTATCACCACCACTATCTTTCCTTTCATCTATTTTAGTTCGATCTTTAGTTATCCTATGATTTAGTTGAATAAAAGTTTAGTTCGATCCTTTCTTTTTGAGTGCTTGCTTAGTGATCTATCTATGTAATCGTTTGCAAGATATATAATAAATATTAGTTTGAGTTTTGTTTCTTTCTTTGTTTATTCCAATAAAAAGAAAGGAAAATAAATGAAAAAGATCATATGCTAATCTTATGGTAAGTAATGACATCACATAATAAAAAGTATAAGTGGTAAAATTTATTGGAGATTGACAAACACAGCATTGGTCAATGATGCAATACATGAAAGAATTAATAAGGGAAGAGAAGATTCACATGCAAATACACTATCTTGGACATCTTTTATTATTGTGAGCCCCTATTAAATATTTTGTGTCAAAATTGTTGATGTTGGACAAGGAAGACAATGTAATGATTTATGTTTGTTCATATTCACATAGAAGTTATATTGTCATAGATCCTTCAACATGTGGTGCTTGCTAAATATCTTTTCTAGCCAAAAACTCCGCACTAAGTAGAGATACTACTTGTGCATCCAAAAACCCTTAACCCAAATCTTATTTTGAGAGTCCACCATACCTACCTATGGATTGAGTAAAATCCTTCAAGTAAGTTGTCATCGGTGCAATAAGGCAATAAAAATTGCTAATAAAAGTGCTTGATCGTTTAGTGTAAGAGAAAATTGAGCGTTGTATGAACTTATGATGGCAAAGTAATAAAAGCGACGGACTGCATAATAAAGGTTGCTATCATAAGGGGCAATATAACGTGACATTCTTTTGCATTAAGGGATTTGGCATACAAACAAATAAGCGCATGACAACCTCTGCTTCCCTCTGCGAAGGGCCTATCTTTTACCTTTATGCATGTACTTTTATGTAAGAGTCAAAGTATTTTTCCCCTATTCCTTTTTATTTTCTCTTTTTGCAAGCATCATGTGGTGAGGAAAGATCTAGGCACATATATCCAGTTGGATATGAGTGGGCATGAGTTATTATTGTTGACATCACCCTTGAGGTGAATACGTTGGGAGGCGAAACTATAAGCCCCTATCTTTCTATGTGTCCGGTTGAAACTTTTTGTTCATGGGTATGCTGTGAGTGTTAGCAATCATAGAAGATTAAATGATAGTTGAGTATGTGGACTTGCCTAAAGGCTCCGATACGTGACCCTTCCTGAAAATATGATGAATTGTAGTTGCAAAGTTGACTGAGAACATAGTTTGTTGGTTTTCAATAAGTTTTATGCTGTATACTTCAATGTTGTGATGAATTGTTACTTGTTCATGAGAAGTTATATGATAAAAGTTATTTGATAAAGTTTTATGTTAAAGTTCCTTATTGTTATAATAATATGCATGATGCTTCCTGATACGCCCATTTTGCATCATGTTTTCCTACTGTTATTTATAATGTTTTTATGCATAATAATGCTTTTTGGAGTAATTCTAATGCCTTTTCTCTCATAATATGCAAGGTTCACACAAAGAGGGAGGATGCCGGTAGCTGGAATTTTGGACCTGAAAAAGCTATGTTAGGCCACCTATTCTGCACAACTCCAAATGAGCTGAAAATTCACGAAGATTTTTTATGAAATATATAAGAATTATTGGAGCAAATAACTACCAGAGGGGGCCCACCAGGTGGGCACAACCCACCTGGGCGCGCCAGGGCCCCCAGGAGCGCCCTGGTGGGTTGTGCCCTCCTCGGCCCACCTTCGGTGCCCCTCTTCTGGTATATAAGTCATTTTGACCTAGAAAAAATAAAGGGAGGACTTTCGGGACGAAGCACCGCCGTCTCGAGGCGGAACTCGGGCAGGAGCACTTTTGCCCTCCGACGGAGCGATTCCGCCGGGGGAACGTCCCTCCCGGAGGGGAAATCATCATCATCATCATCACCAACAACTCTCCCATCTTGGGAAGGGCAATCTCCATCAACATCTTCAACAGCACCATCTCCTCTCAAACCCTAGTTCATCTCTTTTGTTCAATCTTTGTACCGGAACCTTAGATTGGTGCTTGTGGGTGACTAGTAGTGTTGATTACATCTTGTAGTTGATTACTATATGGTTTATTTGGTGGAAGATTATATGTTCAGATCGCTTATGCTATTTAATACCCCTCTGATCTTGAGCATGATTATCATTTGTCAGTCGTTACTTTTGTTCTTGAGGTCACGGGAGAAATCTTGTTGCAAGTAATCATGTGAACTTGATATGTGTTCGATATTTTGATGATATGTATGTTGTGATTCCCTTAGTGGTGTCATGTGAACGTCGACTACATGGCACTTCACCTTATTAGGGCCTAAGGGAATGCATTGTGGAGTAGTTATTAGATGATGGGTTGCGAGAGTGACATAATCTTAAACCCTAGTTTATGCGCTACTTCGTAAGGGACTGATTTGGATCCAAAAGTTTAATGCTATGGTTAGATTTTATCTTAATACTTTTATCGTAGTTGCGGATGCTTGCAAGGGGGTTAATCATAAGTAGGAGGTTTGTTCAAGTAAGAACAACACCTAAGCACCGGTCCACCCACATATCAAATTATCAAAGTAGCGAACACGAATCAAACCAACATGATGAAAGTGACTAGATGAAATTCCCATGTACCCTCAAGAACGTTTTGCTTATCATAAGAGACCGTTTTGGCCTATCCTTTGCCTCAAAAGGATTGGGATACCTTGCTGCACTTTTGTTACCATTACCGTTACTTGCTTGTTACAAATTATCTTGTTATCAAACTACTCGTTCCTTATAATTTCAGTGCTTGCAGAGAATACCTTGCTGAAAACTACTTGTCATTTCCTTCTGCTCCTCGTTGGGTTCGACACTCTTACTTATCGAAAGGACTACAATTGATCCCCTATACTTGTGGGTCATCAAAGCTCTTTTCTGGTGCCGTTGTCGGGGAGTGAAGCGCGCTTGGTAAGTGGAAATCGGTAAGGAAAAATTATTACTACGTGCTGAAATTTATTGTGGCTTGTTACTATGGAGAACAATCCTTTGAGGGGTTTGTTCGGGGTATCTTCACCTTGACCGGAACCACAATTAGTTGCCCCTCAACCTACTGCACCTACTGAAAATATTGTTTATGAAATTCCTTCGGGTATGATAGAACAACTGCTAGCTAATCCTTATGCAGGAGACGGAACTTAACATCCTGATATGCACTTGATATATGTGGATGAAATTTGTGGATTATTTAAGCTTGCGGGTTTACCCGAAGATGAAGCTAAGAAGAAGGTTTTCCCTTTATATTTGAAGGGAAAATCATTGGCATGGTATAGGCTATGCGATGATATTGGATCTTGGAATTGGAATCGTTTGAAATTGGAATTTCACCAAAAAAATTATCCTATGCATCTAGTTCATCGTGATCGGAATTATATATATAATTTTTGGCCTCGTGAAGGAGAAAGTATCACTCTAGCTTGGGGGAGGCTTAAGTCAATGTTATATTCATGCCCCAATCATGAGCTCTCAAGAGAAATTATTATTCATAATTTTTATGCTCGGCTTTCTCGTGATGATCAATCCATGCTCGATACTTCTTGTACTGGTTCTTTTATGAAGTAGACTATTGAATTCGGGTGGGATCTTTTAGAAAGAATTAAACGAAACTCTGAAGATTGGGAACTCAACGAAGGTAAAGAGTCAGGTATTAAGCTCAAGTTTGATTGTGTTAAATCTTTTATGAATACGATGCTTTTCAAAAGTTTAGCACTAAATATGAACTTGACTCTGAGATAGTAGCCTCTTTTTGTGATTCATTTGCTACTCATGTTGATCTCCCTAAAGAGAAGTGGTTTAAATATCACCCACCTATTAAAGAAGAAAAACCGGTTGTGGTTAAAGATGAAACTATCATTTATAATGTTGACCCAGTTGTTCCTACCGCTTACATCGAAAAACCACCTTTCCCTGTTAGGATAAAGGAACATGCTAAGGTCTCAACCGTGGTCAATAAAATCTATATTAGAGCACCTAAACCTGCTAAACAAATCAAGGTAGAACCTAGTGTTGCTATGGTTAAAGATCTCTTGGTAGAAAATATAGATGGGCATGTTATTTACTTCTATGATGAAGCTGCTAGAATTGCTAAACCTGATGAAAAGGATAAACATAGACCCGTTGTTGGCATGCCTGTTGTCTCAGTCAAAATAGGAGATCACTGTTATCATGGTTTATGTGACTTAGGTGCTAGCATGAGTGCTATTACCTTTACCATATATCAAGAAATTATGAATGGTATAGCACCCACTGAAATAGAAGACATAGATGTTACTATTAAGCTTGCTAATAGAGACACCATCACACCGCTTGGGATTGTTAGAGATGTTGATGTCTTGTATGGGAAAATAAAATATCCTACCGATTTTCTTGTTCTTGGTTCCCCACAAGATGACTTTTGTCCCATTATCTTTGGTAGACCTTTCTTGAACACCGTTACTGCTAAAATAGATTGTGAGAAACAAACCGTCGGTGTTGGTTTTGGTGATGTGTCTCATGAGTTTAATTTTTCCAAGTTTAGTAGAAAACATCATAAGAAAGAATTGCCTAGTAAGGATGAAATAATTGGTCTTGCTTCTATTGTTGTGATTCCTACTGATCCACTAGAACAATATTTGCTAGACCATGAAAATGATATGCATATGCATGAAAGAAATGAGACAGATAAAATTTTCTTTGAACAATGACCTCTGCTTAAACACAATTTGCCTATTGAAACTCTAGGAGGTCCTCCTCCACCTAAAGGTGATCCTGTGTTTGAATTAAAACAATTGCCAGACACTTTGAAATATGCTTATCTTGATGAGAAAATGATATATCCTGTTATTATTAGTGCTAACCTTTCAGAACATGAAGAAGAAAGATTATTGAAAATTCTGAAGAAGCACCGAGCTGCTATTGGATATACTCTTGATGATCTTAAGGGCATTAGTCCCACTCTCTATCAGCACAAGATTAATATGGAACATGATGCTAAACCCGTTGTTGATCACCAACGACGTTTAAATCCTAAAATGAAAGAAGTGATAAGAACTGAAATACCGCAGCTTCTGGAAGCAGGTATAATTTATCCCATAGCTGATAGTTGATGGGTAAGTCCTGTTTGTTGTGTCCCTAAGAAAGGAGGTATTACTGTTGTTCCTAATGATAAAAATGAACTTATTCCACAAAGAATTGTCACTGGTTATAGAATGGTAATTGATTTTAGAAAATTAAATAAAGCAACTAGAAAAGATCATTACCCTCTGCCTTTTATTGATCAAATGCTAGAAAGACTATCTAAGCACACACACTTTTGTTTTCTCGATGGATATTCTGGTTTTTCTCAAATACCTGTTTCACAACCTGATCAAGAGAAAACCACCTTTACTTGTCCTTTTGGAACTTATGCTTATAGACATATGCCTTTGGGTTTATGCAATGCACCTGCTACTTTTCAAAGATGTATGACTGCTATATTCTCTGATTTTTGTGAAAAGATTGTTGAGGTTTTCATGGATGATTTTTCCATTTACGGAACTTCTTTTGATGATTGCTTAAGCAACCTTGATCGAGTTTTGCAGAGATGCGAGCAAACCAATCTTGTCTTGCATTGGTTGAAGTGTCACTTTATGGTTAATGAAGGTATTGTCTTGGGACATAAAATTTCTGAACGAGGTATTGAGGTGGATAAAGCTAAAGTTGACACAATTGAGAAAATGCCATGTCCCAGAGATATTAAAGTTATTCGTAGTTTCCTCTATCATGCTGGTTTCTATAGGAGATTTATTAATGACTTCTCTAAAATTTCTAGGCCTCTTACAAATCTTTTACGAAAGTATGTTCCATTTTTTTTATGACGATTGTGTAGAAGCCTTTGAAACACTTAAGAAAACCTTAATTTCTGCACCTATTGTTCAACCACCTGATTGGAAGTTGCCTTTTGAAATTATGTGTGATGCTAGTGATTATGTTGTTGGTGTTGTTTTAGGACAAAGAGTTGATAAGAAACTAAATGTTATCCATTATGCTAGCAAAACTCTAGACAGTGCCCAAAGAAATTATGCTACTACTGAAAAAGTATTCTTAGCAGTTGTGTTTGCTTGCGATAAATTCAGATCTTACATTGTTGATTCTTAAGTGATTGTTCACATTGATCATGCTGCTATTAAATATCTTATGGAAAAGAAAGATGCTCAACCTAGACTCATTAGGTGGGTTCTCTTGCTACAAGAATTTGACTTGCATATCACCGATAGAAAAGGAGCTGAGAACCTCGTAGCTGATAACTTGTCTAGGTTAGAAAATATTCTTGATGACACACAACCTATTAATGATAGTTTTCCTGATGAGCATTTATCTGCAATAAATGTCTCTCATAACACTCCTTGGTATGCTGACTATGCTAATTATATTGTTGCTAAATATATATCACCTAGCTTCACTTACCAACAAAAGAAAAAAATTCTTCTATGATTTAAGACATTACTTTTGGGATGATCCACATCTTTATAAAGAAGGAGTAGATGGTATTATTATATGTTGTGTACCTGAGCACGAACAGGGACAAATCCAACGAAAATGTCACTCCGAAGCTTACGGAGGGCATCTTGCGGGAGACAGAACTGATCAGAAGGTATTGCAATCTGGTTTTTATTGGCCTACTCTCTTCAAGGATGCCCGTAAGTTTGTTTTATATTGAGATGAATGTCAAAGAATTGGTAATATTGGTAAGCGTCAGGAAATGCCTATGAATTATTCTCTTGCCGTTGAACCATTTGATGTCTGGGGTTTCGATTACATGGGACCTTTTCCTTCCTCTAATGGGTATGCACATATTTTGGTTGTTGTTGATTATGTTACTAAGTGGGTAGAAGCTATTCCAACTAGTAGTGCTGATCACAACACCTCTATTAAAATGCTTAAGGAAGTTATTTTCCCAAGGTTTGGAGTCCCTGGATATTTAATGACTAATGGTGGTTCACATTTTATTCATGGTGCTTTCCGTAAAATGCTTGCTAAGTATGATGTTAACCCTATAATTGCATCCCCCTATCATCCTCAATCTAGTGGTCAAGTTGAACTTAGCAATAGAGAAATAAAATTAATTTTACAAAAAACGGTCAATAGGTCCCGAAAGAATTGGTCTAAGAAATTAGACGATGCACTTTGGGCTTACCGAACAGCATATAAAAATCCCATGGGTATGTCTCCTTACAAAATGGTTTATGGAAAACCTTGTCATTTGCCTCTTGAGTTAGAACATAAAGCATATTGGGCAATTAAAGAACTCAACTACGATTTCAAACTTGTCGGTGAAAAGAGGTTATTTGATATTAGCTCACTAGAGGAATGGAGAACCCAAGCTTATGAAAATGCCAAGTTATTTAAAGAAAAGTCAAAAGATGGCATGATAAAAGAATCCAAAAGCATGAGTTCAAAGTTGGAGAATATGTTCTTTTGTACAACTCTAGTTTCAGATTTTTTGCATGGGAACTTCCCTCCAAATGGGAAGAACCTTATGTTATCGAGGAGGTTTATTGATCTAGAGCCATCAAAATAAATAATGCCGAAGGTACAAACCCGAAGGTTGTCAACGGGCAAAGAATAAATAATTATATCTCAGGTACGCCCATTAATGTTGAGAGCAATATTATCCAAACTATGACACCAGAAGAACACAGAAAAGAAACCTTCCGGAACATTCCAGAATCGTGAAAAAGGAGGAGGTATGTGATACGGTAAGTAAACGGACTCCGAAAAATCCGCAAAAATATTTTCTGTTAGTTTTGGAATATATTAAAAATTAGGAAAATAAGAAACAACCAGGAAGGTAACCCTGGTGGGCACAAGACACCAGGGCGCGCCTGGCGCCTGGCTTGCCAGGCGCGCCCAGGTGGGTTGTGCCCACCTCGGGTACCTTCCGGACTCCGTTTTTCTCCCGTTTGCTTGTTTCCCAAGATAAAAAATCTTTATATACCGCTCGAACCTATTGACCACCGTATCACGGAGAAATCTTCTGTTTTCTTTTCTCGCTGTTTTCCAACAGATCTAATCCACCATGGCCGCTTCAAGCTCCTCCAAGGACAAGTTCTTCGAGAACGTCATCAACCCATATTTGTGGGAGGTGATGCAGTACCCTCAGTCTATCGAGATGCGTGAGGGGGTGCTCCACATCCGTGATGTGCAAGGCCCCAAAGGGACGGGAATCGTGGAGGCCAGGCTCGAAGCTATGGAGCAGGAGGTTTTCAGGTGTAAGGGGATGGTGGAACATGGACTCAATGCCAATCACCTCATGATCGCAGATTACACCCGTGATCTCAAGGTGGATGGCAAGTTCATGAAGGACATCGTCTTCACCTTCAATGAGCAAATCAACTTTCTCCAAAGCAGATCTACGATCTCCAAAACTAAGTCTTTGAGTATGAGGCAAGGTTTAAAGGTATGAGTTTGGCTGCCAGTTGTAGGACCCGCGAGACTCACTCCTCCTCTTATGATGGTGAGCCCTTGCCATGGAAACCTGAAGATAAACCCACCACTTCATCACCACCACCTTCTTCATCACCAAAGGAGACTTGAATATCGGGTATGGGCACTCCCCTTGGCTTGTGCCAAGCTTGGGGGAGGTGCCCCGGTATCGTATCACCTCCATTATCTTTTGTCTTTACTTATCTTAGTTCGATCCTTAGTTATCTTTCGATTTAGTTGAATAAAAGTTTTGTTCGATCCTTTCTTTTCAAGTGCTTGCTTAGTGATCTATCCTTGTAATCATGTGCAAGATATATAATAAAGTTTAGTTTGAGTTTTGTTTTCTTTACTTTCATGTTCAATAAAAAGAAAGGAAATAAATGAAAAAGATCATATGCTAATCGTATGGTAAGTAATGACATCATATAAGGAAGAGTATAAGTAGAAAATTTTATTGGAGATTTACAAACATAGCATTGGTCAATGATGCAATTCATGAAAGTATTAATAAGGGAAGAGAAGATTCACATGCAAATACAGTATCTTGGACATCTTTTTTTATTCTGAGCCCTCATCAAAATATTATATGCCAAAATTGTTGACGTTGGACAAGGAAGACAACGTAATGATTTTTGTTTGTTCATATTCACATAGAAGTTATATTGTCATAGATCCTTTAACATGTGGTGCTTGCCCCCATCTTTGCTAGCTATAAATTCTGCACTAAGTAGAGATACTACTTGTGCATCCAAAACCCTTAAACCGAATCTTGTTTTGAGAGTCCACTATAGCTACCTATGGATTGAGTAAGATCCTTCAAGTAAGTTGTCATCGGTGCAATAAGGCAATAAAAATTGCTTCTAAATGTGTTAGATCATTTAGTGTAAGAGAAAATTGAGCGTTGTACGAACTTGTGATGGCAAAGAATAAAAGCGACAGACTGCATAATAAAGGTTGCTATCATAAGGGGCAATATAACGTGACATTCTTTTTCACTAAGAGGTTGAGCATACAACCAAAAAGTAAATGGCAACCTCTGCTTCCCCCTGCGAAGGGCCTATTTTTTACTTTTATGTATTTACTTCTATGCAAGAGTCAAAGTATCTCTCTATTCCTTTTTATTTCTCTTTTGGCAAGCACCATGTGGTGAAGAAAGATCTAGGCACATATATCCAGTTGGATATGGGTGGGCATGAGTTATTATTGTTGACATCACCCTTGAGGTGAATACGTTGGGAGGCGAAACTATAGGCCCCTATCTTTCAATGTGTCCGGTTGAAACTTTTTGCTCATGTGTATGCGGTGAGTGTTAGCAATCATAGAAGACTATATGATGGTTGAGTATGTGGACTTGCCAAAAAGGCTCCGATACATGACCCTTCCTGAAAAGATGATGAATTGTAGTTGCAAAGTTGACTGAGAACATAGTTTGTTGATTTTCAATAGAGTTTATGCTTTATGCTTCGATGTTGTGATGAATTGTTACTTGTTCATGAGAATTTTATCATAAAAGTTTTGTGATAAAAGTCCTATAATAAAGTTTTTTTTGTTATAATAATATACATGATGCTTCTATGTCCGTATTTTGTTTTTATCGACACCTCTCTCTCTCTAAGCATGTGGACATGTTTTTGGATTTCGGTTTTCGCTTGAGGACAAGCGAGGTTTAAGCTTGGGGGAGTTGATACGTCCATTTTGCATCATGTTTTCCTACTATTATTTATAATGTTTTTATGCATAATAATGCTTTTTGGAGTAATTCTAATGCCTTTTCTCTCATAATATGCAAGGTTCACACAAAGAGGGAGAATACAGGCAGCTGGAATTCTGGACCTGAAAAAGCTACGCCAGACCACCTATTCTGCACAACTCCAAATGAGTTGAAACTTCACGGAGATTTTTTATGGAATATATAAGAATTATTGGAGCAAATAACTACTAGAGGGGGCCCACCAGGTGGGCACAACCCACCTGGGCGCGCCAGGGCCCCCAGGCGCACCCTGGTGGGTTGTGCCCTCCTTGGCCCACCTCCGGTGCCCCTCTTCTGGTATATAAGTCATTTTGACCTAGAAAAAATAAGTAGAGGACTTTCGGGACGAAGCGCCGCCGTCTCGAGGCGGAATTTGGGCAGGAGCACTTTTGCCCTCCGGCGAAGCGATTCCGTCGGGGGAACTTCCCTCTCGGAGGGGGAAATCATCATCATCACCAACAACTCTCCCATCTTGGGGAGGGCAATCTCCATCAACATCTTCAACAACACCATCTCCTCTCAAACCCTAGTTCATCTCTTGTGTTCAATCTTTGTACCGGAACCTTAGATTGGTACTTGTGGGTGACTAGTAGTGTTGATTACATCTTGTAGTTGATTACTATATGGTTTATTTGGTGGAAGATTATATGTGTAGATCCATTATGCTATTTAATACCCCTCTGATCTTGAGCATGATTATCATTTGTGAGTAGTTACTTTTGTTCTTGAGGTCACGGGAGAAATCTTGTTGCAAGTAATCATGTGAACTTGATATGTGTTCGATATTTTGATGATATGTATGTTGTGATTCCCTTAGTGGTGTCATGTGAATGTCGACTACATGGCACTTCACCTTATTAGGGACTAAGGGAATGCATTGTGGTGTAGTTATTAGATGATGGGTTGCGAGAGTGACAGAAGCTTAAACCCTAGTTTATGCGCTACTTCGTAAGGGATTGATTTGGATCCAAAAGTTTAATGCTATGGTTAGATTTTATCTTAATACTTTTCTCGTAGTTGCGGATGCTTGCGAGGGGGTTAATCATAAGTAGGAGGTTTGTTCAAGTAATAACAGCACCTAAGCACCTGTCCACCCACATATCAAATTATCAAAGTAGCGAACACGAATCAAATCAACATGATGAAAGAGACTAGATGAAATTCCCGTGTACCCTCAAGAACGTTTCGCTTATCATAAGAGACCGTTTTGGGATGTCCTTTGCCTCAAAAGGATTGGGCTACCTTGATGCACTTTTGTTACCGTTACCGTTACTTGCTCGTTATAAATTATCTTGCTATCAAACTACTCGTTCCTTATAATTTCAGTGATTGCAAAGAATACCTTGCTGAAAACTACTTGTCATTTCCTTCTGCTCCTCGTTGGGTTCGACACTCTTACTTATCGAAAGGACTACGATTGATCCCCTATACTTTGGGTCATCACTCACCCAGTGACAGAAGGGGTAGCGAGGCACGCATGTATTGTTGCTATTAAGGATAAAAAGATGGGGTCTATTCCTACATGAATAGATCTTGTCTACATCATGTCATCGTTCTTATTGCATTACTCCGTTTCTCCATGAACTTAATACACTAGATGTAACATCCCAAAATTCTAAATTTTGGAATGTTATATTAAATAAATAGTTTTGATTGATTGTTTGATTGTGGTGTGGTTGCTTGTGTGAAATTGAGTGAAATTTGGAAACTTTTTGAAAGTTGAATGAGAGGGAATAAAATGACTTTCCCAAAACTTTCACCTTGCATTTATGATCTCCATGAATTCATATTCATTTCATCACAAACCCTAGAGTGAAGATAACATGACTTCTTCTATTTTAAAAGGGGTTTTTGAAAAGATTTGAATTCCATTTGGAAATATTCCAAATTCGAAAACTTTATGCAACTCAATGATTTTCATGAGAGGAGATAAAATGACTTCTTCAAATTATATGAAATATGAGTTGGAAGTTTAAAACAATCAAATTTAAAGTCCCTTTGAAATTATTTTCAATTTGGAGTTATTTGGTTTTTATTCAAATTATTTTTATCCAAAAATAAAATATATGGAAATTAGGGTAAAATGATTCCCTTCAATATAAAATTAGAGAGAAATAAATTTGAAATCATTTTGGTATTTTTAAAATGATTTTTATTAGGTTTTATTGCAGCAGTAGCACTGTTTGCTTTATTTCAATTTTTGTGAAATTTATTTGCCGCTGAAAATATGTTCATCTTTTAGGAAATCTTTTTCTGAAAATTTTGATATATAATATGCCTATGGAAATTTTCTTATTTTCCGTTTACCTTTTTTTGTTTTTATTCTAAAAAAAAAACTGTACGAGCGACCGACTGCTATCCTTCGCCAGCGTGCGCAACATAGCTAGCAGGTCGGACTATATTATTTTTCCAGTTGTCCTTTAATTTATTTATTTTCTGTTTAAAAAAAAAAAAAACGCACGCACACATGCGCGCACACGCGCAGGCCGGCCGAACGCCCATGCGGCGTCGTTCCTTTTTTTTGTTTTTCCTATATTTTTCGTCTGCCTTTTGTTTACGTTTAGTCCCACATTGCCTAGCTTTTGACCTCTAAGCCTCCTTTCCACCTATAAATATAGACCCATAGAGCTTCCAACAATCATCCGATTCGGGTTAAATCAATATATTTTGGTTTGACTAGATTCACTAAATAAAAATATTTTTCTTCTCTCCGGCGGGACTTCTGAAAGTTGTCTTCTCTCTCGGAAGTCATCTTTTCTCTACCTTATAAAGGTATCTTTCTTCGTATTTTTTTATATACTCCCGTAGCTTATTATTTCTAGACTAGTACGGTAGAATAATTAGATTTATAAATTAGTCCTTGTATTTACATTTTAGGACTAGAATTCTTTTAGCCATAACTCTTTTTCTTCCGTAAAACAGCTTGGCCCTGATTTTTCAAATAGCCATAACTTTTTACTCGTTCATCCAAATTAGACGAAACCAACGCCAATATTTTTGTCTTGATTCCACCTATCTAGTGAATCTATCCAATACACTTTTTGCAACTTTCAAATTTCGAAATTTGTTCTGATTCATATTCAAACTTGTTTTGGCTATAACTTGAGTTTCGTAACTCCGATTTAATTGATTCTTTTTGCTAATTGAAGCTCTTGACCTAAACTTTCTGATAAGACCAAATCCACCCAATTTTGGTACTGTTAGAAATAGTTTTCTGTTGCAAGAGTTAATTGCTAGTTTTCGAAGTTTTTCGAGATCTTTTCTTCGATTCTTTTGCATGAGTGCTTATGTATGCAATTGCTTGCTCACGTTAGATTGAACGGAGTGTGACGAGTAGAACTATCAGGAATTATGAGTGCGAAGGATCTTCATCAACAGTACAAGGCAAGTAACACATTGATCATACTTCTTCGTTACCCAGTTTTTATGCATTAGTTTCGACCCTCAAATATTGCATGATTAGGATGTGATTAACTTGTGGGTATTGGGAAGTAGATGATGAGGTAGAACCTATTGCCTTTTTTTTTTAATATCAAACCCTTGGGAGTTACTTCTACGCTACGCTTATATTGCCATGCTATGCTCGTAGACGTGGATTGGGTTTTGAGTGTATCCATGACAGATGTGAGATTGTTAATTAATGGTTAACTTAAGGTGGCTACTTTAATACACATCTGGGTGGATTGGTTGGGGCACCCTGGGGATATACCAGTGGCTTGCCCGGACACCTGGGGATATACCAGTGTTGTCCTAGGAGATCCCGGGGATATACCGTGTGATCCTCCTACGGTCCGCCACCCAGGCTCAAAGGGATCATAAGATTATTCATGCTAGAAACTTCCGTGTGCAGCCACAAGCTATTATGGGCTCTAGCATAGTTGAGTATGTTACATGACCTCTTTCAGTGGTAGGCTAGCAGATGTAGGGGAAAGTAGGTGTAACTGTCTACCCAGAGTAAAGAGTAAATGTTTCTGAAAGACTGTGTCTCGGTCATCCATTTCTCAAACACCATGTAGTGCGAGAAATCCAACGGAGGAGATCGAGTCTTGTGGGGAAAAGTGCACAAACCTCTGCAGAGTGTACAAACTAATCATGATTAGCCGTGTCCCCGGTTATGGACATCTTGAGTATCTGGTTCTTGGATTTTCATATTGAATCCCATCACTCTAAATTAATTTGTTGGGATTAATGATTACTTTTTAACTAGGATTGAGAAGGGGTTTTACCTTCTCAATGTTCAACAACCACCATGATAGTAAAATAAAATATATTCCTTTGTTGTAGGAAAAAAAATTAGCTTTTCGCAAAATCATGTTAAACCTAGAGCCTCCACCAGCCAAATATGCATATAGTGATAGCTATTATTCATCATTATCCTATGGTGTGAATTTGCCAGTACATTCAATGTACTGACCTACATGGCTGCAACGTCTCATGTTGCAGGAATTCTTACGACGAGTAAGTGATACGTTAGGGTTACGATTTCTACACTCAACTTTGCCGTTGGTGTTGATGGGAATCCACAACCTTGTTGTTACTTCCGCTATATGGATTGAGGTAATAGTATTTACGTTACTTTATACATGTGATTTACCTCTGTTATAAATCCTCGAGTACTGTGTGTGTCAGCATACCGATCCAGGGATGACACTTAAGCACAGAGACTTTGATCCATTCGGGTCGGGTCGCTACAAGATGGTATCAGAGCATGGAAGATCACATGAAGAATAACGCTATAGCCAGAAAGGATATGACCCAGCATGCTCTTCAATGCTTTGAAAGAGGTGCTGCTACTTGGTGGAGGATGTACCAAACCATCAATGGATGGCAAAGAGTAACCACTTGGAAAGAATTTAAGATGACTCTGCTAAAGTCTCGGCTTGTGTCCCAGAAGTTGAAGCCTTATGGAAATGATATGAAGAAACCTTGTGCATGCAAGTTCTGTGGAGAAATAGGACACAACCATAAAGAACACAAGGATGAATGCCCTCATTGTGAAGGAAATCACCCAACTGAAGAATGCCCAACTAGGCAGATTACTTGTTTCTTGTGTGAAGGGACTACCCACTACCCTGCTCAGTGTCACATTTACCCCATGGTACAAAGAACCATCCAGCAGAAGAAAGAAGCAATGAAAGGAGCCCTCATGGAAATTTTAGAAGAACCTGTGATGAAGGAAGAGGTGGAGGACACACCCGAAGCAGACCTAATTAAACCCTGCACCAAGTCATGTTATTCATGTGGAGAAGAAGGACACATCTCCCAGAATTGTCTGAAGGGGGATCTAGTAGCATTCCCGATAGAGGAAGTAGAGTATGATCCACAGGAAACAGAAGTCCTGATTGGCACGGAAAAGTCCAGGAAGAGAAATAGATTGGATTCCAAGAACAACCAAATTTCTACAAAGAAGGACCTGAGTCATATCATATGTTTTAGGTGCAAAGATTCAGGACACTACTTTAGCGAATGCCCAAAAAGGAAGCCGAGGACCCAAGGAGGCTATGTAATCACTAGGAAACCACGATACTTGTCAGAAGTAATATGTTTCTGCTATAATGAAGCATGTCACTTTGCCAGAGATTGTCCCAATGAGAAGGAGGCTTGTGCTAAATAGTTGTGTCGAAAAAGAAATATAGTAGTAGTAGTGGGAACAATTCTTTTTGAGGTATTGAGTTGAGGCCTGTAATGGAAATGCATGAGATTGTAAAAAAATTGAGAATCAATAAAGTTAGCATTATTGTTGGTACTGATTTGGATTTTATGAGTTGTTACTCTATGAAGAAAGATTTTGACCATTTTCGAGGATATGAGAAATATGGTCTACGGATGAATTTGTGCAGTTCAAGGGTGGTAGTACCCTGTGAGGACACTTGACCTCTGGAAAAGATAATGATATTCCATGGAGTGGACTTCGGACAAAAGAAGTACGAGTTTTATCTCGATATGTGGGATACCCCAAGAATATGATGGGATGAAGTACTATTGGATATAAAGGAGGTAGAAGGTTGGCAATATGGAGCAATTGTAACTCCCTGATGAGTCTGTGTAATCCCTTCTTAGTTTGGGACCGATAGAAGGAAAGGGAGACAGTACAATGGGATGGATTTAAGAATGCTAGGAAGCTGGATGTTGGAATAATGATCAGTTGCCCCGATGATGAGTTCAAGGTTTACAAGTGATGAGATGGGCCATAACCCACAGGCCCTAGGACCTACCAAGAAGCAAGCACACTCTTGCTGAAGGAAAAACCCTGGAAGAGGATATGCCTTTATCAATAGACGATCTTATAGGAGTTACGCAAAACCTGAGAGCTGTGAAGGAACGATAGATTGTTCGTTTGGCTTGCAGAATCAATGGATTTATCCGAACTTAGTTCGTCGACAAGAGAAATTCTGCAATGCTTGTGAGGATGACCGAGTGATAGAATGCGAGATTCGCTAAACCATATACAAGGTAATGATTTGGGTACGGGATGGATTGATCACCATACCGACTTACTCTTATTATTCGCCTTGCTATATGGGATGGTAAATCTGAGTGACTTACCCATAGTAGAGCGACGACGATCAAAACCTTGTTTAAACCATAGAATGGTGTGACAATTTTTCCCCTTGTACAAGGCAGTTGTTGCCAACCGTAGGCCATACGGTGAGAATGAAGCCCAGACCCGTTTTCTGCAGGGACCCAGTCAAATTGTTTGATGACCACCATGAGATATCGATAGTTGTTTAGTATTGGCGCCAAACATGTCAGCTAAGAAGACACTGTCTCGGAAGAACCTTAATTACCATGATGCAAGGACACAAGAATTAAAAAAAAAGGTTATGCCACTACCGGAAGAGCGCAGAGAAGGAATTATCCTGAAGATCTGAGAAGATCGACACTGTCAACAATAAAGATGGAGTACATGAGTTTTGATGGAACCATAACCATGCTTCTAAGGGTGGTAGCACCCCAGACCTTCATGACAATCGATGGATTTTGAGGAGACCCCCGACCCTAACCTATTTCTTGCTAGCCTCTCCGAATCTCGAGGACGAGATTCATTTTAAGGGTGGTAGGTTTGTAACATCCCAAAATTCTAAATTTTGGAATGTTATATTAAATAAATAGTTTTGATTGATTGTTTGATTGTGGTGTGGTTGCTTGTGTGAAATTTGGAAACTTTTTGAAAGTTGAATGAGAGGGAATAAAATGACTTTCCCAAACTTTCATCTTGCATTTATGATCTCCATGAATTCATATTCATTTCATCACAAAACCCTAGAGTGAAGATAATATCACTTCTTCCATTTAAATAAATGAAAAGGGTTTTGAAAAGATTTGAATTCCATTTGGAAATATTCCAAATTCGAAAACTTTATGCAACTCAATGATTTTCATGAGAGGAGATAAAATGACTTCTTCAAATTATATGAAATATGAGTTGGAAGTTTAAAACAATCAAATTTAAAGTCCCTTTGAAATTATTTTCAATTTGGAGTTATTTGGTTTTTATTCAAATTATTTTTATCCAAAAATAAAATATATGGAAATTAGGGTAAAATGATTCCCTTCAATATAAAATTAGAGGGAAATAAATTTGAAATCATTTTGGTATTTTTAAAATGATTTTTATTAGGTTTTATTGCAGCAGTAGCACTGTTTGCTTTATTTAAATTTTTGTGAAATTTAGTTGCCGCTGAAAATATGTTCATCTTTTAGGAAATCTTTTTCTGAAAATTTTGATATATAATATGCCTATGGAAATTTTTCTTATTTTCCGTTTACCTTTTTTTGTTTTTATTCTAAAAAAAAAAAACTGTACGAGCGACCGACTGCTATCCTTCGCCAGCGTGCGCAACATAGCTGCAGGTCGGACTATATTATTTTTCCAGTTGTCCTTTAATTTATTTATTTTCTGTTAAAAAAAAAACGCACGCACACATGCGCGCACACGCGCAGACCGGCCGAAGGCCCATGCGGTGTCGTTTCTTTTCTTTCGTCTGCCTTTTGCTTACGTTTAGTCCCACATTGCCTAGCTTTTGACCTCTAAGCCTCCTTTCCACCTATAAATATAGACCCATAGAGCCTCCAAAAATCATCCGATTCGGGTTAAATCAATATATTTTGGTTTGACTAGATTCACTAAATAAAAATATTTTTCTTCTCTCCGGCGGGACTTCTGAAAGTCGTCTTCTCTCTCGGAAGTCATCTTTTCTCTACCTTATAAAGGTATCTTTCTTCGTATTTTTTTTATATACTCCCGTAGCTTATTATTTCTAGACTAGTACGGTAGAATAATTAGATTTATAAATTAGTCCTTGTATTTACATTTTAGGACTAGAATTCTTTTAGCCATAACTCTTTTTCTTCCGTAAAACAGCTTGGCCCTGATTTTTCAAATAGCCATAACTTTTTACTCGTTCATCCAAATTAGACGAAACCAACGCCAATATTTTTGTCTTGATTCCACCTTTCTAGTGAATCTATCAAATAAACTTTTTGCAACTTTCAAATTTCGAAATTTGTTCAGATTCATATTCAAACTTGTTTTGGCTATAACTTGAGTTTCGTAACTCCGATTTAATTGATTCTTTTTGCTAATTGAAGCTCTTGACCTAAACTTTCTGATAAGACCAAATCCACCCAATTTTGGTACTGTTAGAAATTGTTTTCTGTTGCAAGAGTTAATTGATAGTTTTCGAAGTTTTTCGAGATCTTTTCTTCGATTCTTTTGCATGAGTGCTTATGTATGCAATTGCTTGCTCACGTTAGATTGAACGGAGTGTGACGAGTAGAACTATCAGGAATTATGAGTGCGAAGGATCTTCATCAACAGTACAAGGCAAGTTCACACTTTGATCATACTCTTCTATACCCAGTTTTTATGCATTAGTTTTATCCTCAAACACTACATGACTAGGATGTGATTAACTTGTGGGTATTGGGAAGTAGATGATGAGGTAGAACCTATTGCCCTTTTATTATAAAACCCTTGGGAGTTACTTCCACGCTATGCTTATGTTGCCATGCTATGCTCGTAGACGTGGATTGGGTTTTGAGTGTATCCATGACAGATGTGAGATTTTTAATTAATGGTTCAACTTAAGGTGGCAACTTTAATACACATCTGGGTGGATTGCTTGTTTGGGCACCTGGGGATATACCAGTGTTGTCCTAGGAGATCCCGGGGATATACCGTATGATCCTCCTACGGTCCGCCACCCAGGCTCAAAGGGATCATAAGATTATTCATGCTAGAAACTTCCGTGTGCAGCCACAAGCTATTATGGGCTCTAGCATAGTTGAGTATGTTACATGACCTCTTTCAGTGGTAGGCTAGCAGATGTAGGGGAAAGTAGGTGTAACTGTCTACCCAGAGTAAAGAGTAAATGTTTCTGAAAGACTGTGTCTCGGTCATCCGTTTCTCAAACACCATGTAGTGCGAGAAATCCAACGGAGGAGATCGAGTCTTGTGGGGAAAAGTGCACAAACCTCTGCAGAGTGTACAAACTAATCATGATTAGCCGTGTCCCCGGTTATGGACATCTTGAGTATCTGGTTCTTGGATCATCATATTGAATCCCATCACTCTAAATTAATTTGTTGGGATTAATGATTACTTTTAATTGGGATTGAGAGGGGGTTTTACCTTCTCAATATTTTCAACCAACTTTGTAGTTAAACAAAATATATTCCTTTGATGTAGGGAAAAATTGGCTTTTCGCAAAACATATTAACCGTAGAGCCTCCACCAGCCATACATGCATGTAGTGATAGCATTTATTCTGTTCATTGCTCTACTGTGTTATCTTGCCAGTATATTCAATGTACTGACCCGTTTCGGGCTGCAACGTCTCATGTTGCAGGATTCTTACGACGAGTAAGTGATACGTTAGGGTTACGATTTCTACACTCAACTTTGCCGTTGGTGTTGATGGGAATCCACAACCCTGTTGTTACTTCCGCTATTTGGATTGAGGTAATAGTATTTACGTTACTTTATACATGTGATTTACCTCTGTTATAAATCCTCGAGTACTGTGTGTGTCAGCATACCGATCCAGGGATGACACTTAAGCACAGAGACTTTGATCCATTCGGGTCGGGTTGCTACAAGATGGTATCAGAGCACATGTTGACTGTAGGACGTGACCCTAGAAACTGGCGAGCCCATAGGAAAGATTTTTCTCTACAACTTTCTTTTCAAAAGGATCTCTTACCTCTCTTCTTTTCTAAGCTTTATCAAATTTCCTTTTAGTTAGACTATACCCCTTTGCCCTTTTGACCACTCGAAGGTTCAACTGATGAGACCAATCCAAGAAGTACAAGATATCGGACAACTAAGACCACTTCGGAATGAAGAGGATTTTACCGTGCATTATAATAATGGAAACTACAACAGTTGAAGACTCCGAAGACTAGGAGAATTTGAAGTTTCTGAAGAATTTCCAGATTGGTATGACCTAGGAAGGCTACCCTTATGGAATTTGTCAGACTATTGAAGCTGTCAATACCCGAGATCAAGGTGTGTCGGAGAAAGACCGGAACATGGAGCGTTATAACTCAAAGTTTTTGTCAAGAAAACCCTAAGGCAGGAGATATCAACTATGGAATGATAGCTCATGGCAATGACAAGGGCAGAAACACTGCTATCCATGATGTTATCGCCCGCTTATGCTATTGTCGTCGTGCTGAGTTAAGCATGCATTTCGTCGGAAGGATTGGATGACAAAAGGGCTAATGGAGCATCTATCAGCAAAAGATGAAGTTTAACCTTAGCTGGTGTATCGACAGGATCTGGAGTATTACATCGAGAATTTTAAGATGGACCTTCAGGAAGCCGTATTTGACAAGGAAGCATTTCGTGAAGAACTCAGGACCCAGAAGCTGAAAGTAGCCAAGCTGGAGGAGAAAAACCTCGAGATACCAGAGATTCGTCAGGAACTGAAGGACAGTAGGACCATGGTTCATTGCCAAGGATGTTGAAACCCAGAAGTTTGGAATGCAACTCTAGAATATTAAAGGACGTCACGAGAGACTTCGCGTCAATAGAGATGATTTGGCAAAAGAACTTGAGAAGGTCAAGCACGATCGGAAGAAGCCCATCGGAGACATGAACAAGACTTGAAGAGTTTGGCGACTTTGAAGATTTATTGACCTTTAGAAGACCAAACCCCTGTTATACTTACGTTAGATACGACGATTGTGAGCTGTCATTTGTTTGATGTTTTTTCGACAGCCACAAAATAAAATTTGCCTCTTCAAATCTATTGTTTGTATTGTGTGTATCCCTCTCTATCTCTCTTATCTCACCCCGAATCCCTAGGAACCAATAGAGGATGAATGGAGATGAACTCATATTTTCTGGACCGATGACTCAATTGGAGACGGACCGATGGATTCAAAACATGGAAGATCACATGAAGAATAACACTATAGCCGGAAAGGATATGGCCCAGCATGCTCTTCAGTGCTTTGAAAGAGGTGCTGCTACTTGGTGGAGGATGTACCAAACCATCAATGGATGGCAAAGAGTAACCACTTGGAAAGAATTTAAGATGACTCTGCTAAAGTCTCGGCTTGTGTCCCAGAAGTTGAAGCCTTATGGAAATGATATGAAGAAACCTTGTGCATGCAAGTTCTGTGGAGAAATAGGACACAACCATAAAGAACACAAGGATGAATGCCCTCATTGTGAAGGAAATCACCCAACTGAAGAATGCCCAACTAGGCAGATTACTTGTTTCTTGTGTGAAGGGACTACCCACTACCCTGCTCAGTGTCACATTTACCCCATGGTACAAAGAACCATCCAGCAGAAGAAAGAAGAAATGAAAGGAGCCCTCATGGAAATTTTAGAAGAACCTGTGATGAAGGAAGAGGTGGAGGACACACCCGAAGAAGACCCAATTAAACTCTGCACCAAGTCATGCTATTCATGTGGAGAAGAAGGACACATATCCCAGAATTGTCTGAAGGGGGATCTAGTAGCATTTCCGACAGTAGAAGTAGAGTATGACCCACAGGAAATAGAAGCCCTGAATGGCACGGAAAAGTCCAGGAAGAGAAATAGATTGGATTCCAAGAACAACCAAATTTCTACAAAGAAGGACCTGAGTCATATCATATGTTTTAGGTGCAAAGATTCAGGACACTACTTTAGCGAATGCCCAAAAAGGAAGCCGAGGACCCAAGGAGGCTATGTAATCACTAGGAAACCACGAGACTTGTCAGAAGTAATATGTTTCTGCTGTAATGAAGCATGTCACTTTGCCAGAGATTGTCCCAATGAGAAGGAGACTTGTGCTAAATAGTTGTGTCAAAAAAGAAATATAGTAGTAGTAGTGAGAACATTTCCTTTATATTGAGGTGCTGAGTTGAGGCATGTAATGGAAATGCAGGAGATTGTAATAATTGGAGAATCAATAAAGTTAGCATTATTGTTGGTACTGATTTGGATTTTATGAGTTGTTACTCTATGAAGAAAGATTTTGACCATTTTCGAGGATATGAGAAATATGGTCTACGGATGAATTTGTGCAGTTCAAGGGTGGTAGTACCCTGTGAGGACACTTGACCTCTGGAAAAGATAATGATATTCCATGGAGTGGACTTCGGACAAAATAAGTACGAGTTTTATCTCGATATGTGGGATACCCCAAGAATATGATGGGATGAAGTACTATTGGATATAAAGGAGGTAGAAGGTTGGCAATATGGAGCAATTGTAACTCCCTGATGAGTCTGTGTAATCCCTTCTTAGTTTGGTACCGATAGAAGGAAGGGAGACAGTACAATGGGATGGATTTAAGAATGCTAGGAAGCTGGATGTTGGAATAATGATCAGTTGCCCCGATGATGAGTTCAAGGTTTACAAGTGATGAGATGGGCCATAACCCACAGGCCCTAGGACCTACCAAGAAGCAAGCACACTCTTGCTGAAGGAAAAACCCTGGAAGAAGATACGACTTTATCAACAGACGATCTTATAGGAGTTAACGGAAAACCTGAGAGAGGTGAAGAAACGATAGATGTTCGTTTGGCTTGCAGAATCAATGGATTTATCCGAACTTAGTTCGTCGACAAGAGAAATTCTGCAATGCTTGTGAGGATGACCGAGTGATAGAATGCGAGATTCGCTAAACCATATACAAGGTAATGATTTGGGTGCGGGATGGATTGATCACCATACCGACTTACTCTTATTATTCGCCTTGCTATATGGGATGGTAAATCTGAGTGACTTACCCATAGTAGAGCGACGACGATCAAAACCTTGTTTAAACCATAGAATGGTGTGACAATTTTTCCCCTTGTACAAGGCAGTTGTTGCCAACCGTAGGCCATACGGTGAGAATGAAGCCCAGACCCGTTTTCTGCAGGGACCCAGTCAAATTGTTTGATGACCACCATGAGATATCGATAGTTGTTTAGTATTGGCGCCAAACATGTCAGCTAAGAAGACACTGTCTCGGAAGAACCTTAATTACCATGATGCAAGGACACAAGAATTGAAAAAAAAAAGGGTTATGCCACTACCGGAAGAGCGCAGAGAAGGAATTATCCTGAAGATCTGAGAAGATCGACACTGTCAACAATAAAGATGGAGTACATGAGTTTTGATGGAACCATAACCATGCTTCTAAGGGTGGTAGCACCCCAGACCTTCATGACAATCGATGGATTTTGAGGAGACCCACGACCCTAACCTATTTCTTGCTAGCCTCTCCGAATCTCGAGGACGAGATTCATTTTAAGGGTGGTAGGTTTGTAACATCCCAAAATTCTAAATTTTGGAATGTTATATTAAATAAATAGTTTTGATTGATTGTTTGATTGTGGTGTGGTTGCTTGTGTGAAATTGAGTGAAATTTGGAAACTTTTTGAAAGTTGAATGAGAGGGAATAAAATGACTTTCCCAAAACTTTCACCTTGCATTTATGATCTCCATGAATTCATATTCATTTCATCACAAACCCTAGAGTGAAGATAACATGACTTCTTCTATTTTAAAAGGGGTTTTTGAAAAGATTTGAATTCCATTTGGAAATATTTCAAATTCGAAAACTTTATGCAACTCAATGATTTTCATGAGAGGAGATAAAATGACTTCTTCAAATTATATGAAATATGAGTTGGAAGTTTAAAACAATCGAATTTAAAGTCCCTTTGAAATTATTTTCAATTTGGAGTTATTTGGTTTTTATTCAAATTGTTTTTATCCAAAAATAAAATATATGGAAATTAGGGTAAAATGATTCCCTTCAATATAAAATTAGAGGGAAATAAATTTGAAATCATTTTGGTATTTTTAAAATGATTTTTATTAGGTTTTATTGCAGCAGTAGCACTGTTTGCTTTATTTAAATTTTTGTGAAATTTATTTGCCGCTGAAAATATGTTCATCTTTTAGGAAATCTTTTTCTGAAAATTTTGATATATAATATGCCTATGGAAATTTTTCTTATTTTCCGTTTACCTTTTTTTTTTGTTTTTATTCTAAAAAAAAAACTGTACGAGCGACTGACTGCTATCCTTCGCCAGCGTGCGCAACATAGCTAGCAGGTCGGACTATATTATTTTTCCAGTTGTCCTTTAATTTATTTATTTTCTGTTAAAAAAAAAACTCCGCGCACGCACACATGCGCGCACACGCGCAGGCCGGCCGAAGGCCCATGCGGCGTCGTTCCTTTTCTTTGTTTTTCCTATATCTTTCGTCTGCCTTTTGTTTACGTTTAGTCCCACATTGCCTAGCTTTTGACCTCTAAGCCTCCTTTCCACCTATAAATATAGACCCATAGAGCCTCCAAAAATCATCCGATTCGGGTTAAATCAATATATTTTGGTTTGACTAGATTCACTAAATAAAAATATTTTTCTTCTCTCCGGCGGGACTTCTGAAAGTTGTCTTCTCTCTCGGAAGTCATCTTTTCTCTACCTTATAAAGGTATCTTTCTTCGTATTTTTTTATATACTCCCGTAGCTTATTATTTCTAGACTAGTACGGTAGAATAATTAGATTTATAAATTAGTCCTTGTATTTACATTTTAGGACTAGAATTCTTTTAGCCATAACTCTTTTTCTTCCGTAAAACAGCTTGGCCCTGATTTTTCAAATACCCATAACTTTTTACTCGTTCATCCAAATTAGACGAAACCAACGCCAATATTTTTGTCTTGATTCCACCTTTCTAGTGAATCTATCAAATAAACTTTTTGCAACTTTCAAATTTTGAAATTTGTTCAGATTCATATTCAAACTTGTTTTGGCTATAACTTGAGTTTCGTAACTCCGATTTAATTGATTCTTTTTGCTAATTGAAGCTCTTGACCTAAACTTTCTGATAAGACCAAATCCACCCAATTTTGGTACTGTTAGAAATTGTTTTCTGTTGCAAGAGTTAATTGCTAGTTTTTGAAGTTTTTCGAGATCTTTTCTTCGATTCTTTTGCATGAGTGCTTATGTATGCAATTGCTTGCTCACGTTAGATTGAACGGAGTGTGACGAGTAGAACTATCAGGAATTATGAGTGCGAAGGATCTTCATCAACAGTACAAGGCAAGTAACACATTGATCATACTTCTTCGTTACCCAGTTTTTATGCATTAGTTTCGACCCTCAAACATTGCATGATTAGGATGTGATTAACTTGTGGGTATTGGGAAGTAGATGATGAGGTAGAACCTATTGCCCTTTTATTATAAAACCCTTGGGAGTTACTTCTACGCTATGCTTATATTGCCATGCTATGCTCGTAGACGTGGATTGGGTTTTGAGTGTATCCATGACAGATGTGAGATTGTTAATTAATGGTTAACTTAAGGTGGCTACTTTAATACACATCTGGGTGGATTGGTTGGGGCACCCTGGGGATATACCAGTGGCTTGCCCGGACACCTGGGGATATACCAGTGTTGTCCTAGGAGATCCCGGGGATATACCGTGTGATCCTCCTACGGTCCGCCACCCAGGCTCAAAGGGATCATAAGATTGTTCATGCTAGAAACTTCCGTGTGCAGCCACAAGCTATTATGGGCTCTAGCATAGTTGAGTATGTTGCAGGACCTCTTTCAGTGGTAGGCTAGCAGATGTAGGGGAAAGTAGGTGTAACTGTCTACCCAGAGTAAAGAGTAAATGCTTCAGAAAGACTGTGTCTCGGTCATCCGTTTCTCAAACACCATGAAGTGCGAGAAATCCAACGGAGGAGATCGAGTCTTGTGGGGAAAAGTGCACAAACCTCTGCAGAGTGTACAAACTAGTCATGATTAGCCGTGTCCCCGGTTATGGACATCTTGAGTATCTGGTTCTTGGATCATCATATTGAATCCCATCACTCTAAATTAATTTGTTGGGATTAATGATTACTTTTAATTGGGATTGAGAGGGGGGTTTTACCTTCTCAATGTTCAACAACCACCATGATAGTTAAATAAAATATATTCCTTTGTTGTAGGGAAAAATTGGCTTTTCGCAAAACAGTATAACCCTAGAGCTTTTCCACCAGCCAAATATGCATGTAGTATTAGCATTATTCTGTTCATTGCTCTACTGTGTTATATTGCCAGCATATTCCATGTGCTGACCCGTTTCGGGCTGCAACGTATCATGTTGCAGACTTTTCAGACGAAGAGTAAGGTGCGCTAGGTCGTTGTCGTGCACTCAGCTATGCCGTTGGAGTTGATGGACTCACTTTATCTTCCAAGCCTTCCGCTGTTATCTTATTTAGATGGCCTTAAGCCATATTTATTGTAATCAGTTCTCTTTTGAGACATTCGATGTAATAAGTGTGTGATTGCTACTCTGTTATAAATCCCTCAAGTACTGTGTGTGTCAGCATTACCGATCCAGGGATGACACTTGAACACAGAGATTCGATCCATTCGGGTCGGGTCGCTACAAAGATGGTATCAGAGCACACGCTGACTGTAGGACACGACCACTAAGAAAAGCCATAGGTCACTCTTCTCTACTCATTTCTGACTTCTCTCCATCTTCTATTCTCTAGGATGGCGGACTCAAGGAACAAGTTTACACAACCGGATGAAGACACACCTTTTGGACGACACTTGAAGGAAATCACTAGGTACCTGAACATCGGAATACCAAGCTTCACCGGGACCTACACCGCCACTGTACCAGAAGAGGAGCGTTGGATGATTCGAGTTCAAATTCCAGGAAGGACATTCACGCCAGTTATGGAGCCCATAGAGTTTTCCTTTGATGCACCAACCTGGAGTCTAGGAAAGAGCATGGCAGCCCACATCGCCATGGGACGCATCGGTGAAGTGTATCACAAGGATCTTAAGGACACAATCTACCAGTTATGTGGGCGCCGAGATGAGCAATGGGAGATGATCAGCACCAGGAGGGACAGGTCCATTTCAGCTTTCATCCAGGAGTTAAACCAGCACATTCATCGACAGGAGAACCAGATGTGTGCAAGCATGATAGATTTGAAGGAGGTGATGACCAGGAACATGGAGCTAGAAGAGGAACTCAAGTCTACACGCGATGGATACGAGGAGGAAATCGCAATACTAGTGGAAAAGAATGACGACCTGACAAGGAAGCTAGGAGTATTCATGGGAGACCCCGCGCCTGGAGAAGAAGACGACGAACCTGAGGAAATTCGATCTGAAGACTACATCATCATCGACGACACCGACTCCGACCCCGACAGTAGTGATGATGATTATGAAGACGAAGCTGGAGCGGACATCATGGAGTCTTCCACCGATCAAAATTTCTAGATGACCACCATATTATCATTAGTATTTCTCCCCATGTAAATAGTAATAGTCCGAGCACTTTTGTAACGGTAGTTAGATCGATTGTATGCTCTTGCTTGAATTGAGTGGTGTGTTATGAATGTGTTTGTCTCATGTGCATATGGGTTGTGCCTTCTCACTAGACCTTACTCTATTCTAATCTCTTCCCTCTAAACCCATCAGATGCCTCCGAGACGCGACACCGGATTTGTTTTCCCACCGGAGCTCACTCAGTTGATTCAACAGCAGAATACCCTGATGCAGCTACTAGTTCAGAACCAAGGCAACAACAACAACAACAACAACCCACCGCCACCACCACCAGTTGATGTAGGGTAACGCAGCAGAAAACGAAAATTTTCCGGCCTACGCACCAGCCCAGGACCACTATGGAGACTGCATACAAGGTTTGATCATTTTCGTTACCGACTCGTAGCGCAGCGGAAGTAAAGTCGATGACGATCGGCGGTGCAGATCCCCGCAGCTAGGATTTACAACCTCCCAACCGCGAGGATGTATACCCTCGTCTTCCCTTCGGACAGCCCTCCGGGAGGCGGTCGAACAGTCCCCCGGACGATGTCGCGGACAGCCCTTCGGGAGGACCTTCGAAACTCGAACGGTCACTCGGACAGCCCTTCGGGGGGACTCACAGAACTCGGACCGCCACTTGGACAGCCCTTCGGGAGGCACTCTCAAACAGCCCCTCGGGCACTAAGATCGAAACTACGACCTCTCTACAGAGTTGCACACATACGGTGTCAGCTATCCGGCAGGGCTTCGCCGTCCAGAACTAGTTCCTGCCGGAACCCAGACAGCCTTTCGGCTCTACGAAACTATTTCGCTGGGAGGGAGAGAGAATGCCAGATCATGCATGGCTTGTGTGAGAGCTAAGGATGGGGAAATGGCTGCCAAGATCACTCCTATATATAGGCTAGCCAAGGGGTAAAATTGTCACACAAAAACCCCAAAGTGCCCTTGGAATATCCCTTTCCAAAAGGGAATATGCCATATGGGAGTGCCATGTGGAGCACCATGGTGCTCCACCTCCTTGGCCGGCCACCCTTGGGGGGGGACCCCCCCATGAGGTGCCATGCCCTCCTTCCCCTTCTAGAAGGCCCTTTTAGAATTTCAAAAAGGTGCTTTCCATAAAATTCCCAAAAAGCACTTTCACTATTCACGACGACATTTTTCAGCGTCCGTTCGAACTGAAAATATTTATGTGGGCTTAGAACATTTCCAGTACCCACTAAAATAATTTTCAATGCGTTCTGGAACAATTCCAGTTTAGTGATTTCATCTGCGAAAAGCATCTGAAGCGGTTCCGGCAGCCCCGGAACATTTCCGGTTTTTCTTCCAGAAAATTCCCAGAAGTTTCCAGAATGATTCTGGTATCCTCCAAGAATTATCAGGCATGTGCCGAAACCATTTTGACTTAATGGTATCCCCTGAAACAACTTTTCAGTTTCACCGGAACTCATCCGGTGACCTCTCTCTGCGGAACTTTTCCGCTGTCCGAAACTTTTCGGTGTCCGAAACTTTTTCGGTGATTTTCTCTCAGACTCCCTGTCTAGTATTCAGCAGATAGATGACCCTTAAGCGTGTGACCCTATAGGTTCGGTGAAGTAGAGACATGACCTGGAACCCCTTCCGATCAATGATCAACATCGGAGCCGTGGACACCCATATTGACCCCTATACCCACACGAATGAATATTCGAGTGAACCTCCAGTTGCCGTGTGCTATTCCTGTTGCTTCGCGATATGTTACAAATACCCGAGGTGAGACATGTTGGCATTCCCGTGGATCAACAACTTGTCCACTATGCTAGTTACCTCGTTACCGGTATTGTTCTCTTTTCTCGTTACCGTGTTCCGGCATCCCCGTGATCAAATCACAAAGTGTCTGGCCAGACGATGATGGATACCGTAACACCGAGAGGGCCCAGAGATATCTCTCCATCGTCGGAGGAGCAAATCCCAATCTTGAGCTATCAAGTTACTTGACATACTTTCCCATGAACCCGTAAGCCGCCGTAATAGCCATCCAGTTACGGATGACGTTTAACAAACCCCAAAGTTCATGAATCAAGCATGAAGAAACTCGATACTCTCATGGTCTGAGGAATCATGCAAACATTAACCATCTCTGTGTTATTAACCATAAACTTGTGACGAATGTATCTCATAGCATAACATCAATTTGGGTCGATTCAACACAAATGTTCTTCTAACATTTGTGCCCTCAAAGTTGCTGGCATAGACATGCCTATGATTGGGAAAACATAATCATCATGCAACACTTGAGCTAGTCTTAGAGGCATGACTAGGAATACATTTTACCGTTTATTATTCCACACGTGCACATGGGTTTTCCCCAGAGCCTTTATGGATATACGGGCTCGGGAACCACAGCAGTTATAGCATGGAACATAAACCTAATTATGAACACGGAGATAAATAATAACATTTATTATTGCCTCTAGGGCATATCTCCTACAGACTCCCACTTGCACTAGAGTCAATAATCTAGTTAATGCTAATGCACTTTACACCTGTGGCACACCGGTGTAAATATGCTTCGCTTGTGGTATAGCCTGATGTCCAACGGATCTGACGACTTCAGCTCCGTGTGTATCTTTGCATATCCTCACATTTTCACGCTTTCACAAAATTCATATTTTGTGTGGACTTGGCTTTGTATGTATGTGAATCACAGGTCGAACCTGGATTCCTCAGACTGAGTTACGGAGCAACTACCTGCAGTAGTTGTAGGGTAACGCAGCAGAAAACAAAAATTTTCCGCCCTACGCACCAGCCCAGGACCACTATGGAGACTGCATACATGGTTTGATCATTTTCGTTACCGACTCGTAGCGCAGCGGAAGTAGAGTCGATGACGATCGGCGGTGCAGATCCCCGCAGCTAGGATTTACAACCTCCCAACCGCGAGGATGTATACCCTCGTCTTCCCTTCGGACAGCCCTCCGGGAGGCGGTCGAACAGTCCACCGGACGATGTCACGGACAGCCCTTCGGGAGGACCTTCGAAAACCGAACGGTCACTCGGACAGCCCTTCAGGAGGACTCACAGAACTCGGACCGTCACTTGGACAGCCCTTCGGGAGGCACTCTCGAACAGCCCCTCGGGCACTAAGATCGAAACTACGACCTCTCTACAGAGTTGCACACATACGGTGTCACCTATCCGGCAGGGCTTCGCCGTCCAGAACTAGTTCCTGCCGGAACCCAGACAGCCTTTCGGCTCTACGAAACTCTTTTCGTGGGAGGGAGAGAGAAGCCAGATAACATCTTGGCATGTGTATGAGAGCAAGGGATGGGGAGAATGGCAGCCCCTTCTCCTCCTTTTATAGGCCAAGGCAAGGGGTGGGGTGGGATGTTGAAATACCAAAATACCCAAGCTTCATGTCACACATGAAAGGGCATAATGGTAACACAAGGGGGGCACCAAGGGGACACCACCATGGCAGCCCTTGGGCCGGCCCACACCTTGTCTCCCCATGGGGGGGGGGCCCCAACAAGCCACCAACATGTCTCCATGAAACATGCATGCTCCCTAGACAAAAAGCCAACAAACATGCAACCCCCGATTCGTGGGATCTTGTCCCCTCGCGCTGAGACAAGATGTTTTCCGCGAAACTTTTTCTGAAAAATTCCAGAAGGTCCCAGAACATTTCCGGCACCCTCTAAAATTATTCTGGGCATGATCCGAAACATTTTTGGTGCGGTGGTTTTCATCAGCGGAAAGCATTAACAGCGGTTACGGCAGTTTCGGAACATTTCCGGTTTTTCTCTCCGAAAATTCCCAGAAGTTCCCAGACCAATTCTGGCATCCTCTGAAAATTTCCAGGCGGTGCCGAAACCCTTTTTGACCAAATAATATATTCCGAAACAACTTTTCGGTTTTACCGAAACTCTTTCGGTGTTCTCTCTCTCGAAACTCTTCCGTTGTCTCCGAAACATTTTCGGTGACTTTCTCTCAGACTCCCTGTCTAGCGTTCAACAGATAGATGACCCTTAAGCGTGTGACCCTATAGGTTCGGTGAAGTATAGACATGACCGGAACTCTTTCCGATCAATGATCAACATCGGAGCCGTGGACACCCATATTGACCCCTATACCCACACGAATAAATATTCGAGTGAACCTCCAGTTGCCGTGTGCTATTCCTGTTGCTTCGCGATATGTTACAAATACCCGAGGTGAGACATGTTGGCATTCCCGTGGATCAACAAATTGTCCACTATGCTAGTTACCTCGTTACCGGTATTGTTCTCTTTTCTCGTTACCGTGTTGCGGCATCCCCGTGATCAAATCACAAAGTGTCTGGCCAGACGATGATGGATACCGTAACACCGAGAGGGCCCAGAGATATCTCTCCATCGCCGGAGGAGCAAATCCCAATCTTGAGCTATCAAGTTACTTGACATACTTTTCCATGAACCCGTAAGCCGCCGTAATAGCCACCCATTTACGGATGACGTTTAACAAACCCCAAAGTTCATGAAGCAAGCATGAAGAAACTCGATACTCTCATGGTCTAAGGAATCATGCAAACATTAACCATCTCTGTGTTATTAACCATTAACTTGTGACGAATGTATCTCATAGCATAACATCAATCGGGTCGATTCAACACAAATGTTCTTCTAACATTGTGCCCTCAAAGTTGCTGGCATAGACATGCCCATGATCAGGAAAACAGAACCATCATGCAACACTTGAGCCAGTCATAGAGGCTTGACTAGGAATACATTTTATCGTTTATTATCCCACACGTGCATATGAGTCTTCCTCCAAGCCTCGTTTTATTTGTAGACTCGAAAACCATAGCAGTTATAGCATGGAACATAAACCTAATTATGAACAGGGAGATAATCAATAACATTTATTATTGCCTCTAGGGCATATCTCCTACAGTAATCACTAGGAAACCACGAGACTTGTCAGAAGTAATATGTTTCTGCTGTAATGAAGCATGTCACTTTGCCAGAGATTGTCCCAATGAGAAGGAGACTTGTGCTAAGTAGTTGTGTCAAAAAAAAAAATATAGTAGTAGTAGTGGGAACAATTCTTTTTGAGGTATTGAGTTGAGGCCTGTAATGGAAATGCAGGAGATTGTAAAAATTTGAGAATCAATAAAGTTAGCCTCGTTGGTACTGATTTGGATTTTATGAGTTGTTACTCTATGAAGAAAGATTTTGACCATTTTCGAGGATATGAGAAATATGGTCTACGGATGGATTTGTGCAGTTCAAGGGTGGTAGTACCCTGTGAGGACACTTGACCTCTGGAAAAGATAATGATATTCCACGGAGTGGATTTCGGACGAAATAATTATGAGTTTTGTCTCGATATGTGGGATATCCCAAGAATATGAAGGGATGAAGTATTATTGGATATAAAGGAGGTAGGATGTTGGTAATAAGGAGCAATTGCAACTCCATGATGAGTCTGAGTAAGCCGTCTGAGTTTGGTACTAATAGAAGGAAGGGAGACAGTACAATTGGATGGATTTAAGGATGCCAGGAAGTTGGCTGTTGGATTAAGGATCCGTTGCCCCGATGTTGAGTTCAAGATTTACAAGTGATGAGATGGGCCATAACCCACAGGCCCTAGGACCTACCAAGAAACAAGCACACTCTTGCTGAAGGAAAAACCCTGGAAGAAGATACGACTTTATCAACAGACGATCTTATAGGAGTTAACGCAAAACCTGAGAGAGGTGAAGAAACGATAGATGTTCGTTTGGCTTGCAGAATCAATGGATTTATCCGAACTTAGTTCGTCGACAAGAGAAATTCTGCAATGCTTGTGAGGATGACCAAGTGTTAGAATGCGAGATTCGCTAAACCGTATACAAGGTAATGATTTGGGTGCGGGATGGATTGATCACCATACCGACTTACTCTTATTATTCGCCTTGCTATATGGGATGGTAAATCTGAGTGACTTACCCATAGTAGAGCGACGACGATCAAAACCTTGTTTAAACCATAGAATGGTGTGACAATTTTTCCCCTTGTACACGGCAGTTGTTGCCAACCGTAGGTTATGCGGTGAGGTTCAACCCAGACCCATTTCCTGCAGGAGAAACCATAAATTGTTGACCACCATGAGATATCGATAGTTATTTAGTATTGGCGCCAGACCCGTCAGCTAAGAAGACCCGGTAACAGAAGAACCTTACCAAGATGAAAGGACACGGGAATTGAGGAAAATAGTTATGCCCCTACCGGAAGAGCCAGAGTAGGATTTTTCCCGAGGATCTCAGAGGACTGACCCTGTCAACAATAAAGATGGAGTACATGAGTTTTGATGGAACCATAACCATGCTTCTAAGGGTGGTAGCACCCCAGACCTTCATGACAATCGATGGATTTTGAGGAGACCCCCGACCCTAACCTATTTCTTTCTAGCCTCTCCGAATCTCGAGGACGAGATTCATTTTAAGGGTGGTAGGTTTGTAACATCCCAAAATTCTAAATTTTGGAATGTTATATTAAATAAATAGTTTTGATTGATTGTTTGATTGTGGTGTGGTTGCTTGTGTGAAATTGAGTGAAATTTGGAAACTTTTTGAAAGTTGAATGAGAGGGAATAAAATGACTTTCCCAAAACTTTCACCTTGCATTTATGATCTCCATGAATTCATCTTTATTTCATTACAAACCCTAGAGTGAAGATAACATGACTTCTTCTATTTTAAAAGGGGTTTCGAAAAGATTTGAATTTCATTTGGAAATATTGCAAATTCAGAAACTTTATGCAACTCAATGATTTTCATGAGAGAAGATAAAATGACTTCTTCAAATCGTATGAAATATGAGTTGGAAGTTTCAAAGAATCAAAATTTAAAGTCCCTTTGATGGTATTTTGAAAACCATTTTTTATTTGGAGTTATTTGGGTTTTATTCAAATTATTTTTCTCCAAAAATAAAATATATGGAAATTAGGGTAAAATGATTCCCTTCAATATAAAATTAGAGGGAAATAAATTTGAAATCATTTTGGTATTTTTAAAATGATTTTTATTAGGTTTTATTGCAGCAGTAGCACTGTTTGCTTTATTTAAATTTTTGTGAAATTTATTTACCGCTGAAAATATGTTCATCTTTTAGGAAATCTTTTTCTGAAAATTTTGATATATAATATGCCTATGGAAATTTTTCTTATTTTCCGTTTACCTTTTTTTGTTTTTATTCTAAAAAAAAAAAAAAACTGTACGAGCGACCGACTGCTATCCTTCGCCAGCGTGCGCAACATAGCTGCAGGTCGGACTATATTATTTTTCCAGTTGTCCTTTAATTTATTTATTTTCTGTTAAAAAAAAAAACGCACGCACACATGCGCGCACACGCGCAGGCCGGCCGAAGGCCCATGCGGCGTCGTTTCTTTTCTTTCGTCTGCCTTTTGTTTACGTTTAGTCCCACATTGCCTAGCTTTTGACCTCTAAGCCTCCTTTCCACCTATAAATATAGACCCATAGAGCCTTCAAAAATCATCCGATTCGGGTTAAATCAATATATTTTGGTTTGACTAGATTCACTAAATAAAAATATTTTTCTTCTCTCCGGCGGGACTTCTAAAAGTCGTCTTCTCTCTCGGAAGTCATCTTTTCTCTACCTTATAAAGGTATCTTTCTTCGTATTTTTTTTATATACTCCCGTAGCTTATTATTTCTAGACTAGTACGGTAGAATAATTAGATTTATAAATTAGTCCTTGTATTTACATTTTAGGACTAGAATTCTTTTAGCCATAACTCTTTTTCTTCCGTAAAACAGCTTGGCCCTGATTTTTCAAATAGCCATAACTTTTTACTCGTTCATCCAAATTAGACGAAACCAACGCCAATATTTTTGTCTTGATTTCACCTTTCTAGTGAATCTATCAAATAAACTTTTTGCAACTTTCAAATTTCGAAATTTGTTCAGATTCATATTCAAACTTGTTTTGGCTATAACTTGAGTTTCGTAACTCCGATTTAATTGATTCTTTTTGCTAATTGAAGCTCTTGACCTAAACTTTCTGATAAGACCAAATCCACCCAATTTTGGTACTGTTAGAAATTGTTTTCTGTTGCAAGAGTTAATTGCTAGTTTTTCGAAGTTTTTCGAGATCTTTTCTTCGATTCTTTTGCATGAGTGCTTATGTATGCAATTGCTTGCTCACGTTAGATTGAACGGAGTGTGACGAGTAGAACTATCAGGAATTATGAGTGCGAAGGATCTTCATCAACAGTACAAGGCAAGTTCACACTTTGATCATACTCTTCTATACCCAGTTTTTATGCATTAGTTTTATCCTCAAACACTACATGACTAGGATGTGATTAACTTGTGGGTATTGGGAAGTAGATGATGAGGTAGAACCTATTGCCCTTTTATTATAAAACCCTTGGGAGTTACTTCTACGCTATGCTTATATTGCCATGCTATGCTTGTAGACGTGGATTGGGTTTTGAGTGTATCCATGACAGATGTGAGATTGTTAATTAATGGTTAACTTAAGGTGGCTACTTTAATACACATCTGGGTGGATTGGTTGGGGCACCCTGGGGATATACCAGTGGCTTGCCCGGACACCTGGGGATATACCAGTGTTGTCCTAGGAGATCCCGGGGATATACCGTGTGATCCTCCTATGGTTCGCCACCCAGGCTCAAAGGGATCATAAGATTATTCATGCTAGAAACTTCCGTGTGCAGCCACAAGCTATTATGGGCTCTAGCATAGTTGAGTATGTTACATGACCTCTTTCAGTGGTAGGCTAGCAGATGTAGGGGAAAGTAGGTGTAACTGTCTACCCAGAGTAAAGAGTAAATGTTTCTGAAAGACTGTGTCTCGGTCATCCGTTTCTCAAACACCATGTAGTGCGAGAAATCCAACGGAGGAGATCGAGTCTTGTGGGGAAAAGTGCACAAACCTCTGCAGAGTGTACAAACTAATCATGATTAGCCGTGTCCCCGGTTATGGACATCTTGAGTATCTGGTTCTTGGATCATCATATTGAATCCCATCACTCTAAATTAATTTGTTGGGATTAATGATTACTTTTAATTGGGATTGAGAGGGGGTTTTACCTTCTCAATATTTTCAACCAACTTTGTAGTTAAACAAAATATATTCCTTTGATGTAGGGAAAAATTGGCTTTTCGCAAAACATATTAACCGTAGAGCCTCCACCAGCCATACATGCATGTAGTGATAGCATTTATTCTGTTCATTGCTCTACTGTGTTATCTTGCCAGTATATTCAATGTACTGACCCGTTTCGGGCTGCAACGTCTCATGTTGCAGGATTCTTACGACGAGTAAGTGATACGTTAGGGTTACGATTTCTACACTCAACTTTGCCGTTGGTGTTGATGGGAATCCACAACCCTGTTGTTACTTCCGCTATTTGGATTGAGGTAATAGTATTTACGTTACTTTATACATGTGATTTACCTCTGTTATAAATCCTCGAGTACTGTGTGTGTCAGCATACCGATCCAGGGATGACACTTAAGCACAGAGACTTTGATCCATTCGGGTCGGGTCGCTACACTAGATGTATGCTGGATAGCAATCGATGTGTAGAGTAATAGTAGTAGATTCATGCAGGAGTCAGTCTACTAATCTTGGACGTGATGCCTATATACATGATCATTGCCTTGGATACCTTCATAATTATTTGCTCTTCTATCAATTGCCCAACAGCAATTTGTTTACCCACCGTATGCTATTTTCTCGAGAAAAGCAACTAGTGAAATCTACGGCCCCCGGGTCTATCTTTTATCATATTGTTTTCAGATCTATTATTCCAAAAACCCAAAAATATCTTGCTGCAGTTTTTCTTTACTTATTTTATTTTGTGTTCTTGCTAGATCTATGTATCCAATCTCATACAATTTAATCTATCTTTTTACCGAGGAGGGATTGACAACCCCTCTTACGCGTCGGGTTGCAAGTATTTGTTCTTTGTGTGCGGGTACCATCTACATAGTGTTGCTTTGTTCTCCTACTGGATTGATAACCTTGGTTTCATAACTGAGGGAAATACTTACCGTAGCTGTGCTGCATCATCCCTTCCTCTTTGGGGAAATACCGACGCAGTCACAAGCCACGTCGAAGGAATTTCTAGCGCCGTTGTCGGGGAGACATCATCAACATCTATCAGGTTCCTAATCACAAATCTCATCTCCTTGCAATTTATATTATTTTCCTTTTGCCTCTCGTTTGCATTCCCCCCCCCCCCACACTTCACAAAAATATTTGCCTTTTTTCGCCTTCTTTTCCTTTTCCTTTTTCTTGTTTGATCTTTTGTTTGCTTGTGTTGCCATGTGCCTTCTATATGCTTGCATCTTTGCTTGCTAAAAATCTATTGATATAGATCCCCATCCACTTGCTAATCTTTTTAAAAGATCCAATCATGTTGAACCAATTGCTAGTGAGTTGAGTGCACTAGATTATCTTTATGAAGTTTTGCTTGAGATTCGTGAATCTGAAAATTGTGATGAAGAAATTTATGAAGTGATTCATGATAGCTCCTTGAACGAAAAGCATGATTGCAATGATTTTACTATAAATTCTATTAATGTCAATTTTGCTAATATTAATAATATGCAAAACCCCAAGCTTGGGGATGCTAATTTTGCCATGTCCACTACTTATTGCAATGATCATGATTGGGGTGATTCTTCTTATGATCTTGAAAATTTATTTAAGCCTCATGATGAATATGATATTGATAATAATGTTTGCAATAATATTGAAAGTGGGTTTGGAAGAGCATCAACTTTAAGTAAAAATAATCCCATATATTTGGAGAGTGTTCAATCTTACGATTTTTTTTATGAAAGTGGGTTTGGAGAGGTCATGGCTTTAGTTGATGTTAATCCCACTATCTTGGAAGATTATAAAACTTTTATGCATGTGGATCATGAAGAGAAAATTTTATATGATAGCTATATTATTGAATTTGATTATGATCCTACATGTAATTATTATGAGAGAGGAAAATATGGTTGTAGAAATTTTCATGTTACTAATTCACCTCTCATTATGTTGAGATTGATATTGTTTCTTTCTTCTTCCTTGCATATGTTATATATTTCTTCTCTTGATAATTTGTTTGCTTATAAAATCCCTATGCATCAGAAGTATGTTAGACTTAAACGTGTTTGTCACATGTATTATGATGCTCTCTTTGTGTTTCAATTCTTATCTTTCATGCGAGCATCATCAAAATTATCAATACCTAGCTAGGGGCATAAAACGATAGCGCTTGTTGGGAGGCAACCCAATGAATAAAATTTATTTTTGCCTTTTTCTTTTTGTTCTTGAGTGTTTGCACAATTATGCCTCTGTTATGATTGTGTTTTTGAATGTTTTAATTAGTGTTTGTGCCAAGTAAAGCCTTTGGGATAGCTTTGGGTGATAGTTGATTTGATCCTGTTGAAAAACAGAAACTTTTGCGTCCAGTAAAAGAATTGTTAAAATTCGCAGAAGCGACGAAAAATTCATAATTTTTTACACAAGATTGGTATATAAATTTCCTCAGTTTTCCTAGTTTTTCAGAATTTTTGGAGTTATAGAAGTATGAGTAAATTTCGTGTCTTTATCGAAAAAGGCTTTCGCCCCGCTTTATATATAAAGCAACACATCCGAACCGATACAAGTGATGAGGCTATCCTCTTACAAAGCAGATCAAAGAAAATTACATGAAAATAGGAGAGTCCACACCCTACCATAAAACACCCTAGACTACCAACAAGGAAGAAGACTCGTCGCCAAGAGAAATTGTCGGATCTCATTTCGCCGCTCACACCGCGCTCTCGCCGGAGAGGACCCCCTGCCCTCGCATTCCGGATCGTGGAGCCCGAGCCTGCCTGCGGAGAACTAGGATCGCGAGTAGAACCAACAAGGACCGTGTAAATAATCGGAGGCAAGCGGAACCGTCCATGCCAGCGCTGAGGGAGTTCGAAGGCATGACTTGAAAATGCCCGCCGATGACAGCGCGGTGCACCATAGGAACGTGGGCTCTACAACGATGCCCTCAAGTGGGAGATGACACAACGTGTCACTGCCACCGAGACCGAGGAACCGGTCAAGGGTTTTCACTCGAAGCCCTGGCTTGGAGAGAGGTACCTCAACGATGCCCCCAAGGGGGACACGACACCCACGGGCATGGCCGCCGCCAATACGCCCCCAAGCTGGTGCCAAAGCACAGGGCTTTCGCCCGGAGCCCCTCAACCTCGCCATGCCGAGGACTCTCGAGCACCTGTGCAACCCGAGGGAAGACATGCCGCCACCAAGCAAAACCTCGAGAGCTCAATCTGGGAATCGTCACTGCCAAAAGGCACCGCCGATACCAGGGTCACCCAAAGTCGTGTCCTCTATCGCCCGCACGACCAGAGACGGGACCACCGCCTCCGCCAATACGCCTGCAGAAAGCCGCACTAGCGGCCTGCCACCCAGAGCCACCGCCCCGACATCCAAGAGACCCCCAGCCCCTACACCACCACCGGTCAACACGGATTTCACCAACGGAGGAGACCCGCCATGGCCCTCGCTGGCACCCCCTGCCCCTAACGGAAAGAGGCAAGGGAACGCCCACAGGCGACGGTAGCACCATCCCACGCAGAAGACGGCAGCCAAGACCCCCTGGCCACGCCGTCCATCAGGCTGCCCGGAATCCACCCAACCCCAGATCTGAGCAGGGGTAGGCACCTCGGGCGGAAAGCCCCCGGCCTGAGGCCGGGCGAGACGGCCATCAGCCCCCAGTCGTGACCCCCTCACGAGGTGTCATGGGAAACCACGGCCACCTATGGGGCCATGAGCCCCTTTTGGTTTGGCGGGGGGATGGGCACATTGCACAAAGAGCGGAGAAGCGTCACACAGCGCGGCAGAGACCACACAGGCAGTTTTTACCCAGGTTCGGGCCGCCGTGAGGCGTAAAACCCTACTCCTGCTTTGGTGGATTGATGGTTGAAAAATGGTGGATGAACGCAGTGCTCTTTCCCGGCAAGGTTGCCTCGGGGCGAGAGCAGCTACGCGCGTATGAGTGTGTAAGGGTCCGGATCAGCCAACCCTTTCTACGGTCGCCATGGGCCTCCTTTTATAGATCAAGGGGTCACCACAGTGGCAAATCAGTCATTGCATACTGATTAGATAGCAAACAGTGCTATCATACCTAACTCTGTAGGCTGATAGAGCGCATTAAATGCGTCGGTCAACGTCACATCTCAGCTTGCCCGGTAGGCCCTATCGGGCTATTTTGCCAGCTTCGCGCCTGCTTGCTTGACATGTCTCAGGACGGGTGTCGCCTGGGGGTATTTTCTATAGGAAGTGGCTGCCATGTGGCAAACAGCAGCCACTTAGTCACTTTGGAGCTTGACACCGCACTGATCGATGACGTGCGTCGTGATGATGTGGTGCGGTGGAGTGGTTCGCCTCTGTAAGCCCTGGTAGGCCTGCCGGGATGATCCTGAGACTTGCTTCCAGAGCAAACCCAACCTTTGCCAGGCTCGCCTGCCCGACAGAGGAGGTTCTTCCCTTAGCGATATCTTGCTTCTCTGGCTCATCTTGGTCTTCTTGATCTGCACTTTGGTCCTTCAAAGAACAGGTCTCTCATGCATTGATCTGATCTTGAGTTTGTAATCTTGTTCTTGGGCCTGTGCACAGTCTGGGCAACGGACCCAGGGTTTTTTGCACCGACAGGAGCCCCCGGGCCTGGCATGAACGCGCTGCTGGGCGCCGTCGGGGTAGGCCCTAACCAGTGCACAGGCAGGAGCGCAAAGGTGGCTTCGCCCTTTGAAATCTTCTTTGCTTCTTCACTAACCCGAGCTTGCGTCAGTTTCCGATTTTCCCGCGCATCGTGTAACGCCAATTGTGGTGGGGCCACTCTGGTAATGGCCCGTGAAGGACTTTAACGCACGGTCGATTAACTGCCAATTCACTCTTCCCACCACGCCCTTATCCGTAGCCACGTATGCTGCATGCATCAAGTGGGGTAGGTAATGGAGGCGCGTGGTGCGGGAGAGCATCAAGGCAGGGGACCGGTCTTCTTGGATTGGTGGGGGAGGACGGTGATTACTCACCGGGGAATCAGCCACCAGCCCCAGCTCGCCTATAAAAGGAAGAGCGGGGGAGGAGCGGAGGCATCATCCACACTCCTTTCCTCCTCCATTCCTGATTTCTTCTAGTTATGCCGAAAGGGAGAGCCCGGGACCAGGTCTCGGGTCCTAGCTTAGAGCTGGTGATGCTAAATGCTTGGGCTGATGCTTGGGGAGTGAGTCTGGTCCGGGTCCAGAGGTGGCGCAGTGGGCGAACCATCCGTGGTGCAGGAGATATCAAGCTTTCCCATTGTGGTGGAATGCTTGTCTCTTCTATCTCGGCCAGTCGTCTGGTGGGGAGCGGCGTACCCCAAACCCCCTAGCCATCTTGGCCATCGGCCGCTTCTCCGGAGAAGGTGTCAGGCCGGGGGCCCGGTGTCTTTCTGGAGCGGTGGTGATGGAGGAAAAATGAGGGAAGATGGAGAAGGCGGGTGGCAGGGCGTCAGGTAGGAGTACGATGGCACCGACGCCTTCGTCTCCTTCTGGCGACCTGCCGCCTCATCTTTCTGCTCTTCCCCTCCCTCCCCGGCAACATCATCACCAGTCTCTTCGGGTGATAGCCGAGGAGGGATGTTCCCTTGGTGCCTTTGTCCCCCTCCAGCGGTCTTCCAGCTGAGCTTTGGTGGATGACTCCACCGGTACTCGAGCTGGGGCTTCTTGCTGGTCCTGGAGGTGGTGACCAGGGCACTGCCGAGCTGCTCCATGTGCCCCTCCTTCGCAGCCTTGCCACTCTCGATCTTGTCAGGCTGCGCACGGCAGGCCCTGACGGGATCGAGGTAGGCTCCTGCTTTGGTGCCCCCTTTTCAGTCCTCTTCTCTTCCCACCGCAATACCTGGCGGAGGGAAAACGAAAAGAGGAGATTACGGGGCACTTATGTTTTTTCAATCTTAAATCTGTAGGCACTTGCCAAATTTTAGTTCAAATAATGTAATCTCTTGAATCCATGTTTGTGTCCTGTAAGGTATGTACTTGTTTGAAGCATATTAATGAAAAAAGATAAACCTTGCCGGGGACTCGTGCATGTATATCTCCATGCGGAGGTGGGATGCCTCTATATTTATAGATAAACGAGTTTCCCCTGGCAGGCTATCCTGCTGGTACCCTCTGTTTTGTTGCCGGGGAGTTAGGCCTACCGGGCACAAATTGTGAAGAGGGACCAGCCCCGTGCCAGTCCTTTTTCAACAAAGGCCACTACGACCACCCTGACCGAAGCAACGTTCGAGTCGAAGGGTGGGAGCACCGAAGTTTCAAAGGGTAGCAGGGTTTTCTCATGCACAAGTCTTTACTTACAGAACAAGTATGGATACAAGGAAGAACTTATCTGTTTGGCTTGCCAGAGATCGCAGTGTAGGCTCATCTTCTTATCTCCTCTTGGGCTGAATCCTCGATAGGAGCCTATAGTTTATGCAGATGAAAATGATGCCAGATGCGATCTTATCTACATGAACATGCGATGCTCATGATATGCTTATGCATGCATCCAACTTGTCGGGGGCCCCCAGCGCTTCATTTATTTCTCTGTTGCTCAGGGTCTGTGCCTGGCTTTGTACAAGGGGTTACATGCAACTGAGGCAAGGCCTGTACAAAAGGGTGGCTGCCGGGCAGGGCTCGACATCCGCGCCTTACGGGTAGAACTTGTAGAGATGCTCAATGTTCCATGAGTTTTGCAATTGAATGCCATCTCCGGTCTCCAGACAGACTGCGCCAGGTCTGGTGACTCGTACTACCCGGTAAGGGCCTTCCCACTTCGGCGTCAACTTGTTTGTACCCTTGGCGGACTAAACGCGCCTAAGGACAAGTTCACCTTCCTCAAAACACCGAGCATGAACCCTACGGCTGTGATAGCAACGCAGGGCTTGCTGATAGCGTGTAGCACGTGTAGCAGCCCGGAGACGGTTCTCCTCGAGAAGCACAGCGCCATCATGCTGGTGCTGATCCTGCGCTACTTCATCATAGGCAAGCACTCGAGGCAACCCGTAAATGAGTTCCGTGGGGATAACTGCTTCTGCCCCATAGACTAGGGAGAAGGGAGTCTGCCCGGTAGCTCGATTTGGTGTCATTCTGAGGGACCAAAGAACCACCGGTAGCTCGACGATCCATCGCCTGCCGCACTTCTGCAGCTTATCAAATGTTCTTGTCTTTAGTCCTCGCAACACTTCAGCGTTCGCCCTCTCAGCTTGTCCATTGCTTCTGGGATGTGCAACAAAGGCAAATGAGATCTTGCTTCCGAGGGCATGAACATATTGCATGAAGGCGCGGCTCGTGAATTGGGTGTCGTTGTCGGTGATGATCCGGGCAGGGACCCCGAAGCGGCATACCAATCCTTTTAAGAACTTGATAGCTGGCTGAGCTGTCACCTTTCTCACGGCATCTACTTCTAGCGACTTTGTAAACTTGTCGATTACAACGAACAAGAATTCAAAGCCCCGGCAGCTTGGGGGAAAGGGCCGAGGATATCGAGCCCCCAGACCGAAAACGGCCATGACAAAGTGATTGTGTGAAGGGCTTGGGCAGGCAGATGGATGTTCTTGGAATGGAACTGGCAGGCTTCACACTTGGTGACTAGCTCGACCGCATCTTGGAGGGCTGTGGGCCAATAGAATCCTTGCCGGAATGCTTTCCCAACTAAAGCCCTTGATACAATGTGGGAGCCGCACATGCCTTTGTGTATTTCTGCCAGCAGTTCCTTTCCTCCTTCCCGGCAAATGCACTTCAATTTCACACCGTTGGGCCTTCTTCTGTATAGTGTGTCATCGACAAAATGATACATACTGGCCCTCCGGGCTACTCTTTCAGCTTCTTCTTGCTCTTCGGGAAGTTCTCCGGTTTGGAGGAAATGGACTATGTGCCTTGCCCAAGTTGGAGCCTGGGGCTCGGCAACAAGGACTAGCGGCACCTCCTCATCTACGGGAGCGCGTTCCTCGACCGCGGGGACCAGTGGCCCGGCAGGAGGGCGTAGCCCGGCAATCGAAGGGGAGTTGTTTCCAGCAGGGTCCCTGCCAGGAGCCCCGAGGGGCTCTACCAGGAGAGGCTTACCGGAGTCCAATTTCCTCCTCTTTCGGGCCATTGTTGTCGGGGATACAGAGGGCTGAGTAAGATGGAGAACAAAAGTTCCTGGTTCCACAGGAAGCTTTTGCGCATCACACTTTGACAGATGATCAGCGATGCTGTTTTCCGCACGGGGTACGTGCTCTGTTTGCAATCCGTCAAAGTGCTCCTCTAATCTTCTCAGTTCCTCAACGTATGCCTCCATCAATGGGCTTTGGTAATCCTTGTTGACTTGTCTCACCACAAGTTGCGAGTCTCCTCGAATGATCAACTTCTTGATTCCCAATTCAGTGGCAATCCTGAGCCCGGCAAGGAGCCCTTCATACTCTGTTGTATTGTTGGTCGCCTCCTCCCGGGGAAAATGCATCTGGACGACGTACTTCAAGTGCTCTCCAGTGGGAGCAACAAGAAGCACACCAGCCCCCGCACCTTGTAGGGAGAAGGCACCATCGAAATACATGATCCATTCTTGGGGCGCTTCCTTGCCGGGGATAACTGTTTCAAGCACTTCTTCGTCAGGGGTTGGCGTCCATTCTGCAATAAACTCTGCCAATGCCCTGCTCTGAATTGTTGATGTGCTTTCAAACTTCAGGCCAAAGCTAGATAACTCCAATGCCCATTCCACTATTCTACCGGTAGCCTCTGGGTTTCAGAGTATCCTTTGTAACGGGAAGCGAGTGACAACCGTGATCTCATGGGCTTGGAAGTAGTGGCGCAGTTTCCTTGAGGCCATGATAAGGCCAAAAAACAACTTTTGCACACCACAGTACCTTGATCTAGCCCCCTGTAATAGGGAGCTGACGAAGTACACTGGGCGTTGCACTACTTTCATCCTTGCCGCGTCCTTGGGGTTGCCTTTGCTGCCGTGCTCTTCTTTATCCTGATCCATATCTGACCCTACCGGGCTGCTTTCTCTCTCTTTCCTGGATGGGACACTAGCTGAGGTTGCTGCTTCCTCTACTTCCCACTACGCCACCAGTGCTACAGTAACCACTTGATTGGTTGCCGCCAGATATAGCAGCAACGGCTCTTGTGGTTTGGGAGCAACCAAAGTGGGCACAGAGGACAAGTAGGCCTTCAAATCTCGCAGCGCTGCGTCTGCTTCCGGGGTCCACTTCATGGGTCCTGCCTTCTTCAAAATTTTGAAGAACGGCAAGGCGCGTTCGGTAGACTTGAAGATGAATCTGCTAAGTGCGGCAATGCACACCGTCAAACGCCTCACATCATTAACTGTCTTGGGTGCTTGAATCTACTCGATAGCCTTGATCTTATCTGGGTTGGCTTCGATCCTGCAGTGGGACACAAAGAAACCAAGTAGCTTGCCGGAGGGAACACCAAACACACACTTCTCCGGGTTCAGCTTCAAGTTGATCTTTCGTAGATTAGCAAATGTCTCTTCCAAATCTTGGATGAGGGTTGATCCGTCCTTGGTCTTAACCACAATATCATCCATATAAGCTTCAATGTTCCTGTCCAACTGTGGTTCAAAACCAACCTGGACTGCTCTTGCAAAAGTGGACCCGGCACTCTTCAACCCGAAAGGCATGCGCACAAAGCAGTACGTGCCGCATGGGGTGATGAATGAGGTCTTTTCTTCATCTTCCTTGGACATAAAGATCTGATGATACCCAGAGTATGCATCCAGAAAGGATAGCAAATCACACCCGAAAGTGGAATCCACAATTTGGTCGATGCGCGGCAAGGGGAATGGGTCCTTCGGGCATGCCTTGTTCAGATCCGTGAAATCTATGCAAAGCCTCCATTTCCCATTAGCCTTGCGCACAACCACTGGGTTTGCTAACCATGTTGGATGTAGTACTCCTCTGACCAGACCAACTGCCTCAAGTTTCTTGATTTCCTCGGCAATGAACTACTGCCGCTCCAAGGCCTGCTTCCGGACCTTCTGCTTGACGGGTCGGGCATGTGGGCAGACAACAAGGTGGTGCTCGATTACCTCCCTGGGAACACCGGGGATATCAGATGGTTGCCAGGCAAACACATCGATATTCGCCCGAAGGAAGGCAACGAGCACGCTTTCCTATTTGTCGTCAAGGGTGGCACTGATAGTAAAAGTACCATCAGCGCCAGCCAGCCCTGCTGGGACCTTTTTCACATGGGGTGCAGCAGCCTTGGACTTCTTGCTGTTGGAACTTTCCGGCACGTCATCCACAGGCATAGCATACCCCAAAGAGGTACGCTTCCTGGACTCTTTGCTGGTGTCTCTGCTAGCCTTCTTCTTTCCTTTGATTTCCTTGGCGGGAACTGCGGCTTCCGCGGCCTCTGCCGTGACTGCGTCCCGGTACATCTTATCCACGCAAATAATTGCGTCCTTCTTGTCTGATGGGATGGAAATGACACCCACTGGCCCTGGCATCTTCAAAGTGTTGTAGGCATAGTGGGATGCCGCCATGAATTTTGCCAAAGCTGGGCATACAATGATTCCATTATATGGCAGGGGGAGGTCGACCACAATAAACACAACCTTCTCAGTACGGTAGTTCAACTCCCCTCCAAATGTCACTGGCAACATGATCTTTCCCTTAGGATGACTCCTGCTGGGATTGACTCCTTGAAATGTGCCAGTAACCTTAAGCTCTTCCTCTGCTATCTGGAGTTTGCTGATAACCTTTGGGGAAATCAGATTCAACCCAGCCCCGCCGTCAACCAACATCTTTGTGACTTTGAGGTTGCGAATCGTTGGTGAGACCAACAACGGCAAGCACCCTACCGCAGTGGTGCGGTCAGGATGGTCCTCTTCATCAAAGATGATGGACGTGCGTGACCACTTGAGCGGCTTCCGAGAATCTGCCACTGGCTCCACGACATTGACCTCACTCGCCCACTGTTTAAGTTGGCGGTGAGAGGAGTGCAAAGATGCACCCCCGTCAATACACAGGGCGTCAGTGGCCTTCTAGAATTCCTGCTCACTGGTTTCCTCTTCATCCCCTCCATCACTCTCAGCATTGCAATCCTCCTCCTCTCGGCCCCTGGCGGGTTTTCCTTGGTTCCGAGGAGCCTTGCCGGGGCGATTTGCTTCACCACCCCGGCCCTTCCCGCCAGTACCATTCTGACCTTTTTCCTTATCACGCTTCTCATATTCAGCCCTCTGCTTCTTGACGAGCTGCTCAACCAGGTGACACTCTTGAAGATCGTGGCCCTTGGTTCGATGAATCTTGCAATACGGCCCATCGCCTTTCCCAGCTTTCTCAGCAGCCGCTGCCTCCCGGCAGTCAGTGCACGCGGCAACTTCCTTGCCAGAGGCTTCGGTCTTAGCCTTCTTGCCGGTACTAGGCATGCCTGATCTCTCAACGGTATTCACTGCCTTATCCTTGTGCTTCTTGTTGCGCTTCTTGTTCTTCTTCTTCTGACTGGTGGACTCGTTGTCATCCTCTGAGTCGATGTCGACGCAATCTTCCTCTCCAGGGAGTTTCCTCCCTTCCACCACCCGAGCACATTTGTCCACCAAGGTGTAAAGCTCCTTCACAGTCTTGGGTAGCTGAACGTTCATCTTGGAACGTATCCTGCGGTTGCGCACGTTGGATTGGAAAGCGACTATCACAGCTGCCGGGTGGATATCTGGGATATTTCTGTGTACTCGGCTGAATCTTTGCAAGTACTTTCGCAGAGTCTCTCCTTCTTTCTGCTGGAGAAGCTGCAAATCGCTGGGCCGCCCTGGTTCTTGATGGCCACCCATGAAGGCGCCAATGAACTCATGGCACCGGTCAGCCCTCGTCGAAATGGAGGATTAATTGTTCATCAGGTTTACACATAACCCGGATTGAACAGGGCAATAACATCTAACTCAACCAAAGTTTTTGGCAGTCACAATCAAATGGATCGGTCTGATCCATAAAATCAAGATCCCGGTACAAAAGATCTACTAGTCCATGATGATGACAAGTTATTGTAAATATAAGCCGAGCACGATCAGAAGCCCTTAGGTCCACCTGAAACTTATTTTTATGCTGTTCAACATACAGGTCCGTGAGAAATTTCTTGTTGAAAAACTTAATCCTCATGGACAATAGTGCCCTAGCATTCCTCATGAAGAATGTGACAAAGCTAGTGTTTACATGGTTGGATGCATATCCTTCCACTGTTATTGTCTTCAAACGAATGTCAAGAGATCTGAGAAAATCCTTGTGCTTCATCTGCCATCGATTGGTTAGACCTTTTTCTCGAAGTCCTAGTACCTAAATAGACATGAAGATTGAAAACAGTTAATGTCTAAAATAGAGTATGTCGAAGGAGTGATAGCTGAACGGTTAATTCTAGTACATTATATATGGGCTTTCAATGTGTGTGAAATCATCAACTTTATATACAAATTCTCCAGACATGGAAAGCATCACAGCAAGCCAATAGTGGTGTTTAGATCAAGACACCCTATATAAATATATAAGGTCTTGACAGAATCAAGCACCCCTGATACGCCATCCATGGACAAGCTCTTCATTTAGCATAGAACATAATATTAGCACCGAAAGTGTACTCCAAGATGATATTTAACTTATGCACACAAATGAAAAATGCAGATTACTAAAGTGTACATGGATAACATACAGTACCTGAATAAGTGTGGAGCCAACCACCAACTTGTAACCTTCAAACGGATCAGGAAATACACCCAAGGTCTCCAGTTTAGGCGCAGAGACCACAATTATTTGCGAAGGTTTATAACAACAATCAAGGAGCAACCTTTGAAGTGAAGGGGCATCTTCGATGATGAGCTCCTATCCTTCAAAATGAATTCCAATGCTTACAAGGTGAGGCGACTTTATTTTGAGACAAGGGATATGGATTCCTAGTCCAAAAACAAGCACCAAACGCTCCAGTGCAGGGCAGCTGGAGTGGATGATGCTGTGCAGTGAGGCCACCGACAGATCAACCAACACAAGCGCAAGTTTTTTCAGTAGTGGGATTCGAAGCATTTGTACCAGATTGTCTGCTAGATGGCACCGGGTCAAGGTGGCGGTGTGGAGAGAGGAGGAAAACCATGAGATGGGCATCGATGGTGAGGGCCCAGATGCAGCTCTTGGTGGTAACCTATCACTGTAGTAATGGTAGAACTCAAGCTGCTGGAGTTTTTCAAATTGACAGGATGTCAGCCAAGCGGCCATCGTGCAGGGTATGTCCAGCAGGTAGCATGCCGGGATGCAGATGCGTTGAACGAAGCCCTAGTGAGAAGAGATGATGGCTCCGGGGAGTTCAGAATCATCATCGACAGATAGCTGACGACAGTCGAGATTAAGAGGCACGGCGCGCCACTGAGTGCGCCACCGAGATGCGACGACTTGTGTGCGGCAACCATCCTTGGTGGGGAGAAGGTAGATGATCTCCCCAAGGATGGCGTCCTGGAGATCGCTGATGCATTCCGCCGGAGATTCTACTGGTTCCTCAGGTCCAGGGGTGGGCGTGGCCGCTTCTGGCCGCGCAGCTGGGTCCAAGATCTACATCCGGCGGCGGCGATGGCCGGAGCCTCATCTGTGTACATACCAATCTGAAAGAAAAAATGGCAGAAACATACATGTAGGACATTCAAAATCAATTCTCAAGATCTGGAAGAAAAAAGTCACAAACATATATGTAGGACATTCAAAATCAATTCTCAAGATCTGGCCACGAATTATTAGCACGCACGCTAACCCTAGTCAGTTTATTAGCAAAAATCATTTGTACAGAACAAACAATTAATCACTAACCCTATACAGATACCATTCAAACAATCAATACACTACGTGCATCTAACAGATCTTAATTACTCTGATTTCATGGACTGAGAGAACATAACCATAGGATTTGTATTCCAAAAAAATTAGAGAGGGGGGAGTAACCAGAGAAAACACATGATATGTTTGCTGCACAAATGGGTATATAGATGACTAACCGGTTTTCCGTCGGAGTCGCAGTCATTGCCGGAGTTGCTGTTGACCTCCGGCTCTGGCTGGGGGGGGGGGGGCACAACGGCGCCGACGAAGTCAAGGTCATGCTGCTGACCACGCGAGACCTCGTCGGCAGCGACTGCAACCTTTGTGCCCAGCTTCACGCGTTGCGCGGGTGCTTCACCAGCCCCGGCGTCGCCACTCCCTCTGATGGTGCGCTTCGGCGGCATCCTCATACACTCCAGAGTCTAGATGTTGGTGACCACTGTGGACCGGCGGTGCAGCCGCCTATTATGGCCGGTGGCTCGGGCGCACCATTAATACGGACCAGTGGGAGCGAGGCGGGCGGCGGTCAAAGGCTGTCTCGCCTCCCGGTGAGCCTGCGCGGCGGACTTCTGACATTCCTACCATCATTTCACACAGCTACTCGCACACCTCCCGGTGACACTGCGCAGCGAAAACGCCTCCCATCAATTCACACACTTGCACGCATGCCTCCTGGTTTGCCTGCGCGACAGACTGCTCACGCGCATCCCGTCAACTCACGCCTACTCGCACGGCACACGGGGCGCGTGGCAGCACGTATATTTTTTTGTTTTTTGATGATTCATTCTGCCGCTTTACTGCTTAACCGAAGCATGGCACAGTCTAAAGCACATGGTCCGAATAAATAATCTGTATGAGATATTGGTTGCTGGTTATTAACAATCTCCCGTTTGTAAGAAGATTATATCAAAATGTGTCTCAAATTTGACCAAAAAAAATACAATATCACAGTCTACTGGTGTCCATATATGACACCACGATAAGTTTCATGAATTTCAACTAAGTTTTGGATTTACAGAATTTAAAAAATCTATATTCTCAATGTTTCGAAATCTCTTGCATGGGGAAACATGCACCCAGGGACACACATATGATTTTGCAATCCATTTTGGTGCACATGTAGCTCAAATTTGATTTTTGCACATTAAATCCCTAGGAAATCAATCAATGTACAAAAACGGTCGAATGATCTCTGTTTTTTTTTATTTTAACATAACACTCCTTTGGTCACATGTTCACTGCAGAAAAAGTTTGACATGCCTCACAGTGGCTGTGGTGGTGCGGGATGTGTGTGTCTATGTGTGTGGGGGGTGGGGGGAGGGGTCTGGCAGTACACTACTAGTCATGAGCCTCCGTGTGGGATTATTGATCATTTTGTGAGTCATATATGCCACATCAAAGTTGTGAATTGGTTATTTAAAGCATTACACAACCCTTTCATACATACATGTTCGGGCCACATGCATGCATTGGTGGTCCTCTCGGACACTCCCTCGTGCGGTTATCAGCGACGTGCCCATTCGTTAGCCCGCAAAGGTTTTCAGTTTCCACCGACAACAAGAGGAATTTAACCAAAAGGTGGATTCATCTTGGCATGTGTGTGGTGTGGATCATGGTGAGATTCCATATCAAAGTTCGGGCACGTGCGTACACATGAGTCCCTCCCACCGGCTTGAAGTGAGGGGGCTACGCATCGTGGTGTAGTGCATTTCTGGTTTGCGAAGCATGTGCCATGTCAAAGTTGTGCATTGGGTATTCAAACATCACATAACACACGGGCACATGCACGCAGTGGTTTTGTCCTATGACACTCACTCGCGTCTGACTCGCTCTGTGGGCCCGCGAGGTCGTCGTCGATCAGTTGAACGTACAACGAGAGAGAGGTTAATTTGAGCAACAAGGATGGTTCTTTTTTGGTTTGTATTACGTATATGCACGGTAGGAGTATGTAGTACATGTCAAAGAGGGGGCAACATGAATACTCTATATATATGTGTACGTCATAACCTCGCTCCATGTGTGGACTTTCCGGTTGCCGAGGCAGGTGCCACATCAAAGTTGTACATTGGTATTCAAACATGATGCAATACCATGCAGGCAGTGGTTGCCCTATAGGAACTCACTGGTGTGTGGCGCTTCCATCTGTGGGCATGCGAGGTTGTCCTCCATCACTTTGACCCAACCAGAAAGAGGTTAATTTGACCATCAAGGAATGATTCTTTTTTTGTTTGTGCTATACAGTAGAAGTACATATATACCACGCGTCAAATGGGAGCGTACATATAGCACATACCACGCATCATGAACCTCGCTCTCTGTGGGAACTTTTTGGTTTCCTATATATGTGGTGCCACATCAAAGTTGTACGTTGCATATTCAAACATCACACAAACACCTCTTTGGGCCACATGCAGACGGTGGTATGTAGTCCTATATAGGATGCTCACTCGCGTGCGACATACGCTTCACTTTCTGTGGGCCCGCAAGTTCATCGTCCATCACTTTGACCCAACGAGAGAGAGGTACGTCTGACGAACAAGGAGGATTGATTCTTTTAGTGGCTGTGTTACTAGGTGTATAGTACGTGTCGAAGGGGGGTGACCAGCATATATATACTAGGTGTCACATGAACCTCACTCTGTGTGGGGACTTAGCGGTTTTTGAGGCAAATGCCACATCAAAGTTGTGCATTAGGTATTCAAAACATCACAACCACACACCTCTTCATATATATGTTCTGGCACACATGCAAGTGATGGTTGTTGTCCTATGGCACTCACTCACGCGGTTATCGGCGATGCTTCCTGTGACGCCCCCCAGCTCAATCGTGCACTAACCATACACGCAAATGCACACGATCAAGCCTAAGGACTCACTTGAAGATATCACAACACAACTCTAAAACATAAATAAAGTCATACAAGCTTTATATTACAAGCCAGGGGCCTCAAGGGCTCGAATACATAAGCTCGCTTACAAGCGTCAGCGGAAGCATCAGATATCTGAGTACATATATAAAAGATAAAATAGATAAGCCTTTAAGAAGGCGGGGCAAAACAAAACACTACGATCGAAAAGGCGCAGGCCTCCTGCCTGGGACCCTCCGAACCTACTCCTGGTCGTTAGCCAACTCGAAGAAGTAGCCACCCTCGGGGTACTAGTAGTGATCGTCGACAGGGGCAGCTGTCTCCTGGGCTCCGTCATCTGGTCGCATCAAACGAATATGGGGGAAAAGAGGAAGCAAAGCAACCGTGAGTACTCATCCGAAGTACTCAACAAGAAAGGATCTACACTACACATGCAACATTATCAAAGAAAGGCTGTATATGTGGACTGGGCTGCAGAAAAGCCAGAATAGAGAGAAGGCCTAGTCCTATCGAAGACTAGCATCTTCAGCGGTCTTGCAGCATTAGAAGAGTGTAGATTAGCACAGTATAAAGTATTAGTAGTGTTATCAACCTCGCCTAAAGATCCTTCCTCGACTCCCTGCGAGAAAGCGATCCCAGAGCCCTAATATCCATTTCTCATTTCATCATTAAGTTCTAGTTGTATCGATCGGGATACAACTCCGAGCGTCCGTTACCGAGGATCCGGCTATGCATAGATTAGTTCTTCCCTGCAGGGGTGCACCACCACGCTCGATTAACTCCGGCCGGACACACTTTTTCTGGGTCATGCCCGGCCTCGGCCAAACGATACACCGCAACCTGACCTAGGCCTAATAAAGAGGTCAGCACGCCGGACTAAACCTATGCCCCCAGGGGTCTTGGGCCATCAACCCGGGAACTCCTGCACATTGCGTGGGCGGCCGGTGAGCAGACCTAGCAACCCACACTATCAAGGTGGTTGCGTTACGCGGTCCAACCCGGCGCGCGCCGCTCAGTCGCTGACGTCCATTAAGCTTCGGCTGATGCATACGACGCAGAGTGCCCATAACTGTTCCCACGTGATGGTTAGTGCTATCGGGCCAAAGGCCCACTCGGATCAAATATCCAAATCGTTAGTGTATTGGGATTGTGCGGTAACGAGTAGAGACTCACGATCGATGTGACCCCGTCGCCCCGTCTCGAGGACTCGCGGCAAGGGCTAAGAATGCCTGGCCGCGCCTCGTATTTATCTCTCGGGTACCCTCCAGGTCAACCCGTCTCCACATCACTCGCATCTTATGCTCGCTCGGGTACCCCTCAGGGTCGACCCAACTTTCCAAGTAACAGTTGTAAAGTCCAAGTATCCGTGTGTCCATAACATCAAGGGAATCTGAGGTATCACCCTCGTTGGATTCCTACTCGATGTATCCGTCAAGGTGAACTCGGAGGAATCACCCTCGATGGGTTCACACTTGAGGTGTTGCATGACAGCGTCATTATCGGGAGTGGTGAAGGAGGAATCACCCTCGATGACCACGACCAAATAGCTACTCTACAGAGTTAACATCAGAAGTGCTATACGAGGTATCACCCTCGGCACTCGATAGTAACGCTGCAGTGTCGTACAACTAAGGGGGTGATGCGCGGTGTCGGGGCCTGGTTGTTGAGATCACGTTGATCGAGATATCTGATAATCCAGCGGAGGCAACTGGGTCAAAGTGGGGTCTCTGGTGGGTCTCTAACCAGCCTATACTAATCAGTTTAGGATAAGCAGGTAATTATCAAAAGCAGGTTACAAAAACCAGGCTATGCATCAGAATAGGTAAAGTAGTAGCAGCAGCAATTCTAATGCAAGCACAAGAGAGAAGAGAATAGGCGATATAGGCATGCTCAAGGGGGGGTTGCTTGCCTGGAAGCTCTGCGGCAAAGGTCTGGTCGTCAGGGGCATAGTCGATCTCCGGAGCTGTGTCGGTCTCGAGAACCGTGTCAGTACCAGGGTCTACCGAGAGAGAAGAGGGGGAGGAAACTGATAAATACATAGCAAACATATGCAACACAGAGCATGCTATGCTAAGATGCAGTGCAGGGTTGCCTAAAAGCATGTTTAAGTCATTTTAGTTATTTTAGGATTTAATTTGGACTTATTAACCGGTGTATATGCCCTATTCATCTACCGGAAACAGGCTAAAAGTTGTGGGTTCACCTCCGTAGAGGGTCTTGACACGGAAACAGATGGCACGGTTGGATTCGTCTCGTCGTTCTGAGCAACTTTCATATATAAAGTTTTTCGATCTGAGCTTCGGTTTAATTTCTACAGATTTTAAATTATTTAAACATTTTCTGGATTTATTCAAATTAACATAAATGATATATGATGTCAGCATGATGTGGGGATGACGTCAGTAGTCGGCTGACTCGCTGACCAGGTCAAACTGACAGGTGGGACCCACCTGTCAGCCTGTGTGGGTTTAACAGTGGGTTAAACTAAACTAACAGAGCTAATTAGAGGGGTGGGCCCCAGGTGTTAGTGACTAGTTAGGTTAATCTAATTAGGTTTTAATTAAAACTGTTTAATTAGGCCAATTACAGAAGGGGGCCCACATGTCAACGTCAGGGGTGAACAGTTCCCCACGTTGACCGCGGTCAGCGGAGTCAAACGAGCACCGGGCCCACCGTCAGTGTCACTGGGCGGGCCCCACGACGCGCCAGGTCAGCGCCGGCGTCGGAGCTGCTCCGGCGAGCTCCAAACACGGTGGTGAACGCCGGAGTGCGTCGGAAATGCGCTACACTGAGCCGTTTCGCATGTTTCGGGTTGCATTCGAAAGCTGGGTGAAAGCCGCGTCGAGTGGCGCTGTTGGACCGCGTCGAAGAGGCCGGAAACGTCGCTGGCGTCGAGCTTGGCGGCGGCGGCGTTCGGGTGGTTTTGGCAAAGTCGAATCCGGGCACGGCAAAGCAAGCTAAAGGGGTCGTTAGACTCCTGCGAGCCCCAGGAACGCAACGGTGGGCTCAGACGCGAGCTTGGCCGGGTGTGGCCGCGACGGCAAAGCAAACAGCGGCGGCGAGTACGGTCATGGCGGAGCTGCTGGCTAGCAAGCTCGCGCGGGTAAACGGAGAGTAAAGGAAGGGGGAGGAGCTCACCATGCGGCTCACGAAAGGCCTGCGGGGGTTTAGTAGCAGCAGAGGTGGCCGAAATCGGCGAAGCTCGCCGGCAACAGAGAGATCGGCGCCGAGCTCGATCTCGCCCGTGCGGTCCTCTCCGGGCAAAATGGCGGGCGGTGGACGACATGGTCGAACGAGGCGGAGACGACGGGCACAGCGATGAGGCGAGGTCGATGGCCGCGGCTGCGATGGCAAGCGGCATCGGCAGCGCTCGGGCGATCTCGCATGCGGGCGAGAGAGCGAGGGAGAGGAGGGGAAAGTGGCGAGGGTGTCCAGGGGGAGTGGATGAGGGGGGTCCTTATCCCCTCGACTGTCGGTGGCGTCGCCGTGTCGCCGAACGGCCGGAGCGGCAAGCTGCGGCTATGGCACGGCTGACACGTGAGGGAGAGAGAAGAGAGGAGGGAGAAAGAGGCCGGCTGGGCTGAGCCTCAGGCACTGTGCACTTAGGCCCAGTGCACAGTGGCCTTTCTCTTTTTCTTGTTTTATTCTTCTGTTTTCTTTTTCAGAGATGGTTTTGAATTAAAATGAGCTGTCAAATGATTTTGTACAAATGTGAAACTTGGTCACTTAAATACAATGGAATATTTTGCACTGCCACATAAAGTTTGGGCAATTTTGGAATTCATTTGGATTTTTTCAAAAATGAATATGGCATTTAAAGTGTTGTTTTGGCACTTTTTAAAATGCTTTGGCCCACTTTGACTTGATGGTGATGTTGTTTTCCTTAACAACAAATTGTTTTGGAATATTTGCTAGATGGTGAACATTTTTCCAGCAGGTTTTGAGCAACTTCAAATTGCACTTTGAATTTGAATTGAATTCAGAGAAGGATTTTGAAATGAGATGTTTATCCAATATGATTAAGCTTTGTAGATCAAGATGACTTGGCACTGATCATAAGGGATTACTGTAGTGTGATGCAGGGGATGTTACAAATCTCCTCCACTACAAGAAATCTCGTCCCGAGATTTAAGTGGGGAAGTAAGGAGTAACTTCGGGAGAACTGACCCTTGTAGGGTTAATTATCTGGTGAACAATTCAGGGAATGTGGCAGAAGTATATCTCGAGTTGAAACTTAAGAAAACATCAAGAGCAAGGTAAGAGGTTACAATAAGAGGTTTCAAGCGGACAGACAATCGTTCGATGCTTGAAGTAAAGTGTGAAAGGGGTTCATAGCATCGGGAATAGATCAACTCTCGGAGGGTGGCTCGTGATAACACACAAAGCCAAGAGCAAAGGATACATCGGAATCAAGGATGTCCAGGAGAGTCAGGTTCCGATCTTGTGGAACTATGATGAGGGTCGATCGAAAGTAGGGCGAACGGTGACATCTTACCGGTTTCGACAATAAAGTATGTCAGAGAATAGTCTGTCAGTTATGTCAGTGATAACATCGGTAGCAAGGGCGGGGGATGAAGAGAACCATTTTCCTGCTCGTTAAAATGAGGCGGACCAATAGGCAAAGTTCTCATCCATCGGTGGTTACCGGAATGTCATCAACAATAGTAACAGGGTCTCACTAACAAGGTTGTACCTCGGGGTGTTTTATAAGCAGGGAATTATTTCTGCTTATATCATATATAGATCATAAGAAAGGTTAAACAAACCAATGGAAAGGAAACTGTGTTTATGCACAAGAATTAGGAGTGTATCTTTTCCCAAGGAAAAGTAGAGCACGATATACATGTCAGATCAACAAGTACACCACCATTTAAATAAAGGGGCAAGGGAATTCATGATGTTATCCATACAACGGTGTCTGGATAATAGAGCAAGAAACATTTGGCAATGTGCCTCCAATGTTCTTGTTGATATTCGGAATACCACAGCCATGCTTCGAGGTAGCATTGGTATGGTGTTTCAAGTAAAAGGTTGGATCTGAAGAGCACAAGAGTTGCAAAGGAACAATTCACAGATACAAGATGAACTTATACCAAGGGAACAATTGATTTTAAGAGAAGCTTCCATGATAAGATCTACATCGTGTCTATGGGCATGAACACAAAGTTCAAGGTCGACTCCCACTTCTCCAATGCATGATCTTTCATTCTTTGCTCTGTTAAAATTTATATGATTGTGAAGAACTACCTGGTGAATTACCGGAGGAGTATGGCCTGCGAAAATTATCGGGTTCACATGGATAAAGAAGTTATAGGTTCAACCCATCGAGGCATCTTAGGAACATATACCACGAACTTCAGGAGTAATTAACACAAGCTCGATAGTAGAGCATGGTTGACAAAAGCAGAGGATACAATTTACCAAAGGCATTATGTATCAGGGAAAAACTCTCAAGATTTCAGATGTTAAGGACACTGTCGGATAACAACCCAATAATGGATCTGGCGATTCACGGTGGAGTTGATGTGAGTATCGGTAATCAGTCAGAGGCAGAAGGGATGCAAAGGCATCGGCTTATCAAAACATCTGAATAATTCAATGCTTTAAATACAAAGAAACTTGATTTCTAGATCGGTGTATCAGAATCAGATGCTCTGATCGAAGATGGATAGGTTGAATAGACTTAGAGGCACACCGATCAAATCTTGATTGGGCAAGAAACAGCTCATATCTGGAACGATGTCTGAGCCAAAAAGAAAATTTTCTAAGGATTAATTGATGATTGCGAGTATTCGCACACATGTTGACTCAATAGGATCAGAATGTCAATCACAAAGGATTATAGTAAATACTGCTAGACATGTGGAATTAACCATAATGCAAGCAGGCATGGAGATTCAAGAGCAATAGGCTGCAGAGGATTTTCGGAAGATCGACTAACAATGGAAAGTATTTTGCGAAACACCTGAACAACTGGGGATGAACGGATCCCTAGTAAATGTGAGGAATTATCCGTAGTGCGAAAGAAGCTGCATGGCAGTAGGCTGAAAGGATTCCCGGATTAACGAGGAGTATTTTGGGGTATCTCGTACATAAAGGAGTATCTGGGAATGAAGATACAAATGGAAAAGTTGTGTAGCTATCCACGGTGATTATCGGTAGTAGGGAACTTGCAAAAGCAGTGGGCATAATGGTCTCGAGAAACATCGAGGAGTATCTGCAGAATCTTCTGGCGAAGCAAGCGATCATCTGTAGTGAAGGGGCTGTCCAGGATGAAGTGGTTATGAGAACCTAATGTCAGAGTTAGCAAAATCGTTTAACCGAATAGAAGAAAGATTAGAGTCCCAGAGTAAAGACGAGGAATAAAAGATCCTAATACCACCCAATGGCGACGTGGGCCCGTAAGCCACACAACCAAGTTAGTAAAACAGTTTTGGACGACTAGACTCAACTTCGGCCAAGGAGTTGGAAAGGGGGTTCCTACAGGCAGTCGACTCTGATACCAACCTGTGACGCCCCCCGGCTCAATCGTGCACTAACCATACACGCAAATGCACACAACCAAACCTAAGGACTCACTTGAAGATATCACAACACAACTCTAAAACATAAATAAAGTCATACAAGCTTTATATTACAAGCCATGGGCCTCGAGGGCTCGAATACATAAGCTAGCTTACAAGCGCCAGCGGAAGCATCAGATATCTGAGTACAGATATAAAAGATAAAATAGATAAGCCTTTAAGAAGGCGGGGCAAAACAAAACACTACAATCGAAAAGGCGCAGGCCTCCTGCTTGGGACCGTCCGAACCTACTCCTGGTCGTCAGCCAACTCGAAGAAGTAGCCACCCTCGGGGTAGTAGTAGTGATCGTCGACAGGGGCAGCTGTCTCCTGGGATCTGTCATCTGGTCGCATCAAACAAATATGGGGAAAAAGAGGAAGCAAAGCAACCATGAGTACTCATCCGAAGTACTCAGCAAGCAAGGATCTACACTACACATGCAACATTATCAAAGAAAGGCTGTATATGGGGACTGGGCTGTAGAAAAGCCAGAATAGAGAGAAGGCCTAGTCCTATCGAAGACTAGCATCTTCAGCGATCTTGCAGCATTAGAAGAGTGTAGATTAGCACAGTATAAAGTAGTAGTAGTAGTAGTGTTATCAACCTCGCCCAGAGATCCTTCCTCGACTCCCTGCGAGAAAGCGATCCCAGAGCCCTAATATCCATTTCTCATTTCATCATTAAGTTCTAGTTGTATCGATCGGGATACAACTCCGAGCGTCCGTTACCGAGGATCCGGCTATGCATAGATTAGTTCTTCCCTGCAGGGGTGCACCAACTTACCCACCACGCTCGATTAACTCCGGCCGAACACACTTTTCTGGGTCATGCCGGACCTCGGCCAAACGATACGCCGCAACCCAACCTAGGCCTAATAGAGAGGTCAGCACGCCGGACTAAACCTATTCCCCCAGGGGTCTTGGTCCATCGCCCCGGGAACTCCTGCATGTTTCGTGGGCGGCCGGTGAGCAGACCTAGCAACCCACACTATCAAGGCGGTTGCGTTACGCGGTCCAACCCGGCACGCACCGCTCAGTCGCTGACGTCCATTAAACTTCAGCTGATGCATACGACGTAGAGTGCCCATAACTGTTCCCACGTGATGGTTAGTGCTATCGAGCCAAAGGCCCACTCGGATCAAATATCCAAATCGTTAGTGTATTGGGGTTGTGCGGTAACGAGCAGAGACTCACGATCGATGTGACCCCGTCGCCCCATCTCGAGGACTTGCGACAAGGGCTAAGAATGCCCGGCCGCGCCTCGTATTTATCTCTCGGGTACCCTCCAGGTCAACCCGTCTCCACATCACTCGCATCTTATGCTCGCTCGGGTACCCCTCAGGGTCAACCCGACTTTCCAAGTAACAGTTGTAAAGTCCAAGTATCCGTGTGTCCATAACAAAAGGGGAATCTGAGGTATCATCCTCGTTGGATTCCTACTCGATGTATCCGTCAAGGTGAACTCGGAGGAATCACCCTCGATGGGTTCACACTTGAGGTGTTGCACGACAACGTCGTTATCGGGAGTGGCGAAGGAGGAATCACCCTCGATGACCACGACCAAATAGCTACTCTACAGAGTTAACATCAGAAGTGCTATACAAGGTATCGCCCTCGGCACTCGATTGTAACACTGCAGTGTCGTACAACTAAGGGGGTGATGTGCGGTGCCGGGGCCTGGTTGTTGATATCACGTTGATCGAGATATCTGATAATCCAGCAGGGACAACTGGGTCAAAGTGGGGTCTCTGGTGGGTCTCTAACCAGCCTATACTAAGCAGTTTAGGATAAGCAGGTAATTCTCAAAAGCAGGTTACAAAAATCAGGTTATGCATCAGAGTAGGTAAAGCAGTAGCAGCAGCAATTCTAATGCAAGCACAAGAGAGAAGAGAATAGGCGATATAGGCATGCTCAAGGGGGGGGGGGGTTGCTTGCCTGGAAGCTCTGCGGCAAAGGTCTGGTCGTTAGGGGCGTAGTCGATCTCCGGAGCTGCGTCGGTCTCGGGAACTGCGTCAGTATCGGGGTCTGCCGAGAGAGAAGAGGGGGAGGAAACAGATAAATACACAGCAAACATATGCAACGCAGAGCATGCTATGCTAAGATGCAGTGCAGGGTTGGCTAAAAGCATGTTTAAGTCATTTTAGTTATTTTAAGATTTAAGTTGGAATTATTAACCGGTGTATATGCACTATTCATCTATCGGAAACTGGCTAAAAGTTGTGGGTTCACCTCCGTACAGGGTCCCGACACGGAAACAGATGTCACGGTTGGATTTGTCTCGTCGTTCTGAGCAACTTTCATATATAAAGTTTTTCGATCTGAGCTTCGGTTTAATTTCTACGGATTTTAAAAGATTTAAACATTTTCTGGATTTATTCAAATTAACATAAATGATATATGACATCAGCATGACGTGGGGATGATGTCAGCAGTCGGCTGACTCGCTGACCAGGTCAAACTGACAGGTGGGAGCCACCTGTCAGCCTCTATGGGCTTAACAGTGGGTTAAACTAAACTAACAGAGCTAATTCGAGGGGTGGGCCCCATGTGTCAGTGACTAGTTAGGTTAATCTAATTAGGTTTTACTTAAAAACTATTTAATTAGGCTAATTACAGAAGGGGGCCCACATGTCAGCGTCAGGGGTGAACAGTTCCCCGCGTTGACCGCGGTCAGTGGAGTCAAACGAGCACTGGGGCCCACCGTCAGTGTCACTGGGCGGGCCCCATGACGCGCCAGGTCAGCGCTGGCGCCGGAGCTGCTTCGGCGAGCTCCAAACGCGGCGATGAACATCAGAGTGCGTCGGAAACGCGCTACACTGAGCCGTTTCGCGTGTTTCGGGCTGCGTTCGAAAGCTGGGTGAAAGCTGCGTCGAGTGGCGTTGTTGGACCGCGCCGGAGAGGCCGGAAACGTCGCTGGCGTCGAGCTTGGCAGCGGCGGCGTTCGGGTGGTTTTTGCAACGGCGAATCCGGGCACGGCAAAGCAAGCTAAAGGGGTCGTCGGACTCCTGTGAGCCCCAGGAACGCAACGGTGGTCTCAGGCGCGAGCTTGGCCGGGTGTGGCCGCGATGGCGAAGCAAACAGAGGCGGCGAGTACGGTCAAGGCGGAGCTGCTGGCTAGCGAGCTCGCGCGGGCGAACGGAGAGTAAAGGAAGGGGGAGGAGCTCACCGTGCGGCTCACGAAAGGCCTGCGGGGGTTTAGTAGCAGCAAAGGTGGCCGGAATCGATGAAGCTCGCCGGCGACAGAGAGATCGGCGCCGAGCTCGATCCCGCCCGTGCGGTCCTCTCCGGGCAAAATGGCGGGCGGTGGACGACGTGGTCGAACGAGGCGGAGACGACGGGCACGGCGATGAGGCGAGGTGAGGTTGATGGCCGTGGCTGCGACGGCGAGCGGCGTCGGCAGCGCTCGGGCAATCTCGCACGCGGGCGAGAGAGCGAGGGAGAGGAAGGGGAAACTGGCGAGGGTGTCTAGGGGGAGTGGACAAGGGGGGTCCTTATCCCCTCGACTGTCGGTGGCGTCGCCGTGTCGCCGAACGGCCGGAGCGGCGAGCTGTGGCCATGGCGCTGCTGACACGTGAGGGAGAGAGAATAGAGGAGGGAGAAAGAGGCCGGCTGGGCTGGGCCTCAGGCACTGTGCACTTAGGCCCAGTGCACAGTGGCCTTTCTCTTTTTCTTGTTTTATTCTTCTGTTTTCTTTTTCAGAGATGGTTTTGAATTAAAATGAGCTGCCAAATGATTTTGTACAAATGTGAAACTTGGTCACTTAAATACAATGGAATATTTTGCACTGCCACATAAAGTTTGGGCAATTTTGGAATTCATTTGGATTTTTTCAAAAATGAATATGGCATTTAAAGTGCTGTTTTGGCACTGTTTAAAATGCTTTGGCCCACTTTGACTTGATGGTGATGTTGTTTTCCTTAACAACAAATTGTTTTGGAATATTTGCTAGATGGTGAACATTTTTCCAGCAGGTTTTGAGCAACTTCAAATTGCACTTTGAATTTGAATTGAATTCCGAGAAGGATTTTCAAATGAGATGTTTATCCACTATGATTAAGCTTTGTAGATCAAGATGACTTGGCACTGATCATAAGGGATTACTGTAGTGTGATGCAGGGGATGTTACACTTCCATCTGTCGGCCCTCTTGGTCCATCACTTTCACCGACAGCGAGAGAGGTTAATTAATTTGACTTAGGAGGGGATTAATTTTTTTGTTTGTCTCACGATATAGATCATGATGTGAGATTACATATATATAATAGCGCATGTGTACACATGAATCCATCCCGCTGGATCGAAGGGGGGGCGAGCACACAACACGTCATGAACCTCTTTCTCTGTGTGGGGACCTCTGCGATTTTCAACGCATGCACCACATCAATTTTGTGCATTGGATCGGGTATTCAACACATATACATGCATCACACACCTCCATAAATATGTTCGGGACACACGCATGCAATGGTTCTCTTTGGACACACTCTCACTCGCTTGGTTATGGGCGGCAAGCCTATATATATTCGTGCGCCTGCGTGGACGTCCATCATTTTGACCAACGACGAGAAAGGTTACCAGGGTGGATTCTTCTTCTTTGCTTCGAGCTACCGTATAGTAGGTGGATCATTCCAAGCCTAATTAAGTTTGAGCGCATGCTACGCGTCGTGAACCCTCGCTCAGTGTGGGGATTTTACGGTTCCAAAGCATGGTGCCACATCAAATTTGCGCATTGGGTATTCAAACACCACACACACCACTTCCATATACATACTTGGGCCACATGCACAGAGTGGGTTTGCCTTCATATAGTACTCCCTTGCGAGGTTATCGGCGACAAGCTAGCCCATTTTGCGGGGCCGTGTGGACGTCCATCACTTTGACCAACAACGAGCGGGAGAGGTTGTACGACCAAGTTGGATTCTGCTTGGTCCGTATTACAGTACGTCTTGGTGAGATGCCCTCCCCCCGATGTGTGTGTGTGGGGGGGGGGGGGGTGGGGGGCTACTTCACACTACATGCAACCTCCGTGGGGTCGGGGAAGTCCGGTTAATTTGCGAGGCACACGTGCCACATCAAAGTTGTGAATGGTAGTTAAATATCACACCATACCCTTTTCATACATATAGTAGGGCCACCCGCAAGTGGTTCGTATGTGGTCTCACCCATCTCGCCCACAAGCACACATTTGTGGGTTGGCACATGGTCCACCTTTGTCGAGAAGTGAAAGGGGAAGTTTGACCATATATATGATGGACTCCTATAGTTTTTGTGTTACGGTAGGGTGAGATTTCAGACCTAGCTATTTGGAGGCATGCATTCATAGCTAGGATTCCCTTACCGCCGACACGAAGTGGGGTTCGTAGGGGGTGGCTAACTAGCAATACTGTGCTTTTGTGCGACAGGTGCAACATCAAAGTTATGCATTGGGTGTTCGAACATCAAACCACCCTTTTCATACATATATTTGGTCCACATGCAAGTGTGTTCATGTTCTGACCCTTTCGCGCGTTATTCTTTTTGCCAAATTTATAAACTGCACACGAGTTGGATGCAGAAACCGTCTGCGATTGGGTACGCAACAGACACGGCTCGGTCAGACTACCCGTGTGCCACGCCCGTGCCCCTGAAGTCACTCACATCATCACAGTAGATTGGGCTACACGAGGCTTGCCTCCCGCTCTCGAAAATATCTACTGCCTCATAATCTCAAAAATATCTACCGCCTGGAAGGTTTTAATGTTTGATAGCACACGATTAGTATGTGCTGACCGTGTGCGATGTCTGTTACCCCCGCTCTGCTTCAATCCCTTGATTCAAATTTTTAGTAGCCCCGACATTTTACTCCCGCCTCTGCATGCCTCGCAATCTCAAAAATATCTGCTCGCCCTTGAGTCAAATTTTTAGTAGCCCCGCCTTGTTACTCCCGCCTCTGCATCCCTCGTAATCTCAAAAATATCTGCTCGCCCTTGATCCAGATTTTCAGTAGCCCAGAATTTTACTCCCGTCTAGTAAAATTTTCAGTTGCCGCGGTATTTCCTCAAACACCACCTTGCCCCCCCATCCACACACACCACACACTCCCCAAAACCTCCGCTCACACAGACACACACCACCCCTCCCTCGCTCGAAACCATTGGTAGATCGCCGCCGCTGCCGCCTCCATCCTCAACCTCCGCCTGTTTGCCGGGGAGCTCGAGGAGCCAATGGCCCAAAAGAGGTTTATCGCGGCCTCTTCACCCGACGCCGGCGAGGTGGCCGCCGAGGTTGACTACAATGAGACTTTCCCACCTGTAGTGATGCTTAAGTCTGTCCGAATCATGTTAGCAATTGCCGCATTTTATGATTATGAAATCTGGCAACTGGACGTCAAAACTGCATTCCTTAATGGATTTCTTAAAGAAGAGTTGTATATGATGCAACAAGAAGGTCTTGTCAATCCTAAAGGTGCTGACAAAGTGTGGAAGCTCTAGCGATCCATCTATGGACTGGTGCAAGCATCTCGGAGTTGGAATATACGCTTTGGTGAGGTGATCAAAGCATATGGTTTTATACAAACTTACGGTGAAGCCTGTATTTACAAGAAAGTGAGTGGGAGCTCTATAGCATTTTTGATATTATATCTGAATGACATATTGTTGATTGGAAATGATATAGAATTTTTGGATAGCATAAAAGGATATTGAATAAGAATTTTTCAATGAAATACCTCGATGAAGCTGCTTATATATTGGGCATCAAGATCAATAGGGATAGATCAAGACGCTTAATAGGACTTTCACAAAGCACATACCTTGACAAAGTTCTGAAGAAGTTCAGAATGGACCAGTCAAAGAAAGGGTTCTTGCTTGTGTTGCAAGGTGTGAAGTTGAGTAAGACTCAAAGCCCGACCACGACAGAAGATAGAGAGAAAATGAAAGGCATTCCCTATGCCTCAGCCATAGGTTCTATTATGTATGCCATGCTGTGTACCAGACCTAATGTGTGCCTTGCCATGAGTTTGGCAAGGGGGTACAATAGTGATCTAGGAGTGGATCACTAGACAGCGGTCAAATTTATCCTTAGGTACATAAAGAGGACTAAGGAAATGTTTCTCGGTTATGGAGGTGATAAAGAGTCCGTCGTAAAGGGTTACGTCAATGCAAGCTTTGACACCAATCCAGATGACTTTGAGTTTGAATCTGGATACGTATTGAACGTGGGAGCAATTAGCTAGAGCAACTCCATGCGGAGCATTGTAGACATAGAAATTTGCAAAATACATACGGATCTGAATGTGGCAGACCCGTTGACTAAACCCCTCTCACAAGCAAAACATGATCACACCTTAGTACTCTTTGGGTGTTAATCACATGGAGATGTGAACTAGATTATTGACTCTAGTAAACTCTTTGAGTGTTAGTCACATGGCGATGTGAACTATGGGTGTTAATCACATGACGATGTGAACTAGATTATTGACTCTAGTGCAAGTGGGAGACTGATGGAAATCTGCCCTAGAGGCAATAATAAAATGGTTATTATTATATTTCCTTAATCATGATTATTCATGCTAGAATTGTATTAACAAGAAACTTAAATACATGTGTGGATACATAAACAAATATCGTGTCCCTAGTGAGACTCTACTAGACTAGCTCGTTGATCAAAGATGGTTAAGGTTTCCTAAACATAGACATGAGTTGTCATTTGATAACGGGATCACATCATTAGGAGAATGATGTGATGGACAAGACCCATCTGTTAGCTTAGCATATGATCATTCAGTTTAATGCTACAGCTTTCTTAATGTCAAATACATGTTCCTTCGACCATGAGATCATGCAACTCCCGGATACCGGACAAACACCTTGTGTGCTATCAAACGTCACAACATAACTGGGTGATCATAAAGATGCTCTATAGGTATCTCCGAAGGTTTCTGTTGAGTTGTCGTGAATCGAGATTGGGATTTGTCACTACGTGTATCGGAGAGGTATCTCTGGGCCCTCTCGGTAATACACATCACAAGAAGCTTGCAAGCAAAGTGACTAAGGATTTAGTTGCAAGATGATGTATTACGGAACGAGTAAAGAGACTTGCCGGTAACGAGATTGAACTAGGTATAGAGATACCGATGATCGAATCTCCGGCAAGTAACATATCGATAGACAAAGGGAATTACGTATGTTGTCATAAAGGTTCAACCGATAAAAGATCTTCATGGAATATGTAGGAATCAATATGGGCATCCAGGTCCCGCTATAGGTTATTGATCGGACAGGTGTCTCGGTCATGACTACATAATTCCCAAAACCGCAGGGTCGCACGCTTAACGTTCGTTGACGCTAGAGTAGTATTGGGATATTTGATGAATGTCAACCAAATGTTGTTCGGAGTCCCAGATGAGATCTCGGATGTCATGAGGAGTCTCGGAATGGTCGAGAGGCAAAGATTTATATATGGTAAGTCATATTTTGGGTTCCGGAAAAAGGTGCAGTTTTTTCGGTATTGTACCGGGAAGCTTCCAGAAGGTTCCGGAGGATTCCAAAGGGGTCTGGAAGTCCACAAGTGGGTCCACCACTACCCAAGGGCTAGCATGGGCTGCATGGAGGTGCCCTGGCCTTATTGGACTAGGCGCACCAAGTCGTCAAAAGCCCATGTTGCTGGGAAAGGCAAAAAAGGAAGGAGTCCTAGTAGGAATAGGATTGGACTTGGAGTCCAAGTCCTCTCCCCCGTAGCTGCGCCCTAGGGCTTGGAGGGGCTGTTTCCCACTCCCATCCACCTATATATAGAGGGGAGGGGGCACCCCAAGAGAACACACCAAGCCCTTGGCGCCCCTCTCTCTCCCGTTACTCCGTAGTTCCACCGCCTCGTCCTGGCGACGCTTAGCGAAGCGCTGTCGGTGCTCCACCACCACCATCACCACCACGCCGTCGTGTTGGTTGTGTTCCCATCTACTTATCCTCTCCCGCTTGATGGATCAACAAGGAGGAGATGTCATCGAGGCGCACATGTGCTAAACTCGGAGGTGTCGTCCGTTCGACACTAGATCGGTTGGATCGTGATCGGATCGCGAAGAGTACGACTACATCAACTGCGTGATAAACACTTCTGCTTAGCGATCTAGAAGGGTATGTATATGCTCTCCCCCTCTCGTAGCTAGGCATCTCCATGGATAGATCTTGCATATGCGTAGAATTTTTTTTGTTTTCCATGCAACGTTCCCCAACAGTGGCATCATGAGCCAGGTTTATGCGTAGATGATATGCATGAGTAGAACACAAAGGAGTTGTGGGCGGTGATGATCATACTGCTTACCACCAACGTCTTATTTTGATTCGGCGACAATGTGGGATGAAGCGGCCCGGACCAAAGACCGGTTCCACCGACTGACATGCAACTTGTTTTGCATAAAGGTTGCTGGCGGGTGTCTGTTTCTCCTACTTTAGTTGAACCAAATTTGACTACGGCCGGTCCTTGAAGAATGTTAAAACAGCAAACTTGATAATCACCGTTGTGGTTTTGCGTAGGTAAGAATGGTTCTTGCTAGTTGCCCGTAGCAGCAACGTAAAACTTGCAACAACAAAGTAGAGGACGTCTAACTTGTTTTTGCAGGGTATGTTGTGATGTGATATGGTCAAGACGTGATGTGATATACGTTGTTGTATGAGATGATCATGTTTTGTAATATCTCCGAGTGGCATGAGCCTTAGGGTTGTCTCTTAATTATTGTATGAAATGCAAGTGCCATATAATTGCTTTACTTTATCGCTATGCGTTAGCAATAGATGTATAAGCAATAGTTGGCGAGATGACCCCGATGCAAAGATGGAGATCAAGGTGTCGAGCCGGTGACGATGGAGATCATGACGATGCTTTGAAGATGGAGATCAAAAGCACAAGATGATGATGGCCATATCATGTCACATATTTTGATTGCATGTGATGTTTATCCTTTATGCATCTTATTTTGCTTAGAACGACGGTGGCATTATAAGATGATCCCTTCACTAAATTTCAAGATAAAAGTGTCCTCCCCGAGTGTGCACCGTTGCTAAAGTTCATCGTTTTGAAGCACCTCGTGATGATCGGGTGTGATAGACTCTACGTTCACATACAACGGGTGTAAGCCAGATTTACACACGCGGAATAGTTGGGTTAAACTTGACGAGCCTAGCATGTACAGACATGGTCTCGGAACACTGGAGACCGAAAGGTCGAACATGAATCATATAGTAGATATGATCAACATGAAGATGTTCACCATTGATGGCTACCCCATCTCACGTGATGATCGGACATGGGTTAGTTGATTTGGATCATGTATCACTTAGACAACTTAAGGGATGTTGATTTAAGTGGGAGTTCATTAGTAATTTTATTAATTGAACTAAGATTTATCATGAACATAGTCAAAATGTCTTTGCAAATTATGTTGTAGTTCAATAGCTCGCGATGTAGCTTCCCTGTTTTTTGATACGTTCCTAGAGAAAACTAAGTTGAAAGTTGATGGTAGCAATAATGCGGACTGGATCCGTGATCTGAGGATTATCCTCATTGCTGCACAGAAGAATTATGTCCTTGATGCACCGCTAGGTGACAAACCTATTGCAGGAGCTAATCTAGACATTGTGAACGCCTGGCAAATGCAGAATGATGACTAGTCTATAGTTCAGTGTGCCATGCTTTACGGCTTAGAACCGGGGCTCCAATGACGTTTTGAACGACATGGAATATATGAGATATTCCAAGAGCTGGAATCGGTATTTCAGGCTCATGCCCGTGTTGAGAGGTATGAGACCTCTAACAAGTACTTTGCCTACAAGATAGAGGAGAATAGCTCAGCCAGTGAGCTTGTGCTCAGAATGTCTGGGTACTACAATCGCTTGAATCAAGTGGGAGTTAATCTTCCAGATAAGATAGTGATTGACAGAATTCTCCAGTCACTATCACCAAGCTTCTAGAGCTTCATGATGAACTATAATATGCAAGGGATGAAGAAAACAATTCCCGAGCTCTTCGCGATGCTGAAATCAGCGGAGGTAGAAATCAAGAAGGAGCATCAAGTGTTGATGGTTAACAAGACCACTAGTTTCAAGAAAAAGGGCAAGGGAAAGAAAGGGAACTTCAAGAAGAATGGCAAGCAAGTTGCCGCTCTCGTGAAGAAGCCCAAAGCTGGACCCAATCCTGAAACTGACCGCTTCTACTGCAAGGGAAATGGTCACTGGAAGCGGAACTGCCCCAAATACTTGGCGGATAAGAAGGATGGCAAAGTAAACAAAGGTATATTTTATATACATGTTATTGATGTGTACCTTACTGGTGCTCATAGTAGTCCCTGGGTATTTGATACCGGTTCAGTTGCTAAAGATTAGTAACTCAAAACAGGAGTTGCAGAATAAACAGAGACTAGTTAAGGGCGAGGTGACGATGTGTGTTTGAAGTGTTTCCAAGATTGATATGATCACCATCGCACACTCCCTCTACCTTCGGGATTAGTGTTGAGCCTGAATAAATGTTTTTTGGTGTTTGCGTTGAGCATGAACAACATTAGATCATGTTTATTGCAATACGGTTATTCATTTAAGTCAGAGAATAATTGTTGTTCTGTTTACATGAATAAAACCTTCTATGGTCATACACCCAATGTGAATGGTTTATTGAATATCGATTGTAGTGATACATATATTCATATATTGATGCCAAAAGATGCAAAGTTGATAATGATAGTGCGACATACTTGTGGCACTGCCATTCAGGTCATATTGGTCTAAAGTGCATGAAGAAACTCCATGCGGATGGACTTTTGGAATCACTTGATTATGAATCATTTGATACTTGCGAACCATGCCTCATGGGCAAGATGACTAAAACTCCGTTCTCCGGAACAATGGAGCGAGCTAATGACTTATTGGAAATAATACATACCGATGTATGCGGCCCGATGAGTGTTGAGGCACGCGGCGGGTATCGTTATTTTCTAACCTTTACAGATGATTTGAGTAGATATAGGTATATCTACTTAATGAAACACAAATCTGAAACATTTGAAAAGTTCAAAGAATTTCAGAGTGAAGTAGAGAATCATCGTATAAAGAAAATAAAGTATCTATGATCTGATCGTGGAGGTGAATATTTGAGTTATGAGTTTGGCCTTCATTTAAAACAATGTGGAATTGTTTCACAACTCACGCCACCTGGAACACCACAGCGTAATGGTGTGTACGAACGTTGTAACCATACTTTATTAGATATGGTGCGTTCTATGATGTCTCTTACAGATTTGCCTTTATTATTTTGGGGTTATGCATTAGAGACAGTCGCATTCTTGTTAAATAGGGCACCGTCTAAATCCATTGAGATGACACCGTATGAACAATGGTTTGGCAAGAAACCTAAAGCTATCGTTTCTTAAAGTTTGGGGATGCGACGCTTATGTCAAAAGGCTTCAGCCTGATAAGCTCGAACCCAAATCGGAGAAGTGCGTTGTAACACCCCTGTGTAATAAAGCACTGTGCTCTTATGTTAAACATGCCAAGTCATCTTCATTTGTAATGCTTAATCACAGTGGTTAAACAAAACAACTCAAATTCCCTTCTGAAAAATAATTCAAAATTCAAAGTGCAAAATAAAGTTGCTCAAAGTTTGCTGGAAAAATGTTCACCTTCTAGCAAATACTCCAAAACCATTTGCTGTTAAGGAATACAACATCATCATCAAGTCAAAGTGGGCCTAAGCATTTTAAAACAGTGCCAAAACAGCACTTTAAATGCCATATTCATTTTTGAAAAATTCAAAAGGATTCCAAAACTCCTCAAACTTTTTGAGGCAGTGCAGAATATTCAACTGTATTTTTGTGACCAAGTTTCACATTTTTACAAAAGCATTTGGTGGCTCCAAATATTGCAAAACCTCTCTGAAAAAGAAAAACCAGAAATAGAAAAAGAAAAAGGAAAAAAGGCCACTGTGCACTGGGCCTAAGTGCACAGTGCCTGACGCCGACCCATCTCCCTCTCCTCCCGCTCTCTCTCCTTGCGTGTCGTCGTGCCCGTGGCCGCGCCAGCGCGCTCCTGTCGTTCGTCGACACGGCGACGGCCATCGACAGCCGAGGGGATAAGGATCCCCTCGACCACTCACTCTGGCTCCTCCTCGTCCATTTCCCCATCCTCTCGCTCGCTCTCTCGCACGCGCGCGAGATCCACCGAACGCGCTCGCCGCCGCACCTCCGACGAAACCGCGTCCACCGGCGTCCGCTCGTCCTTCCGTGCTGTCCACGCGCTCCGTCTCCATCGACCATGTTTCCGCGTCGAGCCACGCGACGCCGGACGCCTCCAGGAGCTGCCCCGACCACTTCTTCTTCCTCGGATCCCTGACGCTCTGCCGCCGCCGATCCACTCCCGTCTGCGCTCCTAAGCTTCCACGGGCCCCCTTGAGCCGCTCGGTGAGCTTCAGCTCTTCCTCTCTCCTCCGGTTTCCTTTCTGTGTGACCGTGGCCAGCTGCGCGCGACGCCGACGCCATTGCCGGAGATCTGTTCCGCTGATTTGATCGCCGCTGAGGTTCCCGTAGTTGTCGTGGCCGTCCGAGCACGCTAACGTGCTCGGGGCACTCCTGTGGTGCGGCCAGCACCGATCTTTCACCCGCACTCGCGCCGTAGCGTCGTCCCCGACGAGCGCCCGAAAACACCGCCGCCTTCGCTCATCGCCGGCGCCATTTCCGGCCAACCCAGCTCCGACCACCGCCACAGATCGACGCGGCGTCGTCCGCTTGTTCGAACGCGCCCTCGCGCGCGCGAAATGGCTGCGCATAGACGATTTCCGGCGACACTCGAGGCCCTCCGCCACGTTTTTGCATCGCCGCCGGCCGCCGCCGACGTGGCACACCTGGGGCCCACCCCTGGGCCACTGCCAGTGGGTCCTAGGGGGCCCAGTTGACCCCGGTCAGCTGTGCTGACTGTGCAGCACAGTCACTGACCAGTGGGCCCCCTTCGTTTAGTTAAGTTAATTAAACACTTTGAATTAAAACCTGATTAGTTAACTCTAATAGACACTGACATGTGGGGTCCATGCCCTTAAGTAACCTAGGTTCACTTTAATTATCCACTGGTTAGCCCTGAGCCACTGACCAGTGGGTCCCACTGGTCAGGTTTGACTCTGGTCAGCCGCAGTTGACTGCTGACATCATCTTGACGTCCTGCTGATGTCATATTTCCTTTTCTGGTTATTTTTGATAATTTAAATAATTCTAGAAAATGATTTAACTTTTGAAAATTCGTAGAAATTAAACTGTAGCTCAGATCGAAAAACTTTATATATGAAAGTTTTTCAGAACGACGAGACGAATCTAACCGTTCCATCTGTTTCCGTGTCGGGACCCTCTACGGAGGTGAACCCGCAACTATTAGCCTGTTTTTGGTAGACGAATAGTGCATATATACCGGTTAATAAATCCAACTTTAATCCTAAAATAACTAAAATGATTTAGACATGTCTTTAGGCAACCCTACACTGCACGTTAACATAGCATGCTCCGTGTTGCATATGTTTGCTGTGTATTTATTTGTTTCCTCCCCCTCTTCTCTCTCGGTAGACCCCGACACCGACGCTGCTCCGGAGACCGACGACACCACTGACGACCTTGCCTTTGCCGCTGAGCAACCAGGCAAGCACCCCCTCTTTGAACATGCCTATATCGCCTATTCTTTCTCCCTCCTGCTTGCATTAGAATTTGCTACTGCTTTGAGTTATCTTATTCTGTTGCATAGCCTGTTTATTGTAACCTGCTATTGATACCTTACCTGCTTATCCTAAACTGCTTAGTATAGGCTGGATAGAGACCCACCAGAGACACCACTTTGACCCAGTTGCCCCCGCTGGATCATCAGAAGACTCGACGACCAGGCCCCAGCACCGCACATCACCCCCTTAGTTGTACGACACTGCAGCGTTACTATCGAGTGCCGAGGGTGATACCTCATTTAGTACTTCTGATGTTAACTCTGTAGAGTAGCTATTTGGACGTGGTCATCGAGGGTGATTCCTCCTTCACCACTCCCGATAACAACGCCGTCGTGCAACACCTCAAGTGTGAACCTCGACGGTGATTCCTCCTAAGTTCACCTTGACGACTACATCATGTGGGATCCGTCGAGGGTGATTCCTTAGTTTCCCCCTGGTGTTTGGACACACAGTTACTATGACTTTAACCATGAACCATGATAAAGTCGGGTCGGCCCTGAGGGGTACCCGCACGAGCATAAGATGCGATTGATGTGTAGTCGGGTGACCAGAGAGAGTACCCGCAAGATATTTACGAGGCGTGGCCGGGCATTCCTAGCCCTTGCCGCAAGTCCTCGAGACGGGGCGACGGGGTCACATCGATCGTGAGTCTCTGCTCGTTATCGCGCGCTCCTAATTCACTAACAGTTTGGATATTTGATCCGAGTGGGCCTCTGGCCCGATAGCACTAACCATCACGTGGGAACAGTTATGGGCACTCTGCGTCGTATGCATCAGCCGAAGCTTAATGGATGTCAGCGATTGAGCGGCGCGCGCTGGGTTGGACCGCGTTAAGCACCCTCAGTTGTACTGGAGGCTGCTAGGTCTACTCACCGGCCGCGTACGCAATGTGCAGGAGCGCCCGGGGCGATGGCCCAAGACCCCTGGGGGCATAGGTTTAGTCCGGCGTGCTGACCTCTCTGTTAAGCTTAGGTCGGGTTGCAGCGTATCGTTTGGCCGAGGCCGGGCATGACCCAAATAAGTGTGTCCGGCCAGAGTTAATCGAGCGTGGTGGGTAAGTTGGTGCACCCCTGCAGGGAAGAACTAATCTATGCATAGTCGGATCCTCGGTAACGGACGCTCGGAGTTGTATCCCGATCAATACAACTAGAACTGGATACTTGTGATGAGAAATTGATAGCAGGGCTCTGGGATTTCTTTCTCGCAGGGAGTCGAGAGAGGATCTCCTGCCGAGGTTGATTCTTAATACTGCTACTACTTTATACTGTGCTGATCTACACTGTTCTAATGCTGCAAGACCGCTGAAGATGCTAGTCTTCGATAGGACTAGGCCTTCTCTCTATTCTGGCATTTCTATAGCCCAGTCCACATATAAGGCCTCTCTTTGATAATGTTGCATATGTAGTGTAGATCCTTGCTTGCTGAGTACTTCGGATGAGTACTCACGGTTGCTTTGCTTCCTCTTTTCCCCATATCCTTTTGATGCGACCAGATGACGGAGCCCCGGAGCCAGCTGCCCCCGCCGACGACTACTACTACCACCCCGAGGGTGGTTACTACTACGAGCTTGCCGACGACCGGGAGTATGATCGGAGGGTCCCAGGCAGGAGGCCTGCGCCTTTTCGATCGTAGTGTTTTCTTTTGCCCCGCCTTCTAAAGTCCTACCTGTGTTTTCTTTTTATATTTGTACTCAGATATCTGATGCTTCCACTTCCGCTGACGCTTGTATGCAAGCTTATGTATTCGAGCCCTCGAGGCCCCTGGCTTGTGATATAAAGCTTGTATGACTTTATTTATGTTTTAGAGTTGTGTTGTGATATCTTCAAGTGAGTCCTTACGCTTGATCGTGTGCATTTGCGTGTATGGTTAGTGCACGATTAAGCCGGGGGCGTCATAGGTTGGTATCAGAGCCGACTGCCTATAGGATCCCCCTTTTCCAACTCCTTGGCCGAAGTTGAGTCTAGTCGTGAAAACTGTTTTACTAACTTGGCTGTGTGGCTTACGGGCCCACGTCGCCAATGGGGTGGTATTAGGATCTTTTAGTCCTCTTCTTTACTCTGGGACTCTGATCTCTCTTCCTTTCGGGTTAAAATTTTACTAACTCAAACATTAGGTTCTCATAATCACATCCACCCGGAGTTCTGAAATTACCCCCCCCCCTTTCTTCAAGATATTGTGGGCCAGGTTCTGCTTGCAGGATCCTTTTATCGAGGACACCATGTGTTGTCACTCGCATATTCCTCACTCCAACAGTTTCTCCGACGTTGATGTAGCCTTTGCTATATCTCGTTGTGTACTTCCTTACCGCGTGCCTGCGCGCCGCCTAGCCTGTCTAGCTTCTAAATTTGCGCCGTTATGCTGTTCGCATGTACCCGACTCAGTGTATGGATCTGTACGTCTTAATTGACTATTGTTAAGTATCTATTACACTGCTTAATTATTGTCATGTTACATCATGCTTGTCGCTAAACATTCGCAATTGCTTTTACTAAACTACCCCTATCGAAACTTAGCAGGATGGTTAGACCAGGTGGTCGTGGTCGTGGTCGTGCCCGTGAACAACCACCACCGCCAGATTATATGGCAGCTATGATGCAACAATTTGAGCTCAACCGTTAGTTCATGACTGGGATTATGGCTCAGTTCCCGCATCAGAACAACCAGGACTAGAACCCTGCTGCAATAACTCTGTCAGAATTTATGCGTCTTAACCCCACTCAGTTCCGCAACTCGGATAAGCCACTGGATGCTGATGACTGGATTCGCGATATCACTCACGAGATGGAGTCCGCAAATGTCTCCCCTGCCAACTTTGTCACCTTCATGTCCTTTTTCTTAAAGGGTCCCGCTACTCAATGGTGGGACACACACAAGCGTACACTGCCTGCTGGAATAGTCGTTACTTGGCCTGAGTTCCAGGCTGCTTTTCGTGCCCAATATATTCCTCAGGGAATCATGGACCGGATGAGAACCCAGTTCCTTAACCTCACTCAGGGCAACAAGACTGTCGAAGCCTATCAGCGGGAATTCCTTGACCTATCCCGCTATGCTGAAGAAGACATCGCCACAGATGCTCGTAGACAAGAGAAGTTCCGTAGTGGACTCCACCCAGACATCGATCTTAAACTTGCTGCTCAAGACTTCACTGACTTTGCTACCCTTGTGAACAAGGATATTCTGGTTGAGACTGCTCAGATCAAGCACAAGGAGCCACAGAAGCGCTATCGTGATGTTGGCTCATCTTCGGGCTCGTCTTCACAGAAGCGCCGTATCTGGATTCCCCACAGCATGTACCGTCCAACTGCACCTACACCAAGGCCGTACCATGCTGCACCACGTCTGCCTCCTCCACCGCCGAGGCAGCCTCTTCGAGCTGCACCACCCCGAGCCCCTGCTCCCAATCCCAATGATGGGATGTGTTACAAGTGTGGCAAACCGAGTCACCTTGCCAGGAACTACTATCAGAATCAGAACCAACTGGCTCCGCCTCCTAATGCCCGCAACAATAATGCCATGCCTTCTTATGGTCGTGGGCAGGCTTATCACGTCAACATGGCTGAACCTCAAGATCAACCAGAAACTGTGATGGGTACACTACTTGTTAATTCAGTACCTGCATCTGTTTTACTTGATTCAGGAGCATCGCATTCATTCATGTCAGAACATTTTGCACTCATGCATGACGTTAAATGTGAAACGCTACACCATCCATTAGTGGTAAACACACCCGCGGGTCAATGTCAAGCCTCCATATTCAGCCCCGAAGTCTCTGTTGAGATTGAAGGGAGGAATTTCCAGGCCTTCCCCATTATCTTAAATACTTCCAACATTGATCTTATCCTGGAAATGGATTGGCTGAAGGCTCACTGCGCCTCAATCAATTGTGCCTCTAAAGTTGTACATCTCATGCACCCAACAGCTGGGCTAGTGAATTATCATGCTCATATCACTCAAAATGCTGAGGATCAAATCTATGCGCTAAATGCGTTGAACGCTTCTCCGCTTGAGGGAATCGAAAACATTCCAGTCGTTCGTGACTTCCAGGATGTTTTTCCAGAAGAACTTCCAGGAATACCCCCTATTAGAGCTGTCAAGTTTGTCATCGACTTGAAACCAGGCACAACTCCTATTGTGAAGCGTCCTTATAAGATGCCTCCGCACCACCTTCTCGAGCTTAAGGAAGAAATCGATAAGTCAGTTAAGAAGGGTTTCATCCGCCCCAGTTCCTTTGCTTGGGGAGCACCTTCACTCTTCGTTAAGAAGAAGGATGGAACTAACCGATTGGTTCAGGATTATCGGTCCATTAACCAAGCCACAATTCAGAATAAATATCCGCTTCCTCGGATCAATGACTTGTATGATCAACTTGCTGGATCGTCGGTGTTTTCTAAACTCGACTTGAGGTTGGGTTATCACCAGATTCGTGTCCGCGAAGAGGATATTCCCAAGACTGCATTTGTTACTCGCTATGGCTCTTATGAGTACACTGTCATGTCATTTGGTTTAACATATGCTCCAGCTACGTTCTCGCGCCTGATGAATTACATCTTCATGGATTACCTCGACAAGTTCGTTGTGGTATATCTAGACGATATTCTGGTATATTCAAAGAATAAGGAAGAATATGCTGAACACCTTCGACTTGTACTGGAAAAGTTCCGAGAACACCAGCTCTATGCCAAATATTCCAAATGCGAGTTTTGGCTTTCTGAAGTAACCTACCTTGGACATGTGATTTTCAAGGATGGTATTGCTGTTAACCCGGAGCGGGTTCAGGCTATTCTGGACTGGACTCCTCCGAAGAACGTCAAGCAAGTGAGAAGTTTTCTCGGCCTTGCAAGCTATTGCCATCGATTTGTCGAGAACTTTTCTAAGATTGCCAAGCCCCTGACTAATCTGCTTCATAAAGGCGTTAAGTTTGAGTGGACAGACAAATGTCAGGAAAGTTTCCAGACTCTCAAGGACAAGCTAACTTCTGCTCCAGTTCTTGCTCCTCCGGATTCTCGCAAAGACTTTGTGATATATTGCGACGCCTCTCGTCAAGGATTAGGCTGTGTCCTAATGCAAGAACGAAGAGTAATTGCTTATGCTTCGCGTCAATTGCGTCCACATGAAGAAAATTATCCAGTGCATGATCTTGGACTTGCTGCTGTGATTTATGCATTGAAGCTGTGGCGGCATTACCTTCTGGGTAACCGGTGTGAGGTATATACTGATCATCAAAGCTTGAAGTATTTGTTTACTCAGCCGGATCTTAATCTCCGTCAACAGCGATGGTTGGAAACAATTACGGACTAGGACTGTGGTATTTCATATACCCCTGGCAAGGCTAATGTCATGGCTGATGCCTTAAGCCGCAAGTCCTATTGCAACAACCTCATGGTTAGGTGAGCTCAACCTCATCTTTATGAAGAATTGCGCAAGCTGAATCTGCGTATTGTTCCACAGGGTTCTCTTAATAACCTTGTAGTACAACCAAATCTTGAGAAAGCTGTTAAGAACACGCAAACTAAAGATGCTGAAGTTGATCTGATGAAGAAAGATCTTCACCTGGAAAAGTACAGGGATTTCTCGCTATCTGAAGATGGAACCTTGTATTTCAGAGACCCCATTGTGGTACCTCGCTTTGAGCTTATGATGGACAAGGTCATGAAGGAGGCACATGATACACCGTTGTCTATTCGTCCGGGTAGTACCAAGATGTATCGTGATCTCCGTCAAAGGTACTGGTGGACCAAAATGAAGCAGGATATTGCTCGATACGTTGCTGAATGTGACGTTTGCCATCGCGTTAAAGCAGAACATCAGAAGCCTGCTGGAATTCTGCAATCGCTCCCTATTCCTTTATGGAAATGGGATAAAGTGCAAATGGATTTCATTACTGGCCTTCCCAAATCACAGAAGGGTCACGATGCTACTCTTGTCGTCATCGACCAACTCTCTAATGTTGCACACTTTCTGCCTGTCAAGGAGACTATCACTGCTAGTTAGTTAGCAGAGTTATATATCTCCATAATTGTTTCACTCCACGGCATTCCGAAGGAGATTAGTTCAGACTGTGGCGGTCTTTTCACCTCAAACTTCTGGGAAAGTTTCCAAGAAGCAATGGGAACTCATATTACCTGGAGTTCAGCTTATCACCCCCAGTCCCAAGGCCAAGTCGAGCGAGTCAATCAAGTACTTGAAGATATGCTGCGAGCTTGTGTTATATCTTTCGGCAAGAAGTGGGAAGAATCTCTTCCTTATGCGGAATTCTCATATAACAACAGTTATCAAGCCAGCTTGAAAATGGCCCCCTTCGAAGTACTTTATGGATGTAAGTGTCGAACCCCTCTGAATTAGTCAGAAACTAGGGAACGATCGCTCGTGGGTCCGGATATTATCCAACATGCCGAAGAGCAAGTCCGTATCGTTCGAGAAAATCTCAAGGCGGCTTAGGACCGCCAGAAGAGCAACTATGATCGCAAATGATGGGGTTTGACTTATCAACCTGGTGATCAAGCTTATCTTCGTGTCATTCCTATGAAGGGCACTCACCGCTTTGGAATCAATGGAAAGTTTGCTCCACGCTACATTGGTCCTTTCCGCATTGTTGCAAGACGTGGTCAAGTGGCATATAAATTGGAGTTGCCACCGCAATTCTCTCATATCCATGACATCTTCCATGTGTCGCAACTTTGTTGTTGCTTCAAGGAGTCTCCGCACCGAGCAGTGGATCACGAGATGCTCGAATTGCAGATGATCTTTCTTATAAGGAGCATCCGATCAGCATCCTCGATGAATCAGAACGTCGAACCTGTCAAAAGACAACCAAGTTCCTCAAAGTGCAGTGGTCAAATCATACTAAAGATGAAGCCACTTGGGAACGCGAGGATCATCTTCGGGAAAAATACCCCGACCGCTTTCCTTCTGCCTCCTAAATTCTCGGGACGAGAATTTCTTTTAGAGGAGGAGAATTATAACACCCCTGTGTAATAAAGCACTGTGCTCTTATGTTAAACATGCCAAGTCATCTTCATTTGCAATGCTTAATCACAGTGGTTAAACAAAACAACTCAAATTCCCTTCTGAAAAGCAATTCAAAATTCAAAGCGCAAAATAAAGTTGCTCAAAGTTTGCTGGAAAAATGTTCACCTTCTAGCAAATATTCCAAAACCATTTGCTGTTAAGGAATACAACATCATCATCAAGTCAAAGTGGGCCTACGCATTTTAAAACAGTGCCAAAACAGCACTTTAAATGCCATATTCATTTTTGAAAAATTCAAAAGGATTCCAAAACTCCTCAAACTTTTTGGGGCAGTGCAGAATATTCCACTGTATTTTTGTGACCAAGTTTCACATTTTTACAAAAGCATTTGGTGGCTCCAAATATTGCAAAACCTCTCTGAAAAAGAAAAAGCGGAAACAGAAAGAAAAAAAGGAAAAAAAGGCCACTGTGCACTGGGCCTAAGTGCATAGTGCCTGAGGCCGGCCCATCTCCCTCTCCTCCCGCTCTCTCTCCTTGCGTGTCGCCGTGCCTGTGGCCACGCCGGCGCGCTCCGGTCGTTCGTCGACACGGCGACGGCCATCGACAGCCGAGGGGATAAGGATCCCCTCGACCACTCACTCTGGCTTCTCCTCGTCCATTTGCCCCTCATCTCGCTCGCTCTCTAGCACGCGCGCGAGATCCACCGAACGCGCTCGCCGCCGCACCTCCGATGAAACCGCGGCCATCGGCGTCCGCTCGTCCTTCCGTGCTGTCGACACACTCCGTCTCCGTCGACCACGTCTCCTCGTCGAGCCACGCGACGCCGGACGCCTCCAGGAGCTGCCCCGACCTCTTCTTCTTCCTCGGATGTTCGATGCTCCACCGCCGCCAATCCACTCCGGTCTGCCCTACTAAGCTTCCACGGGCCCCGTCGTGGCTGTCCGAGCACGCTATCGTGATCGGGGCACTCCTGTGGTGCGGCCAGCACCGATCTTTCGCCCGCACTCGCGCCGTAGCGTCGTCCCCGATGAGCGCCTGAAAACGCCGCCGCCTTCGCTCATCGCCGGTGCCGTTTCCTGCCACCCCAGCTCCGGTCACCGCCACAGATCGACGCGGCGTCGTCCGCTCGTTCGAACATGCCCTCGCGCGCGCGAAATGGCTGCCCGTAGACTATTTCCGGTGACACTCGTGGCCCTCTGCCGCGTTTTTGCGTCGCCACCGATGAACCGCTGGCCGCCGCCGACGTGGCACACCTGGTGCCCACCCTTGGGCCACTGCCAGTGGGTCCCAAGGGGCCCAGTTGACCCGTTGACCCCGGTCAACTGTGCTGACTGTGCAGCACAGTCACTGACCAGTGGGCCCCCTTCGTTTAGTTAAGTTAATTAAACACTTTTAATTAAAACCTGATTAGTTAACTCTAATAGACACTGACATGTGGGGTCCACCCCCTTAAGTAACCTAGGTTAACTTTAATTATCCACTGGTTAACCCTGAGTCACTGACCAGTGGGTCCCACTGGTCAGGTTTGACTCTGGTCAGCCGCAGTTGACTGCTGAAGTCATCTTGATGTCCTGCTGACATCATATTTCCTTTTCTGGTTATTTCTGATAATTTAAATAATTCCAAAAAATGATTTAACTTTTGAAAATTTGTAGAAATTAAACCATAGCTCAGATCGAAAAACTTTATATATGAAAGTTGCTCAGAACGACGAGACAAATCTGACCGTGCCATCTGTTTCCATTTCGGGACCCTCTACGGAGGTGAACCCACAACTTTTAGCCTGTTTCCGGTAGATGAATAGTGCATATATACCGGTTAATAAATCCAACTTTAATCCTAAAACAACTAAAATGATTTAGACATGTCTTTAGGCAACCCTGCACTGCACGTTAACATAGCATGCTCTGTGTTGCATATGTTTGCTATGTATTTATTTCTTTCGTCCCCATCTTCTCTCTTGGTAGACCCCAACATCGACGCTGCTCCGGAGACCGACGACACCACTGACGACCTTGCCTTTGCCGCCGAGCAACCAGGCAAGCACCCCCTCTTTGAACATGCCTATATCACCTATTCTTTCTCCCTCCTGCTTGCATTAGAATTTGCTACTGCTTTGAGTTATCCTATTCTGATGCATAGCCTGTTTATTGTAACCTGCTATTGATACCTTACCTGCTTATCCTATACTGCTTAGTATAGGCTGGATAGAGACCCACCAGAGACACCACTTTGACCCAGTTGCCCCCGCTGGATCATCGGAAGACTCGACGAACAGGCCCCAGCACCGCACATCACCCCCTTAGTTGTACGACAATACAGCGTTACTATCGAGTGCCGAGGGTGATACCTCGTTTAGCACTTCTGATGTTAACTCTGTAGAGTAGCTATTTGGACGTGGTCATCGAGGGTGATTCCTCCTTCACCACTCCCGATAACGACGCCGTCGTGCAACACCTCAAGTGTGAACCTCGAGGGTGATTCCTCCTACGTTCACCTTGACGACTACATCATGTGGGATCCGTCGAGGGTGATTCCTCAGTTTCCCCCCTGGTGTTTGGACACACAGTTACTATGACTTTAACCATGAACCATGATAAAGTCGGGTCGGCCCTGAGGGGTACCCGCGCGAGCATAAGATGCGATTGATGTGTAGTCGGGTGACTAGAGAGAGTACCCGCGAGATAATTACGAGGCATGGCCGGGCATTCCTAGCCCTTGCCGCAAGTCCTCGAGACGGGGCGACGGGGTCACGTCGATCGTGAGTCTCTGCTCGTTATCGCGCGCTCCTAATTCACTAACGGTTTGGATATTTGATCCGAGTGGGCCTCTGGCCCGATAGCACTAACCATCACGTGGGAATAGTTATGGGCACTCTACGTCGTATGCATCAGTCGAAGCTTAATGGACGTCAGCGACTGAGCGGCGCACGCTGGGTTGGACCGTGTTAAGCACCCTCCGTTGTATTGGAGGCTGCTAGGTCTGCTCACCGGCCGCGTACGCAACATGCAGGAGCGCCCAGGGCGATGGCCCAAGACCCCTGGGGGCATAGGTTTAGTCCGGCGTGCTGACCTCTCTGTTAAGCTTAGGTCGGGTTGCGGCGTATCGTTTGGCCGAGGCCGGGCATGACCCAGAAAAGTGTGTCCGGCCGGAGTTAATCGAGCATGGTGGGTAAGTTGGTGCACCCCTGCAGGGAAGAACTAATCTATGCATAGCCGGATCCTCGGTAACGAATGCTCGGAGTTGTATCCCAATTGATACAACTAGAACTGGATACTTGTGATGAGAAATGGATAGTAGGGCTTTGGGATTTCTTTCTCACAGGGAGTCGAGAGAGGATCTCCGGCCGAGGTTGATTCTTAATACTGCTACTACTTTATACTGTGCTGATCTACACTCTTCTAATGCTGCCAGACCGCTGAAGATGCTAGTCTTCGATAGGACTAGGCCTTCTCTCTATTCTGGCATTTCTGCAGCCCAGTCCACATATACAACCTCTCTTTGATAATGTTGCATATGTAGTGTAGATCCTTGCTTGCTGAGTACTTCGGATGAGTACTCACAGTTGCTCTGCTTCCTCTTTTCCCCATATCCTTTTGATGAGACCAGATGACGGAGCCCCGGAGCCAGCTGCCCCCGCCGACGACTACTACTACCACCCCGTGGGTCGTTACTAATACAAGCTTGCCGACGACCAGGAGTAGGATCGGAGGGTCCCAGGCAGGAGGCCTGCGCCTTTTCGATCGTAGTGTTTTCTTTTGCCCCGCCTTCTAAAGGCCTATCTGTGTTTTCTTTTTATATATGTACTCGGATATCTGATGCTTCCGCTGACGCTTGTATGCGAGCTTATGTATTCGAGCGCTCGAGGCCCCTGGCTTGTAATATAGAGCTTGTATGACTTTATTTATGTTTTAGAGTTGTGTAGTGATATCTTCAAGTGAGTCCGTAGGCTTGATCATGTGCATTTGCGTGTATGGTTAGTGCACGATTAAGACGGGGGCATCACATGCGTCTTCATAGGATACCCTAAGGAAACTATTGGGTACACCTTCTACCACAGATCCGAAGGCAAGATCTTTGTTGCCGAGAATGGGTCCTTTCTAGAGAAGGAGTTTCTCTCGAAAGAAGTGAGTGGGAGGAAAGTACAACTGGATGAGGTAGTTATACCTTCTCTCGAATTGGAAAGTAGCTCACCTGGGAAAAATGTTTCCGTGATGCCTACACCCACTATAGAGGAAGCTAATGATGATGATCATGAAACTTCAGATCAAGCTACTACTGAACTTCGTAGGTCAACCAGAACACATTCCGCACCAGAGTGGTAATACTGTCTTGGAAGTCATGTTGGTAGAGAACGGCGAACCTACGAACTATGAAGAAGCTATGATGAGCCCAGATTCTGACAAATGTCTTGAGGCCATGAAATCTGAGATAGGATCCATGTATGAGAACAAAGTGTGGACTTTGGTGGACTTGCCCGATGATCGGCAGGCCATTGAAAATAAATGCATCTTCAAGAGGAAGACAGACGCTGATGGTAATATCACTTTCTACAAAGCTCAACTTGTTGTGAAAGGTTTTCGACAAGGGGTTGACTACGATGAAACTTTCCTACCCGTTGCGATGCTTAAGTCAATCCGAATCATGTTAGCAATTACCGCATTTTATGATTATGAAATCTGGCAACTGGACGTCAAAATTGCATTCCTTAATGAATTTCTTAAAGAAGAGTTGTATATGATGAAACAAGAAGGTTTTGACGATCCTAAAGGTGCTGACAAAGTGAGCATGGTCCAGCGATCCATCTATGGACTGGTGCAAACATCTCGGAGTTGGAATATATTCTCTGGTGACGTGATCAAAGCATATGGTAAGCCTGTATTTACAAGAAAGTGAGTGGGAGCTCTGTAGCATTTCTGATATTATATCTGAATGACATATTGTTGATTGGAAATGATATAGAATTTCTGGCTAGCATAAAAGGATATTGAATAAGAATTTTTCAATGAAATACCTTGGTGAAGCTGCTTATATATTGGGCATCAAGATCTATAGGGATAGATCAAGACGCTTAATAGGACTTTCACAAAGCATACCTTGACAAAGTTCTGAAGAAGTTCAAAATGGACCAGTCAAAGAAAGGGTTCACGCCTGTGTTGCAAGGTGTGAAGTTGAGTAAGACTCAAAGCCCGACCACGACAGAAGATAGAGAGAAAATGAAAGGCATTCCCTATGCCTCAGCCATAGGTTCTATTATGTATGCCATGCAGTGTACCAGACCTAATGTGTGCCTTGCCATGAGTTTGGCAAGGGGGTACAATAGTGATCCAGGAGTGGATCACTGGACAGCGGTCAAAATTATCCTTAGGTACCTAAAGAGGACTAAGGAAATGTTCCTCGGTTATGGAGGTGATAAAGAGTCCGCCGTAAAGGGTTACGTCAATGCAAGCTTTGACACCAATCCGGATGACTCTGAGTCTCAATCTGGATACGTATTGAACGTGGGAGCAATTAGCTAGAGTAACTCCATGCAGAGCATTGTAGACATAGAAATTTGCAAAATACATACGGATCTGAATGTGGCAGACCCGTTGACTAAACCCCTCTCACAAGCAAAACATGATCACACCTTAGTACTCTTTGGGTGTTAATCACATGGAGATGTGAACTAGATTATTGACTCTAGTAAACTCTTTGGGTGTTAGTCACATGGCGATGTGAACTATGGGTGTTAATCACATGACGATGTGAACTATATTATTGACTCTAGTAAACTCTTTGGGTGTTAGTCACATGGCGATGTGAACTATGGGTGTTAATCACATGACGATGTGAACTAGATTATTGACTCTAGTGCAAGTGGGAGACTGATGGAAATTTGCCCTAGAGGCAATAATAAAATGGTTATTATTATATTTCCTTAATCATGATTATTCATGCTAGAATTGTATTGACCATAAACTTAAATACATGTGTGGATACATAAACAAATACCGTGTCCCTAGTGAGCCTCTACTAGACTAGCTTGTTGATCAAAGATGGTTATGGTTTCCTAACCATAGACATGAGTTGTCATTTGATAACGGGATCACATCATTAGGAGAATGATGTGATGGACAAGACCTATCCGTTAGCTTAGCATATGATCGTTCAGTTTAATGCTACTGCTTTCTTAATGTCAAATACATGTTCCTTCGACCATGAGATCATGCAACTCCCGGATACCAGACGAATACCTTGTGTGCTATCAAACATCACAACGTAACTGGGTGATCATAAATATGCTCTATAGGTATCTCCGAAGGTGTCTATTGAGTTGGCGTGTATCGAGATTGGGATTTGTCACTCCGTGTATCGGAGAGGTATCTCTGGGCCCTCTCAGTAATACACATCACAAGAAGCTTGCAAGCAAAGTGACTAAGGAGTTAGTTGCAAGATGATGTATTATGGAACGAGTAAAGAGACTTGTCGGTAAAGAGATTGAACTAGGTATAGAGATACCGACGATCGAATCTCCGGCAAGTAACATACCGACAGACAAAGGGAATTACGTATGTTGTCATAAAGGTTCAACCGATAAAAGATCTTCATGGAATATGTAGGAATCAACATGGGCATCTAGGTCCCGCTATTGGTTATTGACCGGGGAGGTGTCTCGGTCATGACTACATAATTCCCGAACCCGCAGGGTCGCACGCTTAACGTTCGTTGACGCTAGAGTAGTATTGGGATATTTGATGAGTGGTAACCAAATGTTGTTAGGAGTCCCCGATGAGATCTCGGACGTCACAAGGAGTCTCGGAATGGTCAAGAGGCAAATATTTATATATGGTAAGTCATATTTTGGGTTCTGGAAAAAGGTGCAGTTTTTTCGGTATTGTACCGGGAAGCTTCCAGAAGGTTCCGGAGGATTCCGGAGGGGTCCGGAAGAGGGTCCACCATGACCCAAGGGATAGCATGGGCTGCGTGGAGGTGCCCTGGACTTATTGGGCTAGGCGCACCAAGTCCTCAAAAGCCCATGTGCCAAGGGAAGGCAAAAAAGGAAGGAGTCCTAGTAGGAATAGGATTGGACTTGGAGTCCAAGTCCTCTCCCCCTTAGCTGTGCCCTAGGGCTTGGAGGGGCTGTTTCCCACTCCCCTCCACCTATATATAGAGGGGAGGGGGCACCCCAAGAGGACACACCAAGCCCTTAGTGCGCCTCTCTCTCCCGTTACTCCGTAGTTCCACCGCCTCATCCCAGCGATGCTTAGCGAAGCGCTGTCGGTGCTCCACCCCCACCATCACCACCATGTCGTCATGTTGGTTGTGATCCCATCTACTTCTCCTCTCCTGCTTGCTGGATCAAGAAGGAGGAGATGTCATCGAGCCGCACGTGTGCTAAACTCGGAGGTGCCGTCCGTTTGGCACTAGATCGGTTGGATCGTGATTGGATCGCGAAGAGTACGACTACATCAACCACGTGATAAACGCTTCCGCTTAGGGATCTACAAGGGTATGTAGATGCTCTCCCCCTCTCGTAGATGTGCATATCCATGGATAGATCTTGCATGTGCGTAGAATTTTTTTTGTTTTCCATGCAACGTTCCCCAACAATAACTAGTGTACTTTAGACCTGCACAATACCAGTTTGAATGACTATTTGTTTGTTTTTAAATGTTATGCCTGATGCAGTTAACACACCTTTCCACTTCTTGTTTTGCTTAACTAGCGTGCTTAAAACTGCACACTGAAGCTATCATTTGTAAATTATGTTGTCTACCATGGATATATTTGGTTGATGTTTAGCCTATTGTGCTTAACATGCCTTTATATGTACTCATACAGGACAATATTGAGAACAGTGTTGTTTTCCATCGAGGTTAGTTTCATCGCATTGCTTATATGTACTCACTGTTCAGGATATCGGTAGCTTGTACCATATAGCGTGGGGGCTGATAAGGGATTAATCGTTGAATCGGACATTTCACTGAATATATCTGTAACCCATTTATCAGTAGGTTAACTAGGGCTATATTTAATATATCTGAGGCTACATAGCAACATGCATTGTACTGAATGACTAAATATGCAATCCCGGGGCTACATAGCAACAAGGAAGAGTGTTACCTTAATGTTCTGATGATGTCTAAATATACATGTAATAAGATCTTATATAATGGGATGGAGGGAGTGTTGTACTACATCATTTTGCAATTGTTGTTTAGCTTCTAATATTAACTTGGTGCTTTTAGGTACATATGTCATTGCCAAAGATCCACACTTTGACCCTTTCTGCGTATGGGGCAATGAGATATTCATGAACCAACATCAAGTGAGGAAACGGATAAAGATAGTTATTAAAATGGGTCAAAAGATGTCAATTGAACTATTTGTTTACACTTTATGCAAGACAACAGTGAACTGCAGGTTGGTAAGTAAGAACTTTGTAGCCTTCTTTTTACTGCCCGTAATGAGTTGTGTTAGATGACAATGTCTGAATGTTTTTCCTTTGCAGTGGATCCTGAAGCAGTTTACTCAAGATTACCTCTCAAACTACATGATTGGCAGTCGGCCATCACAAGGGGTTGGACTAGAGTCGTGCGTGCCTTCTGCATCGAGGAGAGCACAATATGGCCATTCCGCTTCACCTTGTTCAGCAACCAGAATGTCTCTCGCCTCTTTCTTTACCATCTGTAATAGTACAAGTATAGAACCATGGTTCATCATTCTTTATTTGGTGCTTATGTAATTCTTGAACATATGTACCTGTGAATCGAATAATGCATTGGTTGTTTGAACCTGATGGATATGAATAAAGTTATAGCCTACTTTCAATTTTAAATAGCAGCAATTAAATTAGGGTGAAATTACGGTCTGTAGGTCATTACGGCGCACACGGTCTATAAACCACAGCGTGTGTGATATACATCATAATCCGACACGGTTCACGGAGAGGAAACATGTGTAACCATGCACACAGTTGCCATTTGCAAAGCATGTGTGATGTCAGACAATATCACAAATGGTGCGGGAAAACTAAATGTGTGTGATTGTCGACCTATCGTACACGGTTTACAATCATGAACTGTTTGTGATGTGCCAGGCATCGTAAACATAGAGCCAGTTTGGTACGTGCCTGGAAAAATCCTGTGCCTGGAATGTGCCTGGACTGCGCCTGGTTTTAGGTAAAACCATAGAACTCCGACTGCGATGGCAATGTGAGCACAAACGAGTGGCAAGGATGAAGCATTTGGGATATTCAAGATATCAGAAACAGTTTTATAGGGACAACTGTATGCATCAAGGCTCCCTATCCCTGACGGTTTCTAGGTCGTGTGGGAAGGACCCCCCCCCCCCTATCGCAGCCACTCACTTGGCGATGGTTCAAAACGCCGTCGCAGGAAGGGGTTAAAAACCGTTTGTATAGCACCTCGCTATACCAGTGCTAAGCTGTCGTTTCTTAAAGTTTGGGGATGCGACACTTATGTCAAAAGGCTTCAACCTGATAAGCTCGAACCCAAATCGGAGAAGTGCGTCTTCATAGGATACCCTAAAGAAACTATTGGGTACACCTTCTACCATAGATCTGAAGGCAAGATCTTTGTTGCTAAGAATGGGTCATTTCTAGAGAAGGAGTTTCTCTCGAAAGAAGTGAGTGGGAGGAAAGTAGAATTTGATGAGTTAATTGTACCTTCTCTTGAATTGGAAAATAGCACATCAGAGAAAACCGTTCCTGTGATGCCTACACCAACCGAAGAGGAAGCTAATGATAATGATCATGAAACTTCGGATCAACTTACTACTGAACCTCGTAGGTCGACCAGAGCACGTACCGCACCAGAGTGGTACGGTAATCCTGTCCTGGAAGTCATGTTGTTAGACAACGGTGAACCTACGAGCTATGAAGAAGCTATGATGAGCCCAGATTCCGACAAATGGCTAGAGGCCATGAAATCTGAGATAGGATCCATGTATGAGAACAAAGTGTGGATTTGGTGGACTTGCCCGATGATCGGCAAGCCATTGAGAATAAATGAATCTTCAAGAGGAAGACAGAAGCTTATGGTAATATCACTGTCTACAAAGCTCGACTTGTCGCGAAAGGTTTTTGACAAGTTCAAGGGGTTGACTACGATGAGACTTTCTCCCCAGTAGCGATGCTTAAGTCTGTCCGAATCATGTTAGCAATTGCCGCATTTTATGATTATGAAATCTGGCAAATGGACGTCAAAACTGCATTCCTTAACGGGTTTCTTAAAGAAGAGTTATATATGATGCAACCAGAAGGTTTTGTCGATCCTAAAGGTGCTAGCAAAGTGTGCAAGCTCCATCGATCCATCTATGGACTGGTGCAAGCATCTCGGAGTTGGAATATACGCTTTGATGAGGTGATCAAAGCATATGGTTTTATAAAGACTTACGGTGAAGCCTGTATTTACAAGAAAGTGAGTGGGAGCTCTGTAGAATTTCTAATATTATATGTGGATGACATATTGTTGATTGGAAATGATATAGAATTTCTGGATAGCATAAAAGGATACTTCAATAAGAATTTTTCAATGAAAGACCTCGGTGAAGCTGCTTACATATTGGGCATCACGATCTATAGGGATAAATCGAGACGCTTAATAGGACTTTCACAAAGCACATACCTTGGCAAAATTTTGAAGAAGTTCAAAATGGATCAGTCAAACAAAGGGTTCTTGCCTGTGTTGCAAGGTGTGAAGTTGAGTAAAGACTCAAAGCCTGACCACGGCAGAAGATAGAGAGAGAATGAAAGTCATTCCCTATGCCTCAGCCATAGGTTCTATAAGGTATGCCATGCTGTGTACCAGACCTGTTGTGTGCCTTGCCATGAGTTTGGCACGGGGGTACAATAGTGATCCAGGAGTGGATCACTGGACAGCGGTCAAAATTATCCTTAGGTACCTAAAGAGGACTAAGGAAATGTTTGTCGGTTATGGAGGTGATAAAGAGTTCGTCGTAAAGGGTTACATCGATGCAAGCTTTGACACCAATCCGGATGACTCTGACTCTCAATCTGGATATGTATTGAACATGGGAGCAATTAGCTAGAGTAGCTCCATGCAGAGCAGTGTAGACATAGAAATTTGCAAAATACATACGGAACTGAATGTGGCAGACCCGTTGACTAAACCTCTCTCACAAGCAAAACATGATCACACCTTAGTACTCTTTGGGTGTTAATCACATGGCGATGTGAACTAGATTATTGACTCTAGTAAACTCTTTGGGTGTTAGTCACATGGCGATGTGAACTATGGGTGTTAATCACATGGCGGTGTGAACTAGATTATTGACTCTAGTGCAAGTGGGAGACTGAAGGAAATATGCCCTAGAGGCAATAATAAAATGGTTATTATTATATTTCCTAAATCATGATAAAGGTTTATTATTCATGCTAGAATTGTATTGACCAGAAACTTAAATACAAGTGTGGATACATAAACAAATATCGTGTCCCTAGTGAGCCTCTACTAGACTAGCTCATTGATCAAAGATGGTTAAGGTTTCCTAACCATAGACATGAGTTGTCATTTGATAAATCACATCATTAGGAGAATGATATGATGGACATGACCCAACCGTTAGCATAGCATATGATCATTCTGTTTATTGCTACTGCTTTCTTAATGTCAAATACATGTTTCTTCGACCATGAGATCATGCAACTCCCGGATACCGGAGGAATACCTTGTGTGCTATCAAACGTCACAACATAACTGGGTGATCATAAAGATGCTCTACAGGTATCTCCGAAGGTGTCTGTTGAGTTGGCATGAATCAAGATTGGGATTTGTCACTCCGTGTAATGGAGAGCTATCTCTGGGCCCTCTCGGTAATACAGCATGACAAGAAGCTTGCAAGCAAAGTGACTAAGGAGTTAGTTACAAGATGATGTATTACGGAACGAGTAAAGAGACTTGCCGATAACGAGATTGAACTAGGTATGGAGATACCGATGATCGAATCTCGGGCAAGTAACATACCGACGGACAAAGGGAACTACATATGTTAAGGTTCGACTGATAAAGATCTTCGCAGAATATGTAGGAACCAATATGGGCATCCAGGTCCCGCTATTGGTTATTGACTGGAGAAGCATCTTCGTCATGTCTACATCATTCTCGAACCCGTAGGGTCCGTACGCTTAACGTTCGTTGACGATATAGTATTATATGAGTTATGTTTGTTGGTGACCGAATGTTGTTCGGAGTCCTGGATGAGATCACAGACATGACGAGGAGCTCTGGAATAGTCTAGAGGTAAAGATTAATATATGGGATAATAGTGTTTGGTCTCCGGAAGGATTCCGGAATTCACCGGAAGGGGTTTCGGATGTTTCCCAAAATGTTCTGGTGCGAGAACACTTTATTTGGGCCAAGGGGTAAAGCCCATGAGGCTTTAGGAAGGTGTAAAAGGAAGTTTTGCGAAGGCCAGGGGCCAGACGCCAGGGACCCTGGCGTCTGGGGCCAGATGCCAAGGATCCTGGCATCTGGTCCTGGAGTCCGAGAAGGACTGTTGCCTTGGGGGCTAAACCGACTTTGAGGAGGCTCTTTCTCCAAGAAACGACCCCAGGGCTCAACATATAAATAGAGGGGCATGGCTAGCACCCGGAATACATCAAGATTCACCAAGTCGTGTGCCAGCAACCCAACCCCCTCTAGTTTATCCTCCGTCATAGTTTCCATTGTGCTTGGCGAAGCCCTGTGGAGATTGTTCTTCACCACCACCGTCACCACGCCACCGTGCTGCTGGAACTCATCTACTACTTCGCCTCTCTTGCTGGATCGAGAAGGCGAGGACGTCATCGAGCTGAACGTGTGCTGAACTCGGAGGTGCCGTACGTTCGGTACTTGATCGTAACGGATCATGAAGGTGTACGACTACATCAACTGCGTTGATAAACGCTTCCGCTTAGTGATCTTCAAGGGTATGAAGATGCTCTCCCCCTCTCGTAGCTATGCATCTCCATGGATAGATCTTGTGTGTGCGTAGAATTTTTTTTGTTTTCCATGCAACGTTCCCCAACAAGAAGTACCAGAGGGGGCCACCCAGGTGCCCACTAGGCACCAGGGCGGGCCTACCCCCCTGGCGCGCCCTGGTGAGTACTGGGGCCCCGAGCCAGCCTCTGATGCCCATCTTCTGGTATATAAGCCTATTTGACCTAGAAAAAATAAGGAGAGGACTTTCGGGACGGAGCGCCACCGTCTCGAGGAGGAACCTGGGCAGGAGCACTTTTGCTCTCCGGCGGAGCGATTCCACCGGGGATACTTCCCTCCGAGATGGGGAAATCGAAGCCATCGTCATCACCAACTACCCTCTCACCTTGGGAGGACCAATCTTCATCAACATCTTCACCAGCACCATCTCATCTCAAGACCCTAGTTCATCTCTTGTGTTCAAACTTTGTATCAAAACCTCAGATTGTTACATGTGGGTTACTAGTAGTGTTGATTACATCTTGTAGTTGATGCTAGTTGGTTTATTTGGTGGAAGATTATATGTTCAGATCCATTATGCTATTTATTATCCCTCTGATCTTGAGCATGAATATGATTTGTGAGTAGTTGCTTTTGTTCTTGAGGACATGGGAGAAGTCTTGTCATAAGTAATCATGTGAATTTGGTATTCGTTCAATATTTTGATGATGTGTATGTTGTGATTCTCTTAGTGGTGTTATGTGAACGTCGATTCATGACACTTCACCATCTTTGGGACTAAGGGAATGCATTGTAGAGTAGTTATTAGATGATGGGTTGCTAGAGTGACAGAAGCTTAAACCCTAGTTTATGCGCTATTCCGTAAGGGGCTGATTTGGATCCATATGTTTAATGCTATGGTTAGATTTATCTTAATTCTTCTTTCGTAGTTGCGGATGCTTGCGAGAGGGGTTAATCATAAGTTGGAGGCTTGTTCAAGTAACAACAGCACCCAAGCACCGGTCCACCCATATATCAAATTATCGAAGTAGCGAACGCAAATCAAACCAACATGATGAAAGTGACTAGATGAAATTCTCGTCTGTTGATACGTCTCCAACGTATTTATAATTTTTTATTGTTCCATGCTATTATATTATCTGTTTTGGATGTTTTATATGCATTAATATGCTATTTTATATTATTTTTGGGACTAACTTATTAACCCAGAGCCCAGTGCCAGTTTCTGTTTTTTCCTTGTTTTTGAGTTTTACAGAAAAGGAATACCAAACGGAGTCCAAACGGAATAAAACTTTCGCGATGATTTTTCTTGGACCAGAAGACACACGTAGGACTTGGATCTTGCTGAAAAACAGAAACTTTTGCATCTAGCAACAGAATATTTTAAATTAACTGGAGCGTGTAAAAACTCTGAAGTTTTTACAAAAGATTTATATATAAATTTCCTCTGTTGTAGTAACTTTTCAGAATTTTTGGATCTACATAATTATGAGAACAATTCAGATCTTCGCAGACTGTTCTGTTTTTGACAGATTCTATTTTCTATGTGTTGTTTGCTTATTTTGATGATTCTATGGGTAGTATCGGGGGGTATGAACCATGGAAAAGTTGGAATACAGTAGATATTACACCAATATAAATAAAGAAAGAGTTCACAACAGTACCAAAAGGTGGTGATTTATTTTCTTATACTAACGGATCTCATGAGTTTTCTGTTGAGTTTTGTGTTGTGAAGTTTTCAAGTTTTGGGTAGAGATTTGATGGACTATGGAATAAGGAGTGGCAAGAGCCTAAACTTGGGGATGCCCAAGGCACCCCAAGGTAATATTCAAGGACAACCAAGCATCTAAGCTTGGGGATGCCCCGGATGGCATCCCCTCTTTCGTCTTCAATCCATCGGTAAATTTACTTGAGGCTATATTTTTATTCACCACATGATATGTGTTTTGCTTGGAACGTCTTGTATGATATGAGTCTTTGCTTTTTAGTTTGCTACAATCATCCTTTCTGTACACACCTTTTGAGAGGGACACACATGAATCATGAATTTATTAGAATACTCTTTGTGCTTCACTTATATCTTTTGAGCTAGGCAATTTGCTCTAGTGCTTCACTTATATCTTTTTAGAGCACGGCGGTGGCTTTATTTTATAGAAATTTTTGAACTCTCATGCTTCACTTATATTATTTTCAGAGTCTCTAAACAGCATGGTAATTTTCTTAGGTTATGAATTTTGTCCTAATATGATGGGCATCCAAGAGGGATATAATAAAAACTTTCATATAAAGAGCGTTGAATACTATGAGAAGTTTGATTCCTTGCATTTGTTTTTGAGATATAAAGATGGTGATATTAGAGTCATGCTAGTGAGTAATTGTGGATTGGTAGAAATACTTGTGTTAAAGTTTGTGATTCCCGTAGCATGCACGTATGGTGAACCGTTATGTGATTGATGTTGGCTTGAACTACGTCGGTATTTCCCCAAAGAGGAAGGGATGATGCAGCACAGCAACGGTAGGTATTTCCCTCAGTGATGAGACCAAGGTTATCGAACTAGTAGGAGAACCAAGCAACACTACGTAAACAGCACCTACACACAAAGAACAAATACTTGCAACCCGACGTGGTAAAGGGGTTGTCAATCACTTTCGGGTAACGGTGCTAGAAATTGGCAAACGGACGTGAGATAAATTGTAGTAGATTGATAGATGCAAATAAAAGCAAATAAAATTCAGCGAGGTATTTTTGGGTTTTTGGAAATATAGATCTGAAAATAAAAGTGGAAAATAAATAAAAAGGCAAATAGCAAAATAGATCTGAAAATATATGATGAGAAAATAGAGCCGGGGGCCGTAGATTTCACTAGTGGCTTCTCTCGAGAAAAATAGCATACAGTGGGTAAACAAATTACTGTTGGATAAAAACATAGATCTGATCATAAATTCAAAGATTCAAAGAAGAAATACGAGACTATAAGCAATCATGCATATAAGAGATCAAAAGACTCAAATAACTTTCATGGATAAAAACATAGATCTGATCATAAACTCAAAGTTCATCGGATCCCAACAAACACACCGCAAAAAATAGTTACATCAAATAGATCTCCAAGAGACCATTGTATTGAGAATCAAAAGAGAGAGAGAGGAAGCCATCTAGCTACTGCCTACGGACCCGTAGGTCTACAATGAACTACTCAAGCATCATCGGAGAGGCACCAATGAGGATGATGAACCCCTCCGTGATGGTGTCTAGATTGGATCTGTGGTTTCTGGAACTTACGACGGTTGGAATTGATTTTCGTCGACTCCCCTAGGGTTTCTGGAATATTGGGGTATTTATAGAGCAAAGAGGTGGTGCGGGAGGTGGCCGAGGTGGGCACAACCCACCTGGGCGCGACTGGGCCCCCAGGCGCGCCCTGGTGGGTTGTGCTCCTCTCGGAGCCCCCCTTAGGTACTTTCTTGGCCCAACTTGTGTCTTCTGGTCCAGGAAAAATCACCAAAAAGTTTCGCTGCGTTTGGACTCCGTTTGGTATTGATTTCCTATGAAGTAAAAAACAAGCAAAAAACAGCAACTGGCACTGGGCACTATGTCAATAGGTTAGTCCCAAAAAAGATATAAAGTTGATATAAAATGATTGTAAAACATCCAAGAATGATAATATAACAGCATGGAACAATCAAAAATTATAGATACGTTGGAGACGTATCAGCATCCCCAAGCTTAATTCCTGCTCGTCCTCGAGTAGGTAAATGATAAAAACAGAAGTTTTGATGTGGAATGCTGCCTAACATGTTCATCACATATTCTTTTCTTTGTAGCATGGACATTTGGACTTTTATATGATTCAAAGCAATAGTCTAGTTTTGACATGAAGATTTCAATACTCAAGCATATCAACAAGCAACCATGTCTGTCAAAATATCAACACTAAAGCAAGTTATCCCTAGCCCATTATGCTCAATCATTGATCCATTCATGAAACACACTCGCAAATTAGCTACACCCAATGCTCAAGTACAATCATAGTGCCCCTTAGTTGGTGCTTTATAAGAGAAGATGGAGACTCAAAATAAATAAAAAAATTGCATAAAGTAAAAGAAAGGCCCTTCGCAGAGGGAAGTAGGGATTTGTAGAGGTGCCAGAGCTCAAAGCGAAAAAAGTAGAGATAAAACATTTTGGGTGGCATGTTTTTCCTGTCAACGAAAATGATTGAGTAGTTCCCAATACTTTCCATGCTAGATATATCATAGGCGGTTCCCAAACAGAAAATAAAGTTTATTCTTTTTTCCACCATACTTTCACTTTCCATGGCTAGCCGTATCCACGGGTGCCCTCCATACCAACACTTTCCAAGGAATTTATTATTTGACAACATAAAGTAAATTCATTTTTCATTTTGGGACTGGGCAACCCTAATACCTTTGTCGTACTCTCGTGCAATGACAAGTGAATAAACACTCATCTTGAGAATAACACATCTAGCATGGAAATATATCAGCCACCCCCTACCGTTTCATGAGTGGTACGAGCACACAAAATAGAAATTTATTTTGAAAATAGAGATGGCACATACAAATTTGCTTAGAACGGCACGGAAATACCGCATATAGGTAGGTATAGTGGACTCATATGGCAAAACTGGTTTAAGGATTTTGGATGCACAAGTAGTGATCATACTTAGTGCAAATGAAGGCTAGCAAAAGATTGAGAAGCATCCAACCAAGAAACAAAAAAATCTCATAAGCGAGCATTAAGCATAACTAACATCGAATAATGCACCACAAGTAGGATGTAATTTCATTGCATAACTATTGACTTTCGTGCTTGCATAGGGAATCACAAACCTTAACACCAATATTCTTACTAAAGCATGATTACTCATCAACATGACTCGCATATTATATCAACATATCGCAAAACTATTACAAGGAATCAAGTTTATTTTGTCCAATGATCTTCATGAATTTTTTTATTATATCCCTTGAATATCTATTACTTTGGGACTAATTTCATGTGTTGCTTTTGATAGCTCAAACAAATTTAAGTGAAGAACATGAGCATAAAAATTTTCTTCTCTCAAAACAATTTAAGTGAAGCAAGAGAGAATTTCTTCAAAAATACTAAAGCACACCGTGCTCAAAAAGATATAAGTGAAGCACTAGAGCAATTCCAAAGCTCAAAAAGATTTAAGTGAAGCATAGAGAGCAATTCTAACAAGTCATAGCATAATTTTGGCTCTCCCAAATAGGTGTGTCCAGCAAGGATTCATGACTAAAAATAAAAAGCAAAATAAGCAAAGGCTCATATCATACAAGACGCTCCAAGCAAAACTCATGATATGTGACGAATAAAAATATAGCTCCAAGTAAAATACTGATGGCCGTTAGAAGAAAGAGGGGATGCCACTCGGGCATCCCCAAGCTTAGTTGCTTGCTTCTCTTTGGATAATGGCTTGGGGTACCATGGGGCATCCCCAAGCTTAGTCTCTTCTTACTCCTTATTCCTTCATCCATCGTAATCTCACCCAAAACTTGAAAACATCAATCACACAAAACTTAACAAAACCTTCGTGAGATCCGTTAGTATAAGAAAACCAATCTTTACTTTAATTACTGTAGAAAACCCATTCAAATTTTGTTATTTGATTATATCTACTGTATTCTAACTTTACCATGGCTCATACCCCCATATAAAAACCATAGATTCATCAAAATAAGCACACAATGCAAAGAAAACAGAATCTGTCAAAAACAGAATAGTATGTAAAGATGTGAATTGTTCTCATACTTATGTAACTCCAAAATTCTGAAACATTAGTACAACAGAGGCAATTTGTATATAAATCGTGTGTAAAAACTTCAGAATTTTTTGTTGCTTCTGTGAATTTTAAAAATTGTTTTACTGGACGCAAAAGTTTCTGTTTTCCAACAAGATCAAATCAACTATCACCAAAGCTATCCCAAAGGCTTTACTTGGCACAAACACTAATTAAAACACAAAAAACACAATCATAAAAGTAGCATAATTGTGCCAACACTCAAAAACAGAAAGAAAAAGACAAAAATAAATTTTATTCATTGGGTTGCCTCCCAACAAGCGCTATCGTTTTATGCCCCTAGCTAGGCATAATGCAAAGATCTAAGTATTGTCATCTTTGTTTCTAGATCCATAAGATGCCCTCATGATTGATTCATATGGTGTCTTAATTCTTGTTCTAGGGAAGTGTTCCATACCCTTTCTCAAAGGAAATTGGAATTTGATGTTCCCTTCTTTCATATCAAACACGGCATCTATAGTGCGTAAAAACGGTCTACCAAGATAATTGGACAAGACGGATTGCAATCAATATCAAGAACAATAAAATCTATGGGCACATAATTCCTATTTGCAAGAATAAGAACATCATTAATTCTTCTCATAGGCTTTTTAATAGTAGAATCCACCAAGTGCAAATTTAAAGAACATTCTTCAATATCGGTAAGACCAAGCACATCACATAAAGATTTCGGAATTGTAGAAACACTAGCACCCAAATCACATAAAGCAAAACACTCATAATTTTTAATCTTGACTTTGATAGTAGGTTCCCATTCATCATGTAATTTTCTAGGGATTGAAATCTCTAATTCCAAATTTTCTTCCAAAGCTTTCATCATAGCATCAACAATATGTTTAATAAAAGCTTTATTTTGTTCATAGGCATGGGATGAATTTATCATGGACTGCAACAAAGAAATACAATCAATCAAAGAGCAATTATCATATTTGAAGTCTTTGTAATCCAAAAGAGTGGGCACATCACTAGTTAAAGTTTTGACCTCTCCAAACCCACTTTTATCAATTTTCTCAACAAGATTTTCACCCTCCAAATTATCGGGACGCCTTCTAGCTAAAGTTGACTCATCTTCGGTCCCTTTTTCATCAATTTTAATTTTACTAAACAAGGAATCAATAGAAGAAACACCAATCACTTTAAGATCTTCATCATTTTGATGAAAGCAATCACTGGAAAACGCTTTTTCTAAAAATTCTCTTCTAGCTCTAAGCATAGCGGTTCTTTTCTTACTTTCATCCATAGAAACATATAAAGCTTTAATTGATTCTTCAACCTTAGGCACAAAAAATTTCATCTTGAGATTTTCTACATCATGAGAAATTCTATCAACGCTCTATACAATCATCAAATCTTACTCAGTTTTTCTTCCTCGTAGTATTAAAAGTCTTTTGAGCATTGATAAATTCTTTAATATTATTCTCAAAATCAGAGGTGTTCATTATTATATAAGATGGATTACCATAGGTATTACCATAATTATTAGAGGAATTACTAGGAAAAGGCCTAGGATGAAAATTACCTCTATAAGCATTGTTATTGAAATTATTTCTAGAGATAAAATTCACATCTATGGCATCACTATTTTGCTCAATCAAAGTAGACAAAGGCACATCATTAAAATCAATAGGAGCACTTTTATTAGCAACCAATTTCATAAGAGCATCAACTTTTTCACTCAAAGAAGAAATTTCTTCTATCGAATTAACCTTTTTATTAGTAGGAGCTCTTTCGGTATGCCATTGTGAATAATTTGCCATAATATTGTCTAGCAATTTAGTAGCTTCACCCAAAGTAATTTCCATAAAAGTACCACCTGCGGCGGAATCTAAAAGATTTCTAGAAACAAAATTCAATCCCGCATAAAAAAATTGTATGATCATCCAAAGATTTAAACCATGAGTAGGACAATTTCTTAGCATCAATTTCATTCTTTCCCAAGATTGTGCAACATGTTCATGCTCAAGTTGCTTAAAATTCATGATTTGCGTCCTAAGGGAAATAATTTTCGCGGGCGAAAAATACTTAGTAATAAAAGCATCTTTGCACTTATCCCAAGAATTGATATTATTGCGAGGCAAAGAAGAAAACCAATTTTTTGCACGATCTCGCAAAGAAAACGAGAATAATTTCAACATCACAATATCATTGTCCACATCTTTTTTCTTTTGCATATCGCATAATTCCACGAATGTGTTAAGATGGGACGCGGCATCCTCACTAGGAGTACCAGAAAATTGATCTTTCATAACAAGATTCAACAAAGCGGCATTAATATCACAAGACTCCGCACTAGTGGCGGGAGGAGCAATCAGAGTGCTAATAAAATCATTGTTGTTGGCGTTGGAGAAATCACACAACTTGGTGTTCTCTTGAGTCATCATGACTACGCAACAAGATTGCACTCAAAAACAGATCTGACAAGAAAACGGCGAACGAAAAAGAGGGCGAATAAAACGGCAAATTTTTGTGAAGTGGGGGAGAGGAAAATGAGAGGCAAATGGAAAATAATGTAAATTGCAAGAAGATGAGATTTGTGATTAGGAACCTGGTAGATGTTAATGATGTCTCCTCGGGAACGGCGCCAGAAATTGGCACTTGGCCAGGAGACTATCTTGACTTGATCCTCCCCGGCAACGGCGCCAGAAATTCCTTTTGATGTTGGCTTGAACTACATCGGTATTTCCCCAAAGAGGAAGGGATGATGCAGCACAGCAACGGTAGGTATTTCCCTCAGTGATGAGACCAAGGTTATCGAACCAGTAGGAGAACCAAGCAACACTATGTAAATAGCACCTGGACACAAAGAACAAATACTTGCAACCCGACGTGTTAAAGGGGTTGTCAATCCCTTTCGGGTAACGGCGCCAGAAATTGGCAAACAGACGTGAGATAAATTGTAGTAGATTGATAGATGCAAATAAAAGCAAATAAAATTCAGCGAGGTATTTTTGGGTTTTTGGAAATATAGATCTGAAAATAAAAGTGGCAAATAAATAAAAAGGCAAATAGCAAAATAGATCTGAAAATATATGATGAGAAAATAGACCTGGGGGCCGTAAATTTCACTAGTGGCTTCTCTCGAGAAAAATAGCATATGGTGGGTAAACAAATTACTGTTGGGCAATTGATAGAACTTCAAATAATTATGACGATATCCAGGCAGTGATCATTATATAGGTATCACGTCCAAGATTAGTAGACTGACTCCTGCCTGCATCTACTACTATTACTCCACACATCGACCGCTATCCAGCATGCATCTAGTGTATTAAGTTCATGGAGAAACGGAGTAATGCAATAAGAACGATGACATGATGTAGACAAGATCTATTTATGTAGAAATAGACCCCATCTTGTTATCCTTAATAGCAACGATACATACGTGTCGGTTCCCCTTCTATCACTGGGATCAAGCATCGTAAGATCGAACCCATCACAAAGCACCTCTTCCCATGGCAAGAAAAATTAATCTAGTTGGCCTAACTAAACCAAAGATTCGAAGAAGAATTATGAGGCTATAAGCAATCATGCATATAAGAGATCGAAAGACTCAAATAACTTTCATGGATAAAAACATAGATCTGATCATAAACTCAAAGTTCATCGGATCCCAACAAACACACCGCAAAAAAGAGTTACATCAAATAGATATCCAAGAGACCATTGTATTGAGAACAAAAAGAGAGAGAGGAAGCCATCTAGCTACTGCCTACGGACCCGTAGGTCTACAATGAACTACTCACGCATCATCGGAGAGGCACCAATGAGGATGATGAACCCCTCCGTGATGGTGTCTAGATTGGATCTGTGGTTTCTGGAACTTGCGGCGGCTGGAATTGATTTTCGTCGACTCCCCTAGGGTTTCTGGAATATTGGGGTATTTATAGAGCAAAGAGGCGGTGCGGGAGGTGGCCGAGGTGGGCACAACCCACCTGGGCCCCCAGGGGCGCCCTGGTGGGTTATGCTCCCCTCGGAGCCCCCCTCAGGTAATTTCTTGGCCCAACTTGTGTCTTCTGGTCCAGAAAAAATCACCAAAAAGTTTTGCTGCGTTTGGACTCCGTTTGGTATTGATTTCCTGCGAAGTAAAAAACAAGCAAAAAACAGCAACTGGCACTGGGCACTATGTCAATAGGTTAGTCCCAAAAAATGATATAAAGTTGCTATAAAATGATTGTAAAACATCCAAGAATGATAATATAACAGCATGGAACAATCAAAAATTATAGATACGTTGGAGACGTATCAGTGATGAAGTAGGAGCATGATTTATTTATTGATTGTCTTCCTTATGAGTGGCGGTCGGGGACAAGCGATGGTCTTTTCCTACCAATCTATTCCCCTAGGAGCATGCGTGTAGTACTTTGTTTCGATAGCTATTAGACTTTTGCAATAAGTATGTGAGTTCTTTATGACTAATGTTGAGTCCATGGATTATACGCACTCTCACCCTTCCACCATTGCTAGCCTCTCTAGTACCGCGCAATTTTCGCCGGTGCATTAAACCCACCATTTACCTTCCTCAAAACAGCTACCATACCTACCTATTATGGCATTTCCATAGCGATATATTGCCATGCAACTTCTACCATTTCGTTTATTATGACACGCTTCATCATTGTCATATTGCTTTGCATGATCATGTAGTTGACATAGTATTTGTGGCAAGGCCATCGTTCATATTTTTTATACATGTCACTCTTGATCATTGCACATCCCGGTACACCGCCGGAGGCATTCATATAGTCATATTTTGTTCTAGAATCGAGTTGTAATTTTTGAGTTGTAAGTAAATAAAAGTGTGATGATCATCATTATTAGAGCATTGTCCCATGTGAGGAAAGGATGATGGAAGCTATGATTCCCTCACAAGTTGGGATGAGTCTCCGGACTTTGCAAAAAAATAAAAGAGGCCAAAAGAAGCCCCAACAAAAAAAATAGAGAAAAGAGAGAAGGGGCAATGTTACTATCCTTTTTCCAAACTTGTGCTTCGAAGTAGCACCATGATCTTCATTATAGAGAGTCTCCTATGTTGTCACTTTCATATACTAGTGGGAATTTTATAGAACTTGGCTTGTATATTCCAATGATGGGCTTCCTCAAATTGCCATAGGTCTTCGTGAGCAAGCGAGTTGGATGCACACCCACTTAGTTTCTTTTTGAGCTTTCATACACTTATAGCTCTAGTGCATCCGTTCCATGGCAATCCGTACTCACTCACATTGATATCTATTGATGGGCATCTCCATAGCCCGTTAATACGCCTAGTTGATGTGAGACTTTCTCCTTCTTTTTGTCTTCTCCACAACCACCATATTCTATTTCATCTATAGTGCTATATCCATGGCTCACGCTCATGTATTGCGTGAAAGTTGAAAAAGTTTGAGAACATCAAAAGTATGAAACAATTACTTGGCTTGTCATCGGGGTTGTGCATGATTTAATACTTTGTGTGATGAAGATGGAGCATAGCCAGACTATATGATTTTGTAGGGATAACTTTCTTTGGACATGTTATTTTGAGAAGACACGATTGCTTTATTAGTATGCTTTAAGTATTATTGTTTTTATGTCAATATTAAACTTTTGTTTTGAATCTTATGGATCTGAATATTCATGCCACAATAAAGAAAATTACATGGATAAATATGTTAGGTAGCATTGCACATCAAAAATTATGTTTTTATCATTTACCTACTCGAGGACGAGCATGAATTAAGCTTGGGGATGCTTGATACGTCTCCAACATATCTATAATTTTTTATTGTTCCATGCTATTATATTATCTGTTTTGGATGTTTTATATACATTAATATGCTATTTATATTATTTTTGGGACTAACTTATTAACCCAGAACCCAGTGCCAGTTTCTGTTTTTTCCTTGTTTTTGAGTTTTACATAAAAGGAATACCAAACGGAGTCCAAACGGAATAAAACTTTCACGATGATTTTTCTTGGACCAGAAGACACACGTAGGACTTGGAGATGAAGTCAGAGGAGTCCCGAGGCGGCCACAAGCCTTAGGGGCGCGCCCTGAGGGCTTGTGGGCCCCTTGGAGCTCCTCTAACCCTAATTCTTGGCCTATAAATTCAGAAATATTCCCAAACGGCCAGAAGCGTCCACCAAAATACTTTTCCACCGCCGCAACCTTATGTACCCGTGAGATCCCATCTTGGGGCCTTTTTCGGCATCCTGCCGGAGGGGGATTCGATCACGGAGGGCTTCTACATCAACTCTATTGCCCTTCTGATGAAGCGTGAGTAGTTTATCACAGACATACGGGTCCATAGCTAGTAGCTAGATGGCTTTTTCTCTCTCTTTGATCTTCAATACAATGTTCTCCTCGATGTTCTTGTAGATCTATCCGATGTAATATTCTTTTGCGGTGTGTTTGTCGAGATCCGATGAATGGTGGATTTATGATCAGATTATCTATGAATATTATTTGAATCTTCTCTGAATTCTTATATGCATGATATGATATCTTTGTATTTCTCTTCGAATCATCGGTTTGGTTTGGCCAACTAGATTGGTTCTTCTTGCAATGGGAGAGGTTCTTAGTTTTGGGTTCAATCTTGCGGTGTCCTCACCCAGTGACAAAGTAGGGATAGCGAGGCACGTATTGTATTGTTGCCATCAAGGGTAAAAAGATGGGGTTTTCATCATATTGCTTGAGTTTATCCCTCTACATCATGTCATCTTACTTAATGTGTTACTCCGTTCTTTTGAACTTAATACTCTAGATGCATGCTGGATAGCGGTCGATGGGTGGAGTAATATTAGTAGATGCAGGCAGGAGTCGGTCTACTTGACACGGACGTGATGCCTATATTCATAATCATTGCCTTGGATATCGTCATAACTTTGCGCTTTTCTATCAATTGCTCGATAGTAATTTGTTCACCCACCGTATTAATTTTCTTTCAAGAGAGAAGCCTCTAGTGAAACCTATGGCCCCCGGGTCTATTTTTCATCATATATTTTCAGATCTATAAACCAAAAAACCCAAAAATATCTTGCTGCAATTTATTTGTTTTTACTTTGTTTTATGTTTTAGTAATCTTTTATATCTATCTCTATCAGATCTCATCCTTGCAAGTGACCGTGAAGGGATTGACAACCCCTTTATTGCGTTGGGTGCAAGTGTTTGATTGTTTGTGCAGGTGCATAGATTGGAGACTTGCGTGTACCTCCTACTGGATTGATACCTTGATTCTCAAACTGAGGGAAATACTTATGTCTACTTTGCTGCATCACCCTTTCCTCTTTAAGGGAAAAACCAACGCAAGCTCAAGAAGTAGCATCTGTCCTCAAGAACGTTTTACAAAAAGTATTGGGCTACCTTGTTGCACTTTTGTTACCGTTACTACTACTTGCTCGTTACAAATTATCTTCCTATCAAATTATCTGTTACCGACAATTTCAGTGCCTGCAAAAAATACCTTACTGAAAACCGCTTGTCATTTCCTTCTGCTCCTCGTTGGGTTCGACACTCTTACTTATCGAAAGGACTACGATTGATCCCCTATACTTGTGGGTCATCATACTCCCGCATCATCATGGAGCAGCACAAGACGATGGAGAGCTTGAATAAAATGAGTTTCCCCTCCGTTAGGGTGCCGGAAATGGGTTAGATTGGATCTTCATCGAAAAGAAGAGAAGCCGCTACAAGAAAAAATCAGGTAAAAATCTTTCTGATGTTTTCGAGCATATATAGAGCTAGGGGGGCCAAGAGGGGCGCCAGGAGCTCGACAGTCCACATACCATCTCCTCACACCCTAGCCCTAGGGTGCGTGGTGGGTCCATGTGGAAGCCCCCTCCCTATGTTCACACTACTTTTTTTCTTGATTTTTTTGCTTTGTTTTTTATTTCTGCAAATCCCAAATACAAGTTGACAGCAGCAACTAGCACGCGCACTGGATTAATAGCTTAGCCCAATAAATTGATAAAAAATTGTGCCAAAGTGATGCAGTAATGATATAAAAGTAGTGTGAACATAATAAAAATTATAGATACATTTGATATGTATCAGTCACCCATCTTCCTCAGAGGCGTTGACCCGAGGCCACTGCCTCGCTGGTGCGCCATGTACCCGCTAGTCGTCGTCGTAGCGTAGAGGAGGGCAGAGGGTAGGTGGCCAAAGGGAGAGAGGGATGGGGAAAATTGGAGGGAGAGAAGGAGATCGCAGGAGAGAGCGGAAAGAGTGGGGTGGCTAGATCGGTGGGAGATAATGGTAGTGATGCATGCCGTGTAGGACAATTGTGTTCTTATGTAGAGAGGGATATTGGGTCTGGCCGGTTTTTTCTTCTTCTTTTTTACTTGCTTTTTTATACTTTTAACATCTTTTTTAATATGAACTTTGGAGGATGTTAGGTGTTCGTATTTTTCTTGAAATACATGTATTTTTCCCAAATATATTACCTTTGTCAAATACGTCATTATTGAAATAGAAACTTGTATATATTATTAAAATATATGAACTTTTTTAGAATATTCATAATTATTTAGAAGACAAATTTATTTTCATTTATTATATAAGGTTCATATATTTTAATTTCATGTATTCATAGTTCAACTTTGAATTATATACACTAAATGGAGAGGAAACCGCCTCAGTGACTTAGATATAGCAAATGAACCCTAAAAATGTCAAATTTGAACGTGGAGGATGCTATGGTGTATGATGAGTGTAGAGAAAGTTTAAAGGTCAAACGATGAAGGAAATGTCAATTCACCTTGAAACTTAACACATTCCCTATTGAAACCACAATTCTTCTTTGGAGATGGTTCGGTTTCCAAGCAGTGTACATGAAAAAAAATTAGACCTTCTCAATTTTGACCACAGCCTACTCCGATCATATCATGACATCATGTCAAGTTTCATGTTTTTCAGACTTCATCTACATTTTTTTTCAATTTAAGAAACCAATAAATTCCATGTTGTGGTTGAGTATTGCCACGATATCTTTAAAATTTCTTTTCATTTTTTGTATAAGTCATACAAATATAACCAAGGCCATAAATATGATATTTCAAACCATTATGTGTGCACTGTTTCATGTACTCGTAGTTCAAATTTGAATTATATTCATTAAATGGCTAGAAATAAACTTAGTGACTTAAATATAGTAAATGAAGCATGAAAAATTCCAATTTTGAACATGAAGGGTGATATTTATATTTCTAGAGTGTAAAAAAATAAGGTCAAATGATGAATGAGATGTCAATTCACCTTCAAACCTGACACATTCCTGCCTGAAACGACGATTCTTTCTCGGAGATGGTTCGGTTTCTAAGGAGTTTATGTCACAACTTTTGTTAAACCTTCTATTTTTTTTATCACAACCTACTGAGGTCATATCATGACAACATGCCAAGTTTCATGCTTTTCTGACTTCATTTAACTTTTTTAGAATTAAAAAGCCAATAAACTCCATATTTGTGGTTGAGTCTTGCCACCCTGATGTCTGGAATTTCTTTTCATTTCTTTGAATAAGCCATAATAGTACACGCTTTTTTAGAATTAAAAAGGCAATAAACTCCATGTTTGTGGTTGAATCTTGCCACCCAGATGTTTGGAATTTCTTTTCATTTCTTGGATAAGTCATACCAATACACGCAAGACCATAAATATGTTTTTTCAAACTATTTTGTGTACACTATTTCATGTACTTGTTGTTCAAATTTGAACTATATTTATTAAATGTCTAGAAATCGACTCAATGACTTAAATATAGAAAACTAACTATGAAAAAAGCCAAATTTGAACTTGGATGATGGTATTGTATTATTTGTATATGTTGTGTGTAGATATTTCTTAGTGCCAAACAATGAAGAAAATGTCAATTCGTCTTCAAACCTCAACAAAACCATTTTTTTCTAAAAACAATGTGTGCAAGGTATCGCACACGGTTACATTTTTTAAACTATGTGAGATGGTAGGCTACATCGCATTCATTATTTTTTGCAAAACCGTGTGCAAGACGTCACACACGGTTGTGTTTTTATAACCCTGTGCAGTGTTAGCTACATCACTATTTTATTTTATTTTTGCGAAACTATGTGAGATGGTAGGCTACATCGGATTCATTATTTTTGCAAGACGTCACACACGGTTGTGTTTTTATAACCATGTGCATTGTTGGCTGCATCACTATTTTATTTTATTTTTGCAAAACTCATGTGCAAGGCAGCACACACGGTTGTATTTTTGAAACTATGTGTGCGATGGTAGGCTACATCACACACATTTTTTTGCACAAACTGCGTGCAAAACATCGCACACTGTTGAGTTCTTCAAACCATGTGCGACAGTAGACTACAACACACACATTATTTTTTGAAAAACGTGTGCAAGGCATGGCACATGGTTGTGTTTTCATAACCATATATGCGGAGGTTCGAGTGGAAGGGATAGGCCCCCGCGTCGCCCCTCCCGCGGGCGACACGGGCGGCGCCACCACCTCCTGCCGCTAGCCCTCCCCCTCCTCCCCTTCCCCGCCGCCGCCGGCCAGAGCCGCCGGGGCAAAGCCCCCCGCGGTGGCTGGCGGTGGGAGCCTTCTCCCCTCCTCGCGTCAGTGGCCTGCGGGGGCGGCCAGGCCGGGCGGAGGCGCCGGGGCGCGCGGATCCTGGCGGCGCGGCGGCGACGATCTTGACGGCGGCGGGCCCGATGGCGCGGCTGCAGATGGGCCGACGTCTAGCTGTGTGGTGGCTGCGTGCGGGTCTCCTCGTGGCGGCAGCCTTCGCCGGCGGCGGGGCGGCACGTGCGCGGCATTTGGCGAGGGGTGGGGACGCGGCCGCGGTGGCTTCAGAGGCTGCGGCGTGTGCCCTCAGGGAGGACGGATATCCTCGCCCAGATCCGTCGGCGGCATGGCGGCGGAGGTCGCAGTGGCCGGTCGGCGGCGGCGGAACAAGGCCGGTGGCAGCGGCGATGTTCTGTCTGGATCCCGAGGTGGCGGCCCTGGATGGTGGTGGCGGGTGAAGCTCGGGCTTCCCGCGGCGGCATGGCGTGGTGCAGTCCCTGTCCAAGGCGGATCTGTGACGGCGATATGATTCGGATCAGAGACGGTGACGAGCGCGCGGGATCCATCTCGGCGGCTCTCGCGGTTTGGCGAGGTGGGGGTGGGAGCCCTCCTCCCAGGCTCCACTGGTGGCACACTCTGGCAGTGGCCGGTGCGCCAGGACTCTTATGGTGGCACTGCTGTTGCGGTTGGTCGCCGGATCTAGGTGGCTAGATCTGGGGCTTTGAAGGCGGTCGAGACGGTGCACAGGTTGTCGGGTGGATTCCTTGGGACGGATCCGGGTGAAAACCTGGTTTTCGGTCATTGGCCGGAGCCGGTGATGACGATGCCCTTATCATCGTTTCCTTCATGAAGGCATCATCAAGGTGAAACTCCCAACCCCATCTAATACCTCCGGGGGAAACCCTAGATCGGTTGATCGGATGACGGCGGCATTCATGTGTCGTTACCCCCTTGAGGGCGGCATTCTTGGAGATGCACTCGGGCTCGAGGGACCAGCGGTTGGCTTCTTCGGTAGAGCGGTGTTTCTTTCTACATATTCATGGCGGAGGTTTTTGGCGGCATGGAGCAGCGGAGGCTTGGCATCAGATGTGTGGCGATGGACATGCACAGGAGGTCGACGCTGTCTGGGGTCGTGGTGGCGTCGGCAGCAGCTAGACCGGGCAAGGTAGATGCAGCAGTACAGCTCTGAAGATAGATTGGTGGCAAGTGACTGCGGCGGCCTCATACCCGGCAGGCGTCCTGGTTGAGGAACACGCCGGACTGGTGGGTGCCCATACCCGGTAGACGTCTTGGTTGGGACCTCAGGTCTTAGATGTTTAGCTTTGGCTGCGAGGTCTGTTTGGTATTAGGCCCAGACTATCAGCATCCCTTCATCAATTGGATAGGAGTAGCGACAGTTTGTTGCCTAGACGGTGGCTTCAGACTTACTGTTGTATGACTTTGTAAGGTCTTGTGTGAATAATTAATAAAATGGCTGCATGCATCGTTCAGATGCGGAGGCCGGGGGTCCTCCTCCATTTCTAAAAATAACCATATATGCGATATGGGCTACGTCACATACCATTCTGTTTGTGAAAATTGTGCACAAAACATCACGCACGGTTGCTTCTTTGTAATTGTGTGTGATATTTTTATATCACACATGCTTTTTTGAACCTTGTGCAATGTATACTATACAGTTTTTGCATATCCTGTGTGAAGGGAGTGGGGGGCTTAATAGCACGATTCAACACTGCTATGTGTCGACAAAACAATGAATTGGACCTAGTATGAACCCACGTGTAGAGTTTTCTCTTTTACCGCGAGTGAACATTTTCAAATTTTTGTATCTGGGCCGGGTGCAACCACCACACACACACCCGATCTGTCATTTTTTTGGCCTGTTATGCAGTGATAGTACACGGCGGGCGCGATTTGTTAATCCGATAGTATAGGTCATAAGTTAACCTGTCCACATGTAATTGATTGATGGATGCAGTGATAGTACGACACCGATACACCCACTCGAGCTGGTGTTTTTAATTCCGGCTAGTTGTCGAGTAGTTTTTTTTTTTTTTGACATCCGGCTAGTTGTCTAGTCTCTAGTGATACTCCAATACTGTAGAATCCGAACCTGCTGAGATGCGATTGATGGAGGCAGGCCGTCCGGCCAAGCTATCAAGGAGCGCATGATCAATCCGATCGGAATCAGTGAAGATGTGTATGTCCAGCCCAGTTCAAGATATCCATTCGTTCACCGGCTCCTGGTTAGGTGCACCCGAGCACCCACGTGCACTGGGTCGTGCAGCAGCAGCACGCCGGATAGCCACAGGGAATGTGACTGGTGTCCGGTTGAGTTTACCGCCGCGTATGGTGACGAGCACGCGTGTGGGCAAGCTGCGGTGCAAGCAACGAGCGGTCATCGCGGTTCTGACGGCAACGTACCGGGCCTAGCTATATCACTTGTAATTAACCACTGGCTAGTTGTCGCATCGGCATCGCGGTCTTCTGTTTCTGAAAGCAAAATTTGAAAATGTAGAGGCGTAGAGCGCTCTGAATCTCATCGTCGACAGGGACGCGGTGCAGCGGGTTAATGTCTCGCTGCATGCGCCAAGAGCTAATTTTTACGTGCACCCTAACTCCCTGCCATGCACGCCGACCCCTCGACCTGTCCTAGAGGTACCGATCGATGTATCATGTACGTATGTATATACCCCTTCTGGCCACGTATATATTGGAGTGACGGGAATCAGAACATATAGTTATCTCCGTCGAAGAAGAACCGTGCACAAAAAAGGCCGAGATTACAGAGGGCCCGGGAAGAAGAAGATACACAGGAGGCTTGCATCAACCAAAAGGGACAGCTTGTCCCTAGCTTGTGGAATCCTAGTGACCATAATCACACAGGAAATATAAGAGCATCTCTAGCAGACCCGTATATCATCGACCCGCAAAACTCGTTTACAGCTCGTGGAAAAACGGTTTTGCGGGGTCTGCTCGGCCGTCGCCCGCGCCGGCCCGCAAAACCCATGTGGTTTTATCTGAATTTGACACATATGCACATATTCAAAAAAAATATCAATACCGCAATACAACAATCATCCACATTACAATAATTATTCAAATTACCGAAGCAAACTAAATAATTCAATATAAAACTTGTCCCGAATACAAATCACACATGAATTAAATGAAAATGAATAGAAAAATGAATTTTTTTTACTGCCCAGCCCTTTGCTGCCGAGATTTTTTGATATGCACTAAATCCTTCAAGCCCCCGGCATTTCTTCTTTGAGTAAAATACCGACAATTGGCCTCGCAAGCTTGAACAATTTTCACAAAGAGAGATCGGCGCAGTCGGTACCTTCTCCGGAAGAGGTGCGGCGGATATGTTGGATTTTCCGCGAAGTAGTCTTGCATCAACATCTCGTTCCCGAGATAGCGATTTCGAGGAATGCAAAGACGGTCGATGGTCGATCCTCGCCGCCTCTTTCGGTTCTCATCTTCGTGCTCCTTCACGGCAAGGGCCATCACCAACGTCTGCTGGCGATAGTTGGCAAGTAGCGTCTCAACATCCGAGTCGTCCGAATCGGACGAATCGTCGAGCAAAAACTTCTCGCACAGGCTCAATTCCATCTAAATGAACAAAATCGCACGCCGCGTTAACCTACTATGCATACCGCTCGGCACAAGCACAAGTAAAAACTCACCGGCTGCTCGAGGGCGGTGGCTCTCCGGCGGCTCGGGGGCGGTCGATCCCGGGCGGGGACGGCGACTAGGGGTGGCTCGGGGGCGGTCGATCCAGGGCGGCGACGGCGACTAGGGGCGGCTCGGGTCGCCGGATCCGGGGGGCGGTGCAGCGGCTCGGTGGAAGAGGGTAGGGACGCCCCCGCGGCGCGATTCCGCTCGCAGATTTGGCCGGAATCGTCGGCGGCGGACGGGCGGAACCAATGGCGGGCGGCGGCCGAAGGAGGTGGGGAAAGGGCGCGGGCTGAAATGTCCCTCCCGCCAACCGCTTTCCTGGGAAACGGGGCACCATAGGGGCAAGGCGGAAACCTGCGTATTCGCGGGTTGGGGACGAGATTTTGCCGCGCCCCTCAAAAATATTTACGGATCGGACGCGTTTGCGGGGTCTGGTCGGGCAGTATTTTCCGTGCCGATCCGTATTTTAACGGTTATTTTGCGGGTCACGGTTTTATACGGGGTCTGCTAGAGATGCTTTAAGTCTCTGGAAGATAGATAGGGCTGAGGGCGTCGAGGTCCAGCGGGTGCAATTGGAAGCATCTACGTTTGGCGTAGGAGATCAGTGAGAGGCCTTGTTTACACCGGAGTGGTAGGATATGCATCTTCTCAGAACAACAACGAGATGATTTACTTAATAATTTTGAGAGGAACTGTTCCGCACGGAAGTACACAAGATCAGATCATCGGTATAAGAATATGTTGGGGAGGTCACTGCCAAGTCTTGGCTTTTTTTTTTTTTGCGGGGGCACTGCCAAGTCTTGTTTACACCAGAGTGGTCAGGGATATGCATACCAACATGATTTTATTGATTCGATAGTGACTAGTGAAAGACAATAAAATCAAAATGACCAAAATTAGTACATATTAAAGATTTGTAGTAGACTCGAAAACTACATCAAGATTCTTTAAAGTCTACATCTGTAGATCCATTATTCGCATCTTGATATTTCTCTATGCAATAATAGGTTTTTATGACCTAGTTTATTACCATCATAGTCAGACTCAAAAAAGTTTGACTACTTCATCATTAGAATATCATAGTAGCTTTTGCCTTAATTATCTATGAGGTAAATTTTTTGCCTTCATTCCAGAAAAGAGAAGTTGTTAGCAAGCCAATTCGTCGGTTGTCAGCCAAGCATGTACTTCCTTCGTCCTGATTTATTACTCCGCTTCGTATTTAGGGTCACATTTTGACCATGATTTTATTAATAAAATATTTGTTATACGTAGCAAAAATGAGACCATCAGAAACCATATTCAAGCACAAATCCAGCGACATAATTTTTTGTGGTATGCATTAACAATTTGATAGTTGAATCTATGGTCAAACTTTGAGATAAAATATGAAGGGGACCAATAAATCAGGACGGAGGTAGTATGTTGGTAATACCACATGTATGTGTGCTTGTTCTTCATGGGTATCAAGGCGTGTAATGAAATAATTATCAACTTTTATCACCTTTCTATCAATCAAGCGTCCACTCGAAACGACTACTACCAAAATTGTTGTGTAGTATATTGCTAGTCCGCAAAAATGAATACCTAGACTGTTGTATATATTCGTTGCGTATTTGCATGCATCACTGTACTAGCTAGATGATATCCCGCACATTGCTATGGAAAGTCGTGAACTGGATGCAACTGTTTCAATGCGATTTGGTTGTATGAAACATTACTATTTAAACTAACAATATGTGCACTGAAACAAAAATACATATAATTTGTTCTATTTTATTATTTTATAGTTGTAGAATATTTATTTAATATGAGTAGAACGCATGGTGTGTTTTACAGATGGTATTTTTCCATGCATGATGACATGACGAGGTCACATAGTTGCATGTTAAGATAATTGAAGTTGGTGTTGAATATGATTGGCATGCATGTGCATTCTAATGTGGGTGTTTTTCATGCATGCACATGATGAGATGATATAGTGGCATGGCGTGATAATTGAAGTTAGTGGGATCAACAGTTAATTGTTTTCTTGCACACAGTCACACAGACACGACGTTTTTATTCGGAGCTGCATGCATGCATGCAACATGCACGTAACATGCAACTAGCGCACGAGACACTACACGGCAACAGCATGGTGTCCATGACCATGCTTGACACGCACTGCCACGTCTCAGGTAAAAAAGAAAAGAAAGAGGGAACAGAACAAGGTGCCACCCACTCTTGGATAGGGATAGATTAAGAAAATGGTAATCTTCTTAAATTAACCATTTCTTACCGACAGCGCGACGTGTCTCGCTTGGGTCGTCACGTACCTAACTAATCCACAGCTGATGACTCGTGACTTAGGCACATGCACAGTCGTATCACTTGTCTTTTTTTTTCTCGAATACGCACGAGTGTGTGTATTATATATTGAAGAAGAAAAGGGGAAAGAGCCCCTCGGCGGTTTTACATGATGCGGCTACACGCGAGACACACAACACTCCACCCTCTAGTTAACAAGATTACTACTCGCGCTCCGCCCACTCTATTGCCGCTGCGAGGAGACCTTGAAGATCACCCTCGCTACTCAACAATCCTGCTTGCTGCCACACTTGGCATTCACTTCTATCCTACGCAACACATCACACGTGTATGGGGTCTTGCCGTCAAATACAATTGCGTTGCGGTGCTTCCATAGCTCCCACATGATGAGTAAGCAAACCGCTCTCACCGTCTTTGCCTTTCGTCGCGGCAGGTGTTCCTGGCTGTTCTTGCACACCATTCCGGCAGCGACTCTCCTGCATGTGGCTCACCATGCTGCAGTATCACTTGTCTTTTTACTGAGAGGATCGTATCACTCGTCGACAGCCGTCCGATTGCACGTGAGCGCCAAAGCAATGGCATCTCCAAATCTTCACTTATTTCTCCGGAGAGAAATGGAGTGCGGGCTACGCCTTAAATGCTATACTATGCTTCTATTACGGTCGGCGTTGTACTGCACCTAAACCAATTATTTGATCAAAGGCGTCAGCTTCAGCTAGATGTGACAGGCTGAGGAGAGATTACGTAAGAATACGGAATATTGTTAGGCCCGCCAGGCGAGATACGGTCTCGTCACGCCAAGCTAATATATTTAGGTAAATACAACGACTGAGAAGACGGGCCCCACTTGGATTAATCGAGTTTGGAAGCAACAGCTGGGGCGGCTAAAGGACTAGTCCAGGATCATTTTGTCCACGTCCGCGTGCCCTCATCCAGTTATCCTAGTACGTACTACTACTTTTCATGGGTTTCTTTTCCTTGTATATACCCCTTACGAAAGTATTCACCAACTAGTTTCCGTCTAGAAGTTCTCAGCCGAGAGTTTCAGGCTAAGGATGGATAAGTGCAAATTATACCCCGAGCTTCATGGAACCCTGTTTTCTTATTAAAAGTTAAAACCGTTCCCATCTTTTTTCTCCTCCACAAGGAAAGCCCCTTGTCCTTCGTCGGCGTCGCCACCGGTCCGCCCCATCTCCGATGTCCTGTGGGCCATGGAGGTGCGGACGATCTCGGCACCCTGCAGGCGGGAGGGACTCGTTCACGTTCTTGATAGGTTCAGCGTCTTGGTTCGGACTGTGTGGCTTCGATGTCCTTTAGTAGGAATAATGTCTCCCACGTTCTATCCCCGTCGCATCTAGCATCATTAGAGGGCGTGTGAAGATGTGTCTCCACTGGATCTCACGGGATTCGGTTGGTGCTCGTCTTCGGTGGATCTGTTTGGATCCGGTCTTCGTTCGTCTTCGTTTGGGTGTTCATATGTTTGATTCTTCTGATCTACGACTTTCTTCATCGGTGATGGTTCCTGCTCTGGTACGCTGGTCATATGGGGCCTTAACACGACGACTTCCGGACTATCTACTACAACAAGGTTTGCCCGGCTCCCGTGGGGGAGGGGCAATGACAGCGTCGCGTCGGCTCGTTCCAGTGCTTGTAGTCGTCGCTAGGTGGTCCACAGACATGGTTATAATTTTTATTACCTCTGTTGTTCTTTATACATCCATAATTGAAGATGAATAGGGCATGTACAGTGGTTGATAAAACAGTTTTATCTTAAACCTTGCATGTAATTTAGAGATGACAATAAAAATATGTCTACAATGGGTTATCTCTTAGTCTTATCTTCAATAACTAGCTATTTCTTAAAACAAGATGAGACATATTGTCCTAAGAGATCATCTCTTAAATAAGAGAAGACAAGCCTTTTCTTATGATTCCTCTCTCCTTCACCTCAATATTTATTCTACATGACACTCCTAATATAACACCATTGTACATGCCCATAGATGGGAAGTTTCTCACAAAAAAAGTTAAAACATTTAACTTAAAATTACAAGAGGAGAGTATGCAAAAAAAAGGCATGTACATAAGGGAAATTCCAACGTGTTGACTCAAATGGACAAAAAATGTGTCCTTTTGGGTGGCAAGAGGACACCAAATATTCGTCCGTATCCGCCAGCCCGCCAGTGCACCCAACACGCGCAACGCATTTCAAATTTTTTCTTCTTTTCGATTTAAAGTACCCCCCCCCCTCCCCCCGAAAGAAATAAAAGAGCGTTTAGATCACTAAAACGCTCTTATATTTTTTACAGAGGGAGTAGATAAACGGCCATCAAAAGTATGTTCCATTAATTAAACTAAAATGATATAACTAAAAATTAAATAAACCCTGGATCTAACTACGGTGGCCAACGGAGCACACGGGCGCGGTGGAGCTGGAGCCCACTGCTCGTCCTTGTAGCCAACGAGGTCGGTGTATGTTGCAGGCGACCATGGCCATGTTGGTGGCGGTGGCCCTACCGCCAGCACTCGTGGTGGCGTAGATGGCGCCTCCTACTGCTCGACCTCATACTCTTCCCGGTACTCCTACTTCGGCCCTGGCGTTGCTAGAAACGTGGAAGCCCACATCCACGTCTGTCTCACTAGTCCATGCAGTGCTACGACTCGAGCTCAGGCGCGGGGGCGGTTGCCTATATACGTGGAGTGTGAAAGTCTTTTCTCTTCGGGGGGATGAAATTATCTTGTATAATATAGGGCTAGAACATGGTGTCAAGGAGGCAAAAGTTTCGCGATAGATGGGGTCCTCTTTGGAGCTATATATACAACAATGCTACACTCAGCTCGAGTGTACATTGCCAGTCGATCTGCTACCATATTTTATTCTCGTCTAAGTTTTTGTAGAATAAACACCATGTCTTCCATCAACGACCTGACCTCCGCAGGAAGGTGACTTATTGACTATGTTTTGTCTCTTAACTCTATCGAGACATGATTTTGGAAGTGTCATGCCATCTCTCTCCTTCGTCGGACATGCTGGTGTGTCAGCCCCGATCTACTAGATGGAGATGTAACCCCCCCCCCCCCCCCCTCTCCCATTTTGGAGATTTTAGGTAGGTCTTCATTGTCCATCAATTTGGCCCCTA